>CM056049.1:173133033-174333033 GCA_029574335.1 Rana kukunoris
GTCTGTTTTACAGTCTATTCCTGGCACTTATGGAAGTTGTCAGTTTCCAGGGTTCGTGGGTGGCAATACTTTTTTTGGACCACCACAGGAGCTTTAGTTATGCACTGTGACCCACTTTATCTGCTTTGGGATAATTGAGAAAGGCAAGATCTCAAATATTCAGGCCGTGACGCATGTTTCTATCTTCGGGCTTATATAAGAAAGGCCACGGTTTTGCTTAGTGGAGTCTGTGTAAGTTTTAAAGATATGATGCTTTTTAAAAATGTGTTTCTTTATTTATTTAAGGAGTTGTAAAGGAAAAATGTGTTTTGTTTTTGCTGAAATGACTGTTTACAGGGTATAGAGACATCATAGTTAACTGATTCCTTTAAAAAAAAGATAAAAATCAATCATATAATGTGCCTGCACTTTCAGTTTCGTTTTTGCTGTTGTTTCCTGTCTCTCTGATGTACAGAGCCAGAGAGCCAATAGAGGGCAGTGATGGTTTGTAAAACCAAACTGGATTGGCGCTGAGGAGTTTTACATACACACACACACACACACACACACACACACACACACCTCCTTGATTAGTGACCACAGTGAGAAAGCTCCCAGCACTGTGGTTATCAGGAAACCGACGACCAGGAAGTGTGGAAATCAGAGAGGAATTACAGCAACATCAAAGCAAAACAATGAGGACATGAAAACAGCACTGCATTACGATAAAGGAAGCTATTTAGCTAAAAAAAAATGTCCTTTAGTGACCCTTTAATTTAGGTAACCGCAAATTGGCTCACAGTTGCCAAAATGTAAAGCAATTTTTAAGGATGCGTTTCTGCTCGACCTTTATATGTGAGCTCTTTGTGTACTATACTGATTCTGAGAGGACCACAAAATATTATATACCCAAACCATGTGTGTGAGCTTGTCCTGTACTATACCAGTTTGAATGGACCACAAAGTACTATAGACCCCCACGTGATATATGAGCTTGTCCTGTACTATACCAGTTTGAATGGACCACAAAGTACTATAAACCCCCACGTGATATGTGAACTTGTCCTGCTCTATACCAGTTTGAATGGACCACGATTTACTATATACCCCAACATATGTGAACTTGTCCTGCTCTATACCAGTTAGAATGGACCACAATGTACTATATACCCCCACATGATATGTGAGCTTGTCATGCCCTATACCAGTTTGAATTGGCCACTAAATATTCCATACCCAAACAATATATGTGAACTCATGTTTCATACTGGTTTGCATGGACTACAAAATACTATATACTTAAACTGTATGTGTGAGCTGGTCATTCACTATACCAGTTTAAATAGACCGCAAATTATTATATACCCCAACAATATATGTGAACTCGTCGTGCTTTATACTAGTTTGAAAGGACAACAAAATACTGTATTTCCAAACATATGTGAGCTTGTCCTTCTTTTTTTTTTTTCTTTTTTTTTTTTTTAAGACCGGTTTAAAAAGGACCACAAAATACTATGTACCCAAACAATACATGTAAGCACGTCATGCTTTTATACTGGTTTCAATGGACTACAATATACTATATTTCCAAACACATGTGAGCTTGTCGTACACTATTCCGGCTTGAAAACACTATATACAGAAAGAACTATTTACAAACTTGATATTTTAAACTCGGTTTGGCTAGGATCACACTATCGCGCGTCAGGAACGCGTGCATAATCGTGCTCCTCTGTAGCCGACACACGCGAGGGGTTTCCATTAATTTTTAATGGCAGCCCCATGCATTAGCAGTCCTATGTGAACTTTTCATGCACTATTTTAGCTTGAAAAGACCACAAAACACTAAATACAAAAATAACTATTTCTGAATTTTTGTATTTGATATTTTAAACCCAAAGTTAGGCTAGGGTCACACTATCGTGTGTCAGGACCACGCACATAATCATGCTGCTCTGTAGCCAACACATGTGAGGGCATTGCCAATTATTCCTTAATGACACCCCCACACATTGGCAAACTGCATCATGTGGTTCTGTGCAATGTGTCTTTTAACATGGGGCCTAGGACTTTTTTTTTTTTTTTTTTCCTGCGGGTAGGACAGCCCATTGAAATGAACGGGCCACCCTATACACAGAACATGGGTCACACGGATCTGAACAGGAACTAAACAATTAATTAAAGCACATGCAATATACATCTTAAAGGAAGCTACAATATTTGCATTGACCACATATAGTTTTGAGCCAGTCTGTTTGGCAGTACCGGTATTTTTAAAGATTTACCATCTACCATTGCAAAGAAATGGTCATTTGTAATGAGCTATATGACGTAGCATTTTTATAATTTAAGCATTGTGAGGTTGGTTATGCATGTGTTGTATTTTAATACATAAAGGGAAAAGGGAAATTAGAGGATCTATGTATGGCGACAAAGTTGTGATACCCCTTTCAGAAGTAAAATGTTCACTAAGGTTTTTGTAATCCGTCATTTGATTTAAATGGCCCATTTATACCCAGTTGATGTCTTGAAACCTGATTGGGTTTCTGCTTACCGTATTTATTATTATTATTATTATTAGTATGTCTGTTTTGTCTTGGAAAACATTGTCGTGCAGGCTTTTTTTTCTGCAGTGGAAAGGGGGGGGGGGTCTTGTGGGTTAAAGGAAAATTTTATTTTTTTGCTGAAATGACTGTTAACATAATAGTTAACTGATTCCTTTTAAAAATGATTAAAAAATAGATGAAAACCAATCATATAATCAACCTACAGTTCTAGTTTCATTTTCGCTGTTTCCTGTCTCTCTGATGTACAGAGGCAGAGAGCCAATAGAGGGCAGTGATGGTTTGTCTAAAACCCCTCAGCACCAATCTAGTTTTGTTTTACATACAGTAATCACACCTCCTTGATTAGTGACCACAGTGAGAAAGCTCCCAGCACTGTGGTTAAAAGGAAACAGACAACCAGGAAGTGTCCAGAACAGAGCAGAATTACAGCAACATCAAAGCAAAAAACGAACAATGAGGACATGAAAACAGGACTGCAGAAAGGTAAAGGAAGCTATTTAGCTAAAAAAAAAATTCCTTTAGTGACCCTTTAAAGGGTCACTAAAGGAAATTTTTTTTTTTAGCTAAATGAATTGTTAGTTTTGGGTGGACTGACCCTGGAGCAAACGGTATACTCACTGAGCCACCCACCACAGTAACCATGAAGAAATCTTTTGCAGTTGTCCCTGTCACCTTTTGTACAAATGTTTTTAGGGCGAATGAATGTTCTATTAAATTTCAGGTCCTAATCTTGTGTTTTGATGGCCTTGGTTTGGTGTGTTTTCTTTTAAGTAAGAAACTGTGCTGTAGTGAAGGGCTAACTGGTTCAGATTTGTGTATTTTATCCCTTTCCTGCAACTCCAAGTCCAAATGTTAAATGCATTTTGCCCTAATAACGTTTGATTAACCTTGCAGCAGAGAGATAGGAATGTGCGACTGTGTGCGTTCCTAGTTCTCAGACTGTCAATCACAAAAATTTCTTGTAGTTATTGTACAGAAACATTTCTTGTAGTTATTGTAAAGTTAAAGGAGGAGAATGGGGTTATGGGGAAAAAAAAACATCCATACTCCCCTCCCACCACCATTGATGTGTTGTTGCAACTGTTCCACATTGGCTTTAAGACTGAAAACAGAGCGATCACATGATCGCACAACTGTTTGTCCACTCAGAACAGACATAAGTGATTGTTAAGTCACTGCTCTCCGCTCTGCTCCTCCAGTGTTCACAAGAGGCTTGCTCATCAGCTGGCTCTGGTTCTCAGCTGTGCACTGAGACACAGCCAGCTGTGTTTCAGGGAGTGGGATGGGTTCCAACAATATTGTCGGGATCCTTCCATATCCTGGAGTGGGTCTGCCACTCTCCTGGTACCCACAAAAGTATGGCCAAAAAAGGTTTGGCCTGATTTATCTTTTACCAGCTGTATGCCAGTTCTGATAAATTTGGTCCTGACATCTAAGCTTCAAAAACTCTGGTCACGAGGATTAAAAGACAATTCTGGCCAAAACATACTTCTCATGTGGGTCACAAAAATGCATATACTTGTGCATTCCTGTGACCCAGAGTCAGCCGACAATGATGACTGACAGAGCGGACCTGAGAACTGAGCGATTCGTGGTCATGTGATCGCTCGGTTCTCATGGCGGGGACAGCTTGCAGCATCAGATACATGGTCCTTTTAAGGTTCAATGTCATGGCTATATTATACAGTACTGTACACTGATAGTATAGCAGGAAAATATGGAAAGAATGTAGATGGGGGAAAATCTTTTTTTTGCTTACTTTTCTTTTTTTTAACAAATAGTTTAATTATATTATTTAACTAGAAACATGAATCTTTTTTTCTTTTTTCCAATAAATCATTATGGGAAATAAAGCTGAAAACATTTTTTTTAAACCTTGTGGTGGTTGTAAACCTTTAGACGTGAAATATGAACAACACCTATCCTTCTATATAGGGTGTAGTCTTAATAAAGAGCGCAATGTGTTATTTCTGTCTGCTGCTTCATACCTCTTCTATCGGCATGAATCGCTTCTAACAAGTTTTCCTGACACCAAGAGAAAAAAGGTGACGGGATGAATCTCCAGCTGATTGACAGCCTTGGCTCTGTTCCTGTGTGCTGTGTAAATGGGGTGTGTCCCTTCCCTCCAACCAGCTCCTCACCGAGCTCTGCACATTGTAACTTCAGCTCTCCGTTCCCTTTTTTCTGACAGCTCAGGCAAGCTTTATAAATTCTAGACTTTGAATGGATGCAGGGAAGAGAAGACTGTAGATAAAAAGGTACCGCTTATGTAGTAGGATTACTTTTATGTCTGGATCTCTTGAGGCACATCACTGGGTATATGTGAAAGTTTACAACCACTTTAAAGGGTTTGTAAAGGATTTATTTTTTATTTTTTTTGTTATCTTAATAGCTTTCTTTACCTAAATGCAGTGCTTTTTTCATGTCCTTATTGTTCATTTTTACTCTCAAGTTGCTGTAATTCTTCTCTGATCTCCACACTTCCTGGTTGTCTGTTTCCTGATGACCACAGTGCTGGGAGCTTTCTCTCTGTGGTCACTAATCAATGAGGTGTGATTATTGTGTGTCTAGTTTCTAGTTTTGTTTTCCAAACCATCACTGCTCTATGACTCTGTATGCTCTGTATAGCACAGAGGCAGGAAATAACATGCAAAAACTAGATGCAAAAATGAAACTAGAAACTACAGGTACATTATATGATTGATTTTTATCTATTTTTAATCGTTTTTAAAAGGAATCGGTTAACTATTATGTCTCTATACCCTGTAAACAGTAATTTCAGCAAAAAAAATGCTTTTCCTTTGCAACTCCTTTAATGCATTCCCTGAATTTGGATAAAACTGTTTTACCCCTTGCTGTGCTCTAGTAGCTGTAAGCGTTTGATCCTATCCCTTGAAACCCTTCTTGTTTCCTACATAAAACAGAACTATACTCACCTTCCCTCTAGCATTGCAATGTCTTTCTGGACACTGTATATCCTAATGATCACAGGGTAGATAGAAAGCTGATTGATAAAGTGGTATAACACCGTTACATTACATACTTTATCATAACCAAGAGTTGTACCCTATAGAATCCTTCTAGTGAAATGAATTGCAGGACCAGTTATGGGCTCTCGAGTGCAACTTCCTTTTGTCTTCTTTCTCCACACTTGGTTCTGGGTGCCTGCTGAGTCCTGGAACACACCACTAGCAGTCTCTGGGGGTTCCTGGGCGATGGACTTCTCTACAACTTGGAAGTCTGAAGTACTTCCAACAGCTTCCGGATCGGTCGTGGGGTCCCCTCCCTGATGGGATAGCCGCATGGCCTTGATTGCACTCTGCACAGTATATTCCAGGAAACCACGGGTGTACATAATCTGGCTTCCTCGGGTCCTGCACGCAATGTTTGTCAGGCTGTCAGCTTTCCTCCATCTAGGGGTTAACTCCATCATGGCCAGTGGTGGTCCTTTACAGAAGGCAGTGCAGTATTTTAGCATTATTTTCCTACACAGATACTTTTCTAGTGAATCCAGCATTTGGGTAAAAATCTAAACAAAACAAAAGAGAACAGTGACTTGAAAAGATAGATTTTCGGATTCTTAGCTCTTCACTGTGATAGAGACGGGTCATTAACATGGTATGTCATTGATGACTTTGAAGATCCAGTTGTAAGTTTGCAGCATTGCCTTTGCAGGTGCAATCTAACAACTATAAACCATAAAGGTTTTTTTTTCTTTCTTTTTTCTTTTCTGGCACTTTTTGTTTACATGTAACAATCATTATTTTTTAATAGAAAATTACTTCGAACCCCCAGAAATGATACAAAAAAAATAATTTATTTGTTTTTTAAAGCTGAGGCTCTAGAGAATAAGTTGGTGGGTGTTGCAATTTTTGTATGTCGTATGGTAATTAATTAATTCAGCGTTTTTTCAAATGCAATTTTATTTTTTTGGAAAAATACACTTTTTTGGTATTGATAAAAGACGATACCAAAACCATGTAAAAAAAAAAAAAAAAAAAATCTAAAATATCAACGATGATGTTGCGCTTGCGTGCATGCATAACCAAGGCTCATGATCTCATTTGTGCACGAGGAGATGGGGACAAAAACTGTTGCTTTTTTTTTTTATTCACTTTGTAAACATCCTTGTGACAGCAATAGGCATGTGACAGGTACTCTTTATGGAGAGACCTGAGGACTATAAAATCCCAAATCCCTCCTCTGCACCTAAAAGCATTCAAAACAAGATGTAATAGAAATGGCGCAGTTGAGAGAGGAAAGCTGACCGCTGGCTCTCATGGTACTGGGATGATGCCTGGAAGTCCAGCAATGTCTGGAAATGGATATTCTATGAAGGACAATGAAATATATGATGTATATAAATACTAAATAATGACATGTGACTGAATTTGGCATTTGCAATGTTACCAGCTTGGATAATCCCATCTACTCTACTTGGTAATTATGCTAAATTGGGGGACCATTGTCTGGTAACCTTCATGATGATTTTTAGTCACCATTCATACTTTAGCGTTTTGCAATGCTGGTAGAGGAAAAAAGAGTTGCTTCACATCTCTACTCCATGTTGCCTGAAGATCAAAGTTCTGGATTTTTTTTTTTTGTAGGTCAGATTTGCGCGTTCTTCCTGTGTTTTTATTTCCATTTCCAATGGAAACGTAGGATTTGTGCGTATTTGTGTGTTCTTGCGAGATTTTCTGCTCAAATGAAAAAATAGAGCGAAAAAAATGTTAATATATTAATGTAAAATACACAAATAACAAAAACATCATAAATGATATGTAATAATAAATATTCATCCCCTGATTTAATTTTTTTTTATAATAATAAACACCTGAACCAAAAAATAAATAAAAAAATTACTATTAAAAATCATAATATTAATTATTAAACAACTCGGGTGTAAAATAGAGCCTACCATTATTTATTTTGTACTTACTTTACCGAACAGTTCTGTTTTCTTTCTGTGCTTCCACCTAAAGCTTCAAAGTAAGGTATTTTATGGCATACTATGTTGTTTATATTGTAGTCAATTATTCATAGGTTTATTGAGAGTTTCTTGAAAATTGATCCAGGAGATTTTGTCAATGAAGCTTTATCTTTATGAAACCCAGGAGTTGTCAGATTGCCAGTACAGATCAGACAAGCGACCCGAAAATGTCCATAGTTTATTACATAAACTCATCTAGCAGAGTCTCAATGAAATATAATAACATTGTTGGGTTCCTTCCTGTCTCATGGTATCCAATGACCTTTATTCTGCTTTAGTTGGGATAGCCCATGGTAGAGTAAGTGATGGTGGAATGGCTTGTGGGGGGCACATTCCGTTTTTTGTAACGATCAGATCTCGCAATGCATTCCAATTCTAAAAACGTCACACTTACAAGTATATTTTAATGTAAAAAGAGAACATATTGTTGCCACTGATGTGTGCAGCTGTTGGGCATATGGGAAAAGTGCTTTTGAAAAATATTATCAGTAAGGGACAGGAAGAGCAGCTGTTCCTTCTATTTAACCCTTCCAGCATGCAAGGAACGGTGGGGGTGTTGGACAGAATGATACTAGTACAACTGAGACCTCTTCAAACTTGGTAAAGGTTTAGAATGAAATGGCCCAGATATTGTATTAGCATAATGGTGGATTTTTCGTTCTAGTCGTTAATAAGGCTGCTTTTTCTCTGGCGTGCGGCTTTCACTCAAGCTTGCCAAGAGATTGCAAATCTGCTTCAGTTGATTGCCAGATCAGCCATGATTGATCACTTACTGTAATAAAGCAAGTGGCAGACCAGGGCCGAACCTAGGTAGGGTGCACAGGGTGCATTGCACCCAGGCGCCTGCAGAGGTGGGGGCGTCGAACATCTAACAGACTCTCTAACAGAAGCCCTCTCTGTGTCCTCTTCCTGTATTTTGTTTATTGTTAAGAGATCATGTAAGGATCCCAGGGTAATGCAGACTTTGTGGGGGAGCATCTCTGTGGTTGTGTCGTTGCCATAGAAATATTTGTAAAGGGAGGAGTTACTAACACAACGCCCAAGTGGGGGCGCCAGAAATATTTCTGCACCCAGACGCTGGTGACCCTAGGATCGGCCCTGTGGCAGACTAAGTTAAAGAGGAGCTCCAGGCTCCCCCCAAATAAGTCGGCAGCCACAATTATTGCTGACTTTTAATGCAGGGACACTTACCTGCCCAGGTATCCTCACCCAAGCCAGTTCTTCAATTGGCTTTGGGTGCAGGCGCCAGCATCTCAAGTAAGGGAGACAGGCAGTGAAGCCTTGCATCTGGTTTCCTACTGCACATGTGCGAGCTGTGGCGCGACTTGTGAAATGGTCCTGTAGACTTATGTGTCCCAGAAGACTACAGGGAAAGGAGGGGGGGGGGTCTAACTTCCTGCTCAGAACACCGTGGCGCATCTGACCGTCATTGGGAGCAGGTACCTGTAAAAAACACATTTGGCATTTTTTTTTTTGTGTGTGTAAATAGATAAGAAATTATCTAGATACATTTATATTTTAAAAAATGATGGGAATATAAGAAATGAAATGATATAAATCAAATCATATTTACTTGTTTTAAACTTTTTTTTATTTTTTTTATTTCTTCAGTTACTTTCTGGTTTCCAGGCCTAGGCAAATGTTGTTGCACATCCCAGGAGTCTTTAGGAGGGGATTCTCTCTCTGCATGTCTGAGCCAAGGGCAGGAAGATTCCAGGAAGTAAATGTTACATGAATCATCTGCCCTTACTTAAGCAGGCCATACACGGTCGAATTTCGAACAAATTTTCTTTTCAAAATCAGAAAGTTTGTTTATTTTGTGATCCGATGATGCCACAAAGTCTTCATGTTGCTACAGTTTTGCGGTCGGGAATATTCTTTTCTCTCTGAATTTTTTCCTTTCTTGCACATTTTTTTTCTATTACATGTCTCGCATGGTTATCCCATCCATTGATTCGAAAATCGTTTGTTTTTTGAAAAATTTCCAACATGTCCGATTTCTTAAATTTGATTGCCGCATAAAAATTGGCTGTTGCTGCAACCCACTAATGGCCCGTACACGACGACCCGAATGTCGTCCGAGGAAGAATCGTACGATAATCGGATCGTTGGTACAGGGCTTCCGTGAGCCGATCATGACAGTTCATCCAATATTTTATTCGACATGCACAAATTTTTTTCTTGTACGATTTTTGTTTAGTCAGTACAGTTGTTGTCCGAAAATACAACACAAATACATTATAACACGACATCCCTTCCGATTTTATTTTTTTATTTTTTGTCGTACGAGATTTTTCGTAATTATTAAAATGTAAGCTATTCAATTTCTACTTGCGTCTAGTAAACGGAAAAAATCGGACGGTATGTGGCATAACGGTGTGAATTTCGTACAAAAATTCTTTGATACGATTTTTAAAAGAGAATTCTTTCAAAATTACGAACCGTGACATTTTTTCTTTCAACTTTCCATCTATTAGTGCGAAGTTCCAACGACATGGCGACAATTTATTTTCAATTTATATAATTACATCATAAGATACAATAATGGCAAGCATTATTCCTATGCATTGCACCACTAAATTTACTTTTTTATAAAAAAATTGCCTTATATTTTTCGTTCTTGGCATTTCCCATCTTGCATTTGGGCATGTGAAGCCCACAAGCATAATCTTCCAGGATTCAGTGCTGCTAAATATCCGGAATGCACCGCCCGATAATGAGCGTCGGCGAGATTTCTGCAGCATATTTGGCAAGTACAGAATCAGTGTATATATAAAATGATATGCAAAGTGTTTGGAGGGAAGCTTCAGAATGGCAAAGATGTTTTTATTACAAATTATGTGAGCAGACTACAGTTCCTCTGTAAGATGGCCATGACCAAACATGCTAGGGGGTGGTTTGCAAAGTAATTATTTTGCTCAAAAGTAAAAAAAAAAGTATGGAGACATGCTTGGATGGGGATTGAATATTAAAAAGGATTGAAAGCGTTTTTGGTTTGTAGCGGTGTAGTTCTGCTTTAGGAAACATGCATTCAAAGTAAAGTCTAAGTGTAATGATGACATATTTACTACGTCTCCCAGGGATTATGGTATTGTGGCTGATAATGTCTTCATTAGCCTTTCCCTCCAGTGGGATGGTGCCATCTTTTCTTTCAGGCAATAACCAAGGTTGGCATTTACTCCCTGACCTGACCCGGGGATAACACAACCATGTCTGTCCTGATGCCTGTGCAGGTCTGGGCTGTGTTCACAAACGCCTGATACAGGTCGTCGCAGCCTCTTTCCTTGGGACTACAAAATGACAGTGCTGCAGTCTGGTCACTACTTCATCCGTCTGCAACAAGCTTGTAACATCATCTCATGCAGATGTGTAAAGTTACTAAAAGGTCCACTTTAAAGGAGGGCGTGCTGTATGTTCCTCCATGCTTTCACTACCATTCTGGATGCATGTTTTATATTGAGATACAAAGCCCGCTGCTTTCAGGGAATCCGTTATTGTGAAAAGATGATCCTCCTGTATGTAGCACTGATTTAGCACTATTTAGTGATTCTGAGCCTAGCTGAGGCCTGCACACACTTCCTGTTGCTCTTGGTCACACTCCTGGCAGACAGCATTCTGTTTCCAAAGGGCAACAACACTTCCAAGGCTGTGTTATTGTTCAGCATACAGAGGCTGTGAGCAGAGCTTGGCCTTGCTGCCTCCTCTGTGTGCTGAAGCCAGGAATACCAGTATACTGTACACAAGTCTCTGTAGTCTGCCATCTGTTACTTTCTTTCTGCAACAGACACCCAATTCTGCTGCTTTCCGCCCCCCAATTCTGCTGCTTTCCGCCCCCCAATTCTGCTGCTTTCCGCCCCCCAATTCTGCTGCTTTCCGGCCCCCCAATTCTGCTGCTTTGCGGCCCCCCAATTCTGCTGCTTTGCGGCCCCCCAATTCTGCTGCTTTGCGGCCCCCAATTCTGCTGCTTTGCGGCCCCCAATTCTGCTGCTTTGCGGCCCCCAATTCTGCTGCTTTGCGGCCCCCAATTCTGCTGCTTTCCAATTTCCATGCATTTCAAGATGCCTTCAGCTACGTGGTGACTTTAGCCAGATCCAGCTTGGGGAAACAATCCTATAGCTAGTTTAAAAGCCGGTTAGGTTTTTCTTAAAGCGGGGGTTCATCCTTAAAACTACCCTGTGTGATCCCATCCAGCATACTGGCGTCAGCGCCAGTATGCTGTCTTTTTTTTTTTTTAAATCTTCGTATTTACGGTTTAATTGATCATTTTATATTGTGCCTACAGCGGGTGAATGGCGCGTCTATGGAGCGTCACGGCTTCCGAAAATTGCCGACTAGCACTGTGGTATTCCCGGCACTATACGGCGGCCGCGCACAGACCTAGGAGCTGACTGCGCAGGCGCCGTTTATATATCCGAGTCCTATTTCGGCTTTTTTGGGAGGGCGTGAAGCGCCATAGCCATTGGACTCGGATATATACGGCGCCTGCGCAGTCAGCTTCTAGGTCTGTGCGCAGGCGCCGGGAATACCCGAGTGCTAGTCGGCTATTTTTGCAAGCCGTGACGCTGAATAGACGCGCCATTCACCTGCGGTAGGCACAATATAAAATGATCAATTAAACCGTAAGTACGAAGATTAAAAAAAAAACGGCATACTGGCGCTGACGCCAGTATGCTGGATGGGATCACACAGAGTAGTTTTAAGGGTGAACCCCCTCTTTAAAGCGGAGCTCCAGCCGCAATTTTTTTTTTTTTAAAGTCAGCAGCTACTAACAGTGTAGCTGCTGACTTTAAATAAGGACACTTACCTTGTCCTACTTGCCCGCGCTGATGGGCCCCCCGATGCCGGTCCCGCGATCGCTCCGGGTCCCGCGCCGCCATTCACACTATGGGAAACAGGCAGTGAAGCCGTACGGCTTCACTGCCCATTTCCTACTGCGCCTGCGTGAGTCTCACACTGGCTTGTGAATGGGCGCGCTGCTCTCTGAGAACACACACAGTTCCCAGAAAGCAGCGCGCCCCATTCACAAGCAGAAGGACAAGAAGAAAAGGCACCGCGGAGTGGAAGAGGCAGATTACGGACTTCCGCATAGCAACAGGTATTTCGGGTGAGTATTTATTTTTTCAGGTTTTTATTTTTTTATTTTTTTAAACATGGGAAAATGTTGTTTTCCTGGGTGGAGCTCCGCTTTAAGTCTGGTCAATTAAATCTGCAGAGCTTACCAACCAATAGGCAGTGCGATTGTCTGTAATTCACTAAAATTGATTGTTTCTATAGGTCCCTCGCACTAAGTGGATCACGCTGTTTAGAGATGGGGCTCTGGTAAGTATTAGGGGGGCTGCTGCACAGAGAAGGCTTTTTATCTTGATGCATAATGTATTATGATAAAATTGGGTTTCTGTTAATTTACACCTGCCTACTTCATGATCCATCCAGGTCCAGAAGTCAATATAAAAATGTGAAAATTAGGTATTTTTTTTTGTTTTTCTGGACATTTTATGTGACGGATGGGTGGTAGCCTGATGTAAATGGACACAAGTCCGTTTACATTTGGCTGCCAATAGAGCTATCACAGGTCCACCTGTGCTCACTGGACACAAACTGATTGGGCACAGATGTGAAAAAAAACATTCATCCCATTCAGCAGGAGATCTGATCATGGATCCCCCGCTGTGTGAAGCAGCTCTGTCTGAAAGGAACCTTTGCAAACCGTGCATATGTGTGTGAATGTAGCCCATGTTTTCCAGCATTTTTTAAGCTTTTTTTGAGGGCTTTTTTTTTTGAGGCAGAATTGCACAATTTTCCAGCCTTTGTCAGCCGCTACAAAATGCGTCATAGAGCGGCTGTTTGAGCAAAAAAAAAAATGTGACAAAATGCTTGAAGAAATGCCCTCAAATGCTTGGATCTCCTTTTTCAGGAGTTTCTATAGTGGTACTGAAAAACCTGGTTGATCCTGCCTATACCCTCCTGATGCCAACAGGGATCCTCGGCCCGACCACTGCAGCCATCATGCGAGAGAGGCAGCAGGTCACATAAGCGCCGATCTGCGCTCTGTAAACGGGTATATAGCTGCATTCTTTTTATAAGACAGTCCCAGTGCACACTACATGAATGAGAGGATGGTGTAATTTTAACTTGATAAGCAGAGCTTATTACTAATGTTCAGATAAAGGAACACCTGGGTAGCAGTGATCATAACATGATTTCATTTAATATTAACTATAAGCAAGAAATACATACAGGAAAGATAAAAACACTTAATTTCAAGAGAGCAAATTTTCAAAGCATGAGGACTGCTCTCCAGGGCTTGGACTGGGAGGGAATATTGGCACCGATGAACACAGAACAGAAATGGGAATTCTTCAAAAAGACTCTTTGGAACCCCACTGCAAAGTATATTCCCATGGGCAATAAGTTTAAAAGGCTAAAGATTAAACCTATGTGGCTCACGGTCAAAGTTAAAAAAGCTATAAACAATAAGAAAATAGCTTTTAAAAAATATAAAAATGAAGGAACACTGGTGTCGTTTAAATGTTACAAAGAATATAATAGAATATGTAAAAAGGAAATCAAGGATGCAAAAATTCAAAATGAACGACAGATTGCAAAAGATAGTAGGACAAACCCCAAAAAATTCTTTAAATATATTAATAGTAAAAAGGTCATGTCTGAGCATGTAGGCCCTTTACAAAATAATCTAGAGTGGGTGACTGAGGACATAGAGAAGGCAAATGTATTAAATGCTTTCTTCAGCTCTGTGTATACAATGGAGTATGGGGGACCTCATGTACATAATGGGGGTGGGAGTGACACAGCCCCAAATCCACAATGGCTCAAAAGTGATATGGTCCAGAAATATTTAGACAGAATAAAGGTGGATAAAGCACCTGGACCAGATGGCATCCACCCATGGATCCTAAAAGAATTGAGCTCTGAAATTTCAAAGCCACTGTATCTAATATTTAGGGACTCATTAATGACAGGAATAGTACCACTGGATTGGCGTAGAGCCAATGTGGTGCCCATATTTAAAAAGGGAACAAAGTCTTTACCAAGTAACTATAGACCTGTTAGTTTAACTTCTATAGTTGGGAAGATACTGGAACGTTTAATAAAAGACCACATGGATGAGTTCTTGTTGGAAACAAACTATTTAAGCAGCAGACAGCATGGATTCATGAAAGACAGAAGTTGTCAGACAAACCTGATTTCCTTTTATGAAGAGGTAAGTAAAACCCTGGACAGAGGCGTGGCAGTGGACGTGGTATACTTGGATTTTGCAAAAGCGTTCGATACAGTTCCCCACACACGGCTCATGTGTAAGGTAAGGTCTACAGGATTGGATATATCAGTTTGTAAATGGATAGAAAACTGGCTGAAAGACAGAATTCAGAGAGTTGTGGTTAATGATTCTTACTCTGAATGGTCCAAGGTTATCAGCGGTGTACCCCAAGGTTCAGTGTTGGGTCCCTTACTTTTCAATATATTTATAAATGATATTGGGTCTGAGATCAAAAGTAACATTTCTGTTTTTGCAGATGACACCAAGCTATGCAGTGGAATAACGTCCTTGCAGGATGTCTCCAATTTACAAGCCGACCTCAATGCTCTGTCTAATTGGGCGACGATGTGGCAGATGAGGTTTAATGTTGATAAATGTAAAGTTATGCACTTGGGGGCTAAGAATATTCATGCATCATACATGCTAGGGGGAGTACAACTGGGGGGATCTGTAGTGGAGAAGGATCTGGGTGTTTTAGTTGATCATAAGCTCAATAATGGCATGCAATGCCAAGCTGCGGTTTCCAAAGCAAGCAAAGTCCTTTCTTGTATTAAGAGAGGTATGGACTCCAGAGATAGAGATATCATTTTGCCCCTGTACAAATCATTAGTAAGACCTCATCTGGAATATGCAGTCCAGTTTTGGGCACCAGTTCTCAAAAAGGATATCGGAGAACTGGAGAAAGTGCAGAGAAGGGCAACTAAACTGATAAGAGGCATGGAGGAGCTCAGCTATGAGGAAAGATTAGAAAAACTGAATTTATTCACTCTTGAGAAGAGGAGAATAAGGGTGGATATGATCAACATGTACAAATATATAAGAGGTCCATATAGTGAACTTGGTGTTGAGTTATTCACTTTAAGGTCAACGTTGAGGACAAGGGGGCACTCTTTACGTCTGGAGGAAAAGAGATTTCACCTCCAAATACGGAAAGGTTTCTTCACAGTAAGAGCTGTGAAAATGTGGAACAGACTCCCTCCAGAGGTGGTTCTGGCCAGCTCAGTAGATTGCTTTAAGAAGGGCCTGGATTCTTTCCTAAATGCACAGAATATAACTGAGTACTAAGTTTTGTAGGTAAAGTTGATCCGGGGTAAATCCGATTGCCTCTCGGGGGATCAGGAAGGAATTTTTTCCCCTCCGGTAGCAAATTGGATCATGCTCTGCTGTTTTTTTTTGCCTTCCTCTGGATCAACTGTGGGTATGGAGTTGGGTGTATGGGATGTACTGTGTTTTATTTTGTTTGTTTATTTTTTTTTTATGGTTGAACTGGATGGACTTGTGTTTTTTTTCAACCTGACTAACTATGTAACTATGTAACAGTATCCATTCACAGTTGTATGACTGGTCATGCAACTTTGGACATCAAAGTCGGATGACAGTCGTATCCTATGTTTTCCCATGATAACCATTCATATATGTGCAACTTCAGAGTAGTTCATGCACTACTTTCGTCTGACTTTCTTTCTTGAGGGCCATAGACTTTAGTGTTGACCCTTGTTAAAAGTTGCATGAAAGTCACATTTTAAATGTTTACATGCAGCAGTTGCCCATTATCTTTTTTTAGTCAAAGCCAAAATCACATCCAAGTCATACGCACCCAAAGTTGTGTTAGGCTGCATTCATACTCACACTTTGGAGTGCGACTTTGATGCAACTCTAAGGGAGAGCAATTTAGTAAGTAAGTGGTGAAGTATTTTTCAGTTGAGGTTTAGCTTTTATCTTCTATTAATGTAAAAAATGCATTTGTATTTGCAGAGTCCTCTTGAGGTGCAGGAGATAAGTAATGTTTTAACATTTATCTGTAAAGTGAAGAGATTATCAACCCCTGATCATTTTATGGCTTTTACCTTTGAAGTTGGAGAGGGTATAATATGCCTTTTGTATAGTTGAGCAATAACTTTTTATTACCTGTACTTTTTGTGAGTCTGTTAACCACAGTAGGGAAATTAGGGCAGCTAATTTCTTTAAAAGCTTGCGCTCACACTCAGATCTGTGCATTCTAATTCAATTGTTTTTTTTGTGGTTAAAAAAAAGGCTATGTAGACTTGCTAATACTATCCAGGGCTCAACTCGAGAGAGTTTTCTACCTTTCTTGCCCTGGTGACACCAAACAGGAAGTGAGGGGAACGTCATATCACACTACCGACAGGTTGCTTTGCAGGTGCTACAATGCTAAAAATAGCGCCTGCAAAGCGACCTGAAACAGCTACTGCTGTTCAGCGTAAAAGCCCCGAGGGGTGGTGCGCTGGCAGGATGCTAGCAGCATCTTTGGAGTGGTGAAGGAGCGGGGTGTATACCGCTCCTGCCCATTGAAATCAATGGGGCACCACGGCTATACCGCTGGCAAATCGCTTCTTCCGGTGGTTTTGACCCTTTCTCAGCCACTAGCGGGGGTAAAAGCGGTCAAATAGCGCCGCAAAGTTTACGGTAAGGTGTTTTACCGCCGACCCCACCCCAGTGTGAAAGGGGCCTAAGGGAGGGCTAGAACCTCTGTGGGCTTTTTGTTACTACCTGTGTCACTGTTTCAATTTTTGAACCACAATGAAGTAGGTGTATAAAGTGAACCTTGCCTAATTCTTAGGTTGCAGTTGTACTTGCAAGCAACGTTATTAGTTGGAATTTGGTCGGTTGCTTTTATTTTCACGCTCTACATAATCATATAATTGATTTTATATCATGTAAAACTTTGAACCCATATGTTGCTACCTTTACCTAGACTGTAAAATGTCCATAGAAACACAAACACAAGTGATGATCATTGTTCAAGGGCGCAACATGCTTGGTGGGGCTAAGCTGTATTTCTCTCCATTTATTGGCACCCTGGTTGTACACGGGATAGATCAGCTTGTGTACAACCAGCCTGTCTGCCCCCCCCCCCCCCCCCCCCAAACAATTAGTACTGCCAGCTAAATGCGGCTGGTGGAATCTAGCTTTTTTTTTTTTCTTTCCAAGAAAATTGCATAATCTATGGCTTGCCTTTGGAAAACTGTATGAAATTTCTCAGACCGTTTAAATGCTGTTTAAAAAAAACAGTTTGCTTCTAAGATTTGTTTTTTTTTTGAATGAATGGACTTTACTAAATGAAAACCACATACACTGTTGGAAATTCATTTGTTTGAAAAAAATGCCTTTTTGTTGTGGTTTTCAAAACACACCTGTAAGATGGTGTCGGTAAGAATCCCATAGGCTTTAAAGGGGAAACATTTTCCTTGCGTTTTTCTAGCATGGTAAAGACGCAAGAAAGGGCCCTAAAAGAGAATTTGTCTGCTCTGTGCAGTTGTTTTGTACAGAGAAGCCCCAATGCTCTTCTCTGTTTCTCCCCCTTGACCAGTGCCCCCAATAGCAAGCTGCTTGCTATGGGGGCACTGGTGTGTGCTTGCTCCTGAGCCCCGCTCTGTGCCCATTAAACACACCAAGCCTTGGCTTGGCCCCACCTCCTGCTCTCTCCTCATCGGCTCACTGGCTGTGTCTCAGCCAATAAGAATCAAGCGTGCCAGTACAGCCAAGGCACTCGTGCATGTCGCTGGATCGAGAGGGGGCTCAGGTGAGTGGGGGAGGGGGGAAGTATCACACAGAAGGTGTTTTTTTTTTTGTGCCTTTACAATCGGTTTAAATTCTCTCTGCTTTTACCTACCGGCTTTGGCTGCATCAGCATGTTATGCTGCAGTCCATGCCAGGAGCGAGCCTCAGAGGGTGGCTACTTACCCACATACAGTGGGACCATGTACACTGAAAGTAGCCACTCTCTTAAAAAAAAGTTCTAAGGCCCTTTTCACACTGGGGCAGGAGGTGCGGTGGCGGTAAAGCGCTGCTATTTTTAGCCGCGCTTTACCGTTGGAATTTCAGCGCCATTTGGCCGCTAGCAGTATGGTTTTACCCCCTGCTAGAGGCCGAAAAAGGGTCAATACCGCCTGCAATGCTCCTCTGCTGAGGTGCATTTCTGGCGGTATACCCACAGCGGTGGAGGAGCGGCAAACACACCGCTCCAAAGATGCGGCTAGCAGGACTTTTGGCGCGATCCCTCGGGCTTTCACACAGGTCGGTTTGCAGGCACTATTTTTAGCGCAATAGCACCTGAAAACCGCCCCAATGTGAAAGGGGTCTAACGGAAAAGTTTTTTAATAAATATTTAATGGATGTGATGACAAACGCTGCAGTTAGGACACTGATGGCTGTCAACACAGAGCATTAATGATGTATAAAAATAAATAAATGGTATTTTATATAAAAAAAAAAAAAAAGTTTGATTCACATTCCTTTAGGAAACAAATCGTTCCGTTAGGGTTACATCTTCTGTATCTGGAGATTATGGTATGGGTGACCCCAGTGTCTGTATTTTTATTTTCTTGTTAAGAGATGCAGGAACCTTTTAAGGGTCACAATCGCCATATTCCTCTAGCTGGTTCTTATCATAAAGGGAATGGGGATCACCTAATGCTTGTTATTTTTGGGTACCCCAAAAGGGGCCTAACATTCCATGCTTCTTTGCTCAGCACATTCCAGAGCGGAGGTCATTCCTCTGAGTACATTCCACAAAACTTCTTCCTTTTGGAGAAGCACAGAATGGGGGAGGGGGGACACTTCAAAGACTTTGTCCAGCATCTGATTGCCGACTGCTTTAACTCCTTGCTGGCATCAGGGCCAACGATGATCTGGATTTCCAACCACAAGAACAATCAAGTGACGTTTCAGAATCCTTTAGTGTTTTGCAGGGTGGATTTGATTTAAATAAAGTCCTATTTAAATCACTAGTGACGAGGCTTAATTTGAATCAACTCGATTTTAAATCACAATTTTTAAAGAGAACCTGTCATCTATCCTGCAGCGGCACCTCCTCTGACCTGCTGTTGTCTCACTACAGTCCCATTCACTTTAATGGGACGGCTGGTGATGCGGCAGTAACACAACAAGGTGAGGGACGTGGCGACAGCAGGTGAGTGAATGACCGCTAACAGGCGCTATCATGATGGATCTGAAATGACAGGTGCTCTTTAAATGTAAGGACTTATTCTTGCTGGCAGTTAGACTCTTTAATAATTGCAAACAAAATGAAGGTTTTCCGGTAAGGGAACGGGGATCACCTAGAATAATAAGCTGTCAGGTTAGTTAAACAGCGATATCGGAACTGATTCATACAGTTTGTAGTGTACATAGATTTTCAAAACCAAGGGATAAAGAAATATTCCTGAACTTTGTTTTATCTCTTGCCACTGTGAAATTGTTGTGATGCATCAATGCAATGCATGTTATCTCAGCTTGCAGAGCTTGAAATCATTGAATGAGTTTACCCAAAATAGATTTTTTTACACCAAACGCATTTCATTAAAATTTGAAAAAAAAAAAAAAATCCAAATTAAATTCTTTAAAAAAAAAAAAAAAAATTAAAAATAAAAACATTTGATTTTTAATTATCCTGGTGGTGTTGGAACCATGCAGAAAGGTATATTTTCATATCATTTATTACTTGCATAACAGTCTTGTGTTTGACATAGCACTGTGTTGAAGTGCATGTCCATGGTGCATGCCCTCATCCCGCTTTTATTTCAATCTACTTGCTTAGTAAGTCTGTTAAACCCCAATAATCTGATATAGAGCTGCACGATTAATCGTTAAAGAATCGATCACAATTCTCCCCCTTACGCTCTTTATACAGAATTTCCTCAATTCATTGCAGAGCATTCTCTGCTCACTGCTGACAGCTGTCAAAAAAACAAAACAAGAAAACCGGCAACCTGCCAGGTTTATCACAACATCGCTTGGGCGGAGATGACTATAAAAATGTTAACCTTTTTAGTTCTTTTAGATCAAAAGGGATGAACTTCAGTCTGTAAATGAGTTCAGTTTAACCACTTAAAGATTAAGGCCCGGATTTACATACATTGCCGCATCTTTATGTATCTTCTTTACGCTATGCCGGCGCAAAACAGAGGGAAGCATGAAATTCACAAAGAAAATGCTCCCAACGTTGCACCGGCGTAGCGTATAGTCTTAGACGTAAGGCAGCATAAGTGGAAGTGGGCGTGATACATTTTAATGAAGTCCCAGTGCGCATGCTCACAATCACGTCGAAACAACTGCCTAAGATACGTCGAATCGCTGCCTACGACGTGAACGTAACCTACGCACAGCCCTATTCACGTACTACGTAAAATTTGACGGCATCCGTTCCCTGGTCCATACCTTTGCATGAGTTGCGCCTCCAATATGGGGAATAACTTTTTCGCCGGACGTAACCCTTATGCTAAGCGCTTAAAACATGAGCCGGGCGCAAGTACGTTCGTGAATCGGCATTTGGCCCTCATTTGCATATTTGCACCGTAAATCAATGGGAGTGCCAAATGCGTCCAGCGTAAATATGCGCCCACTATACACCAGCACCAGCATAGGCAAGTTACGTCGGTCGGATGAAGTCAGTTTTTAGGCTTATCTTAGTTCTGTGGGCACGGTGTACAGATACGACGGCGCATATTCACACTTACGCAGCGTATCTCGAGTTGTGTACCAAAAATGCAACAAGCAATATTTTACAAGTTTGGTACTTAAAGGGGTGTTCCACCCAAAAAAACGACCTTTGCTTGCTCCACTCCTCACCCCCATACATGCCACATTTGGCATGTAATTTTTTTGGGGGGGGAGTGGGGGCTTCAGTAGGAGTGGGACTTCCTGTCCCACTTCCTGCTTCCGCCGAGGGGCTGGTTAGGCGATTAAGGCTTAATCGCCTACACCAGCCCCTCCCTGTAGGCGATCACATGGGACACTGACAGGTCCCATGCGATCGCCTCTCCAATCAGCGACGAGCCGCGCCGCGCACGCATGCGCAGTACGGCTCGCGCATGCGCAGTGGGTGCCCGGCCGTGAAGCCGAAGGCTGTCACAGCTGGGTGCCCACAGTCAGGATGGAGACGCCGGCCGGGCAGGGGGGGAGAGGAGCGGAGCCCCGGTCGGCGCGTCGCTGGAACGCAGGAGCAGGTAAGTGAGTGTTTATTAAAAGCCAGCAGCTACACTTTTTGTAGCTGCTGACTTTTAATAAACACAACTTAGGGCTGGAACACCCCTTTAAAAAAAAATAATAATAATAATGCACCTCCCAATTAAAATGAATCGAAACTGCATCAAAAACACACCAGCAGTTGCTTTTATTTTTTTGCAGTTTTTGAATTGCACGTGTTCTGTTTCTTTCTTTTTTTCTTACAGGTGCAAAATGTATCGGATACCTGGCAGTGTGAAAGTAGCCTATGGAGACTTTACTTTTTGGGGGGGTTTAAAGCTGAACCAATATCATTTTTTTTTCGTCCACCTTTCAGGCCGATGGCCGACATCTGGTGCAGATATTTCGTACATCACTTGCCACTGCCACCCAGATGCAGCATGTCACTTGCCACTGCCACCCAGATGCAGCATGTCACTTGCCACTGCCACCCAGATGCAGCATGTCACTTGCCACTGCCACCCAGATGCAGCATGTCACTTGCCACTGCCACCCAGATGCAGCATGTCACTTGCCACTGCCACCCAGATGCAGCTTGCCACTGCCACCCAGATGCAGCATGTCACTTGCCACTGTCACCTGCCACCCAGATGCAGCATGTCACTTGCCACTGTCACCTGCCACCCAGATGCAGCATGTCACCTGCCACCCAGATGCAGCATGTCACCTGCCACCCAGATGCAGCATGTCACTTGCCACTGTCACCTGCCACCCAGATGCAGCCTGTCACTTGCCACTGTCACCTGCCACCCAGGTGCAGCATGTCACTTGCCACTGTCACCTGCCACCCAGGTGCAGCATGCACCTGCAACTGTCACCTGTCACCTGCCACCCAGATGCAGCATGTCACTTGCCACTGTCACCTGCCACCCAGATGCAGCATGTCACCTGCCACCCAGATGCAGCATGTCACCTGCCACCCAGATGCAGCATGTCACTTGCCACTGTCACCTGCCACCCAGGTGCAGCATGTCACTTGCCACTGTCACCTGCCACCCAGGTGCAGCATGTCACTTGCCACTGTCACCTGCCACCCAGGTGCAGCATGTCACTTGCCACTGTCACCTGCCACCCAGGTGCAGCATGCACCTGCAACTGTCACCTGTCACCTGCCACCCAGATGCAGCATGTCACTTGCCACTGTCACCTGCCACCCAGATGCAGCATGTCACTTGCCACTGTCACCTGCCACCCAGATGCAGCCTGTCACTTGCCACTGTCACCTGCCACCCAGATGCAGCATGTCACCTGCCACCCAGATGCAGCATGTCACCTGCCACCCAGATGCAGCATGTCACCTGCCACCCAGATGCAGCATGTCACCTGCCACCCAGATGCAGCATGTCACCTGCCACCAAGATGCAGCATTTCACCTGCCACCCAGATGCAGCATGTCACCTGCCACTGTCACCTGCCACCCAGATGCAGCATGTCACTTGCCACTGTCACCTGCCGCCCAGATGCAGCATGTCACTTGCCACCGTCACTTGCCACTGTCACCTGCCACCCAGATGCAGCCTGTCACTTGCCACTGCCACCCAGATGCAGCCTGTCACTTGCCACTGTCACCTGCCACCCAGATGCAGCCTGTCACTTGCCACTGTCACCTGCCACCCAGATGCAGCCTGTCACTTGCCACTGTCACCTGCCACCCAGATGCAGCCGGTCACTTGCCACTGTCACCTGCCACCCAGATGCAGCCTGTCACTACTTCTGGCAACCTCTCCCCAGCTGCGTCCAAGTGGGTAAACTTTCTCATGTGGGTGGGCATTGAGACATGATGTAACGTGCCCCCCCGCTGAGCAATCGAGGCGGGCCCTCGACGACCAGTAATTGAGGCTGCGGCCTTGTGAAGTGCCAAGCTTCTTTCTGTGACCTGCGCCATCTGGTGGTGGCCTTTGGCATTACAAGTAAAACAGCAGTTCTAATGTGTCATTCTTCACTGCCATCTCCTTCGCTCTAATTAGAATAAAACAAATACATATATAATGTTTGGGGGTTCTAACACTCTAGAGAATAAAATGGCGATCATTGCAAAACTTTCTGTCAGGCCGTATTTTGCACAGCGGCCTTACAAGCGCACTTTTTTTTGGGGGAAAAAAATTTAATAAAAAAATAAGACAACAGTAAAGTTATCCCAATTTTTTTAATATATTGTGAAAGATAATGTCACGCCGAGTAAATTGATATCCAACATGTCACGCTTCAAAATTGCGTCCGCTTGTGGAATGCCGACAAACTTTTACGCTTTAAAATCTCCATAGGCGACGTTTAAAAAATTCTACAGGTTGCATGTTTTGAGTTAGAGGAGGACTAGAGCTAGAATTATTGCTCTAACCATCGCGGCGATACCTCACATGTGTGGTTTGAATACTGTTTACATATGCGGGTGCTACTCACGTATGTCTTCGCTTCTGAGCGCAAGCTCGTCGGGACGGAGCGCGGTTTCTGGCTCCTAGATTCCAAGCAAGTTTGTCAAACCCTGCTTTTAAAGTACAATAAAAGTTAGTTTCACAGAAAAAGTAAATATGCAAGCTTTGTTTCAGTGCAATACCAAACTGTCTGTGCTAATAGATGGGAAACCTTTGATTTATAAGCTCCTTGATGGCAGGGACTGATGTGAATGTACAATATATGTGGAAAGTGCTGCGTAATTTGACGGCACTATTTGAGTGCCTGTAATAAATAAAATAAACAAACAAAATATTGTATACCTGTGATCATAATGCGTTCCACACACTGTTGGCGACAGTCAAAGTGACATTCCTTACAGCTCTGTCTGTTATGACGTCACACTGTCTATTATGACGTCACACTTTGGATTTATTTTACTACAAATGGAGTTTTTCTAAATCTGGTGCAGCTCTGCCTAGAAACCAATCGGCTTCCAGCTTTTTTTTTGTCAAAGCTTTAGGGCTCTTTCACACGTCCGTTCAGTTCGTCCGTTTTTTGGACGTCCGTTAACGGACCTCAATGCTTCCCTATGGGTTAGCGTCCGTCTGCGGTAAGCTCCGTTTTTTTGGACGGAAGAAAACCCTATTTTTCGTCAAAAAAACGGAACGGACGAAAAACGGACGTTAGCGGATGATCCGTTTACCATCCCATCCGCTAACGTCAGTTTTTCATCAAAATATGTAAAAAAAAAAAAAGTTCTAAAAAAAAAAAAAAAAAAACGGATGAAAAAACGGATGAAAAAAAATGATGAAAAACGGACGGGAAACGGACGAAAAATGGATGAAAAAAAATGATGAAAAACGGACGGAAAACAGAACGGAAACGGATGTAAACGGATGAAAAAAAATGATGAAAAACGGACGGGAAACGGATGTAAACGGACGGAAAGCGGACGAAAAACGGATGAAAAAAAATGATGAAAAACGGACGGAAAACAGAACGGAAACGGATGTAAACGGACGGAAAACGGACGAAAAACGGATGAAAAAACGGATCAACTGAAGGGGGAAAAAACTGATCTAAAAAACTGAACGGACGTGTGAAAGAGCCCTAAGGCGGCGTACACACGACCGAGGTTCTCGCTAGAAACCAGCGAGAACCTCGCTGGAAGCTGCATTCCAGCGAGAACCTCGGCCGTGTGTACGCTCTCGGCGAGCATCCCATCGGGAATGCCGTCGAGCAGAAATAGAGAGCATGTTCTCTATTTGCTCGACGGCCCGTCTGGATGAATGGCTGGTTGCCATTCCCGACGGGCGGGTCGCCGAATCTGACGGCCGGCAGAGAACCTCGACGGGCGGAACGATGTGTTCTGCCCGTCGAGGTTCTCTGCCGTGTGTACGCGGCTTTACTGAACAAGCTTAAAGAGGAGTTCCACCCAAATTTGGAACTTCCTCTTATCCCACTCCTTACCCCCATACATGCCACATTTGGCATGTAATTTTTTTTGGGGGGGGAGTGGGGGCTTCAGTAGGAGTGGGACTTCCTGTCCCACTTCCTGCTTCCGCCGAGGGGCTGGTTAGGCGATTAAGCTTAATCGCCTACACCAGCCCCTCCCTGTAGGCGATCACATGGGACACTGACAGGTCCCATGCGATCGCCTCTCCAATCAGAGGCGAGCCGCGCCGCGCGCGCATGCGCAGTGCGGCTCGCGCATGCGCAGTGGGTGCCCGGCCGTGAAGCCGAAGGCTGTCACGGCTGGGTGCCCACAGTCAGGATGGAGACGCCGGCCGGGGAGGGGGGGAGAGGAGCGGAGCCCCGGTCAGCGCGTCGCTGGAACGTAGGAGCAGGTAAGTGAGTGTTTATTAAAAGCCAGCAGCTACACTTTTTGTAGCTGCTGACTTTTAATAAACACATGTTTGGGCTGGAACACCCCTTTAAGTTAGAAACTGATTGGCTACCAAGCACAGCTACACCAGATTTTGAACTTTCCAGTTTTAAGTAAATCTACCCCTTTGTTTTATTAAAACCAAAATAGCTTTCTTCTTTTCAGAAGACCAAGCTGGTCATACACTATAGATTGTCAAATGGACATTCATGCAAAATTGTGATAACTTGATGAATGTTATTTTGAAAATACGCTTGCTTTTTAAAAAATGTGGAATTTTCCAAGATGAAAACCACATGTTCAATCAAATTTTTTATTTTATTTTTATTTATCCCATCCTGCTCCTTTTTGAATTTACTTGTCATTGTGGTTAAAAGCAAACTTGTATTTGACCGCACTAATGAGAGAATTAAATTTATGTTCTTCAAATGAAAATTTTTGAAAATAATTCTGCTGGTGCGCAGTCATGTTGGAACAGGAAGGGGTCTCCCCCAAACTGTTCCCACAAAGTTGGGAGCATAAAATTGTCCAAAATGTCTTGGTATGCCGATGCCTTATGAATTCCCTTCACTGGAACTAAGGGGCTGAGCCAAACACCTAAAAAAACAACCCTCACCATAATCCAGCAAATGATTTGGACCAGTGCACAAAGCAAGGTCAATAAAGAAACGGATGAGTGAATTTGACATGGAGGAACTTGACTGGCCTGCACAGAGTTCTGGCCTTGACCCGCTAGAACACCTTTTGGAATGAATCGGAGCGGAGACTGTGAGCCAGGCCTTCTCATCCACATCAGTACCTGACCTCACTAATGCACTTCTGGAAGAATGGTCAAACATTCCCATAGACACACTCCTAAACCTTGAGGATAGCCTTCCCAGAAGATTTTAAGCTGTTATAGCTACAAAGAGTGGGCCAGCTTAGTATTGAACCCTACAGACTAAGACTGGGATGCCATTAAAGTCCATGTAAAGGCAGGCGTCCCAATACTTTTGGTAATATAATGTAGATGTATTTTTCTTGATATTTTTTGCTAGTACAGCTATAAATGGATGGTGCATATTAGATACCTGCAAGGCTTGCTGCATCTCCGGGATGGCTGTCATTTGTCTTGTAGCCCATGTCCCCGGGGTCACCCAGCCCACATTCATGGCTCACTGCTTTTGCTGCTTTTCTAATTAGGACAAAAGGCAGGAAGTGATTTCTCTCACTCTTTTAGGGAATGTTCCTCTCCAGGCGGATCCTGTTACACACTTTAGGATTCAGATGCTGCAAATAGGATGTGGAACTGTAACTTGCTTTAATACTTTTGCTTTGCTGCTTTTGAAGTTCTTTTAAACCCCTCTCTCGGGCACTGACAGTCCCGTACTTTCCCCTCCTGGTCATTGATTAAAGTCAGGTTGGTTTATCTTGGTGTTTAGGACATTTTCCTTTAGTGTGACATGTTGCTGAAGTTTTGGAAAGTCATCAGGATTGACAACAGTCACTAACAAAACAGGATATTCATGCCATTGGCAGGCCTGTGAAGCCAAAACTGCCAAGTGTCCCTGATTTCCAAGGACACTTTGTCCCTCCGTTGATGTCCCTGGAATCATTCCTGGTTTTCTACTTACAAGCTGAATAATAACATAGTACATCTTTTATGTGTAATGTGTTCAGTTCCTATGTTTTATCTCTGGGATCTCAAAGTATAACTAAGGCCCCTTTCACACTGAGGAGTTTTTCAGGTGGTTTAGCGCTAAAAATAGCGCCTAAATACCGCCTGAAAACTCCTGCCCTGCAGTCTTGGTGTGAAAACCCTAAGAGCTTTCACACTGAGGTGGTGCGCTAGCAGGACTGCTCCAAAAGTCCTGCTAGCCGCATATTTGGAACAGTGTGTTTACCGCTCCTTCCCATTGCAAACAATGGGACACTGTGGCTATAGGCACATTGCAGGCAGTGTTAACCCTTTTTCTGCCGCTAGCGGGGTTTAAAACCACACCGATATCGGCCGAAAACTGCCGCAATTCAAACGGTGTAGCAGCGCTAAAAATAGTGCCGCTATAACGTCGGCTCACCTCCTGCCCCAGTGTGAAAGGGGCCTTAAGGCAATTTTTTATTTATTTTTTGTATTGGACAGAGTGGAGATGGATTAGAAACACCTGTCAGTTTTTATTGCTGTCTGTACCCCCGTTAATAAGGTTCACCCCCTTAATTTGTCCTATTTACCATTAACATTGAAAGTAAAAGTAAAAAAATCCCAAATATTGGGTTGTCCCTGGAAAAATAATGGAGAGGAAATCTTTCAATGGTGGACTGGAGGTTCCCGAGGAATTCCTGCAAATTAAGGGACTTCCTCTCATTTCCTGTTGGGTTATGGGACAGGAAGCGAAGGGAAATTGCCACCATGGGACAAAATAATAAAAATCTGACCCTCCCCTTACTCGACCCTCCTCTGGAAACCTTTTACTCTGTGTAGGAAAAAGCAGCTTAAAAAAATGCACCTAAAGCAACATATTGCACATGCGTTTAGGTGTATGAAGCGTTTGCGCATTTATGGGTTCCAGTGACCAGAATAATCATTTAACCCTGGCAATTGGAATGAACACCCAACTGCTGTATTTTAATATGCCTATAGATGCCTGAGTGCATGGACATGTAGGCTAACATAGATGTGCTTTTACAGGCTGAAACAAAAATCGCAGAACGCCTGTAAAAGCAGTGTTTTTTAGGCTCCATTCACACTTTGGACATTAAAATCGCATGACAAGTCGCAGCCCATTCTCTTCAATGGCACACTCTCTAATTGGTGTGACCTTAGGTCGCAGGGATGTTAACCACTTCAGCCACAGAGGATTTAGCTGCCCAATGACCGGGCCATTTTTTGTGATTCGGTACTGCGTCGCTTTAACTGACAATTGTGGGGTCGTGCGAAGTGGCTCCCAAACAAAAATTTTACACCTGTCAGTCAGCATCGCTTCTGCTCTGCTCCTCCACACTCATTGGATTGCTGAGTTGTGAAAGGGGGTGGGGAGCGGCCTTTTCAGCAACTCACTGAGATTGCCATCAATCAAGGCAGCTGGTGGCTCCAGACTTGTAGGTTGGGATGACGCGGTGCCTTGACTGATTGCAGGGAGTGGACTTCAGACCGCTCGCCGATGAAAACGGGTCACAGAAGTGCAAAACTAGTGGCACTCCTGTTACCCTGAGGTATTTAGTAAATGGTTCAGTAAATGTCTTTTTGTTTTTTGGGTGCTCCTTGGGGATGGCAATATCTAGCTGTTTCAGTAGCGAATGTCCTGGAAAACATGTTGGCAGCTTTGTCAGAACCTGTAACCTACAATGGTAACTTCAGCAATGAATGTCTAATTATCACGTAATGTTTCATTTTACAAGCGTATAAAAAATATTTATAGCTTAAATTGCATTGCTGCTGTGAGTGTGTTCCAGAAAGCTGTGTCATCTTATGCAGTGTCATTGGTGGGTACCGGGAGTCGGAAAGCCTAAGGACAGGGCTGGGCCAACCCATTGGGCCATAGTTACCGTATAAATCATTGAATACATAGTTGTGTATAGAATATTCTAAGAGACAAAAAGTGTTTACCTGCCAGAATACTTAAAGAAGAACCTAACTGTATCTGATTTAATAATTTGCCTATTGTGTATATGCACTTATCTGTTTCGATGCAGCAAACCTCGTACCTTTTGCTGCATGAACGCTATCACTTTTAACTCTAAACCTTTTGCATTCTGCTGCATGGAAGTGCATATCGAGAAGAAAGCTTATGCCGCGTACACACAACCGTTTTTCATGTCATGGAGAAAAACGTTGTTTTTCTCGACGTGATTCCTCTCAATGCCTTGCATACACACGATCATGATAAAAAATGCTCGAGCAAAGCACAGTGACGTACAACACGTACGACTGCACTATAAAGGGGAAGTTCCATTTGAATGGCGCCACCCTTTGGGCTGATTATGCAAATTTCCCTTTTCATGACTTGCTTCTGAGCGTGCACGTTTTCACCCCGTCGTTAACCACTTAAGCCCCGAGCCTGTTTTTCAGATTCGGTGTTTACGAGACTAAAACATTTTTTTTTGCTATAAAATTACTTAAAACCCCCAAACATATTTATATATATATATATATATATATATATATATATATATATATATATATATATATATATATATATATATATATATATATATATATATATTTTTTTTTTCTAACACCCTAGAGAATAAAATAGCAGTCATTGCAATACTTTTTGTCACACCGTATTTGCGCAGCGGTCTTACAAGTGCACTTTTTTTGGAAAAAAATCAATTTGGCCCAATTTTTTTACATATTGTAAAAGATAATGTTACGCCAAGTAAAATGATACCCAACATGTCACGCTTAACCACTTCAATACCCAGCCATAGACAATTGACGGCCTGGGATGGGATTTACCATCCTAAGTGGCCGTCAATTGACGGCCTGGGTATTGCAGGCGAATATCTGGATGATGCCTGCAGCCAGAGGCATCATCCAGATATCCTCTTCTTCAGCCGGCGATTCTGCACAAAGTAAGAACGATCATAGCGGCGGTTCCGCCGCTTGATCGTTCTTACAGGCCGCGGGAGGGGACATCCCCCCCCCTCCCGCCGCCATCCGGTGCTTCTCCGGGCTTACCTGTACCTTCGGGGGCCCGGAGAACGAATCGTCGGCGGCGGCAGGAAGCATAGAGATGACTGGTGACCAGATGGTCACCAGTCATCTCTATGACCGTCGGAGGACCCGGGCGCGATCTGATGACGTCACGCCCGGGTCCCCGTATGTAAACAAAGCCGCGATTGCGGCTGTAAGTCACCATTCATGAGATCGGTGAATTTTTTTTCACCGATCTCATGGTTTCCAGCCTGGAGGTGAGATGTGAGGTCTTATTGACCCCACATCTCTCCATAAAGAGGACCTGTCACACACATTTCCTATTACAAGGGATGTTTACATTCCTTGTAATAGGAATAAAAGTGGAAAAAAAAAAAAAAAATGAAAAAAAGTGTAAAAATAAATAAAATATAAGTAAAAAAAAATAATAAAAGATAAAAAAAAAATTAAAACGCCCCTGTCCCCGATAGCTCGCGTGCAGAAGCGAACGCACACGCAAGTCCCGCCAACATATGTAAACGCCGTTTAAACCAGACATGTGAGGTATCGCCGCGTGCGTTAGAGTGCCAGCAACTAATCTAGCACTAGATCTCCTCTGTAAATCTAAACTGTAACCTGTAAAAAATAAATAAAGCGTTGCCTATGGAGATTTTTAAGTACCGAAGTTTGGCGCCATTCCATGAGTGTGCGCATAATTAAAGCGTGACATGTTGGGTCTCTATTTACTCGGTGTAACATAATCTTTCACATAATACAAAAAAATTGGGCTAACTTTAGTGTTTTGTTATTTTTTTAATTCATAAAACAATTTTTTTTACAAAAAAAAGCGTTTGAAAAATAATTGCGTAAATACCGTGCAAGATAAAACTTTGGAATGACCGTCATTTTATTCCCTAGGGTGTCTGCTAAAAAAAACATATATAATGTTTGGGGGTACTGTGTAATTTTCTAGCAAAAGAATGATGATTATTACATGTAGGAGAGAAGTGTCAGAATAGGCCCGGTATGGAGGTGGTATAAAAGCCTAGTATTGAAGCGGTTAAAAATTGTGCCCACTCGTGGCATGGCGTCAAACTTTTACCCTTAAAAATCTCGATAGGCGACCTTTAAAAAATTCTACAGGTTGCATTTTTTGAGATACAGAGCAGGTCTAGGGCTAGAATTATTGCTCTCGCTCTAACGATCGCGGCGATACCTCACTTGTGTGGTTTGAACACCGTTTTCATATGCGGGCGCTACTTGCGTATTGATTCGCTTCTGTGCGCGAGCTCGTCGGGGCGATTTTTAAAAAATGTTGTGCCGACATAGAACGACGGTGGGCGGTCGGCAAGTGGTTAAAGCCTACACACGACCGTTTTTCACAACAAGAAAAATGACAATGTGAAAGACAAGATAGAATAAAGCATGTTCTAAATTTGTAATGCCCATTTTTCTCTGTTTCTCTGTTTGCTGGGTTTGGCAGACACCCTGGCACATCTTTGGGCCTTCAGGACGCTGATGGGATTACTATTCTGCGCAAGGAAAATTATTCTTCAATGAAAATCCTCATCTGCCCCAATCTCTACCTTGTAGTAAAAATTAATCAGTGTAAATGTACCACTGTACAAGGCCCACTATTTAATGAGAATGCCCTAAAAAATGCCACAAGGTTTAAGACATTTGGGTAGAGGTCTACTAATACTGACCCCAAATCTCCTAATTAGTAGATTATAGGGTTGTACCCATACTAGTATCGGTACCGATACCGAGCATTTGCCTAAGTACTTGTACACAGGCAAATGCTCCGATGCTTCACCCGATACTTGTACAGGGTGATCAGTGCGGTGGGGAAGTTGCAAGCACCAACCACCACTTTATAGATCTAAAAGTCTGACAGACGGTTTTAAAAAAATAAAACAAATTGTAAAAAATAAAAATTGTAAAAAAAAAAAAAAACTGACACATGTGCCACTGTCACATGAGATTAAAAAAAAAAAGTATCAGTAATCTGTATCGGGGCAACCCTAGTAGATTACCTTGCAAACTACCTCGCACGGTTAGTACAGCAGCTCCGACCAGAGCTGACCATAATTTTTTTTTTCGATCAACTCTCTAGGCTGAACAAAGAAAAACGAATAGTGTGTACCCAGCTTTAGTGGTGTTCTGCAGGTGCCTGCTGAGATATCCAGTGTGCTGCTATAGTCTAGGCCAGGGGTCCTCAAACTTTCTAAACAAAGGGCCAGTTTACTGTCCTTCAGACTTTGCGAGGGCCGGACAGTGGTTAGTGAAAAGGTCCCAACATTGGGAAAAAATAATGCCCGTTACTTGTTTCAATGGGAGTAACTGTGCTCATCACTGATGTCATTGGGCTCCATTGTTGGTGTCATTGTGAGGAATTGTCCCCCCCCAGCATTGTCATTGGGAGGAATTAAGCTCCATTGTTGGTGTCGTTGGAAGGAATTGTGCTCCATCGTTGCTGTCATTGCAAAGAATTTTCCCCCATCATTGGTATAATTGAGAGGAATCAGTTGATGAAATGGTATCCCAAGGGCCAGGTAAAAGCAAGCAAAGGGCCCCATCTGGCCCCCGGGCTGCAGTTTGGAGACCACTGGTCTAGGGGGTGTGGCATGGTCCAGTAGTCCTGAACTGAGATAGGAGTCTGGAGAAGTTTCATATGCTACATTTATGTGAAGTGATGTAGGACGAGGAAGAGATTAGACTGCAATACAAGGCTCTCCTTTCCCCACTGTGACTTGGCAGACCTCAGGGCAATTTAATGGCTCTCTTTGGTGTATATCAAGCAGCTGTTAGCGTAACTATTTTGGTGCCAGGCTGTATGGTGGTGCTTTGTGGTTGGTATCAGCCCTCAGAGCGTGAACGTCTTCAGGCATTTAAAGTGCAAGTTCACCTTTTACAGAAAAATTGTTAAGGTGAACGAACGCGTCGCACATCGGGTTTAGTGGTCTGTGAATGAGAAATCCCTGCTCTTCTCTGTTCAGCACTACTGGGACAGACCAGAAAGATTTACTATGATGGCACTGACCAATTGGGATCACGCTGGTCTGAGCGGAGATTTCAAATCCCTGCACCGGCTGCGTGGACACTGACAGCACGGCATTCTCAGAGGTAAGTTAAGCGAGGACCGCAGGGGGAGCTGGATGGTGTACGGTGTTCATCTTTAGGCCCCTTTCACGCTTGTGCGACTTGTCCTGTGACTTGGGACTGCAAAGTCACATGACAAGTCGTACTCCATGATTTTCAATGAGTACCATTCAGATCTGTGCGACTTCAAAGTAGTCCATGCACTACTTTGGTCCGACTCGAGGTCAACATTTTATACAGGCATTGCTTCACGTCAAAATCACGCGACTTTCAGGTCACACAAGCTTAAAAGGGGCCTTAGGGCTTGTTTACACTTGCTCTTGTTCAAAATGTGGCATTGGACACGCTTTTTTAAAGCACTCTGAACGCCAATAAAAGCACTTGTCGCTAAATAAAATGGTTACCTTGCATTTCTGTTCACACGTGTTTGCTTCAAACAATTTTCCCCATGATGCTTTCTTGGTGCTTCAAAGCCTCCATAGAAGTCAATGAAAAGCTCACCTACAGCACCTGAAGCTTTTGAGGAGCTTTCATTCAGCATTAGCTTTGCTTTGTTTAGAAGGTAATGAAGGTATGAAATATCCCAGGATGCACTGGGAAACCAACAAGCGAACTGGAAAGAAGTCATCCGCATTCACTTCCGGTTCATGTGTGCACTTTATATTTTGAAAGTGTCTGGTGCAAACATCACATCTGGTGTGCAGCATGGGTCAGCAGGAAAGTGAGCGAGGTCCAAAATGGAGTGGAGCAAACGGCAGATGGCTCACATGGTGTGCAACATGGGAACTCTATAGCATAAGGTGAGCAGGAACCAGAGAGAGAGAGAGAAGACTGAGTGGCAGAGGATCAGCAGAGCTGGGGGACGGAGCAGGAGAAGATGTGGGACTGGAGCAGAGGTTGCATTTTGGTAAGCAGCGTGGGAGCAATACAGTGGGAGGTGAGCGGGGAAAGGAGAGAGAGAGAGAGAGAGAGAGAGAGAGGAGGATTAGCAAACCAAAGGATCAACAAAGCTGGGGGGGGGGGGGAACTACTACTACTAAGTGGGACATCAGCAGAGCTGGGGGTACTACTGAGCAGGCGATCTGCTAAATATATGGTACTAATAAGATGGGGATCTGCTGGAGATGTGCTGAACAGGGAGTACTAACAAGCTGGGGGATCTGCTGAGTTGGGGGTACTACTGAGGAAAAACAAATAGAAAATCAGAAAACACCATGCATTTGCCAAGCTTCGTTAAAGCTTCAAAAACACATCAAAAAAGCATGTTAAAGCGGTATGTGTTTTAAAGTTGAAGCAAGTGTAAATGAGCCCAACACATCTAAGAATTGGTAAGCTGCAATATAATTGCTTTTGGGTTTAATACCGCCTTTAATAAAAAAAAAAAAAAAAACAAATTAAAAGTGTGTTAGGTTGTCTATAAATCCGTGTGTTTAGAGTATTGGTGCTTTGTGTTTTAGTTGTAAACCATCTTTTACGTCTAATCATGTAGTCAGGAGTCTCGGGAATAAATTGACGCTGGAACGAATAGTTGAATGTGTGTCAGGTCAATGTCACCTGCTCTTTCATCTTCCTATTTCATTTCAAAGTATCTTTGTGTTTCCCATAGATCTGTAATGCTGCTGTCTGCTTTATCCTTCAGCAGTGCCGCAGCCAGGAAATACTCGATGCACTCGCTTTCCTTTCTGTAAGGAAAACCATTTCTCTCTTTTTTTTTTATGTTGTTTTGATCTCGCTGTTCTTCAAAGCTTTGTCTTTTTCCTCCTCTTTAGAAACTGTATTTTAGTGAAACTAGTATATGTAAAAAAATGATTGGGAGCGTACCACCAGGTATTTCAATGTATTTCTGTCCATGTGAACCTCTTTCTTGTTGGCTATACCAGCTCCTAATCGGGCATCAAGTGGTATGGTTGCCTTCTCTTGGAGTTGGCAGGTAGATGGTCTTGGTTACACATTTTGCATTTTTTGTCTGTGAACATAATTTGTACGTTTCTAGGTTCTGTGTGTGTGTGTGTATGTGTATATATATATATATATATATATATATATATATATATATATATATATATAAAATATATTTTTTAATGTGCGTGTGTGTGTGTATATATATATATATGTATGTGTGTGTGTATATGTACGGTAATTATACACAATCATTCATTTAGGAATTTATTTACACTATAATTTATGAATGAAAGCTACCGCTTAGAGTAGGTTATCTGTGCAGTAACCATATGTAAAGCGGAGATGAAAATGACTTCCTCTCTGGAGACCACTTAAATTGCTTATTATTTCAGGTATCGGCTGCTTTTGTATGATGCATTGTACTTGTTGCCAGTTTTGTTGATAATCATGCTTGCTTGTCCATTAAAGTTACCTTGTGTTGTGTTGACCTTTTAAAAAACCCCATGTGGTGAAATTTTTACCTAATTTTGCGGCTGCATTTATTTCCAGGCAAAATGTTTTAGCTTAAAGGGGTTGTAAAGGTAAAAAAATGTTTTCCTTAAGCGTCCTTTACCTTAGTGCAGTCCTCCTTCACTTACCTCATCTTTCCATTTTGCTTTTAAATGTCCTTATTTCTTCTGAGAAATCCTCACTTCCTGTTCTGTCTGTAACTCCACACCGTAATGCGAGGCTTTCTCCCTGGTGTGGAGAAAGCCTCTAGAGGGGGGGGGGAGCAGGAGTGTCAGGACGGCACTAACATACAGCTCCTTTCTCTATCTGCAAAGTAGATAACGTTCTGACCCTCCTGCTCACCCCCTCCCCCCTCAAGAGGCTTTCTCCACACCAGGGAGAAAGCCTTGCATTACTGTGTGGAGTTACAGACAGAAGGACCTTTTAACAATGAGATCCCTCTGATGCTTTGGAAGCTCTCTGTGGACCATGGCTTTTGCTGTAGGATGCGACTAAGAAAATGCCAGGAAAGACCTACTAGAACAACTTAACTCTATTTGGGGTTATTCAGAGGCACTTTAAATGATGGCAGGTGTGTACTGACTCCTATTTAACATGAGTTTAAGCCCAGGTTCACACTGGGTACGATTTAGTTCGATTTGAGATGCGATTTCACATGTGAAATCGCATCTCAAATCGGCGGCAATTGCCGGCAATGACACTGTCCTAATCGGTGCGACACCGCATCTGCAGCGCTGCACCGATTTCAAAAAGTAGTTCCTGTACTACTTTTTGCGATTTCAGGACGCGATTTACATTGACATCTATGCAGAACCCTGCACAGATGTCTCCTAAATCGCGCCGAAATCGGGACTGCCAGAGGGAGTGAAATCGTGCGAGTTCAGCTGAAATCGTGCCATTTCACTCCCGCAGCAGAGTGTGAACCAGGGCTGAATGTGATTACTTAATTGTGACCACAGCTACATCCCCAGTTATAAGAGCGTGTGCACACTTTTATAGAACCAAATTATAAAAAAAATATATTTTTACTTCTCCCCCGTTAAAGATTTGTTTGTTCTTCAACTGAGTTAGGGCTCTTTCACACGTCCGTTCAGTTTTTTAGATCAGTTTTTTCCGCCTTCAGTTGATCCGTTTTTTCATCAGTTTTTCGTCAGTTTTCCATCTGTTTACATCCGTTTTCCGTCCGTTTTTCATCAGTTTTTTTCATCCGTTTTTTTTCAGAACTTTTTTTTTTTTTTTTTTCCAGAACTTTTTTTTATTTTTTACATATTTCGATGAAAAACTGACGTTAGTGGATCGGATGGTAAACGGATCATCCGCTAACGTCCGTTTTTCGTCCGTTCCGTTTTTTTGACGGAAGAAAAATAGGGTTTTCTTCCGTCCAAAAAAACGGAGCTTACCGCAGACGGATGTTAACGGACGTTAGCGGATGCTTATCCGCTAACGGACGCTAACCCATAGGGAAGCATTGAGGTCCGTTAAGGCTGGGTTCACACTACGATTTTCCCGTCCGTCAGCCGCATACGATTTCAGTTTTGAAAACGTACGGGCCCGTACGGGAAAACGCATACATAGACAATGCATTGCAAATCGTATGCACTCAGATGCATCCGGGTGCGTACGATTTGCTGGCAAAACGTTTTTTAACAGTACACAAAACCGTGTTCGACCACGGTTTTGAGTCCGTTTTTGAAACCGTATGGCAAACGCATACGTTTTTTTTAACATTAAAGTCAATGGAAAACGCACATATGTGCGGTTCCATACGTATAAACCGTATGCGTTTTTTTCGTCTGCGCATGCACATTTTCAAAACAAGAAAATCTTTATTTATTAAATGACACGAATTCCAAAAACGTATGCGTTTTTTTTAATCAAAACCGGATGGAACCGTACGCACTTTTGAAACCGTATACGTTTTATAAACGCATACGTTTACGTACGGTTCAATCCGTTTCAGCCGCATACGTTTTTTCATATAAATCGTATGCGGCTGACGGACGGGAAAATCGTAGTGTGAACCCAGCCTTACGGACGTCCAAAAAACGGACGAACTGAACGGACGTGTGAAAGGGCCCTTAGGCCTCTTACACACTATCAGTTTTTCTTCAGGTTTTTCTCTTCAGGTTTACCAAATCCATCTAATATGAGGTCAAACCTTAAGAGTCTCAATTTGTATGCAATCAGGCAGGCCCTTGCACTACATAGTTTTGGTAAACCTGAAGAGAAAAACCTGAAGGAAAACTGATAGCGTGTAAGAGGCCTCAGGCCGCGTACACACGGCAGGGAACCTCGACGGGCAGAACACATCGTTCTGCCCGTCGAGGTTCCCTGCCGGCCGTCGAAATCGGCGACCCGCCCGTTGGGAATGGCAACCAGCCATTCTTCCAGGCGGGCCGTCGAGCAAATAGAGAGCGTGCTCTCTATTTCTGCTCGACGGGCTTCCCGACGGGAAGCTCGCCGAGACCGTACACACGGCCGAGGTCCTCGCTGGAATGCACATTCCAGCGAGGTTCTCGCTGGTTTTCAGCGAGAACCTCGGTCGTGTGTACACGGCCTCATACAGTTTATAGGTCACATTTTTTATTTATTTTTTACATCACAGAAACCTGACATTTTAACAGGGGTGTGTAGACTTTTTATATCCACTGTATGCTTCACAGAAGGAGGTAGATCCTTGCGTGCCCAGCAGGACTTTTTTGTACAGCAAAATGCATGGCAAAGAATTGCATGTGGTTTGAACAGGACTGCGGTGTGATTCCTGTCTGAATCGCATGCAGTTTGCTGCACTGCTTCTGTGTGAATCCAGGCTGAAGTCAGTATGACAAGCCTAGGTTCACACAGAAGCGGTGGGGGAAACGGCCCCAAAAAATAGGTATTCGGTAATTGGTATAGGTGAGTATCGATACTTGTACTCTTAAAAAAACGCTCCACTGGGGAGAATAAAAAAAAGTAGAACTCTTAATTAACAGAACTCAAAAGGTTAAGAGACAAAGTAAAGATGGTATTAAGGACCGCAGCGGAGGTTGGTATGTGTTTGTGGTGCAGGCCAAAAAGTCGGAAATTGCATTGTTTTCAATGGTGCCCAATCGCATCACTGTAACTTGGCACAGTGCGATTTTTGGAAAAGGCTCCAGAGCGACTTTGGCTCCAGGGAATATGCAAACCACACTTCATAATGACGCTGAATATCAATCTGCATCAGATCGCAGCAGTCTGAACCTAGCCTCCTTGATTTCTTGCCCTGATTAGCTGGTGACAATCAGATTGGAAAGCACTGTGGACGGAGCATGAATTGCTCAGCATAGCTGGATTTCCTTGGCCAATAGTTTGAATAGCCTGCTTGTTCCACAGAAATGTCTCTTTGCCCAGACACAGAATCTGCTGCAGCTGTGCATGGTAGCCAATCGGCTATTAACCTCAGCTTGTTCAATTAAAGTGAACCTGCATTCACTATATCTGGTCTCCCACAGTACACAGAACATGGAAATGCAATCATTTTAGTAAATAGAAACTGCTAAATACCCTTTTTAATCAGCAGTATATAGCAGTCTTGTGACTTCTATCAGTGTCTGGTTAAATCTTGTAGTTTTCATACTGCACTGGCTGTCCTATCAGGATGCAGGACCCCTGACTCTCTGAACATTACTGCAGAAAAACTCTCTAGCAATACACACCAAAGTGAGCATGTGCAGCCTGACTCCAGTAACTGTCTTATCCGGACATGTTATGGGGAAAGTGCAAGAAGAGGAGGATCTGCGCACTTATACAATGTGGATGATTAACCCCTTTTAGGTTCCACACTAAGGGGGTATAACGAGCATGCTTTACTGCATATACAGACTGATTTTACTGTTGTGGGTTTAGTAACACTTTAAGCTTTGGCAATAAAACTTGGAAGCTGATTGGTTTCTATGCAGAGCTGTACCCTCCAGTTTTAGTAAATCCCCCCCCCCCCCCCAACTGTCACATGACTAGAAAGATTTGGGCTATGTTACCATTTTTAGACAGGCATGCTTACTGCAAACCAACATGGAGTGATACAAGACCAGGGTCACCAGAACAGAAGACAGCCTGTCATTTGTAATGTTGGTGTTTTATGTTTTCATGAAAGGTCATGTCTACCCATCGGACTGGTACCGTTGTCTGTGCCTAATGTTTATGGTGATAAAAAAATAGCAGATTTCAGTGAGCACATAATAGCCTTTGCTGTGGCGTGTAAAGCCCTTTCTTCATGCTGTAAGTTATTTGATGTCGTTACCATTCTACTGTCACCGTCACTCCCAACAGCTTTGCCTTCTACTCACTGTGCCCGGAGTGACACTTGTTAGCTGCAGCTGGCAGCACCTCATTCCATTCATTTCTTTTGTTTTGGTATTATGCCATTCAAAACAGTAGAGCTGACAACTGCGTGTTCTAACCACTCCTTAATCCAGGGCTCCTCACTCCAGCAAAATAATGGACATGCAAAGCAAATGCCAAAAGCTGCTCTAATGTATCATGTGCATTTTTCCATGCGTTTTTGTGGAGGGATGGTATTGAAATGACTGCTTCAAGTCACTCTCTAACTCTGTGTTTCTCAAGGCGCCCCAACAGGTCATGTTTTCAGGATTTCCCTCAGATGAAACGGCTGAGGTAATTAAGGGCTCTTTCACACGGAGCGGATCCGTAATGATCCGCCCCGTGTGTGTCCGTCTGCTCAGCGGGGATCATCCGTAAATCCCCACTGAGCTGTCGGCGGACAGGGCGGTCCCTGCACACTGTGCAGAGACCGCCCTGTCTTTCCTCTGCTCTCCCCTATGGGGAGTCGGATGAATGCGGACCGTGTGTCTGTATTCATACGATCCGTTCCGCCAGACGGAAGAAAAATAGGGTGTTCTTCCGTCTGAAAAAGTGGATCTTTACGGATGTTAGCGGATGCATCATGCGCTAACGTCCACAATCCCATAGGGATGCATTACAAGTCCGTAAACGGACTTGGAAAAAACGAACTATTTGTCCGCCCGTGTAAAAAGGGCCCTAAGGCAAAATAATGGAAAACCTGAAAACATGACCTGTTGGGGCGCCTTGAGGATTGGAGTTTAGAATAGCTGCTCTAGCTAGGGGCAAAAAGGCATACCTGTAAAAAGAGGAGGGGCAAGTATGGTGGCACTAATTTTTATGGGTATACCTATTTTGCTGTTTTTAGCTTGTAGCCACAGGGTCCCTTTAAAGATAATCGTCTGACATGTAAAAAATAAGGCTCAAGACTGGCACGGTGCATCAGTTTTTCATCCAGGTGATTGGTATACTACATAGGTCTGTGGGTAATATGGTGATCCTGGGGCACACCTTTTGGTGTGATGGCGCACACTTTTTGCAGCCTATTACTGTACACGCAAAAAAATGTAAAAAAAAATTCTTCCAGTCACATGTCAGACTCAGATCAGCCTTAGATCTCATGCACACAAACTGATAACCTCAAGTTTTTGTGCATATTATTATGATTATTATTATTATTATTATTATTATTTTTTACAGCCCTCAAACTCCCCTGTTATTCTATATGTCTATGCACACATTGGATGTGTTCATCAGCAGGGAAGTTTATGGGTTTTTGCCTGACACCCTAAAATCACATTCAAGAGCAGTTCTTCTGACCACAAAAAACACGCACAAATGCGCTTTTATCAGCGTTCATTTTTTTTTTTTTGTTACATTGCAGAGCTGAATGTAAGCTGGTGTAATGAAAAACGCCCAAAAACGCTGACCCTGAAACATCACGTTTTTTAAAACGGCATTTTTCTGCCAGCATTCCGACGCCCAGAAAGACCTTTTTGAATGTCCTGTGTGTATAGAGCCTAAAGCCTTACACACACGATTTGGATTTTCCGCAGACTTTGTCCGAAGGGCATTGGCCAGGAACTTGTCTTGCATACAAACGCCATACAATTGTGAGCCAACAAATACAAACATAGTCACGTACTAAGTGTTTTTTTTAGTTCTTTAGCACCACCCTTTGGGCACCTTCTGATGTTGTGTTTGGTGAGCATTGCCTCCGAGAATGCGTGTTTTTATACTTTGGACTTTTGTCCGACGGACATGTGTACACATGCTCAGAAAATCCGACAACAGACAGTGGTCCGCGGAAAATTCTGAAGCCTGCCGATAGATCCAATGTGATTTAGAGCTCCACGCATCAGAAATTGCCCTCCTTTAAGATTAGATATCCAGCGCAACCTTCCCCTTATATTAATTGTCCTTGAGATAGAGCATACAAAAGCAGAAAGAGGGTCTTCATGAAATGGCTTGGAGGGCCGGATTCGGCCCACGGGCCTTGTGTTTGACACCCCTGCTTTAGAGGTTTGCTTGTTGGCACCTAGCCTTGAAGGAGTTGTAAAGGCAGAAGGTTTTTCATCTTCTTGCATTCTATGAATAAAGATAAAAAGCTGTCTGTGTAGTGGCCCCCCTAATACTTACCTGAGCCCCATCTCTAGCCAGCGATGTCCCAGACTTCTTTGGCCATCTGGGACTCCCCTCCTCATTAGCTGAGACACAGCAGCAGTGCCATTGGCTCCCGCTGCTGTCAAACTCAGTTAACCAATGAGGAAAGAGAGGAGGCAAGGCCAAACCACAGCTCCGGGTCTGAATGGACACGCTGGGCCTCGGCTCGGTTGCCCTCATAGCAAGCTGCTTGCTGTGGGAGCACTACAAGGAAGGGATTGGGCAGGAGTGCCAAAGAGGGACCTGAGAAGAGTAGGATATGGGCTGCTTTGTGCAAAACCAACTGTACAGAGGAGGCAACTATAGCATGTTTGTATAGTCTTTTTTTTTTCAATAAAAATAACAATCACTTTTGAAGCGGTATTAAACCTAAAAACAAACCTTTTTATATATTGCAGCTTACCAGTCCGTAAATGTTGTGGCTGCACTAATTTTTCTTCTTTTTTTGGGGCTATTTTTACGAGTTACGATTTAGGATTATGTCGTGTGCAAAACAGGTTTTTGTAATTGAAGGTAATACATTTTTTTTTTTTTTTAAAAGGACAGTCTAAAAAAAAAAAAAATGACTTAAGTACCTCCATCCATCAGTGCACAGAAACCAACGCATACTTAAGTCGCGCACGCGTATTTAAACGGTGTTCGCACCACACATGAGGTATCACTGCAAAGTTTAAATCCGAGCGACAACAATAGTTTTAGCACTAGATGATCTCTGTGACTCTAAACAGGCAACCCGTATAGGTGTTTAAAGCATCGCCTATGAAGATTTTTAAGTACGGTAGTCTGTCACCATTCCATTAGCATGCACAATTTTAAAGCCTGACATGTTGGGTATCTATTTACTCAGCATAACATCATCCTTTCATATGTTGCACAAAAAATAAAAATTGGGGTTGTGTGTTTTTTTTAATATTTATTAATGTGTACCTTTTCCAAAAAAAAAAAATGTGTTTTGAAAAACCATTGCACAAATCCCATGTAATAAATTGCCATTTTATTCCCTAGGGTGTCTGCTAAAAAATAGATCTAATTTTTGAAGGTTATAAGTAATTTTCTATCAAAGAAAATAAATACGGATTTAAACTTATAAACAAAAAGTGCTAGGAAAGGCTTGGTCTTCAAGTGGATAGAAAAGCCTGTCCTACGCCAGCAGCTGTGAGTCAGACTCGTTGCAGCTGATTTCATTGCAGAAGTCTGACACTAACCCGAGTCTTGCGCAGTCAAATTTCTGCATCCTCTATGCCCATTCCACCTGCATCATTTCATATACAGTAACTCCTCGGATTGCGAGTAACGCGGTTCACGAGCATTTCACAATACAAGCTATTTTTTTTTTTTAAATCCTGACTCCGGTTTGCCAGCGGGATTCAAGCCTCTGGGGTGTGCAGTACCGCATTTGCCCAGAGGTGCAGGGGCGCTGATGACATTTGGAAAGACTCAGTTTCTGAGTGTCTCTGAGCGAAGTGTTTCCGAGTGTCTCCGGCGCTCCCCCCCCGACCTCTGGCCACATGTGGTACTGCTTACAATAGCAGTAACTGTGGAACAAATTATGAGTTTCCATTGACGCCTATGGGGAAACTCGCTTTGATATACGAGTGCTTTGGATTACAAGCATTCTTCTGGAACAAATTATACTCGTAATCCAAGGCACCGCTGTATGGTTGTGTCAAAGCACTGGCTGTACATACTCGGGTACTTGCACAAAAGGGCAACTGCTGTAAAGATTGCTGTTAGCCCTACCAGGAATAGCAATATTTCAGTGTAAAATTACTCCTATTTAGAAATCTTATACAGACAGTTGAGAAGAACTTTACTAAGTACTGTTTATAATTAAACTAACCACATACCAGAACTCCTACATAATTCTAGAAAAACAAATACTCTCACGGTTTATGGACCTCCTCTGAACATCATAGCTAAGAGGAGAAGAAAAATCTTCCAGAACTAAATAGGAGTTTCCCCAGTTCTGCTCGGCAACATGCTGGTAGTGGGATGCGTGGGTATCTGATCCTGTACTGCAATTTCATTGTGGTCCGCATCTGCATTTTGGTTGCCCTCAATGGGCCGGTTGTATCTAAGACTAGATGTCCACAGCATCACACCATCAGAAGTCAAGTCCCCCACCCTCTGTTTTTTCACAGAGCACCCCCTTTACCTTGTTCTGCTTCAGGAGGGGGCTGGAAAGCATAAAGTGCAGAGTCTAGAGGAGAAGTAGAGGAGGGCTGGAGTCAGCTGCCGGAGTCTGCTGAACACTGAGACCAAGCAAGGCAGAGAGGAAAAGTGCGGTGGCTGCACAGAGAGGCGCAGGGTCTGTATGAGGAGTTCTGTCCTCTCTGTTGCCAACTGCTGTGAAAGGTGTGGGCGAAGATTACGGGGTGCCATAGCTACAGAAGTGGTGTAATGGTCACATGAAATGGCCTGGCAGGATGGATTCTGCCCCTGGGCCTTGTGTTTGACACATGCTGTACTGGATTGTAGATTCTCTGCCATTGGAAGGCAAGTCGGTGTAAGTGTTACATGGTGATAATTAAAAGAAATCGGTAGCATAGAGCTGCACGATAATGGCTAAAATGAGAATCATGATTTAAAAAAAAAAATCCTTTGCTTAGAATAAAGATCACGATTCTTGCAACGTAACATCTTTCACGTTATATGAAAAAATTGGGCTAACTACTGTTTAGGTTTTTTTTTTTTTTTTTTTTTTTTTTTATGCATTGACGTATATTTTTTTCTCAAAAATTACATTTAAAAGCAAGGGTCAGAAAAAGGCTTGGTCTTTTAAGTGGTTAAACTGACCTCATTTACAGACTTAAGTTCATCCCTTTGATCTAACAGAACCAAATGATACAATGTTTTATAGTTCTCCCAGCACTGAGGAATGTTGATAAACATTAGCATTTTTTTTTTCGTTTTTTTTTTTACCGCTGTAAGCAGAGAATAGCACTTGTTACATAGAATCGTAGAAATGCCGGATTAAGATCATAAAGGGGGTTGATTCGAGATCGCAATTTTTTTTTTAACAATTTACCGTGCAGATTGCCCTACATATCCAGCTTTTTTCCCACTAATCTGATCTGCACTGGAGCCTAGTGCAAGTTCCAGATACAGGTTACATGCACTCTCGTATAATGCAGGGCCTGGTGCCTTATCGGTCAGTTGTTAGACTCAAGTGGTGACAAATGGGAGATGTGCCTAGCAAAGTATACATTCCAGACTTTTTTTTTTTTTACAGTATTATTTTTCTTAGTTTCATTTTAATAGCTGAACACTTTTTTTTTTTTAATGGACATTTGTGCTTATACATTATACTGGAGTAATTGTTGTCTTGTAATATTAAGGATGCTAATTTCCTGCGAGGATCATTTTCTGTTTGCTGAGGATGTATTCGTCGGATGTGAAAAGATGGCCGCAGCAGTTTTCTACAAATGTGTGATATTTTGACAGGGGTGATCTAACCTAAATATTTGCGTTCTAGAGCCAGTGATATGGACTTTAAGTTGGTGTGAAATATTTGAAAAATTATGTGCTGTTCAGTAAATGCGTAGATGCTTACCTCTAATATCTGAAATATATTACATCTTTATTAAAGTGGAACTACACTTCATCTGAGCACCACAAACCAAAAATTCTATTGAATTCATTTTTAATATAAAGAGTATCTGGATAAATTGTGTTGTATGTATACAATATCTATCCTATCTATCTATCCATCCATCCATCTAATATTCAAAGCAAACTCACCCATCAATCTATGTCTCTATGCTTTATTTTGTTGAGAAATCACTTTGAAAAACACCTGCTATCATTTCTGGCCATGTCCAACTTGAGTAAGGGTAGATTATTATTTGTAGCATTTACTTCCTGGAATCCACCTGCCTTTAGCTCAGGCATGCAAGCAGGAGAGTGTGTGCTTAGCTGAGAAAGCCCCTCCTTCCCCCTGAAGACTCATTAGATGTATGACATCATTTGCCTAGGCATGGACTTCCCTGTGATGTGGACATTAAAGCCCACCATTTTGCCACAGCACAAATTTGCTGGGTAGTCGTAATGGGCTTAATCTGTTTGCCTTCTATGGTTGCTCCATTCCACCTCTTAAACATGCCAATGAAAAAAAACCTTAAAGGAGTTGTAAAGAATTTTTTTTTTCACCTTAATGCAATTCTATGCATTAAGGTGAAAAAACATCTGATGATGCCGCATTCCTTTTCTTCAACTCCGAAGAAAGTAGTAGGCTGGCTTTTGGGAGAAGTTGGGTAAACTTTAAAATTCCTTCATGTGTGGGTGCTGCCTGGAGAAGTGGGTATAGGAGTCTGGTACATTTGCATCCGTACCAGCCTTGGAAGTGCCCACATGTGATACTGATCCTCCATACAATGAAGGAATGTGGTAGGCACGAGACGGGAAGCCTGCTTATACATGGTTCGACTCTCGCTAGGTTTTGTCAAATCTTCTAGAAATGTTTCCTTCTATGGAATTCCTAATACAATCGCGTGCATGGGGGGGATTGGGGGTTAAATTCCTCTTATGATAACGAACCAGTTTTCTTATGAGGATTGGCCATTTCCTGCACTTGATCAGTATTTGGAATCCAGCTGGTGGATTGGACAAAGCCAAACCCCAGGAAGGGCGTTTGTTATGTAATGCCCGGGCAAACCATTTTTAGATGAATTCCACATTCTTAAGATGAATTGCATTTGTTAAAACCCTGAATACTTAAAATATAATATATATATATATATATATATATATATATATATATATATATATATATATATATATATATATTATATAATTCCATGTGTACGGCAATGTAATCCACTCACAGTTGCAATTTTGAAGTTTGCGTGGCACTCGTATTGGGGTACTGATGAGAAAATGTTTGGATCAATATCCGAGCTGCCTGGGCCGATCAATGGAGCATAAAAGAGATTTGGAATGAAAGTGGAACTTGTCATAAGAATTTGTGACCCATGAGAAAGATTTGAGGACAATAATTTGCCTCCGTTTCTGCTCCTCACCCTGTGCACCCCCTCCGCCTCCCTCCGCATACACAAAACCCCCTTTTTCCCCCCTTCTTTGTTTTGTCTTTAATAAGTTAATCGGATTAAAGGCTCACACATTTCAAAGAAACCTTTAGGCCCCTTTAAGACGGGCCGTCCTCTCCCATTTTTCCAATTGTACACATCCCCCCCAAATATTACTGAAGAGGCAAGTCCTCCCTTTATCTGGAGCTCATAGTAAGAAATCTACATCCACACAGCATGGGGAGAACATCTCCCTTCTAAGAAAGTGGAGCAGGTCTCTGGGATATGCAAACCACTGCTTGTGTGCGTCCACTTCTGTCCATTGTGATAGCGCAAGTCTGTCACGTGGAGGAGTCCTCTGTGGCCAGCTGTAGATTTATAGAGATCTTTAAAAGTATTACTAGCTTTGAGTGGGGTACACACAAATATTCGTCGTCGTTTCACAGCAAATCCGAACTGATGAAGGGAAATTGGTACGAAAATTATCGTAGGGCAAAGGCTTTGTTTCTTATCATGCGCATTCTTTCTTTTCTGATTGTTCTTGTACGAAAATCATCTGAAACCGGTAAACATTAAACGAAAATCGCTCATTCTGTTTTCGTACGAGAAGAATTTTGCAGTTTGTCCCTTCGGGAATTTCCATACGAAAAGTTGTCAACATACTATATCAAAATTGTACGAAAGTTCCTCGGACGAAAATGGTCGCCCGATTTTCTTATAGTGTGTACGAGGAATTACTGGGAGAGGAAGGCTTTGAGGAAAGTGTGTTGCTGCTTCTTTGTTGCCCAATCAGCAGGCTGCGGGTGGGGAGGTGACGCCCCACTTATTTCTGAAATCTACCATCACCCATCTGGTTTTCTACTAGCAGTTGTCTGTGAAGAACTAGTTGGTGGACTTTGTACATATGATTGTCTATAATTTGTTCCCAAATAGTCATCCCTTGGAAGAGGTTCAGGTACCCAGATTATATATTTGCTGTTTATTAGATGCCAACAATTTGTCCACCATACACAGAACGTCATAGTGGTAGTTTATCAGTAGGGAATATTAGTCGTAGGAAATGTTCACCCTGGCGCATTACTTGATGCAGCACCATCAGTCCTCCAGGAAGCATTTCTAATAATTCCACATACACCGTTGACAGTCTGTATTCTGTTAATGAATGCTGAGCACAAGAGCTCTGCAGACACTAATGTTGTTATGCAAATGTATATTTTAAAATGTGAATTCTAGTGTGCCGCACTGCCCAGTCGCCAGTGTGCATCTCTGTAGAAGCATCATCTTTGCAAGGGTTCCTGGCCATTTGTTTGGTTATATGATGGCACTGACCGATGAGTGTCTGTTCTTCCTCCTGAGAAAAAAAATACTGGCACTTCGGTGTGGGAAATTTGTGAAGAAGAGAACTTGTGAGGGGGGGTGGATTTGTGTACCTGGGGGGGGGGGGGCGGGGCGGTGCGTGCGCAATCGGCATATCTATAAGGAACTTCCCCATATAACAGGTTTCTATTATCATTCTTTCCAGCCTGCCTATAACCCTTACATCAGGGTTATTGGCTTGCTGCTCAAGCCAGTCAGGGGGCACAGTTGCTTGCCTTGCCCTGGTTGCTGGCAATTCACGCTATGCTAACAAAAACTTTTTTAGCTGGCTCCTAGATTCAAAGCAAATTTGTCAAGCCCTGTGTGTGTGCGTGCGTGCGTGCGTGTGTGTGTGCGTGTGTTTATATGTATATATATCTCACACACACAATAGGTTTAGGACACTAGTTTTACCTATAGTTTCCTGACCACGCCAAGCATGGAAGCAGATCCCTGTTAGTCTGGTCAGTGTTCATTCTTTTCATCTTATGATCAGACTTAAAGGACGTGTACTAGCATGCAGCATGTCTGTAGTTCCATAGTCCGCTTGTGCCATAACGGGCTGACGCATCTCAAACCCCCCCCCCCCACACTACTTAGTAGATTGACAGCAGCACTGAGCACTGTCACATGAGCATGGATTCCACAGGAAAAAATAAATAAAATGCCCAGATTTTCCATTCTCCTCATACATCCCTATTTGTCGTCCAGCAGCAGATACCTGGATGTCTCTTATGTAACCACGTCCCCACCTTGCAGAAGAGGCATCAGGACAGAGGCCTGCGGTCACGTGACCGCTGGATTCAAATCCATTTGAGGTACTTTGCAGCACTTTTTAATACCTTAAAGGAGTGTTTCGTGTATACAAAAATGAATACCATCTAACAGGAATTTGTACATGATCTTTAACAGCTTTCTCCTTTAAGCACAAGCACACATATGAAGTGGTCAGGAGCGTATATTCTATGGTCACTGCTTTGAGCAGGAGAGAGGGGAATTCATGAATAAAAATGTGAAATCCTAGTAAATCTGTCTTTATTACTTGTCTCCCTGCTCCTGATGTGCACTGCCTTGGCGTGTCTGAGAATTTCTAAGTGGTTTTCAGAATCTTTTATGGTAATTTACCCTTTTTATGTATGTTTTTTTAATGTTTGGTTGTCTGATAACTCTTACAGATGCACCCACTGGGACTTTGCAACAACAATGATGAGGAAGATTTGTACGAGTATGGCTGGGTTGGGGTGGTGAAGCTGGAACAACCTGAAATGGATCCAAAGCCTTGTCTAACTGTCCTGGGGAAGGTAAGCCTTTCATGACTCTTCAGATGGTACTGCTGACATCTGCATTCAGGTAATTCAGGCACTCAAGTTCTGCTCCTAGACCTTGATAGAATTGTTACTTGAACTTTGTACTTTTGAGTCGGATTTTGCCTTTTGCTGCCAACGTAACGCATATGTGTTGCAGCAAAGAGGGTGGGCTTTAATGCCCACATGCTGCACATGCGTCTATGGATTGCAGAGCTTTGTGTGCTCCCAGCACAATGACTGAGATGTCAAAGACCATTCTTGGTTTCTACTTCAGATTGGAAGCCGGCAGGGCCGACTCCTGATCATGTGATCACTGTGACATCATTGGTCACCTGATCAGCCGGTCCTCCTTGCCTCTGGGTGTAAAGAATCTGTCAAAGGAATGCTGACGTTGGGCTGGAAGGGGTTAAAGTCCAACTCTAATCCTTTTATTAGGTGTATATTATTTTTATTTTTTTCAGGGAGAAGTGGTTTAAATCTGTGTCAGATTATGTCCCCATTTGGGAGATTTTTCCCTCACTTAGAGTTGGGGGGGGGGGGTGGTTAAAAAAAAAAATTGTCTTTTTTTTTTCTGTGTGCCCCATCGGGAAGATTTCTCTTTGCTTCTTGTTTGAGTCGCATCAGAAAGCAAGAAGAAATCTTCTCTCTTGCACTGTGAAACCTTTCCCCTAACTTTTCCTTTGACAACTCAAACATTTTGGATTTCCCACCACATAGCAAGTGAACTTGATGCGTTAAAGGCAGAAAAAATGGGCTAGCATAAGGCCTTGAGCAACTTTAACAAGGGCCAATTTGCAATGGCTAGACAACTGGCTCAGAGCAACTCCAACACTGCAACTCTTGTGGGATGTTCTTGGCCAAGGCCTACCAAATGTGGTCTAAGGAAGGAAAACCAACCAGCAACAGGGTCATGGGCAACCAAGGCTTCTTGGTGTACATGAGGAGTGAAGGCTGCCTGTGTAGTCCAATCCAATAAAAGAGCCTTTGTCGCTCAAATTGTTAAGAAATATGGCCAAAGCTCTTTTGACCGTACTTCTCATGTGGCTCACGGGAGTGCACTTGGTTGTGCTCTTCTGTGACCCAGAATCAGCCGACAGCAAGCTAAAGTGCGAGTCTGGCAATATAATGTTGGGATCCACCCAGATGCATTTCAGGCAGCTGGCTCGGCCTCTGTGTGCCGATAACACCCCCTATTCTGTCTGACACTCCAGTGAATGCTGAAAGGGCAAAGCATAGAGTTGACTGATAGTTACTGCTCTTTGCTCAATGAAGACTGAGAAATGAGCAATAAGCAGCCATGTGATTGTTCAGGTGTCTGACTTAGAGCTGGCAGGGGACAGCTTGCAACTCTGGACTGATGCTGCAGAAGTATCGGCAGTATGTATGTTTTTTTTTTTGTTTTTTTTTTATAATCCTACAGTTCTTTTAAAGCTGGTTATAATTGGAAAGGTTATAGAACACCAAGTTCATTGCAGTCTTTTTTGTATGGAGCTACAGACCGTTCAGGGTGCCCATGCCGACCAACGTTCACAGCCAAAAGCATCTGTGTGAGCATTAGAACAAGACCATGGAGCAATGGAAAAGTGTGTCTTCAAGGTGTTGACTTTGCCTCAAAATTCTTCAAATCTCAATCTAGTCGAGCATCTGTAGGATGCTGTAAAAACAGGTCCAGTCCACCTCACAATTTACAGGACTTTAAAGAATCTGCTTAAAGCTTGGTGCTAGATACCGCAGCATACCTTCACAGGTCTATTGGAGTCCATGCCGCAATGGTTCAGGCCTATTTGGAGGCAAAAGGAGACCTACGCAATATTTGGTAGATGATCCATTGTACCATGTATGGCAGTAAAATCAAACAGGGGTTCTTATGCTTTCCCAATCCATTCAAGACTGGAAAAAAGTTTTTGCTGCACATACTTTAAATTTGTCAGACATTTGTCAAGGATCTCCAAGTTGGTTGCCAGCATAGGTTTCCTATACCAGTCACATAGCGTAATGCCTTTGTTAAAAAAAAAAAAAAAAAACATGCTGTGAGAGAAATATGGATACTGCAATTGCTGAGATTTGCTTCCTAAAATGCTAGCTGTATCTCTGTCATACTTCAGTATTCTGAATCAGTGACCCAAACAAGTATGCCCAGAAGGACCCTCAAGTTTCATTTGCCTTTCTCCATCTACTTGCTTGTTTTGGTTCTGTGACTCTGAACCAGTTACAGCTAAGGGATTGGAACCCAGCATGGTCAGGAGGTCAGTACTGGCATGCTCCATATTTCTCTCTCTAAGGAATTTAAATTAAACCTAAAGTTTTTAAGCTTTATGTGGAGGGGGATAAGGTGAGAATCTGCATGCCCTAGTGCCAGGGTGTTAAACTCCATTTCTTTGCAGGCCCCATTGGCAGAATGGTTACCCTCAAAGGGCCTGTTGTATTTTGGTGTGCCATGTATAGAGTGTAAGGTTCAGGATTACGCTACATACAGAGCACAGGGTTTAGGAGTGCACGGGTGTATAGAATGTAGGATTTGGGAGTGCGCTGTGTATAGAGTGCAGAGAGATTGTTCTCTCTGTGTCTCTCGAGATCTGCCTCCGCCGTGAGCGGTGAGGGCAGAGACATGTTGGATATGGGAGCTGCTAAGCAAAGCTGTACTTTTTATAAACACAGAAGTGTTCAGGTATAACTGAACTATATTGGCGCGACACATATTCTCTTATTTTAAAAATGTTTTACATGGCATGTCCTTTTAAAGTCATTCTGAAATTTTTCCCAAAAAAGCATTTTTCTTGTTTTTCACAGACCTCTGAGCAAGATAAGATGTGCAGCACAGCTTTAAAAGACTAATAGAATGCCCATTAGGCCCACAAACATACTTAAGTGATCTTGTTTATGATCTTGTTTTATATTAAATCCTGGCTTTATGGTCTGGGTTTTTCTGCTATTACAACTATTTACTTAATCATTCGGCTGGTGATGAGGGAAAGGGGGCCACCCAGCTGCCAAGCCACAATTAGGATGGTTATCAGTATCTATTAGGATGGTTCTGTGTGGCCTAATATGGGAACCAGTGTAGACTTAAACACCAAAATAAAAACGAACAATTGCCCATTGTTGTAAAGTGTTGTCCTATCAATGTGGACTCATTGTGACCTTTTGGTTAGAAATCCTGCTCTACAATATGGTGGTCAGTCAGGCAGCTAAAAGAATGGTATGCAAAGCATCTATAGCTGTCGTTATCTTATTAATCCATTGCATCACTGCGTTTTCTGTTTTTGCATTGGCCTGCATCTTTGTCAAGGCATGATGTCTCTTCAAATAATGTGTCCATAGTACAAAAGTTGAAGTCTTTTAACTTGAAAGGCTTAGGATGGATCACCTCCAGTATTAAACTTCATTCTTCAGGTGTCTATGGGGTAAGTAGGGCTATATATCCAAGTACTGCAAGATTGTGTCTAGTGCTTCATAGCCATTTTGCAATTCTTTTTGGCTGCTTAATGTGGTGTTTTGGTCCAGGCAAGCTGGAGTCTTCTGCTATGTCTTTTTCCATCAAGTATGAAAGCATTGATTGTGTCGGTGCCCATGATCTTTGTCGTCTTTTTACGTTCATGTGCAACCCAATTTTGAGATGAAATAATTGTATCTTGACAGGCAGATGTAGCCACACAGATATTTTCCAACATCTTTGCCATTTCTTTCGAGATCAGTTAAGTTGCAGAGAGGGCTATGACTGGTCTGAAAGACGCTCCTGCCAAAAAAAAAGTATTTAAAAACCTGTGATATTTGTCATTTTCAGTGGAGGGTCTGCCTGTGTTTGCAATTAAATGGACAATTTTTGAGATAATTGCATTCTAACAATGTCTTAGTTGACTGCTTAAAGAAGAGGCATACCTAGAACCTTCAGGACCCCAGTGCAAGAGACCATAAAGGCACCCCCGGCCTGTCGCCAACAACGAAGGCGGAATGCCAAGGCCCAGTCGCAAGTGCTTGGTAGTCCCGCCACTGGTATCAGTTTTTTCTTTTTTTTCTTTTTGACCATTTTATTTAATTTATATATTTTTTATTTTATTTTTTTGCAATTTTATTTGTTTTATTCTTTTTACAATGTTTTAAGAGCCCCATTGAGGGGCTTTGGTGAAATATCAGGGGTTCTAAACAGATCTCGGATGTTTTACCCTTTTAAGACCGAGAAAGGAGAGTAAGGACACAGCCCTCAATGTATTTCTTTGCAGCCTCAGCAGCACAGAATGTATGGAGAGGGATAGCTCTGTACAGATCTTCCTGTCCATTCATGAACAGAGGCATAGAAAACGTTTTACTATGCCTCAGATTATGCATGAACCATGATTTGTATGTATTACCGACTCTATTCAGTAAGAAAAGAAAGGTGATGGTAGATTACACATTTACCAGCACCTTCCCTGCTCTCTATCCTGACTGATCCCTCGCAGCAGCTGGCGGGAGAGTGCAGGGGGGAACCTGGCAGTGCTGGGAGGGGACCACACAGGGGTCCGATCACTGTAGGAGGTGAATTAGAGGGTTCGGGCAGCATGTAGAGGAGCCGATCCCCCTCCATTTTCCTCCTGCAGCCTTTAGCGGTTGCAGGAGGAAATGAAGGGGGATCAGTTCCTATTCATGCTGCCCCTCCTATTCAGATGTACAGGGGCTGATAATTGTGACTCTATACGTATGCCCCTCAAGAAAGTATAAAAAGTTATCAATTATTGGTGCAAGGAGTCTGCCCCAACCGACTGTATGGAACCATCTTCATCAATGTAATGGAAGTTTCCAGACAGATGAGGCAGCCAATGTCCTGGATTATTCAGGTATATTAATTATGTACATGGTATATATAAAATCTTTTTCTTCTATAGCCTAAAGTGAATATCACTCTAGTTTTCTGTCTGAGTGAGTGAGAAACTTGTATAGCGCAGCACATGCGAACTGAATCGCCTCTGGGCGCTCGTTGTTCCGGTCTCCTTTGATATCAAAAGAGATGGGTTTTGATCTTTCTCCTAAAGGCCAAGTGATTTTCCTCCAACCGAATGCTGATTGGTAAAGCGTTTCATAGTCTGGGGCCTTGGAGCGCAAATCTTCTTTCTCCTTTGGACTTGTATCTGGCTTTGGGTATCTGGAGTAGATTTTGGTTGGTGGATCGCAGAACGCGATTGGGGTTGTAGGCTTTTAGTTTTTCGCATAGATTTTGGGGGGCATTTCCTTGAACACACTTATGCGTCAGAGTGCCTTGAAAGTAATTCTGTCTTTTACTGGCAACCAATGAAGGCTTCTCAGTGAAGGTGAGATTGATTCCCATGGTTTTCTCCCAGTCACAAGTCTAGCGGCCGTGTTTTGAACGACTTGCAGGCGAGTGATTTGGTACTTTGGGAGTCCGAGTTAAGGGCATTTGCATAGTCAAGTCTGGAGTTAACAATTGTTCCCACCACGACTGCTATGTCTTCCTTAGGAATGAAAGGAATGAGTCTGCGTAGTCGGCGCAGCAGATGGTGTGATCCGCTGACTACTGACTCTATTTGTGCATCCATTGTCATGTAGGTGACGAAGATGACTCCGAGACTTTTGACTTTGGTGCTAGGGGTGATGATTTTGCCCAGAATGGGCTGGAGTCTCCAGGTTGTTGCAAGTTGATTCTTTCGATTGGTGTGAAACAAAAGAAGTTCTGTTTTCGAACCGTTGAGTTTAAGATAACTTTGTCATCCAGTTTTCTATCAAAGAGAGGCATTTCTCTAGACCATGATGATGATGATGATCCTTTTTGTTGCAGATGCGAAAGTACAATTGTGTGTCATCTGCATAAGAATGGTAAAGTAACTTTTGGCTACTGATGATTTCAAAGAGAGGGCGGAGATAGATATTGAACAGCACCGGCGACAGAGGGGATCCTTGAGGGACTCCGCATGACACCGTGCGTTTTTCAGAAGCGAAAAGTCCCAATTTCACTGTTTGTGATCCGTTTTCCAAAAAGGAGAACCAGGATAAATCACATTCCGTGACTCTGACTACTTCAGCTAGCCGAGTCAGTAATACTTTGTGGTCTACCGTATCAAAAGCTGCAACAGTACTAGAAGACAAGATGCTCCTCCGTTTGCAGCCTCGAGGGCGTCATCCCATATTTTGAGCAGTGCTGTTTCTGTCCCGTGACCAGGACGGAAACCCGATTGAAAAGGATCGAGCCAATTATGGGTATCTAAATGCTGTTGCAGCTGTTGTACCACTACTTTCTCTATTACCTTGGAGAAGACTTTTTTAGGCCTGTTATGGGACAATAGGGTTTTGGGTCTTTGGGGTCGAGGGTGGGTTTCTTTAAAAAGAAATGACTGAGACGTCTGCTACTATGTTGTGGCACCCGCACTGGCTAGACCAGCAAGTTGGTGCTTCGGGGCTGCGCCCTTACTGGCGAGCAAGATTCTGCAGCGTGTTAAGGGAATTTTGAAAGCTGGTAATGTATCTGTAGTGCTTCATGAATGGTGATCAAAAATAAAGGTTATTTTTTTAATGCATTTTTGCAGCATAAAAACAGTTTAGAGGCATCAAACCAAAAATAAAGGTATGAAATACACTTAGGCCTTGTTCACAACGTCTTTGGATGCGGCTCACAGCAGGGGCCCAGTGTGTCCCTGTTCTCTGTTTCAGAGGCAAATCGAGCCTGAATTAGGACCTAAAATGGAGCCAAAGATGCACAGGACCCTTGTGCAATTGCTCCGCAGCAGTCAAAGCTGTGTGAACCAGCTCCATTGAGAGCTGGTCAGTCTCCTGTCATAAAAATTGGATGTGGGGAAACCTGCATCCAATTCACGTCCGTGAATTTACTGCCCTATGGGTAACGTTTTACCGAATTGTGCACTTTCATTCCAAAAAGGCTTTTATGTTTAAGGGTTAATAATAAGTATCTCCACACATCACCCTTTTGGAAAAAAAACAACATACACGTACTCTGGTTTCTATGTGTGTAATTACATCGGTGTTAGTTTTTTTGGCAGTGAGCAGCATATTTATTTTTGGCGTCCGCACTCCTTTAATCAATTAACTCTGATTTTCAGGCCTTTTCCTGTGGGTTTTTACAGGAATTTTGCCAAGAAAAAGCTATTGGACTGGTTCCTTGTTCAGTGCATATATATTGTCTGTGTGTCCAGACACATAAGTTTGAGATAGATTGTTTAACCCTTTGACATGATTTTTTTTTTTTTAAAGATATATATAAAAATTGTACAAACATATGTGCTACCCATTCAGATGGGCTTAAAGGAGAAGTACAGCCTGAGCTCATTCAGATGGGCTTTTCCAATGGGTTACAGGAGTGCAATTCATTTTGCACTCCTGTGACCCGTATTTAGCAGAGAGTGGTCTGAATTCCTCTCTCTGCTGACGTCGCACAGATGAGTCCAGGCACAGCGTCATCCCGACTCTGGAAGTCTGGATCCGCCGGGGTGCCTGGACAGATGTCAGTTTCAGCCTCTCAGCGAGCCTCTGAGATGGCCGCTCCCCGCCCCTTGCACAGCTCAGTGCTCCAGTGAGTGTGGAGAATCAGAGCAGGAGAGCTGCTGATTGACAGTCAGCAGCTCTCCGCTCAGAGAGGTGAGAAAACCGAGCCATCAGCGATGTTTGGTGGCTTGGCTCTCGGTGAAGGGGCGCCAGGAGACAGATGCAGCATCGGACCAATGCTGCATTCACCTAGATAAGTATAAAGCTGCAAAAATCAGGATTCCCATGCTTTTCCCTTTTAAAGCAACGATTAACATACAACGCGACTCACCTCGAAGTGTGAAGGAAGCATACATTGCAGAGACATGAGAACTATTAATAAGTACTACTACATGCACAATTTATGGAGGCAGGTCACAGAACATGGATGGGGCACATTTTAAAAATTAATTAGAATTTTACGCACATGAAAAAATACTGATGCAATAATCGGTAAAATCCCAAGTAAAATATAGGAGTTTAGGTACTTTTTAGTGAGCCCTAGTGGTATATATACAGTGATAATTATAACTTGCAAAGCGGCTTCCAGCTGAGTTGAGTTTTTTGTGTACAGCCGTGGCCAAAAGTTTTGAGCAAAAAAGGGGTGTAAAAACTGAGCTAATGGTGTGTAAATGATGAACAAATATTGAGAAAAAGATAAGCTGCGGCACCAAAACGTGATAATAATGTGGCAAAATGTAGGAATAATATAGTCGCGCTAAAAGATATGTCTAAATATATAAACCAAATGATTGGGGTGCAAAAATTAGAAAGAGTTCACTATTCAATGGTGTACAAAAAACAAAAATAAGTGCACAAAAGACAGTGATGTATAATATATCAAAACATCTACTGACCTAACAAATGTCCATGTGTTGATCTTAAAAAGGCCTGCCGAATGGGTCCCGGTCGGGCTGAGAGCGCTGACCGGAGTTTTCTGGCAGGAGAGTTTGGGGGTTCTGGCAGGATAAATCGCTGTACTAACATCAGATTGTTGGCACATCCGCTCCGACCTGAGCTGTCAGTTTTTGTTTTGTTTTTCGTTCAACCTGTTGTGTTGAAAAAAACTAGTGGCGTGTACTAGGGTTTAGGACACTATGGGGTTGATTTACTAAAGGGAAATCCACTCTGCACTACAAGTGCACTTGAAAGTGCAGTCGCTGTAGATCTGAGGGGAAGCTCTAACATTAGGGGAAGCTCTGCTGATTTTATCATCCAATCATGTGCAAGCAAAAATGCTGTTTTTTATTTTCCTTGCATGTCCCCCTTAGATGAACAGCGACTGCACTTCCAAGTGCACTTGCAATGCACTTGTAGTGCAAAGTGGATTTGCCTTTCGTAAATAACCCCCTATGACTCGTAGTAGGGGGATATTATCTTGAATAGTTCTTAATCTTTCACTCCTTGTGTGAAAGTGTCCTAGTTTTCTGTGCAGTAGATGTATAAACTGGATTCCTACTATAGGCAGGTGGCAAGAGAGCCTGTTCATTTCACTGATGTGCATGGCTCTGTGTTGAAGGGTGCTGGTTACCTTTTTAAAAGAGACCTGTAGCAAAAAAAATAGTTTTGAATAGATAGGAGGTTACTTTGTCAAGTCTGTTGGAGAGCTTTATTTTTCATTCCTGTTATGTCACTGAGACAGGAGTTGAGGGGAATCTCTCCAGCAGAAAGTGGATGCAGCTATCTCCAACGCTGTGTTGTATTCTAACAGCGGGGAATACCGGCCGATCAAATGCAGAAACCAATGTAATAATCCGCTTCTGTCCGACCGAGAAGGCTGCATACAGATCTAAATTCAGCCAGCCCCTGCTGAACCAGACAATTTTCCATCTGTATGTACGCAATGTAAGACTTTATCCCTTGTGTCCTGTTGTCACCAGAACTGGAAAAAGTGGGAAACCCTGCAGAACAGACGTCCATAAAACAATCTGATGTTATAACTCATTTTAATATATTTACTCTTGTGTTGTAATGTTCATTTGTCAAGAGACTACTATGAGACTTTACAGTAATAATAGAGTACAGCTGTGTCTTGTCGGCTAGCTGATATGGAATAGTAGGCTGCTCCTAACGCAAGAGATAGCAGGGCAGTGTCTGTGTAAGTCCGCCATTTGGTGCCATAAGGATGAGCTATATCCGTTGTGTGTTTCCTGGGCAGCCAGTTCCTATATCCTAACATGAAAGTGTAGCTGCTATTATGGGTCAGAGCAGACAGAGCTGTCACTTTCCTCTGGGTGTGGAGCCAGCCAGGAATAGCACAGGTGCCATGAGGTTCCAGTAGAAACATTACAAAATTCACCTTTGAAAATGTTCCAGTTACCAACAAATTTCTTTGCCAGTTCTGACACTCTGCTGAATGTCATTGGCTTGAGAGACAACGATTTCTTGTTTACTTATGTTATTTTGGCAGTATGAGGTGAAACTTCATTTAACAGTGAGTATTTATTTTATATTTATATGGCATAGTAAATTAAAGAGCAGATTTCACAAGTTCATTTGGCATTCATTTATTTTTAAAACTTTTTGCTGCTCGGTAGCCAAACAGTGTATCGGTTTTCCGAAATCAAACTTCCAGATTCCAACAGTCATTTTTCATTGAAGGTTTCATAAAGGATCAATGTATGGCTAGTGTCCCACACTTCTTTGGTTGCAAGCCACCAGATTTGGCCATCTGTGGCAATGTTCACAGTTCCATGGTTCTCTTTGAGGCATGTGTTTTCCTTTGACAGGATTTAGGAGACCAGCTCAAAATGTATCTTGACCTCCTCTTCTATCCCATCTGCTGGATATGGGGGTGGCTATTATCATACACAAACCAGTTATTGGTGCAAAAAAGCTCTCTTTCCCTGAAAATATGTTCTCCATGGGGGGAGTAACGCTTACATTTTTTTTTTTTTTGCAAGGATGCACCAGCAGGCATACAATCTTACGGTACCCATGGTCAAAGGTTTAGACATTTCGGGTGATGTTCTCATGTCAGCAAGCTACCCGCACACAATGATGATCTAGGTTTCTGTGGAAGAATAGTGATTGGAGGTCCCTGCACCACTCCACTCTCATGACCAATCCTCAGGGAAACCTTTTAATGTTTAGGCTCCTACCAGGTCACTCAGATGCTGAAGATTGATTTTTATATGACTAATACATGAGTTTATACTCGGGCTTATGCAAATCTGATACTCATCTGCATTTTTTATATCTCATCCTCTAATTTCCAGGCATGGCATTTTTTAAGTAGTTACCTTTCTCCAGCTTGGACCAATCTAACTATGCATAATAATCATTGTAGTAGTTCAGTGATCTGCATCAGCTTCCGGATCCTGTGCCAAGTGGCTGCCCTGCTGCATTCTGAACACAAAAGGTCAGGCGCTTGGCATTGGCGCCTTTCATGAAGTCAGGCGCTTGGCTTGGGCGCCATTCATGAGGTCAGCCACTCGCCATGGTGCGCCATTCACGAGGTCAGCCGCCCGCCATGGTGTGCCATTCAGGAGGTCAGCCGCTCGCCATGGTGTGCCATTCAGGTGGTCAGGCGCTCGGCATTGGGCGCCATTCAGGTGGTCAGGCGCTCGGCATTGGGCACCATTCAGGAGGTCAGGCGCTCGGCATGGCCGCCATTCAGCAGGTCATGCGCGCCGTTTAGCAGGTCATGCGCTCGGCATGGGCGCCATTCAGTCGCTCAGCATGTGGTGCCATTCAGCTGCTCGGCATGGGCGCTATTCAGGAGGTCAGCTACTCAGCACCCGGAACATGTAAAATGGTGTGGAGATCTGGAGTAGCCGGAGTCTTCTACAGTGATCTCCAACTTCTAGAGGGATCCCACAGGTATTGTATATGCATAGTTACATTGGTCCAAGCTGGACCAATGTAGCTGTGTAAAAAAAAAAATGCCATACTTGGGAGTTCTTCTTTTAATATACTTCTTTATAATTCTTGTTTGCATTGCCTGTAAGGGGCACATTGGGGCATAGTAACTAGCTGATAAAGCATGTGTTTGTATAGAGAAAAATAAGAATTAAGCCAAAAAGTGTGCAAATGCAGGATATTACTCCTTACTGAGCATACTGGACTAAAAGATGGCCATTAAACATTGTTTGGTTTAATGAAACTACAAATCTTTATCTCACCCATCTCTGAAAACCTGGTCATCACACTGGGAAGACACCTAGGCGACAAGATACGCCGCGTACGCGGCTTATCTTGCCGCCTGTAGATGAAACTTTTTTTTTTTTTTTTTCTTTTACATTGCGGTCTATGAGCGAACGCCAATGTCGCCTGAAAAAAAGGGTCCGGGACTTTTTTTCAGGCGACAGGCGTGGAGATGTGAACAGTCTCCATAGACCGCAATGTTATTTCACATCTCGAGCGACAAGCGCGACGGGCGTCCGGCGTTTTGTCGCTCAGATGTGAATGGAGCCTAAGATAGGAGTTACATTGCAGTTTCAGGCTACGGAGTTTGATTTGCCTTTGTGATTAGTGACTATTTTAATTGTCTGCAGTTATATCAGGTACAGTTGTAATTAGCAGTCAGTCCCATGTGCTTCTCTTCCGTGATCACCCTGGAGGGGACACACCTGCCTCTGAAGAGCTATCGGGCTTTCTTTGATGTTCAGCAGGCAGCGGTGGGTGGGAAAAATAGAAGGGGGGGGGGGGGTTGGGAGGCCCTCCATGATCTTTCTGCCTAGACTAAAAGACAAGCAATGTCCAGACTTGTCAAAGAGGAATTGAATGTTTATGTATGTAACCGCAGCCTTCCCAAGCATTCTCTCAGGTGTGTGTGTGAGACGGCGGGAATCTGAGAAATACGCACACACTGCACTTGGGTAGCAAATAGAAGGGTCTCCTCTGGGAAACAGTTGGATTTGTTCACTGTGAATATACCTTTAGTCACATTTTGTATTATTTCATAGTTAACCTCTCTGGACATTTTTATCATAGAAAGAAAACCCTTCACCTACCCTCATTTGTGGCCCCCGAGGGCCATGTGTGAAAGTGGTGGCTGTGAGTACATTAATTTACGTGGGGGTTCCCTGAGACCTGGAAGCTATTGCAAAGGTTTCTCCATTGTATAAAGGTTGTGAGAGACCAAGTTAGAGTACAAGTTCTTTACTGCGACTCTGGCAGCTAGCTTAAGCATGAACATTGCAATGACCATAAGTTTCCACTGTGGGAAGGAAAAATAAAAGACATAATGCCCAATCCAAATATTTTCATAGTATGTGCCATTTAAGATGATATTTGCCTAAGCAGTTATTAAAAAATTCCCTTTTGAATGATTCAGCCAAAAAGTACAATATACATTTGTGGTGCTGTACAGTAAATACAGTATAGTGTCAAAAGTATTGGGGCACCAGCCTTTACACATACATGAACTTTATTGAGTGTGCCAACGCAATATTGAACCCTACAGACTAAGACTCGGATGCCATTAAGTTCATATGCGTGTAATGCCGCGTACATTTTTCGGGTTGTAAAAAAAACGTTTTTTAAATTTTTTATTTTAAAACGATAGTGTGTGGGTAACATCGTTTTTCTAGAGGCTGAAAAAAGTTTTTTACAACCCGTAAAATTATCGTGTGTACGCGGCATAAGGGCTGGTGTCCCAATACATTTGACAATAAAGTGTATATGCAAATATACTAACCACATTTTTTTTTTCTACGGAATCTGCAAATGAGCTATCTAGCGACTCAAATAATTTGCTGTCCGTATATGGCTTAGATCTTTTCCCTGGTAAAGTAAAAAAATCATGTGCCCGACATTTAAACTACAAAGCTTTGGTGCTGTTAAGCATGTACAGTACTTGCTATATGCACTACTTCCTGTAACAAGCATAGGAAGGGAGGCTAGGGATGGCAAATACTTCTCAAAATGTATAACAAAATCTGGGACAATATAGGCATGTGGTAGTTATGTCAAAGTGTTGGTCTTAAGTGGGATGTAGATTTGGGGTTCGTTCCTGCTAGAAGCTCATGAAACAAACACGCCTTACTGTAAAATGCAACAATGTACATTTTTCATGTATTTTTTTACTTCTACCATGCGTTTCCTAATTTTTTTCATGCTCCCTGGTCTGAACCCGAAAACGCACTGCGTGTGCTTAGATAGTGGACATGCAGTGGATTGGCAGGAATACCCCCTGTAAACATCATTGAACTTTGGATATGTACTGTATTTTGAAAACGGCGGAATATGCATCATAATCTATGACCGTGCATGTGATGGGAGGAGTCCCTAGTGATCACTGACAGACTTTTTTTCTCATGATCAGATCTCCACATACTTTTTTTTTTTTTTTTCACACTGATATAGACAGTCCTGTCCCATAGATCACAAACTGGTGCTGAATGGTTTGTCATGGTTTCCTTACAGGTATGTAGACGTGCATTTTACCAATGTATGCATGTTAATGCAGGCACATAATCTTGAAATCAACCCTATCTCAACATAAGTATTACAAACAGATAGGCCTTATCCTTTCAAAATCTATTGGTCCAAAGACATCTGAAGGTCTTTAAGCTGGCTGTAGACCTTAGGTTGTCATTGCACGATTCAGCTAATTTGAACAGATTTGTCTAAAACTCTTATATAACAGCACTCACCCCCGGCCAGCCTAGGATAGGACTACAGAACAACTCCTCTTCACTTTGTTTTGGGTGGTGGTGAGTGGGGTAGTAGTCCATAGAGAGATAGCTGGGAACCATGCTAACTGATGGCTCCCTATGCTCTGCCTTTGTTATCGGTTTAAAAGAGAATTGTTGGGATCGTAAGGTATTTTTTACACTTTTATATATTAAACAGAGATAAGCTGTTCAAGTGTAAACCAAGCCACTATCTATAGATAGAGACCTGCCCTTCCAAGCCCTTAGCAGGACGCTGCCTTAATCCTAGGCTGCGGTCCATTGTCAGGGAGTAGGAATAGGCTTGCTGTGCCCCGACACCCCCCCCCCTTCTTTTTATATTTCTGTTTTTTTTTTTTTTTTTTTTTTTTTAGCTTGTTGGTAAGCGCTTAGACGCGAGTATCACAACTTGCATTTGGCGCTCTATAAGTATTTAATCCAATCCAATCCAATCCAAAAAAAAGGAGCAATGACAGATGGGAACTTTTGTAGGATTTACTTGCCCCACTCAGCTACCCATACCTTTCTGCTCCTGTTTTCCATCTCTTGCCCCCTCCTTCCCCCACACTGCTCTGGTGCCGGCCCCCTCCCTCTCCCAGACTGCCATGGTGCTGGCCCCCCTCCCCAAATTGCTCTGGTGCCATCTCATCTGACCGTAACACATTTTTCTATGTGGCTTCAGAATCTTAAAGGTGCATTTCTAAGGACGTTAGATGAGAGACACTGCAAAAATGGACAAATCGTAGGACTTTTGTCCGGATCCTGTGCCAAGTGGCTGCCCTGCAGAAGGAGAAAAAGGTGACTGTCCTTGCCCAGACTTAAAGTGGTTGTTAACCCACAGGGTTTAATTTACATTATCCTCTTGGTTGATTCAGGTAATGTCCCCCTGTGACTCGGCGCTCACATGAACCGCTGGCTCTCTCCTCTCTCGACCTGACAGCTGCAGCGGATGGGGCCGAGGATTCCCTGCTGGCGTCAGTCAGTCTGCAGCTGTCATGCAAGAGAGGAGAGAGGTGGCAGAGAGAGGATACTGTAAATTCAACCCTAATTTGAGCAGCAGGAGGGGAGGGGGGTGGGCATGGACACAGAGCTGACAGGAGGGGCGGGGAAAGAGGACGGAGGAGTCGGAAGCATATAAACTGACCACAGTGTTGGGGCTCAGCAGCCATAATCAACTGTGGTCAGTTTACAAAGGAGAAGGCAGAAACTGTCAGTATCAGCCAGGTAGTTCTGGTGATAAAAGGGGCCAAATTACACAGCACAAGCACTGTGCTGTATTGCATGCTTTAAAGGAACAGGATTATTTTTTTTTTTTTTTTTTATAACAAACGCTTTAAACCCCATTGAAAATGTGTGGAATGAATTGAAGACTGCAGTCCACAAACAGTCATCATCAAATTAAACTGAACTTGAGCAGTTCTGCAAAGAAGAGTGGGCGAATGTGCAAAGTTAGTAGAAACATATCCCAACAGACTAAAGGCTGGAATTAATGCTCAAGGTGGTTCAACAAAATACTAACACAAGGGGGGATCCTTTTTCCAACTCAGTGATTGTGTTGTTGTTTTTTCTGACACATTTATGTTATATCGTTCACTTGGATGTTAGAAGCTGCACTAGTAAATACAGATGGTTAACACAAAAACTATGTCTGTCTTCATTTTAGGCTGCCAAGCAACAAAATGTGATTATTTTAATGGGGGTGATTCTTTTCTATACTCACTGTGTGTGTGTGTGTGTGTATATATATATATATATATATATATATATATATATATATATTGCACCTGAAAATGCACATACATATTGAAGGTAAATGTGTATTCTAGACGGCATTCTTTTTACATGCATCCCATTTTTCTTTTTTCATTAAGGTTTTCATTGAATGCTGTTATCACTTGTATTTTGAATAAGGGAGGCTCCTTTCCTTTATGTAGTACAAAGGGTCAGGCCACGAAGGATAGAAAAAGATAATAAATGTACTAAAGAAGGAAGGGAATAGGCTCTCTGTCTTGTGCCTGTTTTGCACAGAAATAGTTATCAAGCAACATGAGAAACCTAAAGCCTAAAGGCTCTGTGAAATCTTATATGTCCTGGGCCTCAAATAACCTCAAAGCCGGCAACACATCATAGGCTCTTTTAATGTTTCAGAGACTTTCTTTTCTTGAACCATATAGATGCTGGCAGTCTGTTTCTTACCTTGTTTAATCAGAGGTTTCCCCCATTTCATTATTATTTTTTTATTAAAAAAAAATTCTTCTAAAGTCTGACTAATTTATGCTTCGATCATATGGCGTATATAATTGGGTTACTGCACTTCTTTACTGACTAAAAAAACCGGTGGGAAACATTTTAGCTGCTCTTACTGGGTGACCTCTCTCTCCTTCTGTAAATGGTTGTTGCCTGGTTGTCAGGCTGATCCTCTTTCTTTTGTATTGAATCTGTGACTTGAAACAAGTATGATAGTTAAATATTCTGCTATATGAGTCAGAGAGTCAAAAATAATTATAACCAATGACCGCCCCAGGCAACAATTTTTGCAGGTTCGCAGTGAAAATCTACATCTTTAGATGTACTGTACAGATTTACGTTCAGCTATTTATTTTTTAAACAAAGTTTTAATTTGGTGGCTTAGTAGTACTACAATACAGAAAACCTCATTATGCATTTCAATAAATGAGCAAATGATAATCTTCCACAGATATGTTACAGAAATTATAATTTACAAAAAACACAGCCATGAATATAAGGCTTATGCAGGTGTCTGGCCCAGGTTACCCCCTTCTATCCCTGTTATGGCGTAAAGCCCAAATTGGTTAGGAGGGCATCGAGCCAGCGCTGACCCATCTGCTAAGGTGGCACAAAGGTCTGGGCATAGCCCATACTGTTTAGTATATGTGGATAAGTGAAAGACCAAGGTGGGGGCCACTTGGATAAAAGAGGGCCAAAGAAAGGGGTTGAATAAAAAGAGTAAGAAGAAAAGAGGAGTACCCAATGGGGAGTTAGACCAGACTGATCAGAAGGTTGAGTAGAAGGCGTTGGTGCTATCAGACAAAAAGGTAAGAGTTGAGTTAGAAAAGTCAATCCAGGTGTACCACAGTTCCAGGGACTTTGGGAAATGAATGCCAGCAATTGGCCCTTCCATCCTCATGGTACTGTTAAGTTCTGACACCCATTACCTAATTGGAAGGATGGTGTTAGTTTTCCTGTATCTAGGGATCATAACACGATCTGCTAGAATTGAAAAATGTAATGGGCCCTTCCTTTTTCTTTTTCTTTTTTTTTTTCTTATTTACCCTGGTATAATGGACAGAAAACCTACATCTGGTATAAGCCTCATAGCTAAGATACAGATTTACAAAAAGATCTGAACCGGGGCAGGACCACAAGTGTGTATGTGTGTCCCCCTAGCTCTCTGCATTTCCAGCTTCAGTCAAGAATTGATGGCATAATCCAAGATTTTGAAATGTCTTTCTTGGACTTGTAAGGCTATGGTTAGTTTGAACGCAAAATTAAGGCTTTGTCGCAATCCTCTGCAGAGAGGATGTCCCAGTTCCTGCTCCCAGTCCCAGACATAGAAATTGTGGTTGGGGAAAGTGACTGTATAGCTTTGAAATGGCATGTGAACAATCTGTCTCAGGCAGGCAGAAGTGTCCCAGTGAGGTCAGGTCCCAGTGAGGCTGTCCTGTACCTGCAAGCTTGGTATAGAAATTTTGAAGGTGCAAAATGCTGGGTCTGATGGCTTGTCAAATGGAGGAGGGCTTTGATTCCTGCCATTGCCATTTTTACAAAGCATTCCTTGGGGAAACTCTTTGCTCCCCAGGATCGGCTTCATTGGGCCAGAATGGGAGGAGTCAAAATTTATGTTTGTGGAATCCCAGACGTGCGGGAATGTGAAAGGTGGGCGGAAACTGGGTGAAACCAAGGAAGGAACGATGACCGTAGTGGGAGTTCCATCTTGTTTACTAACCCATAGTTTATAGAGTCCTAGATTTTCCACCATGGTCAATCTAGAGTACTGCTGCTGTGTGGTATAATTGCTGCTGTGTGGTATAATTTAAGATGGAGCAAGCATGCATCGTTCAGCTTTACATTTAACTAATGCCTGCTACACACAATGAGATTATTGGACAAATGGTCTTTTTTTTTTTTTTGTTTATGCTAATCTCGCATCAAGAATGAAGAGTTAATAAAAATTTGGAAGTGATATAATGTATTGTATGTGAATTGCATTTTTGGACGAAAACTTTACTGATGGAAAAATTTTCATTTCCATCGGATGAATTGTCTTTATTGACTCTCGAAAGCTGTTTACTAACGATTAGATTAGTATTTTTTGTATGATTTTCAGAAAGTGTTTATAGACCTTAAAGTGGTTAAGCCACTGTATTGTTTTCATGCAATCCTCCCTGTCTGATAATGTTGGGGGCCCCAGAGTGTGAGACTTGTGAGTGTGAGTTATAAAAAAAAAAAATGCTGTTCTATACCTTTATTTTATAGCACCGCTCGACACTTGTGACCGGCCACCTGACAGCTAAAACGGGAGGGGCAGAGAATCCCCTGCTAATGTCAGTTGAGAGGAGGAGATTGGTCACGTGAGCACCGATCGGCGCTCTGAAATGAGATGTAGAACAGCATTTTATTTTTATAAGGAGCACACATACTGGGAAACATTATCAAACACAGGATTGTTTGAAAAGTAGTTTCAGCAGCAGAAGGGAGACCAGATTTGAAAGGATCTTGCCTGTTGGCTGTGCTGGCCATAGCCTGACCATCTGATTGTTTCCCTCTCAGCTGTCCCTTTTTTTTTTTATCAGTTATGCTCACTTTTTATAGCTTGGCTTTTCCCTAAAGTATTGGGTCAAGATCTGAGAAAGGCAGCTAATTCCATGCAGCCATTGCCTGTATGTGAGAAGATTAAGAGACTTTTTTGTCCTGATAAGATCCTTTGATGTTGATTTGAAAAAAAATTGGTGGCCTTGTGGAGAGAGGTAATTTGGGATAAAAAGCATGAGTCTCAATAAGAACACATTGCTTAAGCTAAACTAGAAAACATTTATCTTTTATAAAAGCGACTTATGGATCATTTTACATTACTCACATACCCCCCCCCCCCTTTTTTTGTAATATAGAGGGTTTTCCATGCTAGAAAATAATGTGTATGTGTGTGGTTGACTTGAATGACTGACTGTGTCAGGCAATGAAGCCAGATAAAAATTAGAAAGTAACTTCATACAATTTTTGTAGGATGCCATGGATCCCAAAAGACAAACTGAAAGCTAGCATCATAACAGAATAAAGTTCCAGTTAGGTTATAACATATACACTAAGCAATGAGGAGCCCCTGTGAAAAGTGTTGCACATCCACTGTTCATGTTGGGTTAAGAAGAGCATTTGTGTTTTTTCTATTTTTAGGTGGAAAAAGAGCATGGCGTGGGCAAGAAAAGCCAGCGCCACTAACCTCGGTGGAGTAATGGCAATTGGAATAGGTTTTCTAACATGTCATATCATCTCATGTCTGAGAAAGAAGCTTAAGCAATGTTGCTCACTGTGGGAAAATATCTTCTCCACTGTTCCGTCAGTGTTTGCCCTCAACTAAGAGTGTTTACTGTTCAAATAACATTGACCGATATTATGAAAAGTCCCAGGTTTTCATTAGGGAAAAAAAAATCCCACGTTTGCAGTGGCATTGCAGAGGTCAAATGAGGGGTGCTGGTTTCAGACTCACTGGGAGTAAATGGACCAGTTTGCAAAATCATTTTGTTTTTTTTCCACTTTACTTCCCAAAACAAAGGCCTATTTACTTCTTCCTTTCATGGGAAGTTGGGAGGTGGATGTTGAGTTAGATCAGAAAGGCAATTTGAAGCCACAAAAAATGGTGTAGATGAGTACGGTTTTAGAAAACCTCAGTCAAAAATTCACATGGTGTAAACTGCAACCTTTGCTGATAAATGAGACCTGTCACAGAAAACAAATGTCCTCTGTGGTCCTAGAAATTGAGCTGTGTATATTTGTCTGCTTATTTTTGCTATTAGAGACCATGTACGTGGGCTATGCCACATAGACAGGCGTCTCAATGAGAGAGGCAGGCTATAAAGCAGTCCTCATCTGCAATACTTGAGTTCCAGGACCTGTCAGTATTGCATGTGACAGCAATTTTCATCTCATCACACAGGTTTTTTCATGCTCTTATTAGCTCTCTATCTAATAGTCTGATCACTTTATGTAATGTGACTTTAAAAAACGACTACTTGGAGACTATGTATGTACTGTGGCTATTTTAGGACCTACCTCAACATCCCTTATACTTTCTTTAAATGGCCATCATTCACCCTCTTAATGGCCATCAGTCATTCTCCAAGCCCTGTTCTGTTTTCAGTGATCCTCCCTACATGTCCCATTTGTTCTTTTGTCAAACCACCAACCAACTGGCAAACTGTCCAATGGCTGGTGTCATAGCTGATGACATATGCAACAGCATGGCAAGTGTCAAGTGAAGCACACTATATTGACGTGGCACCACATCCAATTAGATATAGATTGAACAGATACTGGTTCAAAAAACAAGAAAAGAAAAAACTTGTATAGGTTGCCATCAACAACCACTACTTAATGGAAGGGAGAACTAAAGCTTTTTTAGGAAAATACAAAATGTATTTATCATCCAAAAAAGGTAATTGTAAAATCGGTTAAAAAGAATGTGTTCCTCCTACATAAATGTCATCCTTTTTCCCAGATTAAATAGCAAGCATATAGTTCACATCAAACCTGCCCACAAGTACATATAAATTATTACATGTAAACAATCATTTTCAAGCACATATATAATGCTGGGCCAAATGATGTAAGGAGTCTAAAGTTCAGTCTTGATCTCTACATGTTTCGCCAAAGGCTTCCTCAGGAGATCCTACTTATGTTAGGGACATTCAGCTGGTTTCTGCTGAACCAGCTGAGGTTCAAACCGTCTTTCTCCAGCTTAAGATGGCAGATTCCTTGGTTGTAAATGATAGGTGGGTGTAGCTTGTTTTAGGACTTGTGCTCACTGCTGCTCAAAGAAGCTCAAAAGCCTGCAGCTTAGTTTTTCTGCCTGGAAACCCCCCTCTGTTAGCCAATGTTTCCATGCACACTATGGTTTTTTCAGGCATTTACAGGCATATGCTCTTACAGGCAGAAAAGACGCCCGAAAGAGCATGAAAAAGCTCAAAGCTTGAAAACTCACACAAAAATAGGAAATATTAGCTGAGAGGAGGGTTCGTGGAAAAAACGCTTATGCTCAAATAGCTCCCAAAAAAAGTGCAAAAGAGCAAAAAAAAGTATAAGCTCCTTCAAGCTGAAATAAAAGCTTGTATGCCTGTAAAAGGATTTTTTTTTTTTATATATATTTTTTTTTTAAAGCTGCAGTGTGCATGAGCCCTTAAATTGTCTGCAACTGACTTTTTATCGATTATTTCACTTTTTATCTATTTTTATTCATCCTTCTCCTCATTAATCTTTAACCACTTGCCCACCGGGTTTGTTTTTCAGATTCGGTGTTTACGAGACTAAAACTGTTTTTTTTGCTAGAAAATTACTTAAACCCCCCAAACATTATATATTTTTTTTTTCTAACACCCTAGAGAATAAAATGGCAGTCATTGCAATACTTTTTGTCACACCGTATTTGCGCAGCGGTCTTACAAGCGCACTTTTTTTGAAAAAAAAAACACTTTTTTGAATAAAAAAATAAGACAACAATAAATTTGGCCCAATTTTTTTATATATTGTGATAGATAATGTTACGCCGAGTAAAATGATACCCAACATGTCACACTTAAAAATTGCGCCCGCTCGTGGCATGGCGTCAAACTTTTACCCTTAAAAATCTCGATAGGCAACGTTTAAAAAATTCTACAGGTTGCATTTTTTGAGATACAGAGGAGGTCTAGGGCTAGAATTATTGCTCTCGCTCTAACGATCGCGGCGATACCTCACTTGTGTGGTTTGAACACCGTTTTCATATGCGGGCGCTACTCGCGTATGCGTTCGCTTCTGTGTGCGAGCTCGTCGGGACGGGGCGTTTTACATTTTTTTTTTTTTTTGTTTTCTTATTTATTTTTAATTAGTTTATAATTTTATACATCGAAATAAATTAAAAAAAAAAAATTATCACTTTTATTCCTATTACAAGGAATGTAAACATCCCTTGTAATAGAAAAAAGCATGACAGGTCCTCTTAAATATGAGATCTGGGGTCAAAAAGACCTCAGATCTCATATTTAGGCTTAAATGCAAAAAAATAAAAAAAAATAAAAAAATGTAATTTTTCAAATTTCAGAAAAAATAAAAGCTTGTTTCTTGTAAGACGCTGGGCGGGACTGACGTTTTGACGTCACTTCCGCCCAGCAGAGCTTGGGGGACGGGTTTTTTCCCTCACTCGTATCCCAACACAGCCAGCAGGAGGACCCGATCGCCTCCGCCGTTACCGACGGCTCCGGTAAGCGGCGGAGTGAGCGGCGGGAGGGGGGGGGTCCCTCTCCCGCCTCCGATAACGGCGATCCTGCGGCGAATCCGCCGCTGGGACCGCCATTATCGTGTACAGCACTGCCCACGGAAAAGATGGATATCTCGGTTGTGGCAGCAGCTGCTGCCGTTACCGAGATATCCATCTTTAAAGTCATGACGTCTTTTTACTATGACACCGTGGGCAAGTGGTTAAACCCCTACTCTTTTTACTAGCATTGAACGTCATCCTCTTAATTCTGTCATCTGGTTATGTAAAATAATTATTGTCATATATTCGTTATGATTACATTATGCTGTTCAACATGGATATACACATTTTTTCCTTTTTAGAATTCTTTGTTCCGCCTTCGACTATTTATCAACTGATCCAGTGCGTAGCTGGTTATGTATTTGTACTGCAAGTCTTTACTGTAAATAGAGCTATACTCCTTATTCCCCCCAGCAGTGTGCTGCCCGAAAGCTCCCTCGCTGGCACCAACGTCTTCTTCAGTTTACACCAAGACCCACACGCTAGGAAGTTAAAAAATCCTTCCAATATGTGCTGGCAGTAACACATACAAACTCCATGCAGATGATGTCGTAAGTTAGAGGCTGCTGACCACCTAGACGCCATGCTATCCATTCTTTTTTCTTTTTTTTTTTTGTGCTCAATTCAATTACCAGTTCAGACATGAGTTTGCCATAATATCTCCTCCATTAAGCTTATTTAACCATGATCCATGCTGTTTGAAAAGTTACTAAAAACTGCACGGCTTTCATGCCTTCACAAAAGATTTTTTTTCTATCCCATGCATGGGTTACCTCCTATCACCTAAACACATTCCTTTGACTTTATGATTTTCCATTGTGGTCTAATCAAACAAGTCCCGGTGTTTTCTGAGGATTCCAGTGAGAGAGCTGAGCTTCTCTTACTAGTAAACCATTTTTAAGTGCTGAGTCCAGGTGTAACAGGGAGAGCCTGTGCTTTAAACACTGGCAAATAATCTGTCAAGACAACACGGCCCAAAGAAAAGAATAAAGAGACTTCAGTTACATGTCTTTACAGTAGCTCTGAGGAGCCTTCAGTGTATGAACACTTGGCGGTTGCCACCTGCACACACAAACTATGAATGTGTGAAAGAAAGGGAGATTAATACGGGAGTGACCCAAAAAAACATATAAAGCAAAAGAGACTAGCATTCATAGTCAGCCGTATGAAGGAAATACATGAATTGATTCTTTGGCAAAGCATTAACCAATGTATCTTTTTTTCGTCACATCTTCTCATATACCGGTAGTTTAATTCTTTCTCTGCCATTCATAAATAGTACATTCTTAGCCTCCCCCGTGGACTGTTTTTATTGCACGGACTGCTCAGCAAATGGGCACAAGTAAAGATTAAACTGACTGATATTTTTGACAATTTATAAGGCAAACAAGTTTTTAAGCAAATACAATCAAGCAAGAAAAAGGATAGCAAGGAATAATCCAAAGACATAGGTAGATGAGCATAAACAATGAAACACAAGGTTCCAACAGCCAGTGGAAGTTACAATACAAAAATGACATCAATACAAAAACCTCAGGTTTCAAAATAGCCAATAGGTGGCTGTCTCTTCTAGCAATAAGTTTGTACGTGAAGGAGTCTTGGACACCATGATTGAATTGTCTGCTAAATTGGAAAATATACATAGGTGGAGAGAAACCCTTCACTCCAAAGTTAGTGGGGTAAGTGATGGTAACTCTAGACTAGAGTTTGGTCTAGAACAGTAGTCTCCAAATTGTTGGATGAGGCCCTTTGCCTCTATCCGGCCCATTCCTCCCATTGACGCCAATGATGAGGGACTATTCCTCCTATTCATGCCAATGATGGGCGGACTATTTCTTCCACTGACACCCTTGATGGTAAACTTTTTTCCTTCCATTGACGCCAATGATGGGGAACTTTTCCTTCCATTGACGCCAATGATGGGGAACTTTTCCTTCCATTGACGCCAATGATGGGGAACTTTTCCTTCCATTGACGCCAGTGATAGGGGAACTTTTCCTTCCATTGACGCCAATAATGGGGAAATACTCCTTCCATTGACGCCAATGAGGGGGAACTTTTTCCTTCCACTGATGCCAAGGAATGGAGATCTTCCACTGAGGCCAATGATGGGGCACAATTCCTCCCACTGGCACCAATGCTTGGGCGTTGTTACAGATCCCAGGGCATTTTCTAATCCCACTGGCCACAGTCTTGCCCCTCTAAAGTCTGAAGGATAGTAAACTGATTTTTTGTTTATAAAGTTTGGAGACTCTTGGTCTAGATTCTAGTCCACCAAACAGAGTGTTAGTTGAGATGCTGGATAATGTTTCATTAATCATAAAGCTATGTAGGTGGATTTTGACCTTGTGAGAGGGAATAGATTGTATCTTCCAAGCTGTTCCTATGATTTGTTTTGCTGCCAAGATGGTACATGTAACCAGTTTGTGCTGTTGTTTGTTTGTCCTCTGTCCCCTGCACACCCCTCTCCACTATAGTGTCCTTTGTCCCCTGCACCCCACAATCTGTGTAGGTAGAAAGCTCCTACCTTACACAGGTGTACAGCGAGCATAGCAGTCGGGTCAGCAACCCGCGGGCCACAGTGTATGTGATAAATTCATTTTTCCCGCTGTCCTCTTCATTGGACAGCAGAGATCGGCATCACAGGTCTGAATGTGTTAATGTGAAAAGTTAACTTTTCACATTAACAGGCTTGTGATTGGTTGCTAGGATTGCCCGGCAGCCAATCACTTGCTGTTGAAAAAGTTAACTCCTGTCCAATGAAGAGAGCAGCGGCAAAAATATCTGTGGCCCGGGTGCCTGTGAATTAATTATGGACACTGATGGCCCGGATATTCAGCGGTGGCTGGCCGGGTGTTGCCCGCAGATTGCTGACCCCTGACTTGGGTGATAAGGAGTGTTTTGGTTAAAGTGATTGTAAAAGTAGTTATTATTATTTATTTTTTATGACAAACATGTCATGCTTACCTGTTCTGTGCAAGAGTTTTGCACAGAGCGGTCCCAATCCTCCCTCCTTTTTTGGGGTCCCCCGGCAGTGCTCCTTGCTCCTCCTCTTTGAGTGCCCCCACGGAGAGACGCGTTCTATGGGGGACAATCGTGCGGACACGTTTCCGAGTCCTGCTGCTGAGTCCATTGACACAGACAGCAGAACTCGGCCTGCCTCTAACTCCCGTGTCACTGAATTTGATTCACAGCAGTGGAAGCCAATTGCTCCTGCTATCAATTTATCCAATGAGGACCCGACACAGCAGCTGGAGCTACTGGGCTCATGCTCGTCGATGGAAATATCGGGTTTAGGTAAGATAAAGGGGGGCACTGGGGAGCAGCTGCTGCACAGACAGTTTTTTACCTTAATGCATAGAATGTATTAAGGCGAAAAACCATGAGGCTTTCAGACCATCTAACATGGTTAAAAATATCAATAGGAATGTACTCTGTGAAGCCTGCACTGTGCAACTTCTAGCTTCCTGCATTACCAATCATTTTAAAACTACTACTAAAAAGGGTTTGATATAGATTTCTTGAACCCTTTAACTGTGTAAAACTCAGAGCTTTTGGAGGTTGACTCAAGGGAGAATTTTACATGATAACATTTAACTGACATGCTTAAAATATGTCAGATGTACATATGTTCTAAGAAGATTGTTGAAATGAAGATACTGATGACAGTCGGTCTCTTTAAATTGAACTTGTAAGGATAGTAATATGGTGGCTATCAATGCTGATTTATTTGTAAAGGTGCAACATGATCCTGGCTTCACAACCTAGTGGGTAACTTGCCTAGACTGGATATGTAGCCGGTGAGGAGCGCAAAGGCTGGATCCTTGTCTAGCATATTTGTCAGCACTTGACTAGGAAAGGAGGCTACTTACTAAGTAGGAAGTCCAAGCGGAGGATGAGAGTCCTGGTACTGGAACATTTTAAAGCGAGTCAGTAATAGCAGCTCCCCCTTGTTGCTGTCCAGCCAGGGTCAATTTAAAGTGAACATAGATATAAAGATCACTCGATCCAGCCAATTTCATCTTTATTTGAAAATGAACTTCATGTCATGGCCACCAGCATTTTGGAGGAATGAGCCATCAGCTTGGATATGTTTTTGTAAGGCCCCTTTTACAATGATGGGTGCAGTTTGACCGCACCACCGGTGCAGCAGTGTAGCTATTCTTTCAGAAAGCTCCCCAAAACCAAGGGACATAATGGAAGTCAGTGGGGAAAGGTGCAGCTAACCCAGACGGGTACACTGCACTGCAACAGTGCTGTCAAACGGCACCACATCAGTGTCAATGGGGCCCACCAATTGCCATTGTATTCCCCTTGGACAAGCCAGTGCAAGGGGGTATCTAGGTGCCCTCATTCTTTTCCCCATTGACAGGGATCCATAACTGGTGATTATTAGCGGAAATCTGGATGGAAAAAAACATTGTGTGGTTGTGGTTTTCTTTACTTTTAGACACACATTGTAGAAATTATTTGGAAGAGCAAAAAAAAAAATTGCAGAAAAATAAATTGAGAAAAATAGTTTCCAGTGTCTTGAGCATAGTAATGTTACTTCGCTTGCGATCAGTACCATGTATTTTGGTTTTTCTTGTTCAGATTTTCTATTTCTTTCCAAAATGCAGACAGTGCACATTTTCATATCACTTGAGAGCATTATGTTCCAAGACAGCTTGGGGATTTCATAGAATGTCTTTGATTTGGATGAAAGGGACAAAGTACAGTAATTTAAAAGAAGCATTTGAGAGGCGTCTCAGTGGGAGAACAGCGGGTGATCACACAGCCCTGTTCCGTCTCCTGACTCTTCTGACATTCCATCGACTGTCTAGTCTGTGCAGAGACTGTAACCATGGTCCCTGGGAAGCTGTTCTTGCCATGTGCTAAAACCCACATTAAATTTCCATCGCTGGAGGTGTTCTGCTAGATATTTTTGAGGTTTCTTCTTAGGATATGCAAAAAGGTGTCTAAATATCATTGGACAATTTGAAACCCAATCTGCCTATAATTGGTTTGCGCATGGACTAAAAGTGCCTTGGTCAGTATCTTTCAGATCTGGAAGAGATTAAATCAAAAACCCCATTCATTTGGGAATGTACTCTTCTGTTTCTTGCACAGTGTGAATCAAAAATCATTCACAGAACCTAGAATTATTTAAGGTGACTTTTAATATCTTTTGAAGAACATTTTAAACTTAAAGTAGGTTTAAATCTAAATAAATTCCAAGTAAGCTTTATCATGTAACTGTTAATGTAATGTTTGAAATTTTCAGTAAAAGGATACCCAATGATGCAGTAATGAAGGTCCTTGTTCAAGCGAAACCTCATATGGGGTAACAAGTTGGTTGTTTGTTACATGCGGACAGAAGGTCCCTGCTTTACTTGTAAATTTTAGCTTGAGCTCCATGATGTTTTCTTGCTTATAAAAAAAAAAAAAAGAAGAAAAAGTAATCTTACCTGGAAAATCTGAAAATCTGCCTACAGCACCACCTGCTGACTGATGATTAGAAATCAACAAAATATTCATATGCAAAATGTTTTTATATTTAAAGGAGTTGTAATGGCAGATTCTTTCTATCCTAATGCATTTTATGCATTAAGATAAAAAAAACTTCTGTGCGTATCAGCACCCCCTTAATTACTTACCTGAATCCAATCTCTCTCCAGCAATGTGCACAAATGTCTGAACTGTCCCAGATACGCCTAATTTGGTTGAGACACAGCAGTGGCGCCATTGACTCCTGCAGCTGCCAATTCAAATCGGTCAGCGAAATGGGAGAGAGGAGTGGGCAGGGTCGGGGCTCCATGTCTTAATGGATACACGGAGCTCTGCTTTGGCTTGGGTGCCCCTGTAGCAAGCTGCTGGCTGAGGGGGGCACTCACCAGAGGGAGGAGAGCAGAAGAGGGACCATAAGAAGATGTATACCTCTAAACATTTAATTTAAGACTGCTCTATTTGGTGACCTAATAACTTAACTTTTTCTGAATTCACACAAAGTGTAGTTTTACTGGCTTAGGTTATACCAGTAAAAGTCTAGTTGCTGTCTTCATTTCGTTGGAAAATGTCCTGTGTATCTTCCCTTGGAAGATCCTCATATAAGCAGTCTTCACAATTACCATATCAATGTTTTATTTGCATCTCACGGATGGTCTCAGATCAATTGCAGCTTGCATATGTATTTGACGTATTTTATACTTCGTTGTGGGCACAGAGGCCTCTTCATGTAATGGATGGTGGATCATAAATTAGAGAAAGTAGGACATGCTCTATTTTCTCCATTCCATGTTCTGTCATCCTATTATTTTAGAAATGGGCCAGTTGAATGCTTTCTTGTGTGGTTTCTCAAAGCATAAGTCAGTAAGCACAAAGCTGCATATGGTGCTTAGCACAAAAGCTTACATGCATTCTATAGTACATAGATAAACGGGTCATAAATGGATCGTTGTTTATGATCTAGTCTCCATACATTGATCAGTCTTCTGCCTTGCCCTATTCTCGGATCAGTGTCCATTGTCCAGTATAGATAGTGTTGTCAGAAAGTATTTGCCCCTGTCCTGATTTTTTTATTTATTTGCATATTTGTCACACTTCGATGATTTATGAAATGTCTCTATTACACAAAGATAACCCAAGTAAATCCAAAATGCAGTTTTTAAATGATGATTTCATTTATTAAGGGAGATAAGCTATCCAAACCTGCCTGGCCCTACATGAAAAAGTAATTGCCCTCATTGCTAAATCATGAATGCACTGTGAATAACTACATTTTTTGGAAAGCTGAGTTAAATTTCACTTGCCACACCCAGGCCTGATTACTGCCAAACCTGTTGAATCAAGAAATCACTAAGGGCTCTTTCACACAGAGCGTCCGTTCAGGTCCGCCTGCCAGTTCTTTTTGCGGCCCTGAACGGGCGCTCCGTGATCCTCTATGGAGCCGCGGATGTCAGCGGTGACATGCCCGCTGACATCCGACCCGCTCCGATCCGCCAAAGTATGACGGAGGAAAAACCTACTTTTCTTTCTGTCTGGCGGATCGAATCGGATGAACACGGACAGACGGTCCGTGTTCATTCAATCCCCCCATAGGGGAGAGCGGAGAAAAGACAGGGCGGTCCCTGCACAGTGTGCGTGGACTGCCCTGTCATCTGCCGGATCTGCGGGGATCAACGGAGCGATTTCCCGCTGAGCAAACAGAGGTGCACCGGGCGGATCTGCCCCGTGTGAAAGAGCCCTTACAGTAAGTAAAGGCTTATGTTAAAAAGGAACAGAAAGGCGTGTGGCCTGTTGCATGACTAATTGAAACAAAGAGTTCACTGTAAACGCAATAAAGAAGGAACACTCCCTGTAGCAAGGTCACACGGCCAGATTGCGCAGTAGCTCACTCCCACTCCACCAGGAATCCAGAAGCCCAACATGGCTGTGGCCTGGGAGGAGACGGCACCCAGCCACAGCGCAGGGGAGTCGTTCAGCATAGCCTAACAAGGACATGGATTCACATCCATAGACCTCCGGCTGCAATATCGGAACCACCCACCAGGGTTTTAAGACCAACAGCAATCAATAGACGGCCCTACATCTACACACCATCCCTACAGTACTGAGAGTGCTGAGATGTGAAAAGAGAATTCGCTCACAGCACTATACCACCTATGTAGTGGTACACTACCCATCAAGCTTCCTCTAGCCAAATCTACTGTTCTACATGTAAACACAAACTCAATTTGGCCCTCTAAGGCTCTCTGATGAAGAGGATAAGCCTCGAAACGCGTTAGCAAACTATTTGAGTATCGCTTGTGGGGACAACAACATATTTGAATCTACTAAATGTTTAACATTGCTCTTACCTATATGTACGAATATGTAGTATTTCCATGTATATAATCTTTGTGTTTACAATAAACTCTGTTTCAATTATTCATGCAACAGCGCCTTTCTTCTCCTTTTTCACCTACTGTTTCAGACTTTCCCTAGTCGGCATAGGCAGCGGGGCTTGCATGATCTCTTTACCTATACAACCTTAAATACTACCACCCTTATTAAGGTCCTCTGCACCAGCGCAGGGGAATATCTTTTCTGTTTATACCTTTAGTAAGTAAAAGCTGTCTGTCAAAGTGAAGCATGCTAAAAGATCTCAAAGAGCAACACATCATGCTGCCATCTAAGGAAATTCAAGAACGGATGAGAAACAAAGTAATTGACATGTATTAGTCTGGAAAGTGTAACAAAGCCATTTTTAAGGCTTTGGAACACCAGAGAGTCGTTATCCACGGCTCTCAGTGAGAGCCGTTATCCACAAATGGAGAAAACTTGAAACGGCGGTGAACCTTCCCAGGAGTTGCCGGCCTACCAAAATTACTCCAAGAGCACGACGACAACTCATGCAAAAGGTCATAAGAAACAAAAAAACAAACAACATCTAGAGAGCTGCAGGACTCGCTTGCCTTAGTTCAGGTCAGTGTCCATGATTCATCAATAAGAAAGAGACTGGACAAAAATGGCATCCAAGGTAAAGAACACAAAGGCTTGTTTATATTGATTATCCCCAAGACTTTTGAGCAAATATTCTGTGGACTGATGAGACAAAAGTTTAACCTTTTCGGAAGGTGTGCATCCTGTTACCTTAGGCGTAAAACGGACACCTCATTTCATAAAAAAAAAAAAAATATTTCAACAGTGAAACATGGTGGCCGTAATGTGATGGCCTGGGGCTGCTTTGTAGCTTCAGGACTTTCAGGCTTTCTCCCTGGTGTAGAGAATGCCTCTTGAGGGGGCGAGCAGGAGAGTCAGGACGCTCTCTACTTTGCGGATAGAGAAGGGAGCTGTGTTAGTGGTCCTGACACTCCTGCTCGCCCCCTCCCCCTCAAGAAGCTTTTTCCACACCAGGCAGAAAGCCTCCCATTACTGTGTGGACTTACAGACAGATGAACAGGAAGTGAGGATTTCTCAGAAGAAATAAGGACATTTAAAAGCAATCTTAATAGGATAAGAAGACACATGCTGGCTGTCAGCCCAATCATCATGTATAAGCAATTGGCTTCAGCTCGTCTCCTCCTAAGCCAATTTCATTTGACGCGTTTCACCCTCCTGTGGACTTGGTCATAGCCTCTATGACTACTTGAGTGAATCCTACCAAGTGTGGTCATATAGAAAATTGCATTTTTGACAAATATATAAAAAATATATTTAAACATGTATCAAAGGAATCATGGACTAATAGATGTAGTGTAGGCATTTCTGAACTCTTCAGAGACCTCTAATGGTGTGTTTTTCAAACTTCCAGGTGGAAGCACAGAATGTGTCCAGCTGTACCATTTTTAAAGAAGCACACCAGTTCTTTTATTCATGATAAATTGACAAAATATGTTTGGAAGTAACTGCCCTCTTCAATTCACCCCTTCTTAACCCTGCCCCAGGCTGAGACATATCATTTTATATATATATATATATATATATATATATATATATATATATATATATATATATATATATATATATATATATATATATATATAAAAAATGATACAATATATCATTATGATAAAATGATACAATATATATCAATTGGCAGTTGCTTAATCTTGGGATGACCTCTACTTTAACCTAAGGCTGTAACTGTGGGTCTCTGCGTTAAGATAAAAAAAAACTTTTGTGTGCAGCAGCCCCCCCAAATACTTGGTCTATCTGTATCCAGCAATGTTGCACGTGAGACGTGGCTTTCCGGGACTCCCTCCTCATTGGCTGAGACAACAGCGTGGCACCATTGGCTCCTGTTTCTGTGAATCAAAGTCAGTGAGCCAATGAGGAGAGAAAGGGGCTGGGCCAGGCCGCAGCTCCGTGTCTTAATGGACACAGGTAGATGCGGCCTGGGTCAGGTGTCCCCATGGCAAGCTGCTTGCTGTGGGGGCACTCAACAGGAGGGAGGGGCCAGGCGCTCTGAAGAGGGACTTGAGAAGAATAGGATCTGGGCTAATCTGTGCAAAACCATTGCACAGAGCAGGTAAGTATAACATGTTTGTTATTTTTTATTTAAAAAAAAAAAAGACTTTTAGTATCACTTTACTGTTTCACTGGTGATCATAGAGAAGTTTAGGAAGCAGAGACACACTGACTTCATTATTATAGTACGCACAGCACATGGTCTGTATCCAGTAGAGGATGGCCTCTGCTCCTGTCCCCCTCCTTCCTTTATTTCTCCTTTATGTTTTGCAACAGAAGATGTTGGGAGTGTTGCCTGCTTCCTTCCCTTTCATCAGTGCCGCTGAAATGACCTGTGAATTGTACATTAACCACCCACTGCCTCTGATCTGTTAATCATTAATCTCATTCGTTAATGCTGCAAGAGCCAACAGGGATCTCTTGTCTCCTGCTCTGTGTTCTCACCGCTCCCATCTCACCCCCAACACTGGGGTCGCTTAAGGAACTTGAGAAAGTACCCATCGGGTGAACTCTGTGACAAAGTCACCCATAGGAATGTTGTAGGGTGCTTATGTCTATTTTGCGAACGACACTTAAGCACCGTAACAAAAAATAAGGTCTCTGTTCTGCTGTTTGTAAGACAGTCCTGTGCCCCCAGATCCTGGGTACAGTAAATCTATCTGCACCTCCTGTGTATTTGTTAGACACAGCATTTGATTATGGCAGGATACAGCTTGTCCAATAATCTACCTGTGTGTGTGTGTGGTCATCATTAGTGTTTGTGAGTTTTATGTTAAAATTCCAAAGACCTTTTGGTGGCTCATTATTTGCAATTACAGTGCTGAAAATATTTACTAACATGTTCACATCACCTATGGAATTATTGAATAAAGCAGATGACAACGAGTAAAGTATGATAAAACCATGTAGATTATCGTATTCATTCATCTTGCACTGACATGACTTTAGTTGGCATTGGAATAACTGTATTTTGTACCACTAATAGAACAAATAGTTGTATTTAAATAAATGAAAAGGGTCCATTTCACACTTGGCAATTCTTGCGTATTGCATGTATGTTCCTTGTGTTGTGTCAGCGTGCATTGCGTTAACGGACAGGAAAAATGCAAATAGAACATTTTTTCTCAGACACCACATCACACAGTAGCATGCGTTAAATGTTACTGCAATTCACTAACACGGGTAACTATGGCCATTAATATGCTGCACAATGCATAGCAACGTGCATACAATGGAGCTGCATTGCCTCAGTATGTTGTGGTGCCATTAAAAATGAAAGGATAAGTTCACCTATCCAAAAATAATAAATGAACATTTTGTTGCAGGTAAAACAAATATGCATTTATTATTTTTTTGTTAGGAACCTGAAGTATTGCACCCACGATATGCAGGTCATGAGTGTAATGCCATGGTCTTGCAGACCCTGTGTAGCTGTGTGCCAGTACCTCCGATAGGAGCAGGCAGTTGCACACTGCAAGGAAGACTCCATGAACTACTTAACCGAGCCTTGGTACTTCATTGAGAACTACAAGCTGACGGCTGCAAAGGCTGTCGGTACTTGTAGTTTTCACATTCTTGGAACAATGTGAAAAAATTACGCAGTAGAGCCCCGCGCGGCCATCTTCTCTTAAAATTGCGACAGCAAGCAGGGGGAGAAGATCCCCCTCTTTTGCTGTCCAAATGGGGGATCAGAGGGGTGGTAACAGGTTATGTCCACAATATGTTTGTAACATGTTACCAAAGGTGAACTTCCTTTTAATAGCACTGCATGGCACTGACACGAGTAACCATGGCCATCAATTTGCAATTGTCCCCTTTTTTCTTTGCATCTATAATAGACTCCCTTTCCACGAGTGTTTGGAGTGGGTCTATGGTCATTTGGGCCCATTCAGTCAAAAGAGCATTTGTAAGGACAGATACTGAAGTTGGGTGGGAATAGAAATAGTTGATACATGTGGTACTCGGTGCACCAGTAGAGTCGAGAGGTGAGGCTGACACATTGTTTGGTTAGCTCACATGGTAAGTATATACTAATGAGGAAGTCTAGCGTTTAAAGTTAACTTTTTAACTTTTTTTAAATATCTAAATCCTTAAATGTTATATTACAAATGCAGGGTAGAAGCAAATTCTCTGTGTAGGGTTTGTTGTTCTCTGTGTAATGTAAGCTGGATGTCTTCCATCCCTCTTTGATCTAGATCAGCCATTTTTATCAAAGGTTCCATAGAATCCTAGGGTTCCTCCCAGAATTTTCTAGGGGTTCCTTGAGCAATTCATACATTGAAGACACTAATGATCATTTTAACTGTTTGGAAGAGAGGCACTCTTCACACTCACTTCAAGGAGCATTCATCTAATTAGACCATTCTTCACCAGTGTAATGGAGCCATTCTCCCACTGACCACCATTGTAGGGTGGTCCTTCTCCGACTGACCACCAAAGGGAGCATTTCGCTGACCACTAATCAAAGGGAACAACATTTTTACGCTTTTTTTTGGAGAGTACTCATATTTTTCTTCTTATTACTGAATTATTTTTTCTCGTACGTGCTTAAACATAATTTATAACATTTGTTATTTCATTTATTCTTATATTTACAGCTTACCGTTTACTCCAATGTACCCTGCGCTGTATAGTATCAGAGGTTTCAAAGGTTTCTCCATTATAAAAATGTATTTTATTTGAACCCCTAAAGGTAGTCAAGCAAGCCTCCAGCATATCTTTATCAAATGCTTTATTATGAGTTTACATTAGGAGCTTAAGGTCAAATTAAATTTACTACTGACTCATGAGAAACCAACAGGGGAAACGGCTGTCCCTGATTAAACTGTGACATGTTTCTTTTTATGAAAGCTTTTTCAAATTACTCCCCAGGGGAAAAAAATGTTATATATACACACACCCACACCCCTTTTCCAAGGGTCTTCTGGCTGGTCTAGTGGTGTCACAAGGAAGTTGGTCCATGACAGTCAGGGCTTAAAACAGGGGTCTCCAAACTGTGGCCTTTTTCTTGCCTTTATCCGGCCCTTGGGGCACTATTCATCCCACTCGTATGTATACTAGTATGCCCACTGGCTCTACCAAAGGGGGAATTGTACTCCCCCTAAGATGGGCACTGTTTACTGCCACTGCTAGAAACAAATTTATATTCCTGCTGGCCTTCATAAAATGTGGAGACCCCTGGCTTGGAGGAAGCAACCTGGAAGACTGACGGGGTCTATTAATGTTAAAGTACTGGGGGGCTGCTCTGGATTAAAGGTGAGCATTAGCAAAATTTTTTTTTTTTTTTTTAATGGTCTATTAATTTTTAATATACTTAAGAATTGGGAAAGCAAAGGAAAAATAAAAAAAATTGCTAAATATTCTAAGCAACAGAAGCAAAAATGTACAGTCCCCTAACAACTCATCAGTTATTGGACTTGTAACGGATGTATAGCAATACATGGTGATCTCTGCTTGAATTTAATGACTTGCTGCACTTCTTGACCTATTTAAATAAATTCCATCTTGCGGAAGCCAATATGCGCGTGTAGTTAGAGGTTATACTGAAATGGTTAATGTCCCTTTTATGCCCTGTGCTTGCAGCATTAATATTGTATATATCTTTTCAGAAATTAGGTCAAACGTCTGTATTTCCGCACCCAACCAATTTAGACTTTTTATATAGTTATAGTATTCTATTTTGGGAGGGGCTGGGGGCTGTAGCTTGTATCAGAAATGGATATATACTGTACATGGATGTATGTCTGGGATGGAAATATGCTTGTACTAAGGTCTATTGAAATATGTATGCCATAACAGACCGTGTCTTGTGTCCTTTTGGCTATGGTATTTATTGTAGTGGCACAATTGTGAAATATCTCCAATAAGGGAGCACTGTTCAAACTTGCAGAGTAGGTGTTACATACCTGAGTCCTTTCATTCTGTGACTTCACCGTATGATGTAAATATCCAATGGAAAGGACAAAGGATGGTATTGACAGGCCTGATGACTCCACTTCTGTGCTTGTGAAGGTCACTTTGCACCATCCCCTTAAATACTTCCAGGGCTGATACCTTAGAAATGCAGCGTTCAATAGGCAGGATGCAGTCTGCGGGAACATGTGTGCACATACACAACAGAAATGTTTCCAGATTATTTGTTTTTCTCAAACTGAAAGGGATATTGATATACTGTCATCCATACAACAAGGATATACACTTAAAGTGGTCCCTCCCAGGATTGAACGTCTGCGCTGTAGCTGTCTTTCGGCTATTGCGCGGTCTGCAAGTGGGATGTGGATGGCTGACAAAAGCCCAGGTGCCAGGACTCAATTTCTAGTCGCCTGGCGCCTGGGATTTGTCGATTCCTGATCTAAGGGATTGGCTGTAAAATATTTTTATAACACTGATGTTGGAATTTAGAATTTGGATTTTACAGGCAGTTTGAAACTTGTGGCGTTCCTCCCAAAACTGCTGTCACTTGATGGAAATTTTCTCATATGTGGATCAGAGAAGTGAAGCATTGGACAATAGCTGCACACATGTTCAGTATGTTTTATTTCTTTTTTCTGTCCTCTTATAAGGCAGCTCAGTGGCTTATGGAGTGCTCAGAGCTGCTTATTCTTATTGGTCTTTAGTGAATGTTTCCAATTTACTAGTGAAAATCATGGCAAAAACCAGGGCTTCTTTTCATCTGGAACGCGGGGGAACGCAGTGCCGACACCTCCAGCACTGAATGTACAGTATGTAATAGCAAGGGTGTGCTGGAGGGTCTATTAATGCTGGCTGCTGGGAATCTTTTGTCACTGGTGGGGATCTGTTTTTTTGTGGGGGTTTATTGTTGCTGGTGGGTCTTATGTTGCTGGTAGGAATCTACTATTGAGGGATTTTTTTTTTTTTTTTTTAATGCTGGAGGGTCTATTGATGCTGGCTGCTGGGCTATCTGTTGCCGCTGCCCCCAGCAGCTGGGTGGATTATTTGTTGCTGGTGGTGGTATTTTGTTGGTGGTTCATTGTCACTGTGTGTGTGTGTGTGTGTGTGGGGGGGGGGGGGGGGTCTATTTTTGTGTAATGGAACTATTATTGCTAGGATGGGTCTATTGTTGCTAGGGGAGTCTGTTGTGTGAGGGATCTATTGTTTCTGGGGTGGGGTCCATTGTTGCCGAGGGAGTCTGTTGTGTGAGGGATCTATTGTTGCTGGAGTGGGGTCTGTTGCTGTGGGGACCTAATGTTGCTGGGGGATCTATTGTTGCTGGGGTGGGGTCTATTGTTGCTGGCTTCAGGAGATGTAGTTTACTGCATTTCTTGTTATTGGAGAACAAATTCCATACAAATTATTTAGCACCACAAAATTATACTTGGGGCAGTACTGGCAGGTGGGTTGGGGATGAAACCAAGGGGCCACGCTCAGAGGAGCGTAAGGCACATGGACAAGAGGGGAGTTCCTACACCAATTCTCTGAGGAAAAAAACTCTAATGTACAATCCAAATAGCCCTTGTGAGTATACTTGTCTGTATTCATGAGGTTATGTAAAGTGATTTATTTTTAATTTTTTTGTTAAAGAATATTTACAGCTAAAACCTTTATTTTACATTTTAAATAGAGTAGAGCGGGGTTAAAACATCTGTCAGGCTTTTTTTGCTATCTTTTGTCCCATGAAGTGATTTCCTTCTGCTTCCTCTGCTGAACACAATACGTGAAGTAAGAAATCTTTCATTAAAGTGAAGGAATGCCTTCTTGGTTGCTATTGGCACAATATTTCCCTTCTGTTCCAGTTCTGGTGACAACTCAAATTTATGAATAATTCTTTACTTTCTGCCCTGGTGACTGGTAGTGAGACTTTTTGGTGAATGTGTATAGAGCTAAGGACCATAGAAGGATTGAAGTCCCGAAGCACTTACAGGCAGCTGGTGGCTGATCAATCTAAAGGTGCCGCCTTTTGCATGCATCTGTACAAGAAAAAATAAATACATGGGTAGTTCGATTTATCTGCATTTCTATCTGCTTTTACCTTTTAGTATTTATGGTTTTACTGAAGAGCAATGCAAAGGTGAACATTGGGACAAGTGATGCAACAGCACAGAGGCCCAAGATCATGAACTTTGAGTGTCCTTGAGGTTCTGTTGGTGTCCTGCACATGAAATGTATATTTGGCACGCAGAGTGTATGTTTTATGCAATAATAAAAGGAAGTTGGCTTGTTTGGCGTATTAGTTTCTCCTCCTTTTTTTTTTTCTTTGTTTGTTTTATAGCACATAAATTGTATATGTAAATGAACACTTTTGGATCTGTTTGTTTTTTACTTAGTGAACTAAAAGGCATCTGCCTGATCATTCGAGGTTTGTATTCCTTATTTTGGTGTTACTATTTGGAGCAGCAGAGCAAACAAAAAAAAAGTTTGTCCTTTTTACTGGTTCCCCAAAAAAGTGTAAACAATTTCAGTTGGGTGTCTCATCTGTCCGCCGCAATGTCAAAGTCCTGCTAAAAATCTGCCATTACTAGTAAGATTTTTTTTTTTTTTTATAAAAATGCCATAAATCCTATCCCTAGTTTGTAGATGCTATAACTTTTGCACAAAGCATTCAATATACACTTATTTATTTTTTATTTACTACCAAAAATATATAGCGGAATACAAATTGGCCTAAATTGATGAAGAAATACGATTTTAAAATGTATTATTTTTTGAGTGTGTTTTATAACAGAAAATAAATATTGAGTTGGGTACAACATCGCACACACAATTGTCATTAAAAGCGACACGGTGGCGTAACGGAAAAAATTGGCAGCAGTTTCAGGCTAACATAGGCACATTTTGGTGAAAGATTAAAAAATCAATTCGCAATATCGGGGTTATACCTTTTGTCTCAAATAGGTTAACTGTTTTGTGAAGCCACCATGGCAGCCAGGCAGCATAATACTAGTGGGCCAGCAATAGTAGCTTGTGCATTTTCTTTCAGTACATGTGTTTTTTTTTTGTTTTTTGTTTTTTAGGTACCCATAGACCTATGATCGTAGTATCTTGATCTGATTTCAGATACATATTTAAAAGAATTGTATACAGTGATCACTGAGATGTTTTCCTTTAGTAGATAGCCTCTAGTGCAATCAGGTTTGAGGCCTCCATCTGCACACAGGTCAGAGGTGTACTTACAGGGGTCATAATTGTGGTCTGGCCCCATGCTGCAGGTGGTGCAGGTGCAGCCGCTGAATGCCCGCTTCTTTTCCTCTCATTTTAGTGGCTGCATGAGGAAAATAGAGAGATCAGTTCCTCCTATATGCAGTCGCTCCCCACCACTCCTCCTATTCAGCTTCTTTCTGCTGCCCCTCTGTGTTCCCTCCAGACCCCCTGTGTTCCCTCCAGACCCCCTGTGTTCCCTCCAGACCCCCTGTGGTCTTCATTCAGTGAAGCTGAGGCTGCAGAGGAGAAGATTGAGGGCTGTTTCTCTTTCTCTGTTTAGACCCCTGATATCTTACCAAAGTCAATGGGGCTCCTAATAAAAAAAAAACAATAACAAAAAAATTAAAAAGGTAAAAATACATTTTAAAAAATGGTAAAAAAAATTGTAAAATGTTTTAATTTTTATAAAAATTTTTAAAAATGGTAAAAAATTTAATTTAAATAACCAAAGCCACTGACATCAGTGGCCGCACTGCCAGGGTCACAAAATTCACACAACTGTGCCATGGTGTTCTGCCACTTTGCTCAGGGGTAAGGGCCCCGGTAAGAGGGGTTGGGGGGGCCCTTCATGTTTCTTGCACCAGGTTCCTGAAGGTTCTAGTTACACCATTGACACAGGTTCTGCCTCTCACTTCCCGAGTTTACATGTGATACATGTTGAAAGATGCCTTTCCACCACCCTGAAAGACTCCCATTCATACATATGATTCATACCTTCTCATTATTTGTAGGTAACCCTTACTTCACATCTGGGAGCCGACAATTCCTGGAATAACTCTAACTTCCCATAATTCCTGAACGTGTGACCTCCTTTTTTTTTTTTTTTAATCCTCAGCTCTCCTTTTGTTATCAGCCATAGCTTACTGACTCACCAATAGTAGACTTCTACTCCAGTCCGTATTGCACTACATCTAATATGATTCAGTTCCAAAACATTGTCGGGGTCAAAGTTTCCCCACGGTAGACTTCCACCCCTGGCCATACTCTCCTTCACAGACTCAGCCTGTACTTGTTTGTGCCTGTTATAACCTCATTCATAATTAAGAAGCAAAGCGTCTTGTATGGAAAATGAGTTCAAAAGATTATTTTTTTTTGTCTTTGCTCCACCTTTCTTCCCTGGGGCTCCCCTAAAGCCTTACAACATGGGCGGATTACTACTGAAAGAACATCTTATTAACTGCTTCACCGCCAAAAGACCCGGGTGGCAATTATCAATGTCCTAGGAGACGCTTTCTGTACACTGACACTTGATCTAATTTGTACTCCACCCTTTGATGGAAGTTTTAATAGTTTCTTATCCAGTTGCCTATCCTAGATGAGAAGTTGTGGGGGTGTCGATGTATAGCAGGGGGCATAGAGAGGAGCTTAGTTGACATAAGGCCAGTAATAACATAAAGTATAGAATAGCAGAAAGAGAGCTTGATAGCAGAGGGAGGGAGGGAGAATAGGAGAACACAGTGAGAGATTGCACTCTGTGCTGTTTGTGACTTGGCCGCTTTGATCTCCTGCCAAGAGAACCTGCAAGGTCAGAGCCAGCAGCCCTAAAGTTCCGGATATGAGAGGCTTGTGGAATGCTGGAGTGCATGTATGAAGTGTGTGTAATGTATTTGATAGGTGCTTTCACCAGTAGCACTGCTCAACCAAGAGTAAGCCATTCCCTTTCACTGCACAATGTTAATGTTTGAGAACGCAACCTTCAAAGGCTTTTCAAAGAACACATTTCACGATTGAGTATAACATGTAGATTATTAAACTCTTGTACACGGAGGTACTAACTTGTAAGATCGTGTTAACCTTAAACTGAACTCCATGCAAATAGGCAGATGAAATACATATAGGAGCTGTTTTACTTGCCAAAGGATCTAGATTTCTTCTCATCCAGTCCCGATATTTGCACAGCTCTGTCACACAGCACAGTTCTGGCTTGGCAGTGCAGGTGACCACATTTTTCTCTGCTGCTGTTGAGCAATGCTTGCAGTATTTTGCTTATCCCTCAGTCTGAAGCTGAACAATGAAGGGGGCATGAGCACACTGGTGATCTCATTGCTGTCACTCTGCTCTCTTTTCTGTCTGCATGCCACTTGTTAGCTCATAAGAACTGCAACTGATTGGTGCCTTGTGCTGCTCCTCCTATTTTCAATTTGAGCTCTGCTGTACAGAGGATTGCAAGAAGCTGATGCTAAGGAAAATGCAGGAACTTGCACTGCTTCCATCTAAGCGAAGCTCCACCCTAAAGTAGGACTTCCGCTTATCGGATTTCCCCCTCCAGTGCCACACCTTTGGGGGGGGGGGGAGACAGGATACCTGTCAAAGACAGAGCCTTTGGCTGCGACATCACCAGCAGGCTCCCTCCTCTCCCTGCCGCCGGGCTAATAGGAGAGAGGAGTGGGCCCCGCACATGCGCAGTAGGGTTCCTGACGTGAAGCCGAAAGGCTACACTGCCAGGTCCCCTTACCCTCAATGGCGATGGCAGCACCCGACAGCTGATGGGAAACATCAGCTGCGGTGCCAACATCGAGGGACTGCAGGACCATAAAGTATCCATTTATTAAAAGCCAGCAGCTGCATTATGTGTATGACTTTATTTTTTATTTTTCCTGGAACACCCCTTTAATAATTCATTCACATAAATCGTATATATCATGTCACCATTTTTTTTTGTTTTTTTATTCTCCAAGTACAGTGGAACCTTGGATCACGAGCATAATCTGTTCCAGGAGAATACTTGTAATCCAAAGCACTCACATATGAAAACAAGCAGGATTCAAGCACTGTGCAGTACCGCATGTGGCCAGAGGTAGGGGGGCGCCGGAGAGACCTGGAAATACTTGGAGACAGCTCAGCTGAACTCGGAAAGGTTCGGGAATGGAGTATTTCTGAGTATTTCCAAATGGCTCTAAACTGTTCAAAGTGTCACCGGCACCTCTGGCCAAATATGGTACTGCACACCGCAGAGGCTTGAATCCTGGTCATCTTTTAAGACAACTCTCAACTTTCAAAACGCTCATAAACTGCGTTACTCGTAAACCAAGGGTCCACTGTACCTTATTCCTGCAGCGCTTTTGTGTGGTCTCAATGATTTTTCCCATCTGCAGGGAAAGATATTTGGGAGGGGCTGATGTATGCTCTCTACAGTGTGAATCTGTGTCTGCACAGTCCTGATTGGAGCTGTGCCAGTCACATGACTAAGACCCCCATACACACTATTAGATTTTCTACAGATTTTTGTCTTCAGATTTACCAAAACCATATAATATGAGGTCAAACCTTAAGGCCTCGTACACACGATTAAATATATTTGTTCAAAACGGTCTGTCCGACCGATTTGAACAAATCTGTCTGCTGGCATTTTGGTTTGCTCGCGTGTACACACGAGCAAACCAAAATCTCCGCCAGCAGACGGTGCGCTGACGTGGCGGTGACATTGACGCCGCCACGTCACCGCACCAGGAAGTAAAACACTTCCGCGCATGCGTCGAAATCATTTGGCGCGTGTGCGAGAAGACATGTCTGCTGGTTAGCGTACTAACCAGCAGACATGTCGGGTGGACGGGTTCCCAGCCGACAGATTTCAAAGCATGCTTTGAAATCTGTCGGGTGGCCAAATCCGTCTGTTTGCCCGTACACACGATCGAATCTGTCTGCTGAAACGGTCTAGCAGACAGTTTCCAGCAGACAGATTTACTCGTGTGTACGAGGCCTAAGGCGGCGTACAGACGATCGGATATATCCGATGAAAACGGTCCGCGGACCATTTCCATCGGATATGTCCGATCGGGAGTTTGATCCGATGGCGTGTACACACCATCGGATCAAATTCCCCGCCGCCGGACGGCGCGGTGACGTAGTGGTGACGCGGCGGTGACGTTGACGCCGCCGCGTCACCGCCACGTCACCGCACCAGGAAGTAAAACACTTCCGCGCATGCGCCGAATCCATTCGGCAGCGGCGCGGCGGTGGTGGGAGCCGACATGTCTGCTGGTAAGTGTACTAACCAGCAGACATGTCGGGCGGACAGATTCCCACCGGATAGATTTCAAAGCATGCTTTGAAATCTGTCGGGTGGAGAAATCTGTCCGCTAGCCCATACACACGAGCGGAGATGTCTGCTGAAACGGTCCATCGGACCGTTTTCAGCGGACATATCCCCTCGTGTGTACGCGGCCTAAGAGTTTCAATGTGTATGCAATCAGACAGGCCCTTGCACTACATGGTTTTGGTAAATCTGACGACCACAATCTGCAGAAAATCTATATGGGGGTATGGGGCCTAAAAATTGTTTCAGGTTAAATTTATCATTTTAATTCAGATTAAATTTATAAATATCAAATGACTGTTTTACAGGTCTCAATAAATCTTTACTGAACATCAGATGTGTATTTTTTGTGCATTTTATTATGATGTGGGTGGAGTCAGAGAAGATCGACACTGCCTTTTATTTTGTTCAGGTGGCATCTGCATCCAAGTTTTTTTTTTCACTATACAGTTATTAGCAATTGTATTTGATATATTTAATACTGATTTATATGTAAATTAATATTTTTTTGTGATTCTATGTGAATGTAATCAAACGGCATACTATATCTTGGCCCCATAGTGTTTAGCAATAGGGGGAGGAGGGAAGTGTAATTTACCGCTGTGTATATGCCCATATGTGTGACTCTATAGTAATGTGGGCTGCACAGATGAGAAAAGAGATGACCTTAAAATGGAGCTGAAATTGAGCATGCTCTGTAGAGAACACCACCTGGTTTACACAATCTCAGCCTGCAAAAAAGATGGGAGAGACAGCTGAAGGCAGGATCAACCAGGTCTATTTCACGCTACACAAAACAAATGCTTAAGTGGCTTTGTGTGTGTATATGTATATTCATGAATACTGTGCTGACTTTTTTGTGTTCTCTATCTGCCTGGAGATGAGCTTTAAGAGTTGGATTTACAGCCCTTGAAATGTTTTTATTTATTTTTATCCCGGTCAGTTGTAGACAAATGTCTGTTACTCCAGAGAAACCTGTCCATGCATATGAACATCCAGGTAGTCGGTGTAATCAATACTATTAGATGGGAGGAATCAGCTTTTTGGAAGGGTAAGGCTCCGTACACACGGAGCGGTCCGTTTTTCGGTCCGCTCCGTGTGTCCGTCAGCTCAGCGGGGGGGTCTCCGCTGAGCTGTCGGGCGGACAGGGCGGTCCCGCACACTGTGCAGGGACCGCCCCGTCTCTCCTCCGCTCTCCCCTATGGGGAGTCGGATGGAAACGGACCGTCTGTCCGTTTGCATCCGATCCGTTTGGCCGGACGGAAGAAAAATAGGACATTCTTCTGTCCGCAATAACGGATGCGGATCTGGCGGACATCAGCGGATGCATCATCCGCTAACGGATCCGCTCCCATAGGGGTTCATTACAAGTCCGTAAACGGACTTGTAATGAACGGATGAACGGTCCGCTAGTGTGAAAGGACCCTAATTGTTTACCAGGGAAAAGTTTTTGTGTCCTGGTTACTCAAGGCAACGCTGCAATTAACAATTTCCGGTTTTCCAACTCAATCATACGATAACGTGTCAGGGCTGTTCTGTAGTAGTCATTATGTTGCATAGCTGGTAGAAAGTGAAAACTCTGGAATGGTGTATCTTAAAGGCAGAACCCTGGGAAGCACTGTTTATAACTAAACAGGCACTGTAAAGTATAGACAATGACCTTTTTGGTTAGTGTAGAGAACATTTAGAACCCCTGTCAAGCGTTTATTGCGGTCTGAGGTGATAGCCCCCTCCATGTTTCCTGAGGACTATTGTCAAAAAAAGTGATGGCAAATCATGAAACTTGGCTTCCCCAGAATCTCTGAATTGGCTGTGCTTGTCTTATTCAGTCACTAGATGGCGACGTGTGTGTATAGTAAGTGTTTGGTTTACATCTTCACGGGAAGACTTGCAAGAAAGATGCCAGGGGAGCCACAGATTACAGAAGTCCTTTCCACTGGGAGCTGCTGTGACATTCATGCTAAGAACACATTTTTGTGGGGGCTGGGAGTGCTTATACTGATGTGCACGGCTCTCAACACGCAATTTTAAGCAAGTTTTCACAGCATAAATCTGGAGTTACTTTTTAAGACCTAATCTGTGTACCAGCAATGGCACCCTGGGATGAATAGGCTTAATCTACAGCAATCAGCCATACCTTTTTATGACGACCAACCTAATATTGAGTAGGTCCCCCCTTTGCCACCTCAACAACCTTTACCCATCCAGGCATGGGCTTTAATAGACCACTGAATGTATGCTGTGGTATCTGGCACCAAGCTGTCAGTAGAAGACCCTTTAAGTCCTGTAAGTTGCAAGGTGGGATCTACATTGATCAGACTTGTTTTTCCAGCACATCTCACAGATGCTCAATTGAATTAAGATCTGGAGAACTTGGAGGCAAAGTCAACACCTCAAACTTGTTCCTCAAACCATTCTTGAGCCATTTTTCAGTGTGGCAGGGTGCATTCTCCTGCTCAAAGAGACCAATGTCCTCAAGAAGTACCATTTCCATGAAGAGGTTTACTCAGCAACAATGTTTAGGTAGTTGGTATGTGTCAAATGATCCCCGGTTTCCCAGCAGGTCATTGCACTGCCTCCACTGGCTTTTCGTCTTACCATGCAGCATCCTGGTGCCATCTCTTTCCTAGGTAGGCGATGCATGCGCACTCGGCCGTTCACATAATGTAAAAGAAAATGTGATTCATCAGTCAAGGCCACCTTCTTCCATTGCTCTGTGGTCCAGTTCTGATGCTCACATGCCCATTGTAGGCACTTTGTGCTCACTGGTCAGCGTGGGCACCCTGACCAGTCTGCAGTTACACTGCCCCATACACAACAAACTGCAATGCCAATTTTTCTGCTGTCAACACATTAACTTCAGGGACAATAAGTTCACTTGCTGCTGAATATATCCCACCGTGATCGGTGTAAAAGATGCCATTGTAACGAGATAAACAATGTTCTCTAGTAACATTCAAGGCGATGCAAAATCAAGTTTATTTTTAATTTTTTTTATAGATCTGTCAAGACTAAAGGTAATTAAAATCCATAGTTCTGTCATAATTGGAATCTATCCAGAGGATAAAGGTTACTTGGCCAGAGGCCTTGTTTTCCATCCCAGTCTTTCTATAGCCAACCCGGGCCAAATCGCCTTGTGGCTGTAACCTGGGAACACTATTTCCTGAGCCTCTTGTGTTGGCTGGGTTTTCTTTATCCAGGCGCCTCATTTTTTAAGCCAGAGATATTGTTCCACAAGATTCATGTGACCAGAGGTTGTAGGGGTGTACTTTCTATTATCAGAAATGGTTTTTACCTACTTATAAAGCTGCTCTACAATGTGTATTTTCACTGTATTTTTTTACATAAATTGGAAATAACCCTGTGACACTTCCTTTGGTTTCTCTGCAAACGTTTCAGAAAAAAAGGTAAATGCACTGCTCTTGGGAAGGAAAGATGTAGAATCTGTACTTTGCCCTGGTTTGCTAAAAAAAAATAAGAAAAGAAAGAAAGATGGAGGTGGAATTGTTGCTTATATGGACTAATCCAGGTTTAGAGCAGAATTCTGAGTGGTTGTCATTTCTCCTATGTCCATTGTTCTATTGCATGGGTCTTCAAACTACGGCCCTCCAGTTGTTCAGGAACTACAATTCCCATCATGCCTTGTCATGTCTGTGAATGTCAGAATTTTACAATGCCTCATGGGATGTGTAGTTCCGCCACAGCTGGAGGGCCGTAGTTTGAGGATCCCTGTTCTATTGTGTAGGTTGGCACAACTTCATGTCAGACTTGAAAATACTTTAGTATCGGTAGGACAATATGAGAAACTATTATTTGTTGGTTCTAAATATTCACAAAGAAAAGAGCTTTTGTGAGATTTGCTTGTTATTGGTCCTGCTGTTTATGAACTGGCATGAACAGTCAGAAAATTAAAAGCAGTGCTCATTGGCAGCTTTTTTTCCCCTTAGTTTACTACAATTTGTATTTGCATGACCTCTAGTGGTGAGAAGATAAAATAACACCTGGTTATTTTATACAGCATGTCCCTACCTGTTTTATATTTAGTAATCAACAGCAAAACTTTGTGTGTGTGTCAATATTTTATTATAATTATGTATAATATAATTAATATATAGTGCCTTGAGAAAGTATTCACACCCCTTGAAATTTTCCACATTTTGTCATGTTACAAACAAAAACATAAATGTATTTTATGTGATTGACCAACACAAAGTGGCACATAATTATGAAGTGGAAGGAAAATGATAAATGCTTTTCAATTTTTTTTTCAAATATGTGAGAAGTGCGGCCTGCATTTGTATTAGGGTTCGACCGATTATCGGCGACTGATAATCACTTTTTTTGAAGCGTCGCTATCCGTCACAAAACTTACCGATTATTGCTTCAAGGGGTTATACCAGTGTGATGCAGCTGCAGGCATCACTCCGGTACCATCAGTATTGTATCGGCCCTGATAAAACGATATTGGTCGATCCTTAAAGGGGTGTTTCCAGCCAAAAATTGTGTTTATTAAAAGTCAGCAGCTACAAAAAGTGTAGCTGCTGGCTTTTAATAAACACTCACTTACCTGCTCCTGCGTTCCAGCGACGCGCCGACTGGGGCTCCGCTCCTCTCCCCCCCTCCCTGGCCGGCGTCTCCATCCCGACTATGGGCACCCAGCCATGACAGCCTTCGGCTTCACGGCCGGGCACCCACTGCGCGAGCCGCACTGCACATGCGCGCGGCGTGGCTCGTCGCTGATTGGACAGGCGATCGCATGGGACCTGTCAGTGTCCCATGTGATCGCCTACAGGGAGGGGCTGGTGTAGGCGATTAAGGCTTAATCGCCTAACCAGCCCCTCGGCGGAAGCAGGAAGTGGGACAGGAAGTCCCCCCCCCCCCCCCCCCCCCCCCCCCAAAAAAAAAATTACATGCCAAATGTGGCATGTAAGGGGGTAAGGAGTGGGATAAGTGGAAGTTCCATTTTTGGGTGGAACTCCGCTTTAATTTGTATTCATATTATATTCAATACTTTGTAGAACCATCTTTCACTGCAATTACAGCTGAAAGTATTTTTGTGGATGTCTCTACCAGCTTTGCAGATGTAGAGAGTGATATTTTTTCCCATTCTTCTTTGCAAAATAGCTCAAGTTCTGTCAGATTGGATGGAGAGCGTCTGTGAACAGCAATTGAATTTTTAAGTCTTGTCACAGATTCTCAATTGGATTTAGGTCTGGACATTGACTGGGCCATTCTAACATAAATATTCTTTCATCTAAACCATTCCATTGTAGCTCTGACTGTATGTTTAGTGTTGTTGTCCTGCTGGAAGGTGAACCTCTGCCCCAGTCTCAAGTCTTTTGCAGACTCTAAGGCCGCGTACACACGATCCGCAGACCAGTTTCAGCGGACATGTTCGATCGTGTGTATGGCCTATCGGACCGTTTTCCAGCGGACCAAAGTTTTAAAACATGCTTTAAAACCTGTCTGATGGAAACCTGTCCGTCGGACAGGTTCGATGGTTAGTACACAAAATCATCAGACCAAAAACCTGCGCATGCTCAGAATCAAGTCGACGCATGCTTGGAAGCATTGTACTTTGTTTTTTCACCACGTCGTTGTGTTCTACGTCGCCGCGTTCTGGTCCGATGAGATTTTGGTCGGATGGTGTGTACGCACATCAGACCAACAGACCACTTCAGCGTGGTCCGATGAAAACGATCTGTCGGACAAGTTTCATCGGACCTGTCTGATCGTGTGTACAGGGCCTTACAGGTTTTCTTCTAAGATTCCCCTGTATTTAGCTCCATCCATCCTTCCATCAACACTGACCAGCCTCCCTGTCTCTGTTGAAAAAAACATCCCCACAACATGATGCTGCTGCCACCATGTTTCACGGTGGGGATGGCATGTTTAGGGTGGTGTGCTGTGTTAGTTTTCCGCCACACATTGAATTTTTTGGCCTAAAAGGAAACCACTATTTCAGAGTACCTTCTTCCACATGTTTGCTGTCTCTCCCACATGACCTCTCACAAACTGCAAACAGGACTTCCTATGGATTTCTTTCAACAATATCTTTCTTCTTGCCACTCTTCCATAAAGGTCAGATTTGTGGAGTGTATGGCGGAGTACACACGACCGAGTCTCTCGGCAGAATCCAGCGAGAACCTCGATGGGAGATGTATTCTGCCGAGAAAACCGGTCGTGTGTACACTTTTCACCCGTCGGGAAGCTCGTCGAGCCAAAAAGAGAGCATGTTCTCTATTTCCTCGTTGTTCAATGGGAAAATTTGGCTCGACAAGCTTTTTGACTGACGAACTAGGGACTCGACGGGCGGAATGATGAGTTTCACCCGACGAGTTTCTCGGTCGTGTGTACGCGGCCTATGACTAAGGCCCCATACACACGATCGGACATATCCGATGAAAACGGTCCGCGGACCATTTCCATCGGATATGTCCGATCGGGAGTTTGATCCGATGGCGTGTACACACCATCGGATCAAATTCCCCGCCGCCGGACGGCGCGGTGACGCGGCGGTGACGTTGACGCCGCCGCGTCACCGCCACGTCACCGCACCAGGAAGTAAAACACTTCCGCGCATGCGCCGAATCCATTCGGCGGCGCGGCGGCGGTGGGGGACGACATGTCTGCTGGTAAGTGTACTAACCAGCAGACATGTCGGGCGGACAGATTCCACCGGATGGATTTCAAAGCATGCTTTGAAATCTGTCGGGTGGAGAAATCTGTCCGCTAGCCCATACACACGAGCGGAGATGTCTGCTGAAATAGTCCATCGGACCGTTTTCAGCGGACATATCCCCTCGTGTGTACGAGGCCTAACAGTTGTCCTGTGGACAGATTCTCCCACCTGAGCTGTGGATCTTTGCAGCTCCTCCAGAATTACCATGGGCCTCTTGGCTGCTTCTCTGATTATTGCTTTCCTTGCCAGGCCTGTCAGTTTAGGTGGACGGCCATGTCTTGGTAGGTTTGCAGTTGTGCCATACTATTTTCAATTTTCGGATGATGGATTGAACAGAGTTCCATGAGATGTTCAAAACTTGGGACATTCTTTATATAACCTAACGCTGCTTGTTGCATGTTTTCCAAATGTGAACAGCTGTGTCTGCTGTCCATATTATTCATCGCAAGCTACCTTACTTCAAGGAGTGGCAAAAGTGGTCCTTAAACTTATGTTTCTAATGCCAGTGTGAACAGGACCTTTATGTGCCTACCTTAAAGAACAGGTTTGTTAAAGTTGAAAAACTACACAAACTATTGGGGCAATAGCTTTGATCAGGACTATTTAACACACAGCATAGCTTATAGAGTGCAGGGGTCAGGGCCATGTAACTTGCTGTTCAGCATATAGTGTGTAGCGACACGCAATATACCACAATAATGTACAGAGTGCAGTGGGGAGAAAAAGTTTCTCGGTTCCAATAGCCATTGTTTGGGAAAGGGGAGGGGGCAATAACTGGTGGTGATGGGAAGAAAGAATGCCCCTGGTGGTGGTGGTGGTCAGTGGGGTAGTGCTGCAGGATTCTGGACAATTAAGGGCTTTGTACAATAGAGGTTTAGGCAGATAAAGTGTTTGTAAATACTTGTAAAACAACCCACTCACTTCTAAATAGAAATGAAAGCCAAAACATTTGTGTATATATTTAAAAAAAATATATAAATATATTTTTTTCCCCTTTTTTATAAGTGATCACATTCCTCGTGTTCTCAGCTGCATGGGAGCTGGTGGGAGGGGAAGCACCAGCACATTGATCTTCCCAGTGAAAGGCCATGCAGGAGAGGGCGTCAGGACAAGTCTAATTATTGGACAAGAGCACATTGAGTTCCCAGCATACCTAGAGAACTGACCACAGTGTGCTCTCCTGCTTGGTGTGGTCGGTTTAAAAAAAAAAAAAATGAAAGCAGGGGTTTCACACAAAGGAAGAAATACAAAGAGAACGGGATACTTTCTCATACAAGTACATGGTACAGCAGACACATCAGGAATATGGAATGTTGGGATAACAAACACTTTATAACTTGTTTATGATGGCAGCTGTATCTGATTTAATTTAGGTTTCTTTTTTAGCTGTCTTGAATGGGATGATAATAGGTATTTTTGTACTCAAAAAATAATAATGTGATTTTGTAATGTTGACATGGGAGCCCTATTGATTTACATGAAACGTACATTTTCTCTGGTGAAGAAACTAATGGGAAATGCAAAACCTGAGTTGTCACAGGATAAAGAGGAGGAAATCTTTACATAGGGACACCTGTTCTGAGGATGGATATCTAAGGCCTCATTCATGTGGGCAATGATGCCCACTATTGTACAAACGTGCCATATTTTGCCGTGTTCCTTCTTCTAGGTGTTGCATGCAGGCAGCACATTGAAGTCTATTAAGCTGCAGCTGCGTAGACCAGACACTAGCCCTAATCTGACAGGGGTGTGGGTGAGCGGCCCTAAACATAGCCAATGTACAGTCAGGGCCACTCACCTACACATGCATGCCTGTCACATTAGGACGAGTGCATCCACCTCATCCTAATAGACTTCAATGTTCTGCCTGCAAAGCAGCACTTGGAATTTTAAACACTGCAAGAAATGGTCTGTTTGTACTGAATGTACCAAGTGGATCGATTTGATTAACTTGGGTACAACCAGACTGACGGATTCTCTTGTAATTATCGCAGGCGGCTGCTATAGCCACTAGAAAAATCCACTGTCTTCTCCCGCCGGGGACGGCTTCCCCTACCTGCCCTCACCTGGAGCAGATAATTGCTCGGCAGGAGGGATTCCCCTGCCATCACTTTCTGTGTTGATGGGGGGGGAATAGTGCAATTTCCTTCCTGCAACCAAAATTTGCAGTGTATGGCCTTCCTACACCGATGTTTTGGATCAGGATGGTGCTGTGGACATCTCGATTTTAGGAAAACATCTGAGACCAATTTACACAATCTCAATAATATAAAAAAAAAAAAAATGTTTTACAAACAAGGACACATGCCGCGTACACATGACCATTTTTAATGGTCTAGAATTTTTTTTTTTTTTCAACCCGATTATTACGCCGGCCTTGCCTACACGATTGTGAAAAAAAATGCTCTAGCAAAGCGTGGTGACGTACAACACGTACAACGGCACTATAAAGGGGAACTATGCGAAAATTTGGAGCATGTTCTAAATTTTTAATGGCAATTTTTAACATCGCGAAAAATGCTCTGGAGCCCACACACAAACGTTTTTAATGACATTAAATTTTTATTTTATTTTTCACATCGCAAAAAAACGGTCTTGTGTACGCGGCATACGTTTTGGTTGTAAATGGGGTTAATTCAAAACAGAGTCCAGTCACTGGTGGTGGACTACAAGGCTTTGTACTAGATTCTGTTCTATTTATCCTGTTTGTAAGTGATATTGAAATACAAATTCAATTTAAAATGAAATCATTCATTCATTGGATATATTTACCTTTATTTTTGACATTTGTATTCTATAATCTTTCTATCTCTATTACAGGCAAAGCGCGCCGTTCAGAGAGGTGCTACAGCTGTTATATTTGATGTCTCAGATAATCCTGATGCTGTGGAACAGGTATGATGTACTGCTGCTATACATATGCTTTTTTGGTTTGTTTTTGAGTAGTGATCCTATTGTTGTTTGTAGGGTTGTCCCGATACCACTTTTTTAGGACCGAGTACAAGTACCGATTTTTTGTAGATACTTCTGTCATGTTACACGTCGGATATATCCGATACCCACGGATATGTGATTTTTAGGACCGACGTTGTACCGCAAGTACCGATACTTCTTTTTTCATGTACTAACCAGCGCCGATATTTCGATACTTTTTTTTAACGGTCCATGTTTTCATCCCCTCGTGTGTGACAGTTTTCAAACCACAATACAGACTAAGGATATTTTCTTTAGAATTATGAAGAACTCTAACTCAAGACATTATAAAAGAATAAAAATGAGTAAAAATTAATAAAAAATGTTTTATTTTCTTGTCACGCAGTAGTAAAAAACTCAAAGAATTTTCACAGAACATGTTGATAAATACAAAAAAAGTATTCTATTTAGGCATCGGGAGCATTTGCGCGAGTACAAGTACTCCCGCAAATACTCGGTATCGGTCCCGATACTGATACTAATATCGGTATCTGGACAACCCTAGTTGTTTGGTTATGCCTTGTCTGTGTGTTTAGGTTTATTTCTATTTCTTTTCCTACAAATTCTCTGGGAAAGAAAAGGGAAAATAAGTTAGTTTTCTGGTCTGCCCCTTCACCTCACCCCTGGCAACAGCAGGTATTCCTGTGTCGAAGCGACAGGTTCACCCTTTACGATATTGGTTTAAAAAGTCAATGGAGCCAGGTGGAACCTGACCACTTGTACCTAGTCAAGATTCTGGCTGCGGAATTTTGAACATATTGAAGTTGATTAATAGTTAATTTGGGTACACCAGCGAGTAGAACATTTCAGTAGTCGGAAGAACACAATTGTATGGATCAGCTTTTCAGCTACAGTGTATGATGGCATTGGATGCAGCCAAGCAATGTTTCTCCAGTGGAAAAAATGTTTTAACAACATTTTGTACATGTGGATCAAAGGCTAAACTTGCATTAAATATCACCCCCTTTTCAATTTTGAATGAAGCTCAGGTACAGTGCCATATAGATAAACTGTTAGGACCCGCCTTGCATAATTGATGGGGGTGCCATAAAGGGGTATTTGTCCTTTAGGAGCTGTTTAGCGTAAATAGAGCAACATTAAAAAAATATATTTAGCCTGCAGCCTGAATCTAATGGTGTATAGGCCAGCCTAAGGCATTTTTCTGAACCATGTATTAAAACTTTTGCTTGTTTGTTCTTCCTTTCTATGCTAAGCCAGTTAGTAAGTATGTTTTAAAGAATGTCTTTACTTAATTGACCTTTTAAGGTGAGAGCCTACAATTTTTTTCATTTTACAGCTGAATCAAGGCTTAGAGGACCCATTGAAAAGGCCAGTTGTGTACATGAAAGGCATGGATGCTATTAAACTTATGAACATCGTCAACAAGCAGAAAGGTGCCAGAGCGAGGATTCAGCACCGGCCTCCCCGGGTGAGGGCTCTTGCATGGATTTGTTTATTGTCAGTTCTCTCCAAATCAATGCTTTACTTTTTTTTTCATAAGTGATTGGGAAATAATTCCAATAAACTTTTATTTATTTTTTATTGAATGTAGTTAGATCACGGAGATCATGGCATGTATGGGGTGGGTAGTCTTGGCAGGGATGGTAGCAACCTTGAGGAAGACTGAGCTCCAGGGCCATCGTTGGAGCACCAATACATTGACAATTAAGCGGCATGACAATCACATATACTGGTGTGGACAAAAATGTGGAAGTCTTTTTAAAGACCTATCTCATCAGATTTTTTAAATCTGTAGGTTTTTCAATTAGCAAAGCCATTTGTAGTACATACTCCATACCACCTCCCAACAGGACATTCATAATGACCCCAGCCCATACACACGACAATGTCTGCTGAAACGGTCCATCGGACCGTTTTCAGCGGACATATCCCCTCTTGTGTACGCGGCCTGAGACGTCCAGCAGGCAGGACTTTTACACATCAGCTTGAGCACATTTCACTCTGGTGTGATCTTTTTTAGTTTGTCTTGGTACCAAGGCTGAAGGATATTGTCCAAAAAATGGAGAATGGAATTTAGGTGGACGTTTTCTTGTATGTCCACAGTTGCAGGCTCCTACAGCTGCCATTTTGGAATCTGCTTAGTCTAATCTACAGTATATCTGATAAATGCTAGTTTACATTTTTTTTTTTTTTTTAATGCAAAGCTTTTACCACCTGCCAGTAAGACCATTCTCTAACCATAATCTGAATCTGGCTTCCTCTGCCCCTCCCTGTCAACCGGCCTGAATATTGGAACATTGGAAGAGCAGATTGTTTTGAGTTGACCATCTTTTTTTTTTTATTCTTTATTTATAGTTTTGTTACAATACAAAAAATGAAAAGCATTGGCCAGCTCTTTAATATGTATGCTTAAACAGAACATAAAGCCTCAGAGCACTCCCACAAAATAGGGGGCTCTGGGGTTTCAAAGTATTTTGTACTGATTGTCTTTTTGTTTTTTCAGCAACCTACTGAATATTTCGACATGGGTATATTTCTGGCCTTTTTTGTTGTGGTATCCCTGGTCTGCCTTATTCTTCTTATCAAGATCAAATTAAAGCAGAGAAGAAGTCAGGTATGAATTAGGAACAACAATTTTATATATTACCAGACCTCAGATGAGATGTCTATGTTCATTAAGCTCACTCACCTTATGGTATCTACCAGAGAGCAGCATTATAACCTAGGATAACAGCGGCCGCCAGAGCACTAGAAGTTTTCAAGATTTTCTTGGAGGATCAGCACATGTTTGATCTCTCCTGATAGCATGAGAAAAGCGCACTTATGGCTTTCAGGCGTTTACCATATGCTTAAGCTCTATTAAGCCGCGTACACACGATCAGTCCATCCGATGAGAACGGTCTGATGGACCGTTGTCATCGGTTAACCGATTAAGCTGACTGATGGTCGTCTCTACACACCATCACTTAAAACAACGATCGTGTCAGAACGCAGTGATGTAAAACAAAACGACGTGCTGAAAAGAATGAAGTTCAATGCTTCTTAGCATGCATGGACTTGATTCTGAGCATGCGTAGATTTTTAACCGATGGTTCGTGCCTACTAACGATCATTTTTGACGTATCGGTTAGTTATCCACTGGTTAAATTTAAAACAAGTTTTCTTTTTTTTAACCGATGGATAAATAACCGATGGCGCCCACACACGATCGGTTTGGACCGATGAAAATGGTCCATTAGACCGTTCTCATCGATTTAACCGATCGTGTGTACGCGGCCTTAACCTTCAAACACCAAATGACCAAAGTTTCTTCGTAGGGAGTGGTGCAATTTGGTCTTTATTTTTCACTTTTATCCAAAGGTTTTGCGTCCTGATTCTTTTTTTGTCATTTGATGAAATAGTTTTCCAATTAATGCTCCTGCTGCCATAATGGTCTTCAAGAGTCTGCTGCTATTACTGCTACATATCGTAGCACTTTCTAGGTACAGTGCATGCTTCATACCAGGTATCTCCTCCAGTTATTGTATTATACAATGGCATGGATCAGTGAACTGCACTTATTATTGCTGCTGCCTGATGTACTTTGCAGAAAAACTGCTTGGTGTCTACTGTAGCTAATAAAATGTTGGAAGAACCAGTACAAAGAGCAATGGTTGTAGATCACACTGTGGCTTTTATAAAATTCCAGTCTCGCTTGAAAAACATTGTTTTACTAAGGGCCATTTGAAACCAATAACTATGATCAAAGAGACAAATTGTTAATAGATATTTTAGATAAAACCACTCCATAGCAGTGAGAAATACAAAGAGGATTATTTAATTTTTTTGGGGTGATATTTCTCTATTTCATTTGTGTGATCCTAATGTTCTTCTCTTTTAGACCTCTATGAACAGGATGGCTGTTCAGGCACTGGAAAAAATGGAGACCAGAAAATTCAAAGCAAAGGGCAAAGTGTCCCGAGAGGGTAGCTGCGGTGGCCTTGACACACTTAGTAGCAGTTCCACCTCTGACTGTGCCATTTGCTTGGAAAAATACATAGATGGAGAGGTAATATAGATATTATTTATGAATGTTCAAGTCAGGGCTGTTTGGCTAAAGCTGCAATAGATGTTTTTATTCCAGGCCCACCAAGACAAGGGACTTTCATCGCTTTGTTGTCATTGAGTCTGACATGTAGGGTGTTTGCATTCCATGGGGGGAATGTTTGCATTCCATGGGGGGTACCAGATTGATACGTGATCTTTTGTGGTAAAGAGAGAGGAATTAAAATTACATTACACATTTTAATCTTATTTTAGCCTTCACATTGCTCAAAGATTAAAGACCTGTACACGCGGGCTGAATGCCGGCCATCATCAGCCGGTACAATAAAAACCGGCCAACATTCGGCCCGTGTGTATGTCATCTGGACAGAAGCCGGCAAGGGGATAGGGGATCGTCCCCCTTTTTCATTCTTCCCGCTGGGGTTGTACCAGAATTAAGATTAGGGCCACATCTGTGCTGGTGGTTTCCGCAGCCGCAACCACCCACACAGAAAAACACGCTGGATGCATGCGGTGCCGTTAATCTTGCACGCACTGGAAATTGCAACTGCACTGCACTTGCGTTTCCCGTGTGAGCTGCAATTGCAGAAATGGTGCAGGGACCCTTTGCCTGCGTTTCTGGAGGACCGTGAAAAACATGGCGCAAAACACACCGGTGTAAACCTAGGCTTATTTTCCTTCCCTCATTCAAGATATAAATGTTATAGGTAACCAATACATTTTAATAGAAGAGCTTATTAATGCTATCCTTGCCCTGGCCCATTAATCTCTTGAATGAACTCTCGCGCATAGGTTATTTTTGTTACCAGCCAATAAACAAAATGATTATCTCCATCAACTAAGGCATGTCTTGGACACTCAAATGCAAACTCAGAAGTTTTCATGGTCCATGGTTAAAACCCTTGCCAGTTTTTTTTTTTTTTTTTGCCATCTGTGTCTTATTTCAGAGATTCCTTTCACTTCCTGTCCTGTAGTCTCATCAGGAAGTGAGAGGGAATACCTCCAAAGTCTTTCTTCCATTCCTGTTTTGGAGAAAACTCAACAGTGGTCACTAGGACAACTATAGAAGGTGAATCTCTCCAACAGGAACACAAACAGAATAACTAAGACTGGGGTTGATGATCTTTCCTTTATCCAAAACTATAAATTAATGAATTGGATTTAGTTACACTTTGTAAGCAAATGCCTAAATACAACGATGAAATGAATATATTGGAGATGTTTTACCTACCAATGATATTTAATTTTGTTTGGCTACTATTGTGATCCAGCCACTTGTATCAGCTACCTAAGCCTGGTTCTGACTTTCTGCAAAATGAGCAGTGGAGCCTTGTCATGGACTCACCCCAGCCTTTGATTGGGCAATAATGGAAGATCAGCATGCAGATAAGGTCATGGCGGTGCTTTCCACCCCTGTACACACAATCATAATCTTAGAATGATGTCAGTGTAACGTGACTGAGAAGTTTATGCCTCCTTCTCCCAGTCTGAAAGAGAGACACATTACACTAATCATTTTATAAAAAAAAAAGTTTAATTTAATAATATTAGATAGAATCACTTTTTCGTCTTGTATTTGCCTGGCCTTTAGATTTAGGCTGGTAGTGTGTAATTGTGCTGATATGGTTGGCTTAGTAGATACTGTGATGAAGTTGATTTTAATGCTCATTCCACCTACTGACCCTTGTGTGTCAGAAACTAAATAACTCTTAAATTCTTAATGCATGTTTATGCTTTCCTATGTCTGCTGCAGGAGCTGAGAGTCATTCCTTGCACACATCGGTTTCACAAGAGGTGTGTGGACCCCTGGCTTTTACAGAACCACACCTGTCCTCATTGTAGGCACAACATTATAGGTGAGTGGGTTGCAGGATTATTTTACTGTAGAAACTTTAATAGCCACCCTTATATTTTATATATTTTAGTTGTTATCTTTCTGGTGCATGGTCATATTGCTAAATATGCTGTCCAGGCTGTGACCTGACACTCCATAAAAATGTCCTCACCCCATAAATGTCCTCACCCCATACTAAAAACACTGGTAAAGTTGTGGTTTGGTTGAAATGGATTATAGTGATGCACACTGTGTAATTTACGTTTATCCCTTCTATTTCTGTATGTGGATGATGGAACTGTAATTATTTTAATAAAAAAAAAAAAAAAAAAGTACCTTTTTTTTCTAATCGATATACAGCTGCCACATCCAGTTCTTTCCCAGTTTCCCAGCCTGTCTGCAGGAAAATATACGCAGGAGTAGCTTCTACTCTATTAAAAAAAATAACAGCCTTTGGAATACAGAGTAATAATAAACAATTAATGTGGGTGGATTTCTATCAGTGACAGTCTGTGTCATGCCCCTCCAGCCTGTGTCTTAGAATAAGAGGCTGATGAAGCCTCTATTAATCTACATGTAATATTTCGTGCCCCCCCCCCCCCCCCAATTGTGTTTAGCATGCTGGTGGGCATGGAGGAGGAGGTAGGATGTGGGTTGTCATTTATCACTGTGTATACGCCTACATGTGCGACTCTATAGTCACATGGGCTGCTCAGATATGATAGGTTGGAAATGTTTAGCATGGAAACTCACAGAAAACTGAGCATGTGCAGAGTTGCCACCACAGCTGCAGAATCTCTAGCTGAATTGCGGACATGGAGAAAAGGTGGAGATAGAAAACAGCAAGATTAACCAGGTATTTTGTAGAATACAGAAAACGATTTTCATAGTGTCTCAGTGAGTATGAACAGCATGTTATACAGCATTTATTGATATTTTTTCATGATGTGGATTTAGTGACACTTAGGGAAATCTTTCCTGAGACATGGAGCTTTACATGAGAACTGAGCTTTTTTCTTTAAAGTTCGAGACTCGCTAAATTATGACATGCTGAATATAAAGCGTGCACAAACGAGTGCAGTTTTTTTTTTCACCCCATCTCTTTGAAAATGTGAGAAGTTAAGATTTAACAGTATTTTTTTCTTAAATAATACATTTTACTAAAATAGCATATTTGTGATTTTCGTTGTGATTTGGGTTTCCTGTTCCTTCCATATTACTTTCATGACTACATGTAAGTTTTCTCTAGTCATTATCAGGCTTTTAGAAACGTATAAAATGAATGTAAATAAAGCTTTTAATGAGCTTTTAACATTGATGTAGCTTTATAACTAATTTTTTTACAGTTATGTATCATGTTGTGTTAGCTGAACCTGTAGAAACCTCCACTTCTACCAAGTGCCCTATAATTTTACAGGTGTTGTAGAAGTGACATATGGTAATATATATTGTTTTTCCTCCATAGAACAAAAGAAAGGAGGTCATGGTGCTATATGTGTGGAGAGTACAAGCAATCATAGCCGGCATCAACAGCAGCAGAGAGTCATTCTACCAGTTCATTATCCAGGGCGCGTGCAGAGGACTGGACCCATTTCTGCATACCCAACTCGCACCAGCATGGGCCCACATGGCAATCCCATCACGGTACTTACTGTGGAACGCCCAATGGAGCCCGAACTATGCCCTGCCCGGACACCTACTTTTCTGGCAGGATACAGACCTGTATCACTGGATCAGTCACCTACAGGACATCATTGTGACCTGGAGCACCCTCCTTTTCCAGACCCACAGGCTAGCCATGGCTTCCGCCGTTCTAAATATAGTGGGAGAGGTTTTAATACTGCCACTTGTTATTCTCAATATGAGACAATGTATCAGCACTACTACTTTCAGGGCCTGAGCTACCCACACCACCAGGAATCCATAGGGGGTAGCCAGAACTCTAGAGGAGTAGAAAAGGGCATAAATCATCCCTTTCAGACCGGTACCAACTTGTTATACCAGCCTGCACCTGCCATGATCCACATGGCACCACATTCGGCTGGTGGGAGCTGCTACCTACACAGCCAGCATCAACATCGTTCTGTATGCAGTGGCTATTTGGCTGATGTCCCATGCAGTGACAGTAGCTCCAATTCCAGTGCAAGCTCTGCGCAGGGGCATGCATCATCTAGTGACTCCATGCTAGACTGCACAGAGGCTAGCAACCAAGGAGTGTATGGTAGTTGCTCCACCTTTCGAAGCTCTCTTAGTAGTGACTTTGACCCTTATGTATACAGGAGTCGCAGCCCTGCAAGGACTGGAGGAGGGGAGGCTGCAGGTTTTGGGGGGGAAGCTGGAACAGGACCTGGAAGAGGTAGAGTGGACTGCAAACCTCTTCAAACCTTTCCAAATTCTTCCTCCCGGGATCGCCTGTCCAGCTGCAGCTTGGAGATGAATTACAGCAGCAATTCTTCACTGGAAAGGCGAGGGGCAGCCTTGGTTTCTGGGGTAGTCCCAGATACTTCTTGCTTCATCTCACAAGGAGGTGGAAGAGACTGGCGGGGGCCTGACAAGGGCTGCCCTTGTTGCTATCAGAGGCCGGCTGGGGATCCCAGTCCAGAATGCACAAACTTGTACGTGGGTCCAGAACCTCAGCAAGCAGCTGCCACACCCTCCAGTGGAGGCTTGTACAGTGTTACCTCCAGCCTTTTACATCGGACAGATCCAGGGACAGTACTAGGTCACTCTGCCCGGCCCTGCTGCCTCTATGAGGAGAATCATGGAAGCTGCTACACTGAGGACTATGCAGTCAGCATTCAGTACGCACTGGCAGAGGCTGCAGCGGCAGCTGCTGCTGCTGCAGTAGCTGGATGTGAGCCTGGTCAACCTATCCCCATCATTCCCGAGGACCCAGGCTGTGAGGGTGGCCTGGACTGTGTGGGACATGTCTCCTGGGAGATGGAGGGCGATGATGAAAATGAAGAGGAGGTACTGTACTGCCAAGAAGGACCTTGCTGTACATTGGTAGAGGAGACCCGTGCTCTGTGTCGAAGCGCAGGAACAGAGGGAGCTGGAAATCTCACAGGTGATTAAGTGCCTTCTTTTACCTGTGTATTAAAACTGAGAAAGAGAAAAAAATGTTTTACTGTCTAGTATCTATAATAAAATGAAACATCTAAAAAGTCTACTGTTATGACACCAGTGTCCATCAGAGTTCTTCCTTGGCATGGTAAAACTTGATATTTTAGTTGTTGGTGGAGTCTTGTGACTTTATTGCCTGATTTTTACAGCTCTACCAAGACTTATCTTTATGCCATTATAGTAGCGTAGATGATTGCACATGATTAGAGTATTGGAGAATCATGCAACCTTGATCATTGTTGCATCGGTTTTCCTTCTCCCAGATAGTAATGCAAATCAGTAATACTAAAAGCTTTGACATAGTGGGGGTTATTTACGAAAGGCAAATCCACTTTGCACTGCAAGTGCACTTGGAAGTGCAGTCGCTGTAGATCCGAGGGGGACTTGCAATGAAAATAATAAACAGCATTTTAACTTGCACATGATTGGATGATAGAAATCAGCAGTGCTTCCCCTCATTTCAGATCTTTTCCCTTAGATCTACAGCCACTGCACTTTCAGTGAAAAGTGGATTTGCTTTTCGTAAATAACTCACAGTGAGTTCTCTACAAACAATTGGTCAAATCTCTCCAAAGCAAAGCCTGAATAGCTTGGTTCAAACGTTACCTTAACCCTTTGACTCTGATGTAACACAAATATGGAGCCCCGCTTCACTGGGCTTTTTTTTTCAATTTCCACATATTTGCACATCTCCCAGTGTGCTGGGAATGTGCTGCCCAGCACCCTTCCAGCACAAAGACTGGGGGTCGCCCCGAGCCCCTGTACTAACAATCGGGACCCGGAACTCCTGATTCTGGGTCACCTGATCACTATGGAAGCTTCTGATTGACTACCACAATGATCAGTCACTGTAAAGCCTGCACCTGTGTTTTTCTCTGTAAATGGAGAGGAAAGATACAATGTATTTTTCTCCTTGCAGAGAGAAAAAATTGTGTGTGTAAATGTTTTATAAATATTCAAGTAAATAAAAATGCCTAGATCAAGGTCTGATCTAGGTTAGTACTGGGGTTAGTGTTTTGATAATTCAAGGGTCAGGGTCACTATATTCTGGGCAGGATCTATATTTATTTTAGAAATTTTTAATTGGTGTCCGTGTGTTTGTCGGACAAAAGCAAAATATGCACTTTTATTTTTGTTTTGTACTGTGGGTACAAACCACAGATAACATATGTGGTATCACTGCAATCGTCAGAAGCAGAATTTATTTTTATTTTTTTAGGTAGGTTATGGTAGTATTACTATTTTACTATATTGGCCCAGTTTTCTTTTGATAAAAAAAAGAAAATAAATCAGGAGATATCCATAAGCATTTACCACCAAATGAAAGCCCAATTTGCCCTGAAAAAAAACCACAAGGTATAATTTACATGGATGTATAAAGTAGTAGTAGTGATGATATGTACAGTTTTACGGACATGTGTCAAAGCTGTAAAATTGTGCTTAGGCAGTAGGATTTGTTTTACCTTTAGGAGTAAAGGGGTTAAAGTGCTTCTAAAGGCTCATGGCTTTTTACCTTCATTTATTCTATGCATGAAGGTTAAAAAAAAAAAAAAAATACTTACGAGAGCCCCATCACCATCCAGCAATGTGCATGAGAGTGTTAGCTTCCGGGGACTGTCGCTCATTGGCTAAGATGGCAGCCGTAGCCAATCAGGAGAGTGAGGGGGCGGGGCCACGCCATGGCTCTGTGTGTGAATTGGAGTGACCCCGCGTGGGTGCCCCCACAGCAAGCTGCTTGCTGTGGGGGCAATTGGCAGGAGGGCAGGGCCAGGAGCGCTGGCAGGGGGTTCCGAGAAGAGGATCAGCTCCACTCTAAAAACCACTGCGCAAAGCAGGCAAGTATGACATGTTTATATATATATATATATAACATTTATTTATTTTGCCTTTAATATCACTTGAAATCAGAAAAAAAACTCTATAGTGCCCACACTGCAAAGGGCAAGTAAACTGTAATACTTAATTCCTTGTTGGCCCAGCTGCCGGTGGTTTTCTCTCCTGTCTCATACTCCAGGTTGTGGATGACTTCACAGTCCTCACGTACAGTGCAGGACTAGTGTCCCTGCATTGAATGTGATGACATTGTTATGCGACCCTTAGCTAAAGCCTTAGAGAAGAGACTATGGAGAACCGGTCACCCAGTATGGAATAAGGCTACTGGTGCAAGGACTAAGATAAGTATTACAGCTTCTTTCTCTACTCCTAGAGAATATAATCATTGCAGTGCACAGTGGTCCCATTGCAAGGTTTTTTTTTTTTTCTCTGGTGCTTGGATTTTGGCTTTAATGTGAACCCACACTAAGGCCCCTTTCACACTACTGCGACTTCAGTCACACAATATCGCATGATTTCGCAGCTGCGATTTCAGGGAATGCCTGTGTAACTGGCATCAAAGTTCGACCAAAGTAGTACAGGGACTACTTTGAAGTCGGAACTACTTGAAGTCTACTAATATGAATGGTTGACATTGGAAATCATCGGGAACATGCTACTTTGCAGTCACAAATCGTGGGACAACTTGTAAAAGTGTGAAAGGGGCCTAAAGTATTTGCATGTCTAGTAAAAGCACTTTAGAATAAGGCCTTATAAACCTCCTGTAGCTTTAAGTCTTTTTTTATTTTATTTTGAGAATGAATAACTTCACATAAAAAGCAGCTGGAGTTTTAAAAGCTATTTTATAGTTCATTACCAATAATTAAATAGTTTAATGTCTATAGTCTGGGCTTAGGTGCACTTTAACCACTTCCTGACCGCCGTACATATACGTCCACAAAAGGGCACGTACAGGCAGATGGACGTAAATTTACGTCCCTGCCTTTGCGCGGGTCGGGGGTCCGATCGGGACCCAAACCCCCCACCCCCGCTACATGCGACGGTCGGAAACCCGCGGGGAGCGATCCGGGATGAGGGCGCGGCTATTCGTTTCTAGCCGCCCGCTCGCGATCGCTCCCCGGAGCTGAAGAACGGGGAGAGCCGTATGTAAACACGGCTTCCCCGTGCTTCACTGTGGCGGCTGCATCGATCAAGTGATCCCTTTTTATAGGGAGACTCGATCGATCACGTCAGACCTACAGCCACACCCCCCTACAGTTGTAAACACACACAAATCCTACATCGCCCCCCGATAAACGCTTATTGCGATTTTTTTTTTTTTTTACCAAAAATAGGTAGAAGAATACGTATCGGCCTAAACTAAAAAAAATGTATATATGTTTTGGGCGATATTTATTATAGCAAAAAGTAAAAAATATTGCATTTTTTTCAAAATTGTCACTCTATTTTTGTTTATAGCGCAACAAATAAAAACCGCAGAGGTGATCAAATACCACCAAAAGAAAGCTCTATTTGTGGGGAAAAAAGGACGCCAATTTTGTTTGGGAGCCAAATCGCACGGCCGCGCAATTGTCTGTTAAAACGACGCAGTGCCGAATTGTAAAAACGCCTTTGGGCATTTAGCAGCATATTGGTCCGCGGCTTAAGTGGTTAAAGGGGTTGTAAAGGTAAAAAATGTTTTCCCTAAATAGCTTCCTTTACCTTAGTGCAGTCCTCCTTCACTTACCTCATCCTTCCACTTTGCTTTTAAATGTCCTTATTTCTTCTGAAAAATCCTTACTTCCTGTTCTGTCTGTAACTCCACACCGTAATGCAAGGCTTTCTCCCTGGTGTGGAGAAAGCCTCTTGAGGGGGGAGGGAGCGAGCAGGAGGGTCAGGATGCCCACTAACACACTCGCTCGCCCCCTCCCCCCTGAAGAGTCTTTCTCCACACCAGGTAGAAAGCCTCCCATTACTAAGTGCAGTTACAGACAGAAGAAAAAAATAAGGACATTTAAAAGCAAAATGGAAGGATGAGGTAAGTGAAGGAGGACTGCACTTAGGTAAACAAACCTATTTAGGGATTTTTTTTTTACCTTTACAACCCCTTTAGCCACTTCGAGTCCGGGTCAATTCTGGAATTCCTTTCCTACATGTAAAAAAATAATTGTTTAGCTAGAAAACAACTTGGAACCCCCAAACATTATATATATATATATATATATATATATATATATATATATATATATATATATATATTAGCAGATGCCCTAAGGAATAAAACGGTGGGCATTGCATATTTTTATATCGCACTATATTTGGGCAGCAGTTTTTCAAACACACTTTTTTAGTGGGAAAGAAACACTTTAATGGATTTTAATGCACAAAAACACAATACAATACCACATTGTTTGGTAGGATATAAAAGATATTACGCTGAGTAAATGGATACCAAACCTGTCCTGCTTTAAAATTGCGTCTGCCTGTGTAATGACGCCAAATTACAGTACCTAAAAATCTCCATAGGCAACGTTTAAAAAAAAAAAAAAAAAAGAAAAAGCCTTTACAAGTTACCAGCCTAGAGTTACACAGGAGGTCTGTTGCTAAAATGATTGCTTTCGCTCTGACGTTTGCAGCGATGCCTCGCATGCGTGCAGGACCTATGTGCGCATTCGCATTTGTACGGGGAACAAGGTACACTAACTTGAATTTTTTTTTTTCTCATCAACCTTTTTGCTATTAAAAGGGATAAACAAATAGCGTGAGCTACAACAGGTACTCTTTATGGAAAGATGTGGGGTCTATCAGACATCTCTACTCTGGCCTCCAAGTCGGCTGATTAGACACAGATCGGCCTAATCGGCTGCTTCCCTGGCCGCTAACAGCCAGGTAAACTAAGGACCAAAACGGGAACTGACAAAATCCTTGTTGCTTCCCATTTGTGATGTCACACAGTGGGAGAAACAAAATCCGTTCCTTTTACTGTGTGCTTAGACCTGGATGCCACCGGTCGCATCCTTACTGGGCTCTCCGAGAGAGCCTGGTTAAGGTGGCGTCAGGAGCATAGTGAGACCCCCTTCTGCCATCTGTAATAGTGATCCAGCGGCTTATTAGCTGCTCGGATTACCTTTACTTTGTGCAGAAACGCAGGCTATAAAAGAGGATATCTCAATCATTGCTGACGCAATGACTGAGATATCACCCTTCCCATCCGAGGACATTTATAAACTTATCGGAAAGTGGTTAAACTACGGTATATAAAAATAATTGGCCTTGAATAATGTAATTAAATTAAAAATTATTTAATTGTGCTGCTAAGGGCATCATCATTTTTTTTTTTTTTTTTGCTCTTTGTCACCATTTGTCACCATTGTGGTGGGACTAAACTGGTTGACATGTTAATGTTAAATGTTGACTACATGTATTACAAACCATTTTTGACCCATTTGTTTTTTATTTCAACAGGCCAAGACTGCCACCCAAAAGAAAAAGACTAAGGATTATGGGTACAGACCTCTAGGACTAGAATTAAACTTATGGGATCTTTAATAAACGTTATTTATAAGAAGAAATAAATCACAATTGTTTCGGTTTTACCAACAATTGGATGCAAAACTCACAACCTTCTGGAATTCACCACATCATACAACCACTTTTACTTGCTTTATTCCTTGGACTCAAAAGTCTGAGCATCTGTGTTATTGTTTATTTTTTTTTATTTTATTTTTTATCATTTATTTTATAAATATATATAAATATATATAAATTTATATATATATATTATTTTTGGTTGCTGTTTAGAACTTTTTCCTTGTGAGTTTGTACATGCACAAGATCTGTTTTCCTGATGAAAAAGAGATATATATATTTTTTCAATAAAATAAACAAGAAAATATTAATATTATTTTTATTTGTTGGCTTTGTAGCCAGGAAAAAAACAAAAAAAAGTGATTAGGGTTAACTTTTTTTTTTTTATCTGCCTCTTTAAAATAACCTGTTTATTTTGAGCCTTTTGCAATGTCCTGATTTTGTTTTATAAAGCTGCAGTTTGTATCGATGGTGCATTCAAAGTAGTGATAATAAGCTAAAACCACTCTTATGTTACAGGATTTTGTTCGATGAATGTATTTGTATACTAAGTAGATATATATTTTTAAAATATATAATTGATAGTTCATGCCATATTTTCTAGAAAAAAAAGGTATCTGTAAATGTGTAGTTATGGGCAACTTAAAACTGGAACGCTGACGCTGCGCTTTTTTTTTCTGCCATGGTAGCAGCAGTGCTTTATGTATCAGGTGTGATCTAATAGAACCTATGGGTGTTGCTTGTATCAACCAATCCAATATTATGCTCTTCTAGCTTGTGTTAAAAAGAAAAGACAGTTGAAATTTGATTGGCTGCTGTAAGCATCATTCTAAGCTCACATTACATTCAGTTAAAAGATCTGCAATCATAAGCTTGTTAGGTTGTTGGGTTCTTTAGGAGACACCATTTCTCCATTCAGGAGAGAGTGACCATGTCTGCTCATAACCCACCCCTCACCAGGGTATTTTCGCTGATGTACACACTCCCTCAACACCTCCTTATTGCTGGAGGCCATCCTGACATCACTGCCCCTTACATGTGATGTTAATCCATCCACACTGCAGGACGCCATCCTGAGTTATCTCTAGTGTCAGAGCTGACCGAGTGGATGACATCACTACCTTTTTCCCCCCATGTCCCAGCATTCGTTGCTGAAAGTGCTTGGGGCTTAGCACCCAATTATCACATGGGTAGGGTCACATGCTCCCTCATAACCACAAACCATTAAGTCAACAGAGCAGGGACATATTGTGAGAGTATACCTTGCATGGGGGTAGGCTTTGTCACATTGCCGTAAATCGACAGGTAAAAGTGTCTCTTAAGGACAACAACGCAGACACCTTTTAAAACTGTATTACAATTTTTTTTTAAACTGTGTAGCGGGTTAATAAGCTTACAGTGATCCAAATTAAACTTGCAGTGGTGCTCCAAGCTGAGACGGATATCTCCCCACCGTTTGCAGCGAAGGGAACTGGCGTCAGTGCGCCATTGAGAGGTGTAAGAATGTTATCAAAGAGGAGAAAATGTGCCACTCAGCAACCCAATGCATCAGTATGGTAGATTATTGTGGCCTCAGCCAACTCCGCCACCCCCCCCCCCCATGGTTGTGACCTCTTTGACTAAGCCTCGGTGATCAGGGCGAAACATGTCTGGGGAGGTGGCTAGAGCAGCGCTGGCTAAGGTCTCATTAATCTACATATTAATGCACTGAGTTAGTGAGTGGCGCCTTTTCTCCTTTTTTGATAAAGTTAATAAGCTGCCACATAAATATTGGTTCAGCACTCATGTATACAGTATGTATTTGGTAGCTCCGATATTCTTTCAGTCCATAAGGTAGCTTTCTTTACTAGATTAGGCTGAATGAACGATTTAGATGGAGAACGATGTCTTATGCCAGATATATGGTCATCTCTATCATATTTTGCTTTGTGCTGTTGATGGTGTTTGGTGATTGACATTTTTGCTTTAGGGCTCATTTACATTTTTTAAACATGCATCCTAAAGCCCCGCCGTACACATGGGCAGAATGTCAAGACATTTGCCGGTACAGAAAATACTGCCCGAGTGTGTTGGTCTGTCCAACAACCGTCTCCCCCCCCCCCCCCCCCCCAGCTTCTATTGGGCATGCATGCTGGAAAACCAGCCGACTGGCTCCCGATCAGCACTCTCAGCCAATGGCAGCGCTGATCGGAGTGTTCTGCCAGGGGGCTGTCCCCCTGTCTGAACACAACAGCTCAGTGGGTAAGATCGCTGAAATAACCTTGCATTGTTAGTACAGCGGCTCCCGATCGGAGCTGTCAGTTTTTTTGGGTTGCACAAAAAAACTGTAGTGTGTACCTGGCTTTAGCCAATTTTTGTGCAGTGTTTAATGGAGAGTTCTTCCTGCTTTTATGTACAGCCAAATGTGCATCTTCCTTGTGATGGCAGTCATTCCTGTCGAAGATGTGGCAAGCAGGATGTACCTACAAAGCACCTATAGAAAACTATAGTACTGATTCCTTCCTGCACTTTAGCATCACCTATATGGAAGGTTTTAGACCTCTTTCACACACAAAGGCAGTTTTCATGCGTTTTAGCGCTAAAAATAGCACCTGAAAAGTGCCTCTCAAGCCATCCCAGCGTGAAAGCCTGAGTGCTTTCACACTGGGGCAGTGTGCGTGCAGGATGGGGAAAAAAAAGCGGTGTACACTGCTCCTGCCAATTTGAATGAATGGGCACCTGAAAAGCCCTTAAGAAGCGCTGCATCACAGGTGCTTTTAACCCCTTTTTTGGGGGTTAAACGTGCCCCGATACCGCCCTAAAACGACCCCAAGGCACCGCTAAAACGAGCGGCACTTTACCGCTAACGATAACACCACCCCAGTTTGAAAGTAGCCCAAGTGTACATTGGCCCTCATTAATACCTATGCATCTGGTAAAGTGGCCCCCCTACTCAAATGGCAATGTAAAGCAAACATTTGACTATTTAACATGATTAAAGTAATGTCTGCAGCAGCTTCCTGATGGCATAACCCAGAGTCCCTGTTATTTTTCCACCTAAAGATTGTGGAGACTGAAGCCAGACATAGATGGTTTGATTTTCTTTTCTCCAACCACAGGTTGCTGGAAAGAAAATCACTTTATTCCCTCATAACACAGTGTCAAAGGGGAAATCCCTCCCATAAAGCTATTCACCCGGCAGTGGGGCGCAAGGGAGCTTTCCCTGCTAGAAGAATACAGTGACTATTGCTAGCAGCTAGCTATGGAGACATACGTTTTTCAGACTGAGACAAAACTGGCAAGAACAAGAGTAAAGCCTTGTACACACTGAGTTTGTTTCCGGTCACGGTCGCCGTACTAACTATCCAACGTTAGTACAGCGATCTCCCCCGCTGAGCTGTTGTGTTCTGACTGGGGACGCCCCCCCGCCAGAACACCCTGATCAGTGATATCTCCACTTTTGGCTGATCGGGAGCTGATCAGCTCTGATTTTCCAGCATGCTCTTCTGACAGAAGCCAACCATACATTGAACAGGCTGATGTTGCCTGGCATTCGGCCCATGTGTACGGGGCTTAAAGGTGACCAATACAATATGTAGTCTGATTTGTACAATACCCTTTAGATCTACAATTGGCTATATAGCGCAAGAACGAACTTGTCTGATTTTATGCTAATTGAATGGATTGTTTAGGTTTGATCTCCTATCACATACTTTTTGGTAAATCTAAATGAGATTTTACATCCAGGTTGTATAGTGTAGTGTTTCTCGACCTTATTTTCAGTTAAGGCACCCTTTAAAAATTATAGACAGTCTCAAGGCACCTCATTCTAAAATGTAAAAACTATTCTAATAGTTTTACATAATGCAGCAACATCCAACAGTCCAAGTAGGACACCCAACGTTAGAGAGGATTTATTTTTCCAAAGCAAATACACTTTTTTGCAAACTGGTACTGACTAGTATTCCAGTGTCCCCCCCCCCCCCCCCTTTAGTTTTTCTCCATCTCTCAGCTAATATGACCCAGCCGCTGATGGAGAGATGCAGGGCAGGGTCAAACAAGGATAATATGCAGACGACTCGCTTCCTTCCCATCAACTGATGATGTCATTGGTCGTTGGGAGGCTGGCAGCTGGAAGGTTGTAATGGTGCACAACGAAAACCTGTGGCTTTGTGTAACTAGAAGTCCGGTTTCAGCCACCTACCAGCTTGTATATCATTTTTAGGCATTTTGCCAAGACACCCCTGAAGAAACCTCAAGGCACCCTGGTTGAAAAAAGCTGGTATAATATTTGGCTAATTTATTGATCCATATGAAACTCCTGTACAATTTACAGATGAACCTTATTTAGTAGATGATTTTGAGTCAAGAACTGTATGTGAAGCCTATATCAGCCAATCATAGTCTCTTCCATACTACACTTCAAGATTGGAAGATGCAACCTAATTGGTTGCTTTGGGCCCAGGAGGGTACGTCCTTCAGACACTTGGATATTAAGAGCTGATGCAACAGGTTCCTATTAAATTATACATTAAATATTGATGCAGCCCACAAAGTCCATTTTAAATAAAGCATTAGAAGTATAATCCACTTTCCACTAGAATAATGCAGAATTTTGGCACTTAATTGGTCTATTGTAAAGTAATTACAATATAAGAGAATAATTGGGTGGCTTTTTACCTCACTGAGTGGCTGTTTTTATTTATAGTAAATGGCTCAAAGAAATGATGTAATTGGGTAAAAAGTCCTTTTAGTTCTCATATTGAGAACTATAATTTTCTAATGCGTACTTACAAGTTAATATGCTGCTGAATTATTATTTATATGAAAAACTATTATGTTGAGGGTTAAGTTAAACAAAAACGTATACGCTGGGACCCATTGTCATTGAAGCTTAGATTTTACCAAAATAATACTTTATTTCCACCCTCAAATTCTGCTCATAGTGAATTCTAGGTGCAAAAATGGAGTAGAACTGTATGACACTATCGCCAATTTATGCACAACGGGGAGGAATTTATCAGAATTGGAGCAAACAATCTGGAGCAGCTGTGCCTGCCAACCAATCGGCTTCTATTTTCAGCTTGTTCAGTTAAACTTTGAATTAGAAGGCTGGAAGCTGATTGGTTATCATGCAGTTGCTCCAGGTGGTCATCTCCAGTTTTAATAAACTGCCCTCACTTTATGTACCACTAAATATATACAGATTTTTTTTTTTTTTTTTTTTTTATCTGCTTCAATTTGCCAGCTAAACATGCATTGGTAGGTAAAACAGTAAATCTATATCTATCTACAAACTACTGTAACTCTGTACAGCCAGTCTTGTGATTTACACACTTATGCTACACTGGACAGCCAAGCACTTTGGGCCAGATTCAGGTAGATGGGAGCATCTTTGCTCCAGAGTAACGCTTCTCATTTGCGTTACGCTGCAGAAATTTTAGGAGCAAGTGCTGTCATTCACGAAGCACTTGCTCCTAAAGTTGCGGCAGCGCATCGCAAATGAGCCGGCGGAATTCAAATTGGGCGGGTACGGGGCGTGTACTATTAAAACGAAGCGCGTTCCCGCCGCGAACGTACTGCGCATGCGTCGAGTGTCAAAACATCCCCGTGCGCATGCTCCAAATTCTGTGAATGAACGTCAATGACGTCACATTCCCATTCATGAACGTTTTACGCAAGCGACGTTTTTTTTTTTTTTTTCGACGCGATGACGACGCCTATACCTAACATAGGATATTCCAACCCCATGTAGGTATAACTATGCGCCGCGTATCCCGTCCGGAAACGTCGTAACGTCACTGCGTCGCGCCGGAATGCGATCGTGAATTGCCGATTTCCGCTCATTAACATATTTTTTGAGCGGAAATCGGCGGGAACGCCCCCGGCGCCATTTTTAAGTTGAAGTAACGATGCGATGGCGAAACTCAGTTACGCTGCTCGCATCGGAACTTCAACCCGGCGTTTCTTGTTTTCTGGTTACAGAAAACAGAAACGCCGGCTTAAAGTCAGTTAGGCTGGCGGATCACTGGATCCGCCAGCCTAACTGTTCCTGAATCTGGCCCTTTGTTTCTTTCCTGTTCAGCTTTACTGCTCCCTGAATCACCCTCACTGCTAATTGGACAGAGGCGATAAGTCATTGCCCACTTTACAGGCAGGAGAAAGATGGAGAGCAGCAACGGCAGTATAAATCACAAGACTACCCATAGTTACAATAGTTTGGTAAACCTATATGTACCTTCAATGTGTGTTTAGCTGGTAAATTGAAACAGAGATGTAATGTATAATAGTATCTTTGATATAGCAATAGAAATTAAAGCGGAAGTAAACCCATCGATTTGATAGTTTACCAAACAGTTAAAGCGGTTGTATAGCCTTTTTTTTTTTTTACTTCTTTTACCTACAGGTAAGCCTATAAAAAGGCTTACCTGTAGGTAAAAAAAAATATCTCCTAAACCTGTAGGGTTTAGGAGATATTCCCCCTGCAATGAGCTGGTGACTTCAGCGGCGCATGCGCTCTGGAGATTCTTGGCTGACGTCGGACCTTGCCAGAAAGAAGTCTCCCATGCGCAGGAGTAACAACATTGCGGTTCCGGCCACTCACGGTGCGATACCTGGAAGACACGCCGAGGGAAAATGTCTGCTCCCTCACCGTGGACCGGGATCCCTTGTTAAGCCTCGTTCTAAGGTAAGTATTTCATAATGAGCTAGTATGCGGTGCATACTAGCTCATTATGGCTTTTGCCTTACAGGTTTAAAAACAACAAAAAATTGGCGGGTATACAACATTACCGGCATGCCAAAATTGTTAGCTGTCACATTGGTTGTGCTCTCATCCAAACTTTCATAGCTGATCACATGTGCAGCATCAGGGCAGGTGAAGGTTAAACACAGGCCAAGATGGCCGCTTTCTTGGCTGAAAACAATAGGAGGGTTTACTTTCACTTTAAATCCGGGATTTTGTTTGTCTCCTTAATGCTAGTGCAAATATTTCAGTTCTGAGTAGATGACTGGTTAAATCGTGCTCCTCAGTCTTGCATCTGGCAAGCGTATTAATTTAGGGTATATATTTAGGCAATCTGGCATAAAGGTCTCACAAGTGTAAACTATAATAAATAGATGAGACCAGCAAGTAATTCCATCACTTATAACAAACATTGGGTTTGCCTGCTGTGACCCACAATAGGAGACTGCCACTGTGTCACCTTTTTTAATGCACGAGTGATTTTGTTTGCCTTCCCGCTGATATTAATCCAGTCCATTAATGTATACTTTTGTAGATGCACTAAACCAGTCTGTCCATGGTACCTGAAGCATCAGCAGATTTTTGTGCGATGCCTAAATTTGCAGACCTTTTCATTTCAGTAGCATGCAGACTGGTTTGCTGCAGTGTTTCCTTTTCTAAGTATTCATTCTTTGTTGTACTAATCGTATTCTAGTTTTTCACTTGCAGTTTGCAATGTAGACAGATGGTGTCACTGTAGAGCTTGCAGGAAATGTCTGGTTAAAGAGGCAGAAAAAAAATGTGAAAAGTTAACTCAGTTCATGGTTGCTAATACTACTGTAGGAAAAAGACTTCTGTCAGACAGCTGTTAGTGAGGAAACTGGTCTGTTCTGAGCTCAGGGTAACACCTGCCTTAGGTAAAGATATGTGATGATTTGGGGGAATTTTAATGCTATGCTGAATTGGGTACTTGTTTGTCTTTATGTGTGTTGAAATGTCTTGCAGAAATGTAAAACCGCAGTACTAAATAGAGTGGGATTTGCTTATGAAAACGTGCTGTACTAACTTGAAGTCTACAGATTAATGAACCTAGTATTTAGCATTGTTTAGTTAATTCCATAGATTTGTCAGTGCTTCTGGAGACCTGCGTTATGCTTCTGGTCTGGTTTGCACTGAAATATGTAACGCTGCTAACGTGCCTAGCTTGCCAGGAACAGTCAGCCTTATTTATAGGAAAACTGAGGCATTGTTTATAGCAACCAATCAGATTACAGCTGATTTTTGATTTGCTGCTGTGTTGGTGCTTCCATATTTCCTTCTCTTCAAATTCCTATCAGACATATAGGGGTTCATTTATTATTCACCTGAGACTGTTCACTTAGCCAAGTGCATATTTACCTTGGTGAATGAAGTAAAGCTGTGTTCACTATATATCATCCAATCACTTGCAATCCAAGTTTTTTTTTTTTACCGCTTCCGCCCCAGAAGGTTTTACCCCCTTCCTGACCAGAGCACTTTTTACAATTTGGCACTGTGTCGCTTTAACTGACAATTGTGTGGTCGTGCGGCGCTGTACCCAAACAAAATTTGCATCCTTTTTTTCCCCACAAGCTTTCTTTTGCTGGTATTTGACTTGCTTTGATTTGGTGGTATTTCACCTCTGCGGTTTTTATTTTGTGCGCTATAAACAAAAAAAGAGCGACAATTTGGGAAAAAATATATATTTTTCATTGTTGCTATAAAATCCCCAACAGTTTTTTTTTTCTCCGTTAGGCCAATATATATTCTACATATTTTTGTTAAAAAAATGTTAGTAAGTGTATATGGTTTGCGCAAAAAATTGGGAAAGATTTTTGGCATTTTTATTATTTTTTCTACTAGTAATCGCGGTGATCTGTGATTTTTAGCGGTGCTGCGACAATGCAACAGACAGATCGGAGACTTTTGACACTTTTTTTTTTGTTACCATTTATGCAGCGATCAGTGCTATAAAAATGCACTGATTATTGTGTAAATGTCACTGGCAGGGAGGGAGTTAACACTAGGGGGCAACCAAGGGGTTAAATATGTGTTCCCCACTGAGTGACTAGAAGAGAAGCCCTACTTTGTAGGAGGAAACGATAGGGCTCCTCTCCTCTGACAGCACAGGGATTTGTGTGTTTACACACACGCACACAAATCCCCATGCTGGTGCACGTGATCGCGCATGGTCCGCGACGATTGTGCCCACCGGCCACACCATCGAGTTCCACGCCATGTACTGGACGTGTGCGCCCTCTGGTGGCCGAAACTAGGTAGTACATCCCCGTATGGGATTTTGCCCACCAGTGCCATTGTGCCGCAGTATATCTGCGTGACGTGGTCGGCAACTGGTTAATTTAACCACTTAAGGACCGCCTACTGCACATTTACGTCGGCAGAATGGCACGGCTGGGCACATCAACGTATATATACGTTGATTTTAGTACCCAGCCGTGGGTCGCGGGCGCGCGCCCGCGACCCGGTCCGAAGCTCCAGGACCGGGACCGCGGGATTCGCTCCAGCGGCGATCCATCCCTGGAGCAGAAGAACGGGGAGAGCCGTGTGTACACACGGCTTCCCCGTGCTTCTCTGTGGCTGCAGCATCGATCGCGTCATCCCTGTAATAGGGGGACACGATCGATGACGTCACGCCTACAGCCACACCCCCCTACAGTTGTAAACAAACACATTAGGTCACACATCCCCTACAGCGCCACCTGTGGTTAACTCCCAAACTGCAGCTGTCATTTCCACAGTAAACAATGCAATTTAAATGCATTTTTTGCTGTGAAAATGACAATTGTCCCAAAAATGTGTCAAAATTGTCCGAAGTGTCCGCCATAATGTCGCAGTCACGAAAAAAATCGCTGATCGCCGCTATTAGTAGTAAAAAAAAAAAATTAATAAAAATGCAATAAAACTATCCCTTATTTTGTAAACGCTATAAATTTTGCGAAAACCAACCGATAAACGCTTATTGCGATTTTTTTTTACCAAAAATACGTAGAAGAATACGTATCGGCCTAAACTGAGGGAAAAAAATGTTTTTTTATATATTTTTGGGGGATATTTATTATAGCAAAAAGTAAAAAATATTGAATTTTTTTTAAAATTGTCGCTCTATTTTTGTTAATAGCGCAAAAAATAAAAACCGCAGAGGTGATCAAATACCACCAAAAGAAAGCTCTATTTGTGGGAAAAAAAGGACGCCAATTTTGTTTGGGAGCCACGTCGCACGACCGCGCAATTGTCAGTTAAAACGAAGCAGTGCCGAATCGCAAAAAGGGGCAAGGTCCTTTACCTGCATTTTGGTCCGGGTCTTAAGTGGTTAACTTATGAATGATTTGGTTAGCGTTGTACCAATATTGGTTTTGATATGAAGCATTTGCATGAGCACTTGTACCCGTGCAAATGTGCCAATACTAAAACCGATACCCTCAAGTCGGAGCGACTGAAGGGTTCCTGCAGTACATTTTTTTTGCAATTTCATTGTGACTTGCAATGACTTCTATTCAATGAAGTTGCAAGCTGCAATGAAATCGGAAGTCCAAACCGCATTGGTCTGCAACTTTTGAAGTAGCACAATTTCAAAGCCACACGGGTGTCAACCCAGGCTTACAGTTCTTCATAATTCTGAAAACAAAGTAATCATTTTTCAGTAGTCTAAAAAAAAACTGTCACGTGACACTAAAAATAGGCGTTGGTACTTTGTATCGGCGAGTACTTGAGGAAACGTAGCAGTACTCAGTCTTAGAAAACTGGTATTGGTGCATCCCTAGATTTGGTTATTATAAGTACACACAGCTTTCTTATATTTAATAAACAAAGCGAATATTTACTTTGCTAAGTAAACGGTCTCTGTCTCTCTTTAATAAATACACCTCTGTCTGCATTACCCCTTTACAAACTGCCACAGTCTGCCTTTCCTTTCCCATCTACGGCATGGGAGAGAATAAAGGAGACCCTCCATTGAAAACTGTATTTGCTGTTTATTTAAAGGTGCAGGCCATGGATGCTCCTGGCTTGGCTTCCCTACCTGGTGAGTCTTTGCCCTGGAAGAAGTATGCAGGATGGATGATTCCCTAGGTAGTGAACCCAGTTCCAGATGACTGCCTACAATCCAGTAGGTTTGATTTACTAAAGGTGCAGAGCATGTTCACTTTGCTATGTGGATTTTTAGCTTTGCTAATGAGGTGAAGCCAATTGAAAATGTACTTGCATTTTTAACTTTAAAATTTCTGAAATTCGCACAGCTTCACCTAGCTCGCTAGTAAAAATTCAATTTGGAGAGAAAACATGCACTACTCCTTTAGTAAATGAACCCCAGTATCTTTAATTACAAGACTGTAATGATCTTTTATTTCCATCCCTGCAAGTTTCCAAAAAGAAACGACATTTCTCGTTTTATTAACCAGCCTGTCTAATACAGTAATGTGGTTTCTTTACTAATAAATTAGAATGCGCTAGTAAGTAAATGGCAAAAGACAGCTACAAAATCGAATTTATACTCTCACTTGTTGCCGTCATTTTTGTGTGAAGCTTCGGGCCCATAATAGAGATTTTGATCTAATCTTTGATAACTTCCAATCAGATTGTCAGAAAACTTTAACGTAAAAGATTTAATCCTTTTTGGACTGTTTTTATGGTATACAGATCCACATTTTTTTTTTAAACTGGTCAATCCAGTTTTCACTTTTAGTTCCTATGTATCCAGCTGTGATTTGTAAGGGCTCATGGGTGCTAAGAACCAATCTGAAAGTATCATTCCAATAGCCACCATCTCTTTCCTTACCACAAGTGCCTTGTGTACAATATGGAGCTTTCTGATTGGTTCACTGTGTTGCCATCTAATCAAGCACAGATATGGTATGTCAGTCCTAAAAAGATATATTTTCTTCCCTGTTGCGTCACAATAACAACACTTACTAATAAAGCTTGAACCCTGTTTTAGAATCTAAAACATTTTTTGGCCCTAGGGAGCAATTGGTTCAATTTTCAAATTACTGACTTTTAAACTTGTTTAATGTAATATTTTGTCTTGCCTTTTGGTACTGCAGCTTTAACAGATATGGTGTAGCACTTATACTAGTAAGAAGAAACAAATTTTGGGATAAACATTTTGAGCTGTAACAATGTATCATTTTTCAATCAAAGTTTCTACAGATTTTTTTTTTTAAAGCCGTTTGTAAAGAGCTGAAAAAAAAAACAGTGTGTATGTTGTGTATAAGTGTGCCCTTTTTTCATTTATGGAAATGTTCTCAGAATATTTATTTACTAATATATTTATCTTAAAACAAGTCTTATGTTGAGTGTTATCGGGGTAATCAATGAATATTTCTAACACAAGAATACAAACCTTTTTGTAACTGTCCAGAGAATGCACATGGTTGTAAAGTTTTTTTTTTTCTTCTTTTTTTTTTTTCCTGACCAAATTAAAAATTAAATAATTTTAGTACTATACAGTTTTGTAACAAAGTGTACAAATGTCAAAAATACAATTTTACCAAGAAACGTTTGAAATTGTCCATCTTTATTTTTTTTCTATTTATATGTGATAGAGTTGCAAGTCTTCAAGTTCTGAGATTTAAGCTTGTATATGAATCAAAAGTTAATGCAGAACCCATTCAGAAAAGTTTGGATAAGCCATCACAAATAAATCCTGGATCGGGTCTGGATTTATATATCGGAGCCTCTAGGCACGGGTCTTTGTTCATCCTTTACTCTGCCTGACAAACTGTACCATATACCCAGCTTGGTTAGGGTGCTGACATGTTGGGAGGATTGATGTGTGACTAGAGTTTTGACATGCTATTGGGGTGTTAAAGGGGTGTTCCACCCAAAAAAATGACCCCTTCTCAATCCACTCCTCACCCCCATACATGCCACATTTGGCATGTAATTTTTTTGGGGGGGGAGTGGGGGCTTCAGTAGGAGTGGGACTTCCTGTCCCACTTCCTGCTTCCGCCGAGGGGCTGGTTAGGCGATTAAGCTTAATCGCCTACACCAGCCCCCTCCCTGTAGGCAATCACATGGGACACTGACAGGTCCCATGCGATCGCCTCTCCAATCAGGCTCGCGCATGCGCAGTGGGTGCCCGGCCGTGAAGCCGAAGGCTGTCACGGCTGGGTGCCCACAGTCAGGATGGAGACGCCAGCCGGGGAGGGGGGCAGAGGAGCGGAGCCCCGGTCGGCGCGTCGCTGGAACGCAGGAGCAGGTAAGTGAGTGTTTATTAAAAGCCAGCAGCTACACTTTTTGTAGCTGCTGACTTTTAATAAACACAACTTAGGGCTGGAACACCCCTTTAACCTGTTACTAGAGTGCTGATATTTCACAGGAGAGATGTGTTGAAGGACCATATGCAACTCCCATTTTTTGCAGCCTCACAAGTCCACCATATGTCCTCTTGGTACCCTCACCTGTTATCTGGTGCATCTTAGCATTGCAGTAGTTAATTTTCATAAGCAGAAAATCTAACCTGTGTGCCCACCCTGCCTTTTACTACAACAGGCATCTTGACGGTACATAGAAGTTACTTAAACACTAACTTGTAAGGACTTATGCTGCGTACACACGATCATTTTTCGGCATTAAAAAAACAAAGTTTTTCGTCATGTAGAAAAAACATAGTATTTTTCAGTATTTTCCAACTTCATCATTAAAACGACGTTGCCCACACACTATCGTTTTAAAAAAATGCTCTAGCAAAGCGCGGTGTCGTACAACACGTACAACGGCACTATAAAGGGGAAGTTCCATGCGGATGACGCCACCCTTGGGGGTGCTTTAGCTGATTCTGTGATTAACCTTGGACCATTCAGAGTACGAATCAATAACCACTACTCTCTGAATTCTGTCTTTTAGCCAGTTTTCTATCTATTTACCAACTGATATTTCCAAACCTGTGGACTTTACCTTACACATGAGCCATGTGTGCGTGACTGTGTCAAATGCTTTTGCAAAATCCAAGTATACCACGTCCACTGCCACCCCTCTGTCCAAGATTTTACTGACCTCATAAAAAGAAATCAGATTTGTTTGACAACTTCTGTTTTTCACGAATCCATGTTGCCTGTTGCTTAAAATATTTTTTCCAGCAAGAACTGGTCTATGTGGTCTTTTATTAAAGCGGATGGTTCACAAATAAAAAAATATTAAAAGCCAGCAGCAACAAATACTGCAGCTGCTGACTTTTAATATTAGGACACTTACCTGTCCTGGAGTCCAGCGCCGTCCGCAGCAGAGGATGAGCGATCGCTCGTCACCCTGCTGCTCCCCCCTCCATCCACGGTGAGGGAACCAGGAAGTGAAGCGCTGCGGCTTCACTGCCCGGTTCCCTACGGCGCATGCGCGAGTCGCGCTGCGCCCGCGAATTGGCTCCAGCTGTGTGCTGGGAGCTGAGTGTTCCCAGCACACAACGGGCAGGAGACGGGATGTGATGCAATGCCCGTCTTTTGCCCGTGAATGCTGGGCCGGAAGTGGGTGCAGATACATGTCTATCTGCACCCCCCTCCCCCCTGAAAGGTGTCAATTGTGACACCGGAGGGGGGGAGTGTTCGGATCAGCGGATCTTCACTTTAGGGTGGAGATCCGCTTTAAATTCTCCAGTGTCTTCCCGACTATAGCAGTTAAACTAACAGGTCTATAGTTCTTGGTAAAGACCTTGATCCCTTTTTAAATATAGGCACCACATTGGGCCTACGCCAATCCAGTGGCAATATCCCAGTCAATAGAGTCCCTAAAAATACCACCTTTGAAATGAGAACTCAATTTATTTAGGATCTGTGGGTGGATACCATCAGACCCAGGTGCTTTATCCACCTTTATTCCGTCTAAATATTTCTGCACCACATCACATTTGAGCCATTGTGGATCATTTGGAGCTGTGTCAATACCATCTCCATTATGTACATGATGCTCCATTGTATACACAGGGCTGAAGAAAGTATTTAATACATTTGCCTTCTCTCTGTCCCCAGTCACCCACTCTAGACTATTTTGTAAGGGGCCTACATGCTCAGACTTGACCTTTTTACTATTAATATATTTGAAGATTTTTTGGGGGGTTTGTCCTACTTTATTTTGCAATCCTGTTGTTGTTCATTTAGAATTTTCTGGCATTGGTGAACAAGCACTTTAATACGTTGACACATTTTGCACACTTATTTTTTATTTTGGTGAAATGCAAGAAATTAAAATTAAGCCAGAATTAACTTGGTTTGGATGGCCATGTGACTATCTATAGCAGTGTTTCTCAAACTTTTTTGTCTTGCGGCACACCAAAAAGATCAAAACATTTTCAAGACACTCCTGAAAAGATTTAACAATTTTTGTGTTAAAGAACTTATTTAAATCTAAGTTTTAAATTGAATGTGAAGGAGGTGCTTGCTTTAGAGAGCAAACCAATTTAACGGAACAAACAATTTAAACGCTCTCTATTATCATAATTTAATTGGAGCAATTGAGTTCTCCCGAGATCTCGTGCAAGACTTGCGTTCGGAAAGGAACCACTGAATGACTGACCGACAGAGATTGCGTTTTTATACATGTTACTTTTTAACTTTTGCGACATTGATTTACTGTTTAATTTTTTGATATGTTCAAGGTTTCAAAATGCTAGCAATAAAAAAAAAAAAAAAAACTCCCACGGCACACCTGCAAATATCAAGTGGCACTCTGTTTGAGAATCGATGATCTATAAGTTTCCTACTGTATAAATGATGTGTGGACATAGACTGCCAAGGACCCTTGTGTTTAATAACTGTCCAGTTCCCCCTTGATGAGAGCACAAGGTGCACACATTATACATATAGCCTTTTAAGCCTCGTACACACATACAGTTTGATTTTTGAAAGGGGATTATCTGTTGACAGACTGTTGTCCGAAATTCTTACCATTAGTATACTCCTTTTGACAATTATCCAATTTTTCGACAACAAATGTTGGATGGCAGGCTATTACATTTTTGTCAAATGATAGCTCCACGTGAGATTTTCGGATTGGTCAGTACACAAATTGGTCACACAAGTCAATATACTGTGCACTATTTGCTCTAGATCTGAGTGGAAGCTCTGAACTATTTCTATCATCCAATCAAGTACAAGCAAAATGCTGTTTATTTTCCTTTCACGTGATTGGGTATTTGCAAAGTGAAGCTTTACCTAATTTACTAAGCTCTAGTAGCTTTAGTAAATCAACCTCTAAAGGACTTCTCTGCCAAAAGTAAAACAAAACTCAAATCTCCTAGAAATTGTTTCAATTACAGCTTCAATGTAGGCCCAAAAGGTTGTATCTGAAAAACAATATTGCACATCTTTTACGTGCAAATTTTTTATTTTTAAAGTGACCTTATCCTTTATTTGGCTTTGTGCTAACATGGTTGTAGTGTGTTTTCTATGAGTATTGTAAGAACTGTGAGCTCTGAGGCAGTGTGACTAAAACCTATAGTTATATGTGCAGAATAATAAAAGAATGCTTTCAATTGAATGTTTTTTCTAGAAACCTTTTAATGACTTGAAGCTAGAAAGTATTAGGCTTCATGTACACGGGACGTTGTTCAACCTCTCCTGAACAATTTAACTTGACGGCTAAAAACCGGTGTCTAAAAACAACCGTTAGCCGCGTTTGTGTCTACAAGCAGTTAAAAAAAAAGTTTTTTTTGTTTAAAATGAAAAACGTCTGTAAACAAAGCGTTGCCAAAAGCGAGTTGCCACTTTTAGCGCTTCAACTACCTCTAAATACAGCTTCTGAACAAACTTTTTTGGGGGTTAAAGAAAAAGCTTCTACACGCAACTGATTAGAAACTACTATAAACGACCCTGTGTACGTGTACTGATAAGATAACAGAGGAGAGTTCAGGAGCAGTTGGAAAAAAACACCCAACTGCTCCTAAACATCCGTTTACCAGCAGCAGTGTACATGAGGCCGCAGTTACTAATCAAGTGTTCTAAAAGACTATTATAATATTTTCTTTGTAAATAATTTTGCTTTATACTCTAGTTACTTAGCACTTTTTTTTTGTTCCTGAGGCTCAAAGGAATACATTGACTTTTGCTTGTATAAAGATTTTTTTCGCCATTATATACTTGCTGACCAGGATCACCACCACTTTATAATGTATTGGCAGACACTGAGGAAGGAAATCTAAGCAAAAACAATTATCCTTGCACAATAAGAATGTTGAAAAACCCTTTGTAGCAATTTCATTTCTGCAGCAAAATTCTTGATTTAGGCCAACACTGTTATTTCACAAGCACAGATCCAGTTTAAAAATAGCCGAAGTGTAAATAAATAGCATGTAACAAATCGAATTCAGATGTAAAATTAGGACAATGTACTAGTAAGCATATGGCTACAAGAAATTATACTGTAGATACTTATGCATATCTTTGCAGAATGTTTAACTCACAGGATCCCCTATATCAGGGATATGCAATTAGCGGGCCTCCAGCTGTTGCAGAACTACAAGTCCCATGAGGCATAGAAAGACTCTGACAGCCACAAGCATGACACCCAGAGGCATGATGGGACTTGTAGTTTTGTAACAGCTGGAGGTCCGCTAGTTGCATATTTCTGGCCTATATTGTGCATTCAGCTATTTGGGTACTAAAATTGCCATGGTGCAACCTGACCAGAATGTAGATTTTCTATCAGGATCTTGCAAAGCCTATATATTTTGACTTCCAGTAAAGCTGCCTGCTTTGATTCACTTCACAAACTAAGTCCAACTACAATTTGGGGTCCCTAACTCACATTCATACATACACATACTAGGGCAAGTTTAGACAGGAGACAATTAACCTACCAGCATGTCTTTGGAATGTGGGGGGTGAAACCCACACAGGCACAGGGAGAACATGCAAACTCCAGGCAGTGGTTGGTTGGAATTTGAGCTGACAACACTAGTGCTGCTAGGTGTAGGTGCTAACCACTTAGGCACTATGCATTTTCACCATCACTAGCCTCTTTTTTATTTCCAATGTTACTTGTCATTCTTCAAGCCCTTAACATTTCTGTTTCCTTGTTGGGGTCTGGTTCTCCTTAAGGCTGAGTTCACACTTGCAAATTGGACACTGGTTCACCACATCCAATTCGCAATAGCAGGAGATTTTGACCAACTCTCTATGGAGCTGGTTCACATATCTCCACTGCTGCTGCAGTGCAAATTTGCACAGGAGCCCTGTGTGTCTTTTGATTCGTTTTAGGCCCAAATTCAGCCAGGCATTTGGGCTGAATTCGGACCTGAAACAGTGAATGGGGACACACCTGACCCCTGCTGTGAGTCGCCTGCAAAGATAGTGTTAACCCAGGTTCACACTGAGCTGCAGGAATGAAGCCTGAACTTGCATGATTTCACTCCCGCATGTCCGTCCCGATTTCGGCCACATCTGTGCAGACGTCAATGTAAATCGCAAAAAGTAGTACAGAAACTACGTTTTGAAATCTGTGTGGTGCTGAAAATGCAGCATCGCACCAATTTAGGATGGGTGCCATTGCCGCCAATTTGACAAATTGCACCAATGTGCACCAGGGCTTAGAAAAACTCTTCGCAGTGCTCAGTTGTCCTTGAACCTACCTAATGGTGCTCTTCATCTGACAGCAACTAAAGCAATCAGTCTATGAGATAAAATGTTGAAGCCCTGTACCCAGGACCGGGATTTCCAGCTGTATAAAGCGGAAACCCGAGAACATGCTCGGTAAGTTTCCCCGTGTACACATGAGAGGTTTTCCTGTCGGGAAAACTGCAGGGAGAGCTTTGGCCGGGAATCCCGGCCATGTGTATGCTCCCTCGCAGTGTTTCCCCATAGGAAAACTGACAGGTTTAAAACCGCTGGGAATCCTGGTGGGAAAATAGAGAGCAGGTTCTCTATTTTCCCGCCGGGATTCCCAGCAGTTTTCCTGTTGGGATAACTGCGAGGAAGCATACACACGGCCGGTTTTCCTGGTCAAAAGCTCTCCCCTCAGTTTTCCTGGCAGGAAAACCTGTCGTGTGTGAGGCTAAACAAAGGTTTTATGTATTGCACAATGTTTCTGCTAGTCAGTGTAGTGAAAGGAAGCTTTGATTGGCTAGAGCGCATGGGCGTCTGCACCATAGGGAAGGGAGGGTAATTGCCCACCTGGAATCGTAAGCCATGACTAAGCACTAAACTAGTGTTAAACGCGTTTGCTGTCCCCTTTTTTGGCTGTATCCTGTGATGCATGTACTGTATTTTACCAATAAAGACAACTTTTCAAGTTCCCCTGGAGTGCAGCTGTCCATCCCTTTTTGAAATTCTCACATTTGCCTAGTGCATTGCCGCCACCTTGGTTTCCTGGGAGGTTCCTCAATTGCTTACAAGACCCACCTGGAGCGGTGACTCTTCTCTCTGGAATCGTAAGAGTGTTCAAGTCAAAGTAAAGACGCTTGCCCCCTTGTGATGCCTTGGAATTTTTTTCTAAGTCTGCTGCTGGGCTGGGGCTGCTCTCAGTCTTTTCCGACTTTTCCGTCCCTCACCCCTGGCCCAAACATCGGATTGGCTCTGCCGTTTGGGCCTCTGCTTTAACATAACCGTGACCCGGCTGTTCTGTGATCGGCTGCTGCCTCAGCCTGCCTCTGTGTAAATGTATGTTGTGCCTATGCCGATCCAGCTGGCGCAGCATCGGCTCCTCCAACAGGTGGGTGGCGTGCAGTGGCCGAGTCCGAGATAAGAGAGAATACGCTGCCAGTGCCAGCCCTGGGCCTATTGCTGTAGAAAAACCACAGGTAACACCAGTGCCTGGCTGTGCCACACCACTGTGTACATCTTTTTGTATTGCAATACATCTGTGTTGTGGGCGGCCATATTTTGATATTAAGGAACACAAACTATACAGTATAGGCTGTTTTCATGAAGATCAAAATATGGCCACAACAGATGTATTGCAATACATGTACATTCTCTAGGCTATATTTATATGGACATGGAGTGAAGCTGAATTGTCCTCAAGAGCTGTTTCACACTGCCAGCTAGCCGCATTATCGGTAAAGCGCCTCTAGTTTTAGCTGTGCTTTAGCTTAGTTTTAGTGGAGAGCTAGCGGTCGAAGACAGGGTTAAATGCGACACTGTATCGCCGCTGCTGAGGCGCTTTGCAGGCGCTTCGGCAGCGGTGCCCATGATGCCCCCCTTAAAAGAATTCAGCGGACAGCCCATGCTAGAGCTAGTAGATATAGGTTTCAATTCCATGACCTGAAGAGCAATCACTGTACCTTTTGACTTTCACGCTGTTTGTAGTGAGCCACATATAGCAATAAGGCTGATATCACACTTGTGATCCTACTGCTGGTGACAACTCAACAGCGGCAAGATAGTTATGAAGGACAAAGCACTTACCTACTTGCATGTATCTCTCTTGTGCTTGCTGAATAAGCAAGGCATCACCCTTGATGGGTGGTAAGTGACATTCTACAGCATTTTCAGCAACAAGGGAGTGACACTAAATAGGTTGGGATCTCCCTGCACATTACAGTAATCTTTATGCTGGGGAGTCTGAAACATAGCCCTGCATCTGAATTTTATAGCACTCAACAACCCTTTTGATAGTTCTTTGTGTGAATTTGAGTTTGAGCTGTTGGTCTCTATAAATAGACATTTAGCAGCAAAGCACCTAAAAATAGACCGACAAACACATGTACCAAGAATACTGAAGATCCTTCAGCTGGCTAATTTCATTAAAAAGTATAGATATGTAATATATTATAGTTTTCTACTAAACTATATTGTAGAAACATTATAAGATATATAACATGATTTTAAGAACATAAAATAAAACTGACCTAAAGGGCAGTTTCACATAAAGTACCATGCAGCTCCTAACTTAATGGGAGTGTTGATTGCCATTTTAAATCGGTTGTATTACCTTCTTGGTGATTATTTTATTTTATTTTTTACCTACAGGTAAGCCTATAATAAGGCTTTCCTGTAGGTAAAAATAAAAAAATCTCCTAAAAACAGCAAGGTGTAGGCAATATTGATCCTGCATGCAGGTCTGGTGTATCCTGCTGGAATGAAGCATCCCGCGGGCATGCATGGGAGTGATGTCATTGCGGCTCTGGCCACTCGGTTGCGGAGCCAGCAATCCCAGAATAAGAGCTGAGGGAAAATGTCAGCTCAATCATCTGTGACCCGGTGTATTACTTCTAAGGTAAGCGATGCATAATAGCACATTATGCTATATTGCATATTTATTTATTTTCAGCTGCTTACTACCGCTTTAAGCAAGCTGCTTGCAGGCTTTTAAGAAGTTCTGAAGCCTTCCAGCAGCTTGTTTAAAGCAACAATCAACACTCCCATTAGGATCTGTGTTCAACATTTACAAACTGGAAATGAATGGTACTTTAAAAACTTTAACAAAGCTTGCTGTAAGCTCTGCAAATGCTTTGTTACAGCTTGCTGCTCTGATACTGTCGCTGTAGCCCACGTGAAATAGGCCTAAGAGGCGGTTCACACTGTGGCGACCTGGGATCCGACTTCAAGTTGCCCCAAGTCACGCGGTCGAGAAAATGAATGGAAGTGAATGGGAGCTGTCTTAATGTACACTACTAAAGTCGCTCCGACTTCAGAAAAAGGTTCCTGTACTACTTCAATCCGACTTGTAGGCAACTTGTACCCATTGATTTCAATGGAAGTCGCCTCAGAAGTCTGATCACTGTCTTAACTGAAGCAACAATACAGGAAGATAACATACATTTCTCAAGCAAACCCCTTTCCTCCCACAGAACTGATTGTTGTTTGATTGGCCACTGGAAAGCCTCCTGTCCTGAAGGCGACTTGAAGTTGCCTTGTAAGTTGCCTGATGATTCATACTGAAGTCATGTCCAAGTTGCATCCCAAAGTCGTGCTGGAAGTCGTGTTGCCCCTGTGTGAATGGGCTCTAAAACAGTATCGATTTTCACCCATTGGAGCCGGGGTGCTGCATGTTTTTGTAGGTCCAAAGATGACACCCTTTTCTTTTGGGGCGACAACTTGGCGAGTCACCGACCTGAAACAAGGATGTGCGTCTGTTTTGAAAACACTTTATTTGCTAACGATTACAGTTTTTCTCTATTGTTTTGGCTCATTTCTTGAAACCGGAATTACATTCTCAAAACTCTAAGATCATTTGGCAAAACAGTCTTACAGTTCAGCACAACACTATAACTAACTTGCAAAAGCTCATATCTTCCCCAAAACTGTTCACTCATGCTTCAAAACCATATTCCTTTCCCATATAAAGAGTCAGTGCCTCCAATATGGCAAAGATCCTTCTTAATTGCTTTGGCTCATTTCTTGAAACAGACCAGACATTCTCAGCTCTCTTGGTGCTTTTGCCAAAATAACCTGGATGGTTTGGCACAATACCATGGTTCACCTTCAAAAGTTCATATCTTTCCCAAAACAGTTCACCTGTGTGTCAAAACTAAATTTATTTTTCATTCAAATATTCAGTGCCCCCAAAATGCATCATCCCTTTGGCATTGTGTAAGCACTGCAAGTCAAAATGTTTAGATGTTTTATCTCTATGGCAGAGGACTATTGAAATATCCCTCATGTCCACCTTTCAGTCTTAGCCCGGTCCTTCATTGACAATGGTTACTGTACAGTTTTTGTCTAGCTAACTGAATACAATTGTGTATAAAACTGAAAAAAAAAGAAAAGATTTTAGGGTAAGAGTAGCCTCCAAGGTTTGACATCACACATTGCATTCATACTGCCAAGGAAAAATTACTTTACAGTATTGTATCCATTATCATTCACACACAAAGTAACTTCCATACATGAGACTAAACGTATACAGCATAATATACAGAAATATAAACACACAAACAAAAAAAAACAAGGACAATTAAATTTAGCCTACGATGCTGTAAATAAAGCTCTAGTTTCACAACTACTGTATGGCCCCTTTCACACGGGGCGGCTCAGTCCGTCTGTCCGTGTTCACCCGATCCGCCAGACGGATGGAAAAGTAGTTTTTTCCTCCGTCACATTTTGGCGGGTCGGATGTCAGCGGGCAAGTCACCGCTGACATCCGCTGCTCCATAGAGGAGCACAGAGCGCCCATTCAGGTCCGCCTAAAAAACTGGCAGGCGGACCTGAACAGGCCACCCATGTGAAAGAGCCCTAACATCTCTTCACTGGTCGCTGTCCTCACCCTCCCTCTCCTGGGTACTACCCTCCCCTTCCTGCCCATCCACACACTGCTGTCTGTCTGGCCAAAGATTCCCATCAACATTGCAGCATATATCCTCCCTTGCGATGCAACGAGGGAAGAAACGAGGGAGATGTCGCAACCATCGCCTACACTGATCTCCTGTAATATTCTCACAGGCAGCGTCTATTGCATGGAGCAGGGACCTCTGATCTTGAGGCTGATGCTCATACACTCTCCACCTCCAAGCGCAGAAAAACTCCTCAATAGGATTGAGGAAAGGAGAGTAAGGTGGTAGGAACACCATATCCATCCTTGGATGAGCAGTGAACCAGGCCCTGATAAGCGGGCCACGGTGGAAATTCACATTGTCCCATATAATTATATATTGTGGTAGGTGAGGCCCTATGAGACCTCTCTCATTTTCAGGGTTCAAATCCAAATGAAAGCGGTCCAAGAAGATGAGGAGCTTCTGTGTATGGTGTGGGCCAAGACTGGGCATGTGAGTGGCCACACCATTCTCAGAAATGAAAGCACACATAGTTATATTGCCCCCTCGCTGGCCTGGGACATCCACCGTGACCCAGTGGCCAATAAAATTATGGCCACGTCTTCGGCCCTTGGCCAGGTTGAAGCCAGCCTCATGCCCATACACGAGTATGTGAGAGGTCTCGTTTGCTTCCAATGCCATTATTCTCTACAATAGAGTAAATAAAGAAAACATCAAATCAGTCATACATAAGAGTCATACACTGCAGTTACAGACAGCTACATAGGAATGTTCTATGTTCTGCACAAGTTCAATATACTACTGGCCAGTATTCCAGTGGTTCCAAACCTGGGGTACATGTACCCTATGCAGAGGTACTACAGGGGGTATTTGACAGAAAGGGGAGGGGAAAAATTATCAACGACTAGACTTACTGAAATGTTACAGTAACATTATTAGATAGATTTACATGGGAGGCACTTCTGTAATTGCAGCTCTTTGACCCTTTTACTTACTGTATTGTATGTTCTTCAAAATAAGGTTTATAATGATAATTGCATCATACAGTAAGCTGCAGTTTCTAATACTGGAATACTACTGTAAACTGTATCATCAATATTGTAGAAAATAAACTATTCCATACTATTCCATAGTTTATTTTCTACAATATTTTTCTTGTCATGGTTAGTATCATACGTAACATCCCACTGAAGTAAGATACTGTAATACTGTAGGCCTATCACACACACACACACACACTAAATGAATACGTAAATGAGTAAATAAACATATTTGTTGCTCTATGCACAGTGTCCTGTCCTATACATTATATTAATCCATCATTGATTGTGAGGCCATGTTTGATGACATGGTCTATAATTGTGGCCCGAATTTCATCAGGGACAGCATGGTGTCTTCATGCTCCTCGGCCTCTTACCCCTATTCCACCACCACGCACCCTTACTCCTCCTCCGCTTCTTCCTCTTCCTCCAGCAGGCAGTTGCCCTTGTTTATTTACTTGGCCAGGTGCCTCCATGTTCAGAAATTCTACTTGTCCTGCATGGTCAAGCTCTCTCTCTCTCTCCCTATATATATATATTTATATGTTTGGCAGCATTCACAATCATGGACAGCACCTCTCAGGTAACTAAACTAAACTTACTGTTTGATTGGTCACCTGAGACCAACTCCTCCTTCGTTAGTCAAGTTCTAGTTGTACCTGACTGCTATCAAATTTTGCAAGAGATTCATATATGGTTATTATGGTATTATGTTCCTGAATAATTTTGACAATTGAACAGACTATTGTGCATGTGATGACTTAAACAATGAAATGACGCTGACACGTTTTGGAGAGAACGACCATTAGACTGAGAATTGACAAATCAGTTTAGATCAACAAGATCTATTCAATTGAAAATTGTGCTAAATGTAGGCTACTTGTACTAAATAATTAGAAAAATGTACTAAGACATTCAGACATGTACTGAGACATTTGCAATTTGATGAAATGAATGAGAAATGCAATTCAGTTGTGAACAATTGCCAAGTGGTTTGGAGATTTGTCCATGTTGTTTTGAGAATGTCATTTCTGTTTCAAGAAATGAGCCAAAACAATAGAGAAAAACTGTAATACAGGTACAGGCCAAGTAGTAAAACATGACCAGAATAACCATCCTGGCGCACACAACCCACATAAAGTACACCTGAAATAAATCTGGACCATGATGTGCAAGTAAACTCTGCTAGTAAATGGACTCTTCTGAAGCAGTCAAATGTACTAACATGTACAGAGGCACATTGCAAGTCCATAGAAATTGTTGTGAAAGGAAAATACTGCAATAGCATTCAAAATACATGCTTCTTGCAGTGCATTTACTTCTACTTACTACATTTTTTTTGGTTTGTGACAGGGTTTTGTTATTCTTTCTGATGAACCATCTTCATGTATTCCTGCAGTGGGGCCAGAGGCATTAGAAATCTAGGTTTACATGGGGAATGTGCTCCAGAAATGGAGAATATCTTATTGTATCTGTAAGAATACAATAAAGAATCAAATTCTTCTACACGTACAAAAATAATAAAAAAAATAAGTTTAGGCTGGCGCAAGCAGCACTTTAGCTATGCCAAAGTTCCTGTAATTATACTGTAGTCTGCAAGGAAGATGTGTTGCTTCCTTTTTTAAAGGTCTTTCAAATCTACTGTATTTCCTCTGGATGTCTGGTAGTGTATTCTACATAGAAGTGTATGGCTCTTAGCCAGGCTGTGAATAAAGTACTATCCCTTGTGTACTGTATATCCATCCCATCACTAGAGCAGCCTGTGGTGAATGTTCCATTGTCGTTGGTTCCCTCCTCTGTAGAAGGGTGTTATTTGACACCCTGCTTTGGTTCCTTTCTTATCCATGGTATAAAAACTGTGCTTGTAAGAGAGGAATGTGTCCTTTTCTCTCTTGTCTACTTACAAAACATGGGTTGGTGCAGAAAAATCTCACAGTTCTCAACTTTACAGGCCTTTAACCCTTAAGCCGCTGCATGTATCAAATGGAATGCAAGCTGTCATGGGAAACCCCTTTAAGTAACAGACGTAAAAAGGTCAGATTGATTATAGGGTGGAATAAACTGCCTTTCTTAATAAAAAGAAATATAGAAAGGGCAATGAGCCATAGTACTAAATAATCAGTAATCCCCTCGCTGTTCTTTAATTCACTTGGCTGATAACTGAAAAGCCAAAGATGATTAATGTAAGAAGCCATTCATGTTTAGTTTGATCCTTACCAATTTAGAGATTGAACTAAAACAAAAGTTATCAACAGAGACTTTGTGAGCCAGCTTATCCTCACCAACCCACACTGCTTGTGCACCATTGTTTCTTGCTGACCCTTTCAAACGCCATTACAAAAACCTGCCCATTTTGCCGCCATTGGAGGCCCCTTTTTTTTATTCAGTAATGACAGCCCAACTATATCACTGCACCTGTGGTCATGGGGTCTAGCAGAGGGGTTGCACCTGAGCCATAAGTAGTTCTAACACCACTCAGTATAAGATGACGTACAAAAAAAATGTGTGCCTGATTTGTCCCTGAAACAGAGAACAGGGACGCATCGGACCCCCTTGCTGTCAGCAGCATCTGTTTTAACCGGTAAAGGACCGCCGCACGACTATTCACGTTGGCAGAATGGCACGGTTGGGCACATGGACATACAGGTACGTCCCCTTTAAGATGCCCAGCCGCAGGTCACGAGCGCGCCATCGGCGGCGTGCTCGGGACCCGGTCCTGTCCTTCATGACCGTGGCCTGCGGGACCCGCGGACCCGATCACCGCCGGTGTCCCGCGATCCAGTCAAAGAGAGGAAGAACGAGGAGAGGTGAGTGTAAACATACCTTCCCCGTTCTTCCTAGTGTGGCTGTTAGTGATCGTCTGTTCCCTGTGTTAGGGAATGACAATCAGTGATGTCACACGCACAACCGCGCCCCCCCACAGTAAGAACACTCCCTTAGAACACACTTAACCCTTACAGCTGCCCCTCCTGGTTAACCCCTTCACTGCCAGTGTAATTTTCACAGTAATCAGTGCATTTTTATAGCAATTTCGTTGTAAAAATGTGTCAAAAGTGTCCGATGTGTCCGCCATAATGTCGTAGTTACGAAAAAAATCGCTGATCACCGCCATTACTAATAAAAAAAAGATTATTAATAAAAATTCCATAAAACTATCCACTATTTTGTAAACGCTATAAATTTTGCGCAAACCAATCAATAAACTCTTATTGCGATTTTTTTTTTTAACAAAAATATGTAGAAGAATACGTTTCGGCCTAAACTGAGGAAAAAAATAGTTTTTAATATATTTTTGGGAATATTTATTATAGTAAATGTAAAAAATATTGCTTTTTTAAATTGATGCGCTATTTTTTTTCATTGCCCAAAAAATTAAAACAGCAGAGTTGATCAAATACCACCAAAAGAAAGCTCTATTTGTGGGAAAAAAAGGATGCCAATTTTGTTTCAGAGCCACGTCGCATGACCACGCAATTGGCAGTTAAAGCGACGCAGTGCCGAATCACAAAAAGGGGCCAGGTCCTTTACCTGCATATTGGTCCGGGTCTTAAGTGATTAAAGTCGATGTAAACCCATCAATTTGATCATTTCAAAAAACAGTTAATATTTCTGGCATGCCGGAAATGCTAGCTGTCACACCTGTCAAACCATCCAATGGCTGGTTTCATAACTGGTCACAAGTGCATCATCATGGCAGATGCAGATTAAACAGAGGCCAAGATGGCAGCTTCCTTGGCTGAAAACGATAGGAGGGTTTACTTCCACTTTAAATGTGAGCCCAGCCTTAATGGTGAATTACCACTTGCTGACCAGCTGCCACAGTTGTACTACAGCATGTTAGCTCAGCTGTGCAAAACACCATAGCTGTACGTCGGTCCCTTTAATAGCTATAGCAGGCGCCCGCTGGGTGTCGCCAATGAGCATGTCCGGCCACCCACGTTCGCTCCACATAGAGCCAGAACGAGGATCTATCAATGTAAACAGATCCCCGTTCTAATAGGGAAGTAGAGAGAGATTGTCTGTTCCTAGTAATCAGGAACAGCGATATCTCTCTCTCTCTCTCTCTCTCTCTCTCTCTCTCTCTACTCCAAGTCAGTACACCCCACTCCCTAGGAAACGCTTAACACCCTTGATCACCCCTAGTGTTACCCCTTCCCTACTAGTGCCATTTGTACAGTGATCAGTGCCTATTTTTAGCTCTGATCACTGTAATAATGTCACTGGTCCCAAAAAAGCGTCAAGTGTCTGATCTGTCCGCCGCAATTTGCACCGGAGACAGTCAGGAGATGTGTGAACTGGCTCCATAGAGAGTCGGTCAAAATCTCATGACATGTGAATTGGATGCGGGGAGTACCGCTTTCCGAATTGGAATAGTGTGAACACAGCCTGAAGGTTTAAAAAGTAAGCAAACATAATATAAAACAAATGTAATATTCCTGCAGGGAACCTGTCGGTAGCTAGAATAAAGTGATCAATGTGACGGCCTAGGGGAGGGGGTAGGAAAGAAAAAAAAAAGGGGGGTGGCAGGGGTATGAGGGAGGTGTGGTGGACAGATCCTCTAGAGGTAGAGATACTCTTAGGCCGCATACACAGAATCAGACATGTCCGATGAAACAGGTCTGACGGACCGTTTTCATCGGACATGTCTGAAGTGGTCTTTTGGTCTGATGCGTACACACCATCGGACCAAAATCCCCTCGGACCAGAACGCGGTCACGTAGAACACACCGACGTGCTGAAAAAAGGAAGTTCAATGCTTCCAAGCATGCGTCGAATCAATTTGACGCATGCGCAGGATTTTGGTCCGATGGTTGGGCGTACTAACCATCAAACCTGTCCGACGGATAGGTTTCCAGCGGACAAGTTTCTAAGCATGTTTAGAAACTTTTGTCCGCTGGAAAACTGTCCGATATGACGTACACACGATCGAACATGTCCGCTGAAACTAGTCTGCGGACCAGTTTCAGCGGACATGTTCGATCGTGTGTACGCGGCCTTAGGGTGAGTTTGATAATAGGATTAGTAGTAAAGCATCTGTCTGAGGGGAGGATCTAGAATAAATCATCAACCGTGCAAGGTCACAGCTCAACGCCTCCAGGGAGACCCAAATGGGAGTCTCAGAGTGAGCGTGGAATTTCGGTATGTAGGCCAATATATTTGTTTATATTTTATATAGATGCCTTGTAGTTGGTGACTGGCTTTCTCCAACTCAGGGGAGTATGACATTGGGCTGTGCTCCCTCGGTGGTTGTCAAACATTCCTCTTTTTCCAGTAAAAAAGTTCAACAGTTAAATTAGGTTGTGAGGACATTGAAAAATAATTCCAGGTCTGAAGGTAATAGGAATACTTTAGAAGGGGTAGAGAAATGACACTAGATACACATACAGAATACTTTATTATTTCCAAAGGGAAAATAAGACATGAGTGCAGAAATAGCCAGGTCCACAAAGAAGCAGCTTGTTTCAAAAGACCATAGATGGGTGATATGTTATTTGTTGGGAGAGGTGCAGGTAGAGTAGAGTAGCCTGTGGCCTGCTGGGGTCATGTCCCAGTGATAAAAAATGAGTGTCCATGTAGAGCTGGGCACACTAAGGCCTCGTACACACGAGGCAATCTATTTGAACAAATCTGTCTGATAGGATTTTGGTTTGCTCGCGTGTACACACGAGCAAACCAAAATCCCCGCCAGCAGACGGCGCGCCGTACACACGATCGAATCTGTCTGCTGGGACGGTCTAGCAGACCGTTTCCAGCAGACAGATTTGATCGTGTGTACGATCCTAAGGGGGGAGTGTAGCCTAATGTCATGTACACACGACCAGTTTTCCTGCCAGAAAAACTGCCATGAGAACTTTTGGCCAGGAATCCCGGCTGTGTGTATGCTCTATCGCAGTTTCCCTATGGGGAAAACCTGCGGTGGAGCATACACATGGCCGGGTTTCCCGACCAAAAGCTCTCATGGCAGTTTACCTGCCAGGAAAACCGGTCGTGTGTACAAGGCATTGGGCCACATTCTTTGTCCGGAAACCCGGCCATGTGTAGGGGGAAAAAGCTACCGAGCAGGTTCTCATTTTTCCCGGCAGACTTTTACCGCCGGAATAACCGATTGTGTGTACAAGGCATAAGAGTTGTAGAAACTGTTATGAGGAACTGCAGTGAGAGTTGCTTGCAGAAAATCACCTACAAAATAATCTCTACCACAATAGAAGACTTTTCTTCTGCTGTATGACCACCACCTTGAGACCCACAAGTTACACATAACCCAACCCTGCAGTTATGCCAATATTACCCGCTATTCATCTTTTGTTATCAGTCTCTTTGTATAAAAGTACAACAGGCATGTGGGCGGTTACCCCCAATGTAAACAAAACCTGCATCTATACTGTATATATTACTAATGAGGCAATCTTTTGTTTAATTTTCTGTGTTCAAATAATGAATGACCCCCAAAGGAAGTTCAAAGGATAACTAAACATATTGGGAGACTGTGTTCCACAGAAGAGCTTAGCGTCTGTTTGTATTGTAAACACAGTGAATAAGCATCTCCTATAACAAATTCTGATCATGTGGCGCAGTAACCGTATAAGCAGGTCCCGACCTGTCTGAGGATAAGCAAACATCCATTACTAGTTAGATTGCATTTATTCATATTACACAAGCACACTAAGCAATGTTACTTATGCACAAGCACACAGTCACTAAGCACAAACATGTTAAGAGGCGAGTTATAGACTTGTCTGCGCGTCTGCCTATGGCTCATTCCTATATTATTCTTCTGTGCTCTTGCTCCGGCACATAAAACGTCTCGCAAAATAAATTCATGTAGTTATTAATACAAGTCATTTGTGAAAGAGTAGGACCATTGCAAATGGGATTGTTTACATTTTAAAATTAGCCGGCTGGAACAAAGTGTGATATATACTTATTTGCCATTATGATGTAATTATTTAGTCCTGTAAAGTAAAATATTCATACTTACGTCTATTTATCTCAGAACCACTGGCGTTCATAACCTCATTTACCAACATGCACATGACCACAAAGAGGCTGCAATGTCTGCTGGTAAACTCCTGACAAAAGGAATATTGTGTGCGCTTATAAACAGGTTAAGCGGAAATTTTATATATTGCAGTTTACCAATCCTTAGATATATTGGTTTCCTTTTTTACCTGGTGATCCAGCCATTGACACACTTCCTGGCCTAGATTCACGTAGGGCGGCATAACTATGAGCGGATGTAGCGTATCGTATTTACCCTACGCCGCCACAACTTAGATGCAAGTACAGTATTCTCAAAGAACTTACTTCCTAAGTTACGGCAGCATAGCGTAAATCTGCAGGCGTAAGCGCGCCTAATTCAAATGGCGAAGAGGTGGGCGTGTTGTATGGAAAATAATCGTGACCCCACGTAATTGACGCTTTGAACGAACGGCGCATGCGCCGTCCGTGGACGTATTCCAGTGCACATGCTTTGGATAGAGTGCCTAAGATACGTCGCACACTGCCTACGACGTGAACGTAACTTACGCACAGCCCTATTGGCGTACGACTTGCGCAAACGACGTAAAAAGATACGCTTGTTCCAACGTCCATACCTTGCATGGGCTGCGCCACCTAGAGAGCAGCTTTATCTTTACCCCGGCGTATGTCTTACGTAAATAGCGTAACTAATTGCGATGGGCGCACGTACGTTCGAGAATCGGCGTATTTAGCTCATTTGCATATTCGACGCGGAAATCAACGGAAGCGACACCAAGCAGCCAGCGTAAATATGCACTCAAGATACGACGGCATAGGAGACTTACGCCGCTTGTATTTTGGCCGAATTTATGCGTAACTGATTCTGAGAATCAGGCGCGCATTTACGACGGCGCAGATTCGGACTTACGATGGTGTACGTGGAGATAGGCCGGTGTAAGTCTTTGAGAATCTGGCCCCCTGTCTGGTTATTTCTACCTTGGTTGGAGGAACGATGAAGACACATTTGAACTGTAGCATAGTCAAGGAAGGATAGTTCTAGACTAGCAGATGGACTTAAAGGATCACTTAAGGAATTTTTATTTTTTTTAACTAAATGGCTTCCTTTACCTTACTGCAGTCCTGGTTTCATGTCCTCATTGTTCGTTTTTGCTTTGAAGTTGCTGTAATTCTGCTCTAATCTCCACACTTCCTGCTTGTCTGGCTCCTTATGAAAAATCTCATGGCAGCTTTTCACTGTGGTCCAAGCTGTCATTACTGTGTGTCTAAAACTCCTCAGAACCAATCAGATTCATTTTAAAAACAAAACACTGCCCTATATTTGTTTGTTTTTGTTCCGTGTGTCTCTTCACATCATAGAAACATGAAACCAGTTTAAAAGTGAAACTGCAGGCACATTATATGATTGATTTTTATTTATTTTTAATAATTTTTAAAAGGAATCAGTTAGCTATTATGTCTCTATACCCTGTAAACAGTAATTTCAGCAAAAAACTATTTTTCCTTTAGTGACCCTTTAGCTAACAAATTAAAGCCAAACTCCAACCTTTTAAGTAGTTACAACAGAGCCCCTTTGGGATTAAAGTTTTACATAAAATGAAAAAAAAAAAAAAAAACACGGATCATTGTAAGCACCCCTGTAAGTGGTTAATGGTTTGTCCCAACCCTGGAAGTATGGGCTAATATAAGATGGGTTAAAAATGCTGCCTCCCCTCTTCCTATCTATGCTGCATACTGTTTGTAAAAGGGATCTATGCAAGTACTGTTTTTTTTTTTTATCAGCCTCAAGCCCCGTACACACGTACGAGAACCTTGATGGGCGGAACACATCGTTCCGCCCGTCGAGGTTCTCTGCCGGCCGTCGAAATCGGCGACCCGCCCATCGGGAATGGCAACCAGCCATTCATCCCGACGGGCCGTCGAGCAAATAGAGAGCCTGCTCTCTATTCGCTCAACGGGATTCCCGACGGGCGGGGCGAGCCAGGAGCGTACACACGGCCGAGGTTCTCGCTGGAATGCAGCTCCCAGCGAGGTTCTCGCTGGTTTCTAGCGAGAACCTCGGTCGTGTGTACGCCGCCTCAGTGTGGTCACGAGATCCAGTTGCTTCTGCTCACCAGTGTCGGAAAGCGCTCAACAACTGGTCTAAATTCATGATAGCTGTGATGTCACCCAACGGCTTTCATTGCCCCTATGTGGTAAACACTCCAGCCCATCCCCTGTGACAGCCTGCAACATTATACCGTTAACCCAAAGTGAAAGTCAGGAACAAGAAGAAAGGTCCTAGAGGCTACACTGTTGTTGTAGAAGTAAAACAATCTGTACACATACTTATAGGAATTAACAAAGAGTGCTGCAAGCACAAGCATGCAGAATGCTTTTAACTATAACAAAAAGTGGAGCAGATGCTGCTTCCCAGTGAGAATCCAGAAGATCCAGTTTGTGAGCAGAGAACACTATGTTCTAAGTTTTCTCTGGATTTGGTATTTCCGGATCGGAAGCTTGAAGCTTCCAAAGAGTCTTGCCTTCATTCCTGTGTCTGGGCTTTGCTAGTTGCCTGTAGCCTGTGTGAGGGCACAGGTCTGCAGGATCATTATAAGCCAAAACTGAGCAAAGCTCTGGGCAGTTGATGTCGCTTGGAGATAGAACCCTGTTAGGAGATCTGGTTCTTCCTATCAGAGACTGCATCCCTTCTGTGGGGGACTTCTGCCCAAAGGTCAAGACAGTTACGTGGACCTTGGAAACCAAGAGAGGGTCTGGGAGGCTGAACAAAGCAAGGTGATTATCAGGTCCAGGGGGGCTGGAGGAAATCTGAAGTTCTCTGAAAGAGTGGGTAAACCCAAGAGAATGGAACATTCGCGCTGCATGCTCCAATCTCTCTGCCATCCCCACCCATTATAATGGGTCAGGAAGCTTAGTTATTTCCCCAGACTTGTGACTAAGCTGATCGAAAACGTAGTGCTGAGAGTGAGATGCACACCTTAAGTGTCTACCTGGGATGTGTAAACCCCTATAGAAATATCTGGAACAAATCAATGCTCACAAAGAGGTGAAACCTTGCTGAACACAAATGTGTGTTTTTAAAAGTGTAATTTTTCCTCCCTTTTAAAAATAAATTGGTGGTGCAATATGCCTGGGCTGTAATCAACTGCTGCCCGTATACAATGTTTGTGGCTACTGTTGATAAAATGAGGTGTTCCCCATCATGTAAAAAGAAACACCACAAAGGAAACAACACCTACTAAGGCTACCAGTTAAAAAAAAAAAATTTATTGGACATAATAATATATAGAAAAATGCGTGGCATCATCAAAGACCCCCCACACTCCACTTGAGGAATCCCCCAGCCACCTCTATTATGTCCAATAAACATATTATTTTTTTAACGGGTAGCCTTATGCCCTGTACACACAAGCAGAATTTTTGTTGATAAAAAGTTGGATGGTTTTTCCAACGCAATTCCGCTCAAGCTTGACTTGCAAGCACACGGTCACACCAAATTCCGACCATCAAAGAAGCGGTGACGTACAACACTACGACGAGCTGAGAAAAATTAAGTTCAATGCTTTCGAGCATGTTTCGAAAATGGTTTCCGACCATGCATGTTTTTTTTTTCCTATCGGAATTCCATACAGACGAACGGATTTTTCGATGGGATTTTTTTCCATCTGCAAAATTGAGAACCTGCTCTCTATCTAAGTCCGTCGGAAATTCCGACGTATGAAGTCCGATGGGGCATACAAGCGGTCGGAATATCCGATTAAAAGCTCCCATTGGACTTTTTCCATCGGAAATTCTGACCGTGTGTACGTGGCATCAGTAGGTGCTGTTTCATTTGTGGTGTTTCTTTTTGTATGTGGTATATTGGAAGCATCTCCCCTTACAATATTACTTGGATATAGGCACCAGTTGGAACACCATTTCCAGGTTTCAACCATTTGTGGGGGTTTTGTTGTTCTCCATCATGTAGGCCTGAAATAGTGATTGGCACTGAGAATTTTTTTTGTGTAAAAAGTTCATGTTGTTGGGATTGCTGGAAATGCAAAGGCAGACCCCATTTATGGAACAGGTGGCTCCACAAATTCAGTATCTCACATAGGTGGAAGATGATCCCTTGTTATTATTTTACATGCAGTGTGCAAGATTGCTAGGTCTGTGCTACTGTATGTGTAGTGGTCACCTTCCAGTATTTTGGTAGGTGAACCTGTTCATTGCAGCCCCTGTTATTGTAGTTACAGTGCCTTGCGAAAGTATTCAGCCCCCTTAAACTTTGCGACCTTTTGCCACATTTCAGGCTTCAAACATAAAGATATAAAACTGTATTTTTTTGTGAAGAATCAACAAGTGGGACACAATCATGAAGTGGAACGAAATTTATTGGATATTTCAAACTTTTTTTGTTTTTAACAAATAAAAAACTGAAAAATTGGGCGTGCAAAATGATTCAGCCCCTTTACTTTCAGTGCAGCAAACTCTCTCCAGAAGTTCAGGGAGGATCTCTGAATGATCCAATGTTGACCTAAATGACTAATGATGATAAATAGAATCCACCTGTGTGTAATCAAGTCTCCATATAAATGCACCTGCAGAGAGCATCATGAAGAACAAGGAACACACCAGGCAGGTCCGAGATACTGTTGTGGAGAAGTTTAAAGCTGGATTTGGATACAAAAAGATTTCCCAAGCTTTAAACATCCCAAGGAGCACTGTGCAAGCGATAATATTGAAATGGAGTATCAGACCACTGCAAATCTACAAAGACCTGGCCGTCCCTCTAAACTTTTAGCTCATACAAGGAGAAGACTGATCAGAGATGCAGCCAAGAGGCCCATGATCACTCTGGATGAACTGCAGAGATCTAGAGCTGAGGTGGGAGACTCTGTCCATAGGACAACAATCAGTCGTATACTGTACAAATCTGGCCTTTAGGGAAGAGTGGCAAGAAGAAAGCCATTTCTTAAAGCTATCCATAAAAAGTGTCGTTTAAAGTTTGCCACAAGCCACCTGGGAGACACACCAAACATGTGGAAGAAGGTGCTCTGGTCAGATGAAACCAAAATCAAACTTTTTGGCAACAATGCAAAATGTTATGTTTGGCGTAAAAGCAACACAGCCCATCACCCTGAACACACCATCCCCGCTGTCAAACATGGTGGTGTCAGCATCATGGTTTGGGCCTGCTTTTCTTCAGCAGGGACAAGGAAGATGGTTAAAATTGATGGGAAGATGGATGGAGCCAAATACAGGACCATTCTGGAAGAAAACCTGATGGAGTCTGCAAAAGACCTGAGACTGGGACAGAGATTTGTCTTCCAACAAGCCAATGATCCAAAACATAAAGCAAAATCTACAATGGAATGGTTTACAAATAAACATATCCAGGTGTTAGAATGGCCAAGTCAAAGTCCAGACCTGAATCCAATCGAGAATCTGTGGAAAGAACTGAAAACTGCTGTTCACAAACGCTCTCCATCCAACCTCACTGAGCTTGAGCTGTTTTGCAAGGAGGAATGGGCAAAAATTTCAGTCTCTCGACGTGCAAAACTGATAGAGACATACCCCAAGCGACTTACAGCTGTAATCGCAGCAAAAGGTGGCGCTACAAAGTATTAACTTAAGGGAGCTAAATAATTTTACATGCCCAATTTTTCTGTTTTTTATTTGTTAACCACTTGACGGCGGGCGGGATACTCTATTGTTCTGACAGGACGTCATATGACGTCCTGTCATTTAAAGTTGATAAGGGCGTGCGTGCGCGCTGCCGTCGGCGCGCGCAACCGTCGCGTTACTGAGAACACCATGCGCATGCCCGGCGGCCGCGATGGCCGTCGGGCACCCGAGGTTGCCGAGTATCTGAGCTGGGACGTGGAGCTCTGTGTGTAAACACAGAGCTCCACATCCCTGTCAGGGAGAGAGGAGACGCATCTGTGTCCCTTGTACATAGGGACACAATCGGTCACCTCCCCCAGTCACCCCCTCCCCCTACAGTTAGAACACAAACTAGGCTACACATTTAACCCCTTCCTTGCCCCCTAGTGGTTAACCCCTTCCCTGCCAGTTACATATATATATATATATATATATATATACTGATATTAATCTCTTCTTATACAAAGTTTGTATTATTTCTATACTGGTGTGCATTTACACTCTCCGGTCACTTTATTATGTACACCTTGCTAGTACCAGATTAGACCCCCCCCCTTTTGCCTTCAAAACTGCATTAATTCTTCATGGTATAGATTCAACCAGGTGTCAGAAACATTCCTCAGAGATTTTGGTCCATATTGACATGATAGCATCACACAGTTTCTGCATATTTGTTGGCTGAACATCCATGATGTAAATCTTCCATTCCACCACATCCCAAAGGTGCTCTATTAAATTGAGATTTGGTGACTGTGGAGGCCATTGGAGTACATTGAACTCATTGTCATGTTGAAGAAACCAGTGGTGAGATGATTTGATGTTTGTGACATGGTGCATTATCCTGCTGGAAAGAGCCATCAGAAGATGGGTACACTGTAGTCATAAAGGGATGGACATGGTCAGCAACAATACTCAGGTAGGCTGTGGTGTTTAAACGATGCTCAATTGGTACAAAGGGGCCCAAAGTGTGCCAAGGATATATCCTCCTCATCATTACACCACACTTTCATGTTGTTTATGCTATGGGGCAGCTAAAATCGAGACTCATCAGACCAGGCAGTGTTTGGTGAGCCTGTGCAAATTGTAGCATTTGTTTCCTGATCTTAGCTGACAGGAGTGGCACCCAGTATGATCTTCTGCTGCTATAGCCCATCTGCTTCAAAGTTTAACCACTTGCTTACTGGGCACGTATACCCCCTTCCTGACCAGGTGAAATTTCAGCGTCCGGCACTGCGTCGCTTTAACTGACAATCGCGCGATTGTGCGACGTGGCTCCCAAACAAAATTGGCATCCTTTTTCTCCCACAAATAGAGCTTTCTTTTGGTGGTATTTGATCACCTCTGCGGTTTTTATTTTTTGCGCTATAAACAAAAAAAGAGAGACAGTTTTGAAAAAAAAAATCAATATTTTTTAATTTTGCTATAATAAATAGCCCAATTTTTTTTTTCTCAGTCAAGGCCGATATGTATTCTTCTACATATTTTTGGTAAAAAAAAAAAAAACGCAATAAGCGACTGGTTTGCGCAACAGTTATAGCGCTTACAAAATAGGGGACAGGATTATTATTAATTTTTATTATTTATTTTTTTACTAGTAATGGCGGCGATCTGCAAATTTTTATTGGAACGTCGACATTATGGCGGACACATCCGACACTTTTGACACATTTTTGGCGCCATTAACATTTATACTGCGATCAGTGCTATAAATATGCACTAATTACCGTATAAATGTGACTGGCATTGAAGGGGTTAACACTAGGTGGCGAGGATAGGGTTAAATGTGTACCCTGCATTGTGTTCTAACTGTGGGGGGAGGGGGGTGACTGGGGGAGGTGACCGATCTGTGTCCCTATGTACAAGGGACACAGATCCGTCTCCTCTCTCCCTGACAGGACGTGGATCTGTGTGATTACATACACAGATCCACGTCCATGTCTGTATACCGTAGATCGCGAGTGCCTGGCGGACATCGTGGCCGCCAGGCACGCGCATCGGCATCTCAGGGATACGGCGGGCAAACGCGTGGCGCTGGAGCGCCTCCCAGTGGCCTGGAGGAGCGGAGGACGTCTAAAGAGAATTAGAGCCACCCTGTGGCCGTACAAAGTCGTACGGCCTTCGGGAAGTGGTTAATGTGTTGTGCATTCAGTGATGTTATTCTGCATATCTTGGTTGTAATGAGTGCTTATTTGAGCTACAGTTGCCTTTCTATCATCTGGAACCAGTTTGCCCATTCTCCTCTGATGTCAACAAAAGGCCTTTTCCTCCACACAAACGCCACTCACTGGATATTTTCTCTTTTTCGGAGCATTTGGTGTTATAAGTACCATTACCATGTTTTTATTATGAATAATCTGTGTGCCAAATACTCTGGTACAAACTGGTGACACAATGAAGAGAATAGAAAACATAATAATGAATCTCTGTTTGTTTATAAACAATAGATATGTTTTTAAGCTGTTAAAATGTTCTCTTACAGGTGGAGCAATGTTGGCAGAAGATCTGAGGTTCCTTCACCACAGCTGTTTTGGAAAACCATAAAATAAAGCATAATGTACTGTTGTTCATTAATTAAATAGCAAGCTCAAGTACGGGCATATTGTTTATTATGCCAAAAATGTGTGTGTGACAAATGTTATTTCTCTGCTTTACTATTTTCCTATGGTTCCCTGTTCTACCAAGCCTATGCCAAGTTGCCTTAAGCTGTCCATGCACCAGTAGAACCTCATTCCAAAAATGTTATTTTCAGAACATTTGTTCAATTTGCTAATGGTTACTGGGGTCAAATAAATGTTCGTTTTTGACCACAGTGATGAGAAAATTTGAAAGAGCAGGATGGAAAAATTTTCTTGAAGGAACAAAATGGAATGTGGTTTTCATTTGAGAAAAATTCTACATACTGTAATGAAACCTGTTAAATACATCTGGGATTACATTCAAATAGAAGGCCTGGAATAAATTTGAAGGGCTTTTGAACAAAATTAGTTTACTCAATGATGGCAAGAAATAATGATCTGATGAACGGCTTTTCTGTTTCTATACATTTTTAACCACTTCAATACCCAGCCATAGAAAATTGACGGCCTGGGATGGGATTTACCATCCTAAGTGGCCGTCAATTGACGGCCTGGGCATTGCAGGTGAATATCTGGATGATGCCTGCAGCCTGCAGCCAGAGGCATCATCCAGATATCCTCTTCTTCAGCCGACGATTCTGCACAATGTAAGAACGATCATATCGGCGGTTCCGCCGCTTGATCGTTCTTACAGGCCGCGGGAGGGGACATCCCCCCCTCCCGCCGCCATCCGGTGCTTCTCCGGGCTTACCTGTGCCTTCGGGGGCCCGGAGAACGAATCGTCGGCGGCGGCAGGAAGCATAGAGATGACTGGTGACCAGATGGTCACCAGTCATCTCTATGACCGTCGGAGGACCCGGGCGCGATGTGATGACGTCAGGCCCGTGTCCCCGTAAGTAAACAAAGCCGCGATTGCGGCTGTAAGCCCCCATTCATGAGATCGGTGAATTTTTTTTCACCGATCTCATGGTTTCCAGCCTGGAGGAGAGATGTGAGGTCTTATTGACCCCACATCTCTCCATAAAGAGGACCTGTCACACACATTTCCTATTACAAGGGATGTTTACATTCCTTGTAATAGGAATAAAAGTGGAAAAAAAAAGTGGAAAAATAAATAAAAAATAAGTCAAAAAAATAAATAAAAGATAAAAAAAATTAAAACGCCCCTGTCCCCGATAGCTTGCGTGCAGAAGCGAACGCACACGCAAGTCCCGCCGACATATGTAAACGCCGTTTAAACCACATAAGTGAGGTAACGCCGCGTGCGTTAGAGTGCCAGCAACGAATCTAGCACTAGATCTCCTCTGTAAATCTAAACTGTAACCTGTAAAAAATAAATAAAGCGTTGCCTATGGAGATTTTTAAGTACCAAAGTTTGGCGCCATTCCATGAGTGTGCGCATAATTAAAGCGTGACATGTTGGGTATCTATTTACTCGGTGTAACATAATCTTTCACATAATACAAAAAAATTGGGCTAACTTTACTGTTTTGTTATTTTTTTAATTCATAAAACAATTTTTTTTACAAAAAAAAGGCGTTTGAAAAATAATTGCGTAAATACCGTGCAAGATAAAACTTTGGAATGACCGCCATTTTATTCCCTAGGGTGTCTCCTAAAAAAAACATATATAATGTTTGAGGGTACTGTGTAATTTTCTATCAAAAGAATGATGATTATTACATGTAGGAGAGAAGTGTCAGAATAGGCCCGGTATGGAGGTGGTATAAAAGCCTGGTATTGAAGCGGTTAATAAAGTTCCTGCAATATTTTAGCAATGTAAGATCTCCTAATGATAAAATTAGTTTGGAAAGTGTATCACCAGATAACTGTTTCCCGCCTGGCGGATTACAGAATGACACCAGAAGGAACCTCTCATCCCTCTGGGTGGGTGTCATATGCGTGTAGTGCTGCAATGAGTAGTGTCCCTCAGACACAGCCCACCCCCAATCAGTGTAAAGAGCCGATAAAATGGGCTCTTTACCATGTGACTGACTGTGTCCAATCACAGCTGGTCACAAATGTCAACAAACCTTGGTAACTCGCTGTTACTGGGCTCTCCTCCTCACACACTGATCCAGTGTGAGAAGGATATCTGGAAACAGTGTGTTACTGTGTTAGTGTACAGTAGGGGTACCCAACCGCTGGCCTGCGGCGCCCTCTGATGTGGCCCGCCATGTCTTGCTCTGAGATGGCGGGTCGGCCAGCTCCGAGCATCAGTGCAAAGAACGGAGCCACCTCTAGAGGAAGCAGAGCTGATGCTTCCTGCATAGCGCCACCTCCATCACAGGCAGAGTGATACAAAATGTACACCGCCTGTGACAGGAAGCATCAGCTCTCTACTGCAGCCGCATGATTCTGTCACAATTATGCTCGGTGATGGCAGATCGGAACACGGGAACCTGCGATCTGGGACAGCAGCCATCAGTACCTGCATATTAGGTATACTAGACAACATCTCCATTGAGGAAATCCCTAAACAAGCCATAGCCAGAGCACTCTTTCAGGCATGCAAACTTATCCTTAGACATTGGAAAAGAATGGAACCTCCCACCTTAAGAGAATGGATGACTCAAATGGGAGACACTCTGCGTTTGGAGAAGTACATCTTCCAGCACTGGGTTGCCCAGAAAAGTTCAACACACTATGGTCGGCATTTTTGGATACCCCTGGTCTTAGCCCAGTAGATTTGGTCTTGGACAGACTGTTTCTCTAAGCATACAAGTGGACTCTGGCCCTCTGGAGTAGCGCACAAAAGATAACTTTGGTGGTAGACTAGTTAAGAGGGAGGGGCAGAGAGGGTAACGCCTCATACACACACATGGTTTTCTCGGGAAGAAAACTGCTGGCAGAGCTTTCTTGCCGGGTAAACCGTGCGTGTATATGAGACTGAGGTTTCTCATCGAGAAAACTTCCTTGTCAGTACTGGTGACTGAGAATTTGGCCCAGTCCTCAAGATACTCAAACCCCTCCTTACTACACCAGCTCCTCAGCCACTTGTTTACTTCCCTAATCCCACTCTGTCTTTCTGGTGTAGTTTGATGTACCGGTAGTATTCCTGAGAATTCTACCTTGGAAGTCCTTGCTCAATTTAGCTCCCTAAAATCATTCTTTAGGACACTCCATCTGTTTCTGACTTTGTCATTGGTGCCAAAGTGCACCATGACAGCTGGGTCTTCCCCAGCCCCTTCCAGTAACCTGTCCACCAGATCCATGATGTGCCGAACCAGAGCACCCGGTAGACAACATACAGTTTGATGCTTCAGGTCTTTGTTACAGATTGTCCTCTCTGTCCTTCTAAGAATTAAGTCACCTACCACCAGAATCTGTCTTTCCTTCCCCTTCCCTCCCCCCCCCACACTCTCACTGGAGGAGTTCTTCCCCCGGCAGGAGAGTCCCTCAGCTGATCCCTGACTGGTTTCACCAATGTCACTAAACGGAGCATACTTATTGGGATGCTCCAGCCCTGGAGCACTTCCCCCTCTACCCTTCCTGACTGTCACCCATCTACTATTTTCTAGTGCCTGCACCTCTTTGTCTCCACCCACCTCTGTGCTGGCCCCTGCTGGCACCTGCCGTGTACGTTCCTGGCTCTCCTTTAGAATGGAGGGTCTTCTCAGTGCTGATAGTTGCTTCCCCAGATTCAGAACCTGGGTTTCCAGGGAAACAATGTGCTTACATTTTGCACAGCAGTATTCAGCCTCGATCGGATAATCAAGGAACGCATAAATGCAGCAAGATGTACACAGAGTCGCCTCTCCACACCAGCCGGGCATTGTACCTATTAATTTAATGAGGATTGGGGATTATACCCTGCCCAAATTACCTAACACTTAGCTTCCTGACACTAATACTCAACAAGACAATACACAGGTACTCAACAAGACGATACACAGGTACTCGCAGCCCTACGTGCACTCACAGCTATACGTTCACTCGCAGACCTACTTGCATTAGCAGACCTATGTGCACTCGCAGACCTACGCGCACTAGCAGCCCTGTGTGTATTCGCAACCCTATGTGCACTCTTAGACCTACGTTCACTCGCACAGGGTGGTTTGGAAACTTGAGGGGGCCTGGGCAGCAGGAAGGATAAACAGTGAGGGGGGCATGTGGGGGGGTGGGGACAATTACTGGAACCGATTGCCTGTATGGCTCTCTCTGCAGCAGCTGATGGAGAGGAGACAGCTTTCAGCTTCTGCAGAGAGCCATACAGGGGGTCCATTCCAGTAATTAACCCCCACCGGTCCATTCCAGTAATTAACCCCCACCGTGCTCACCCTCCCCACATCAAATTCACCCTGGCCCCCCTGCTGCCCTGCTCCTTGTACAGGAGGACTGGTGGTACTCCCTTATTCATGGCCCTTCATCCACCTCATACTGTATAGGAATACAGTATGTTCAGTATTTGCGATCAGCCCATTGGCTGACTGAAAATACTGATCAAAGTATGGCCAGCTTTACTTATCTAGTACAGTAGCTTAAATATTGTTTCCCGAAGCTAACCATGCAAGGTTAGTCCAACAATCTCCGACCCTGAGCCCTGAAGGCCCCACGCCAGAACACTCCAAACAGTGCTCTCTGCCTTTGGCTAAGAGCGCTGATTGGGAATCGGTTGGCTGCTGGTTTTCCAGCATGCACTTTGACAGAAGCTTCTGTTGGACAAACCAACATACACACGGGCAAAATGTCAGCCGGTATTTTTTACCAGCAAATGTCTTCTGCCTGTGTGTATGGGGCTTTAGCAACAAAAAAAATAATAATAAGTGTGATTCATTAGCGGCTACACACTGCTGGCAAAAAAACTCCCAAATGCCTAGCAATTGAGGTCTACCGTAGACACCTGTTTGAAAGAGCACTTTTTCATCTCAGAAAGTAGGGAGTGTGAGTTCAGTATTTGCACTGCAATTATCCTGCCTTGCATCTTCAAGTAAGACAGCTATATAGTCAGATAGGGGGTGTTAAGCTGGCCATAATTGGATTGAATTTTGCCAAATTATTGCCGAATCAGACAAAATTTGATCTGGGGGTGGCCCTACTGACACCAATTGGCTCAACAAACTTTGAAAAATTATCGAAAAAGTGGGGCGAAAATATTTTCAGCACAAGGCAGCTGGTTAGCTGCAGTCACTGTACGGAGGGAGGAGCAGAGATCTGATGTCACACAGCATAGAGCAAGGAGCTCAGTGTAATCTGAGACCTGCGTGGACAGAATGAACATGCCCTCCCAACACAGTCTCATACAGAAATATACTGTTAATACTCTGCTCTGTGTTGGACGGGGGTGGTGCAATCTCACAGGATTGTCAGGTGTTGGTGTAGCAAACTCCTGAGGGAGCTTTTGTTTGTTCAGTCCGTTACTCTGACTTTCAACCCCAATGAACTGTCCCAGCCCCTCTGGCCCACCTAGCAATGTGATTAATGGAATAACTTGGCAGGAATACACAATGCAGTTTTTCTGGTAGTTTACTTGAAGAAAAGTAAAATTCAGGTTAACATTAGTCAGCCAGGACCTGTGTAAGTACCCAGGACTTGGTTGAAACAGTTTAAAGAAAACAGTCAGGAACACTATGCAAACAACAAAAGCAATAGGTAAAAATATGTACAGATTAAATAGACTCCCCAATAATTTTTGGTGTGTGTGGGATGCTGTGGCTAAAGGGGAACCCCAGGCCAGCCAGCCTACGATATCTCCAGTACCCACCCAGTGAAATTGATATCAATACCCATGGTGTGTCCCCTTTAAGAGCAACCAAGGTAATGTCCTGGAGGCAAAGCTTTGCATTTTATTATCTTCACCGGCAATGTAGGAGCTCTGTGGACAATATTTGGATGTAGTATTCTATGAAAAGCATTAAAGGTTCCTGGGCAAAGCAACCTCACCAATCCTGTACACAATTAGCGGCCCTCCCCTGAGTGATCGATCGATCTTAGTTGAAGGTGTGTCGCAGTGGCATTCAGTCCTTGAGCTGTTGCAGGGTGTCCTTCTTTAGCATGGACGGTCTGTTCCTCTGGGCTGGAGCTGCATGTACACTCTGTTCCTCTGGGCTGGAGTTGCAGGCTGTGTGCCCCTTGGTAGGCGCGATTCCACACACACACATAGAATGCAGATGCTCTCCTGATGGCTTACAGGCAAAAAGAGGCTCTGGCCTAGTTCCTCTGGCTTTTTATCTCCTCTCCCACAGTCCTTTGCTGCTGTCTCATGATTGGCTCAGGCTCTTCCAATAGAGAGTTTACAGTCAACCTCCAATAGGGAGTTTCCAAACAGCAGTACCGAGTGTCTGTGTGTGAAGATTAGATCAGTCTGGAGAAGTACCTGCTACACTGGCATAGAATGTCATAAGTGACACATGCATATGGCAGAGGAATGAGGCAGCAGACAGAAATCACAGTAGATACTTTAGATTGAACAAGTACACACTCTAGAAGTATATGCCTTGTTCATTTTTCACAACCACTTAAACATAATAAAATGTTGTGACTGGTTTCAAACATTGCACAAAGTCAACATTTTTGTCTTCTGGATTAAAATGTAGCCTTTGTTGAGGTTATAGTGTTTTAATGTATTAAACTAATTAAATCAAGATTATCCCAGTCACACTCAATGTACTGAGTATAGTTTAAAATAACAATATCCAACTTCTCCAACTATCCAACACTTGAGAGATGTCTAGCAAGACGTCAAGATAAAGCAGACCAATCCCAAGTGTTTTTATGATTCAAGAAGATAAACTGCTCTGAATAAAATAACTTATTTTTATTGAATAAGCCTGAGCTTTCCAAATGTTTAGCAGAACCAAGGGCAGGAGCAAATCATATTTCATCTCCCTCACACATGCCCTGGGGCCTAATCCAGGCAATGAATGGGTAAAGTCTTCCACCTGACAATAGAGTTTAAAAAAAGACATTCCTTCCTCCTGTTGTCCTACCCACCCCCTTTTAACAAAAGCTGGAAGGAGACAGTGGCTGAGCATTCCATCTTTAATCATAGATACATTTCAAACACAAGTTCCATGTCTGAATGGCACCGGTAAGACAGCTGCAGAGCAGCAAATCCTCGCGCCAAACAGAAGAGTGTACACAGCGCACTAAGCTTTGATGTTATTTCCAGTAATATTTACATCCAATCCCTAGGAGACAGGGCTGGTAATAGGAGAGTTCGCCCTGCAAAGAAAGGAAATCATTCTCAAATCTCATCTCCAAAAAAGATGAAAACTAGACAGGAAGCAGCTTGCCTTTTCTCGTATTTATTGCTGCTCTTGTTAGATGATGTTCACTTCACACAAAAACAGATTGGAGTTGATCTGCCCTGATCTCCCTTGATTGATAATTGATTGTCTGTAAGTGTGTGGCTTTTCCGGTTGTACCAATCATGCTGGCAGCACAGTGACTCAGTGGTTACACTCTTGCCTTGCAGCTCTCATGTCCTGGGCTCAATTCCCATAAAGAACAATAGCAGGCCTTTGTATATTCTCCTTCTGTCTCTATGGGCTTTCTCCCAAAGGCATGCCAGCAGGTTATTTTGGCTTGCATGCCCCAAAAAATAAAAAATAAACTCTGCAGTGTGTGTACAATGCTGTCAAAGTGGCACTAGATTGTGAGCTTCTAATAGGGACAAGGCTATTTAAAGTAAATCTTCGCTAAATGAATTATTCCATTGCTGATCTGCTTCTAAGAATTGTAGTTTTCTGGCATTTATATTGACCTTCTGGTTCAATTTTTTATTAAAGCCTAGTACATACAGCTATTTTTTTTTTATTCAAACCAACCTATTGGCTGAGAGCCCAGATCGGAAGCTGGTCGGTAGACCTTTTTCGGTCATGTCCCTTTGGATCGGCTGCAGTATACACGGACCAAATGTTGGCCAGCTTCTATTGAACCTGCCGATGCTGCTCAAAATTTTACCTGTGTGTATGGAGCTTAACCACTTAAGCCCCGGACCATTTGTCTGGTTAACCACTTAAGCCCCGGACCAATATGCTGCTAAATGCCCAGAGGCGTTTTTACAATTCGGCACTGCGTCGCTTTAACAGACAATTGCGCGGTCGTGCGACGTGGCTCCCAAACTAAATTTGCGTCATTTTCTTCCCACAAATAGAGCTTTCTTTTGATGGTATTTGATTGCCTCTGCGATTTTTATTTTTTGCGCTATAAACAAAAATAGAGCGACATTTTTGAAAAAAAAAACAATATTTTTTACTTTTTGTTATAAGAAAAATTGAATAAACTAAATTTTAGTCAAACATTTAGGCCAGAATTTATTCAGCCACATGTCTTTAGTAAAAAAAAAATTGCAATAAAAAAAAATTAGATACCTAGCGGCAACAGCGACACTAATACAGCGATCAGAAAAATGATCGCTTAGTGACGCTGGCAATAGGGGGTGAAAGGGTTAACTAGGGCGGTGATCAAGGGGTTAAAACTTTATTAGGGGGGGTACGGGGCTACCCTGGACCTAACACTAACTGCCTGTCACACTAACTGTCACACTGACACTAAATGCAGTGATCAGTACATATATGATCACTGCATTCAGTGACACTGTGACAGAGGGGGTGGGGGGGGGTGATCGCAAGGGGTTAATGTGCCTATGTGTACTGGTGTCAGTGTAGTGTTGGTGCGACTTACTGTGACTCTTCTGTCCTCTCGGCGGTTTGAAAATACCACTGAGAGGAGAGCTGCATCACTTCCTCTGCCAATGTTTACATTTTAAAGGCAGAGGAAGTGACACGGCGGGACACGACGGGATTGGCTGGGAGTGATCACGAGGGGGCGGACAGAAACGAACCGCCGCCCCCTCAAGACAGATCGCTCCCGGAGGTAAGCCACCTGCCGCACGCAGCGAAGGGAGTCCTGATCGGACCCCCGACCTGCTAGAAGGCAGGGGTGTATATATACGCCCATCTGCCTGTACGTACCATTCTGTGGACGTACATAGGTTAAGTGGTTAAAGACCGAGCCACTTTTTGCGATTTGGCACTGCGTCGCTTTAACTGACAATTGCACGGTCGTGCGACGTGGCTCCCAAAAAAAATTGGCCTTCTTATTTTTCCCACAAATAGAGCTTTCTTTTGGTGGTATTTGATCACCTCTGCGGCTTTTATTTTTACGACAATTTTGAAAAAAAACAATATTTTTTACATTTGCTATAAAAAATCTCCCCAAAAAAGATATATATATATATATAAATAAAAAAAAATCCTCAGTTTAGGCCGATGCGTATTTTTCTAAATATTTTTGGTAAAAAAATCGCAATAAGCGTTTATTGATTGGTTTGCGCAAAAGTTATAGCGTCTACAAAATAGGGGATAGTTTTATGGCATTTTTATTACAATTTTTTTTTTACTAGTAATGGCAGGGATCAGCGATTTTTATCGTGACTACGACATTATGGCGGACACATCGGACACTTTTGACACTTTTTTTGGACCATTGTCTTTTTTACAGCGAGCAGTGCTATAAAAATGCACTGATTACTGTGAAAATTACATGGGCAGTGAAGGGGTTAACCACTAAGTGGCGCTGTAGGTGCCCCATGGTTGAGTTTTGATGCTTTTGTGCCCATTGTAGGTGCTTTTAGCTGTAGACATGGGTCAGCATGGGCACCCCAACCGGTCTGTGGCTATGCAGCCCCATACACAACAAACTGCAATGAATACACTGTGTGTGCTGACACCTTTCTCTTAAAAAACAGCAATAACTTCAGCTACAGTGGCTCTTCTATTGGAATTACACAGGCCAGCTTTCGCTCCCGACATGTATCAATGAGCCTTGGCCGCCCATGACCTTGTCATCGGTTCACCATTTTCCTTCTTTGGACCACGTTTAGTAGGTCCTGACCACTGCAGACCAGGTGCATCCCACATGAATTGCAGTTGTGGAGTTGCTATGACCCAGTCGTCTATCCAATACAATTTGGCCCTTTTCAAAGACGGTCAAACCCCTACTCTTGCCCATTTTTCTGCTTTTAAAACATCAACTTGAGAGACAACATGTTCACTTACTACATATTATATCTCACCCACTTTCAAGTGCCATTGTAACAAGATAATCAATGTCATACACATTGATAGCTATCATTGGCTATAATGTTATGTCTGATTAGTGTATCTATATCTCCCAACTTTATGACATGAGAAAGAGGGACACCTTGACATAATGAACACATGGATAGAAGATGGGCATGGCTACACTGGATATGACATAAAGGGTCACGGTTTTAAAAAAAAAATGCACCTAACCCTTTTTTGAGGAAGGCATCACATGATGCATGACAATGTGATGGCATACGTTGCTTTACACTTCATGTACACTACAGCTCCATTTTTTTGCCAAAGCTCCTAAACTCAACTCCATAAAAACCTATGTGTCAATATACATATAGGCTTTTACCAAAGTTTAGGAGCTACTGCTTTTAGGGGAATTTCAACCCCCCTCTCCTGAACGTGGAAGAATTGTGTTCAGGAAAGAAAAGCTTTGAGCCGTCTGCCAGAAAACGCAAACCTCTGCAAAACCACAGGGTTGCATGAAAAAAAAAAAATGTAACCAGAATTCACTCTACTATTCCTACGCGGATGACACCCAACTCTACTTTCGCATCAGCAACAAAAAGGATCATTATCTCGGACTAGAGAAATGCCATACTTTGATAGAAAATTGGATGACAGAGAGTTACCTTAAACTCAGTGGCTCAAAAACAGAACTTCTTCTGCTCAACGCTAACAGAAAGAGACCTACCACAACAACATGGACACCCCCGCCCATTTTGGGACAAACCATCACCCCCAGCACCAAAGTCAAAAGTCTCAGAGTCACCTTTGACTCCGAAATAACAATGGATGCGCAGATAAGCTCAGTAGTCAGCGGATCCCTCCATTTGCTGCGCTTTCTACGCAGACTCATTCCTTTTATCCCTAAAGAATACATAGGATTGGTAGGAACGATAATCAATTCCAGACTCGACTATGCAAACGCCCTTTACCTCGGACTCCCAAAGCACCAAATTGCTCGTCTACAAGTCGTCCAGAACACGGCGGCACGACTTGTAACAGGAAAAAAACCTTGGGAATCAATCTCTCCCTCCCTGAGATCCCTTCATTGGCTGCCAATAAAAGACAGAATAATGTTTAAGGCCCTATGCCTAACACACAAATGTGTACAAGGAAGTGCCCCGCAATATCTATGTGAAAAATTAAAATGTCACAACCCCAATCGCGTTCTCCGTTCTACCAACCAAAATCTACTCCAGATACCCAAGGCCAGATACAAGTCCAAAGGAGAACGAAGATTTGCAGTCCAAGGACCTAGACTGTGGAACGCTTTACCAACCAGCATCCAAACGGAAGTGAACCACCAGGCCTTCAAAAAAACTAAAAACCCATCTATTCTGAAGGCAACCTCTAGGGCCGCATACACACGAGGAGATTTATCCGATGAAAACGGTCCGACAGACTGATTTCATCGAATATGTCTCCTGGAGATTTTGGTCTGATGTGTGTACACATGATCAAACCAAAATCCCCGCGGACGGACAGCGTGGTGACGTGGCTGTGACGTTGACGCCGCCACGTCACCGAACCAGGAAGTAAAATACTTCCACGCATGCGTCGAATCCATGCAGGGGATTTATGTCCGCTGGTTAGGCATACTAACCAGCGGACATGTCGGACAGATGGGTTTCCAGCAGACAAGTTTTAAAGCATGCTTTAAAACTTTTGTCTGCTGGAAACCTGTCTGCTCGTCCGTACACACGATCGAATCTGTCCACTGGAACTGGTCAGTGGACCAGTTTCAGCAGATATGTTTGATCGTGTGTACGCAGCCTAGGAGGAAATTGATACCAAGCGCCCCGAGCCGATTCACTTTGCATGTGTTGCGCTATATACGTTTTTCACTCACTCACTAATGCATACGTGGTGCAGCACTGGGCTTTACACATACATTATTGTCACCATCGGGAAATCCAACCAGAGAGATGACATGTACATGTCACTAGAGTTTATGCATGTAGACACAGAGACTGCAAAGAAGCTGCAAAGGATCATCAGCAATGGGATGCTACAAAAGATTTTAAAAAGCTGAATCATTTTTTTAAACAGTAATTTCAGCAAAAAAAAAAAAATGTTTTCCTTTAGTGACCCTTTAAGTCTCAAGGTATTTCATAAAATACTGCTCTATGGGAATACATTGGGAACTCATTTGGCCCATTGACACAAAAACTTTATTTTTTAGCTGAGCAGCTGCTGTCACATCTGTGCTTGGGTTTGGGTATAGTTTCACACCTGGTTCATAGTGCGAAATGGTTCAGCAGGGAAATCCTGCCTAAATTAGGAAAAATGTTTCTAGTACAATTCCTTTTTTTTATTGGTCTTGGCATACTGTAATTGATATAGGAAGACATGATAACTCACTGCATATTTGTTCACTGTTTCCTTGTTCTGTAAGGATATTAACTACTTGAGTCCAGTGTAATAATAGACTTTTCATGTAAATGTAAGTGGTGTACAGAAGTTAATTGACTATCAGGTATTTGACACAACACTTTAAATGAGTACAACTTGGCTTCATGGCACACAACTCTGGAAATATAGAAAGGCATTATCAAGATGCTTGTCATTTTCAAACAGCGGTGCTCTGAAGTGACTGCTGACATTGAGGGCTAGAGAAGTCTCAAATTCTGCCAAAGGAACTCACTCCATTCTTGGCTGACTCTAAAGTTGTTGACTGCAACCTCACCTCTCTGACCTCAGTTTGAGCCATTCTTCTTCATAGTTTTCAGTATCTGAAAATACATTTACGGGGCATATTAATAGGTCAGAGAATGTGATTTTCATTAAACATTCACTGGTGGTGAAGAAACCACTGACATTTAAAAGACGTGCACCAGGAAGATTTACCTGCAGATTCACTGCCTTATAGAAAGACCCACTCCGGAAAATGAGAATTAACAGGTGATTTTGTTGCTTTTTTTCTGTTTTTGCGTATTTGGTATTAGGTTACGTTTTTGTTTAAGCCAATAGAAAGCTAGTTACTAGAAGGATATGGTTGTCCAGACATCATATTCAGATGTTTTTCAGGCTCTCTTATAGAAGTCTATGGTCCCATTCTGCTTCAGTAATCATGTACCTTTTCGAGGCATTTTTGCAGGCATTGAGCTACAAGCACCTGAGTACTTGTATGTGAACAGGCACAATCTACAAGTCTGGAGTTTTGGTTGTTGAGTGTTTTGGAGCTTTCACCTTGTCAGGAAAGGCATACATGTATGCAGGTGCATTACTCTAAGAAACTCTTATTATGGTCAACATGTGCAAGTGGGTGCACTTGCGTGAGCGTGCAAATTAAGCTGCACTAGTTCCCTGGGTCATTGCCGGTTGGTCTATTATGTTTCCTGTTTAGCTGCTACCCGTTCCTGTATTAACCCTCTTCTGCCGATCTGATCTGCTCTTGTCTTTACCTGAACACTGCCTTCACCGTCCTGTTGGTTGCATTATGTCTCAGCCTGCTTCTTTTGCTCATTTGCCTTGCTGTTACCGACCCTGGCCTGACTTCTGACTAGTCTTCTGCCTGTTGTCTGCACCTGATCTGCCTGTTAGTTGCTGACCCAGACTGTCTGACCCTGCTTACAGCCTCCTTCCTGTACCTTGACCCTGCTGATCTGTGTCTGACTCCTTCTCCGGTCATCTGCTGGTAAGCATACAGCCATCCATCTCAGTTTACCCGGATGCATGGTCTACTCATTAGCATCTGCCAGCAGAAAACCTGCAAGGCACTCATACCACTCTGTGCTCTGGCACTCCTTGTTACCTTACCAGGGCTCCTGAGCCAGAGGTGTAAGAGAAGTCTACCTCTACACGGCAAACTCCACCACCAGGTACATTACACAGCTTCAAACTACAAAATCTTCTGGTGGGATTTAGGGCTATGCGTCATTGTGGGAACATTTTACAAATATAATAGTACTATTAAAATATATATAACATATTTATATACAAATAACTGCAGTATTAAACTTGAAGTAATTTCATGCAGTTTTAGGCTTGAAAATAATTTAATTTGCTTGATTATCTTCATAAACTAAGATTGTATGTGAATACAGTGCATTTACACAGCCTGTAATGTAACAGTGTAGGCTTTGATTTGATGTCTTCTTTTTTAGTAACTACACATTACTTAACATGCTATGTCTGTGTTCTTTGTTTGTTGTGTGTTGTTCCATTCATGCTGAACTGAGTCTCTTCAATGATATGCAGCTCCCTTAGGAAGGCCATACATTATGCAATTTTCTTTCCTTCAACAACAGGTTGAAGTATAAACTATTGCTTGCACAGTCAGTGTTGATGGGGAAATCTCTCCCACAGATCTATTGTATTCTGGCAGTGGGAGGTTTCTCAGCCATCAGAATACAATGATCATTGATGGAGGCTATAGCTACCAGCAGTGATTGAATGAAAAAAAATCTATGGCCAGCTTTAAATGACCCAATGACATTGATTAAAATCCTGAAAAAAAATAATGTTGTCACCATTATTCACAATACAATACTTTAATTGATCATTTTTTAACCTCCCTGGTGGTATGATTATGTCAGATTTTTAAATCTCAAAGAGGTACATTGCATAGAAATATGGCGTTTTATATTGTAGGCCTGTAATTCTTAGTAATAACACAATTAAATCTGTCCATTCAAGAGACTAGTAGACATCCCAGATATGATAAAGTTTGAAACACAAAATCATAAATTATAATATAATAAATAACTATAAATATTTATAAAAAATAATAATATAATAATAATAAAATGAATTTCCCCACGTTTCACTATTGCTCAATTCTGCAAGTGTTCTAATTTACTATTTTTCTGTTTTCTAGCTGGTCTAAAAACACTTTGACGTAAAGGGACATTTTTTGGTTGTCAATCATGGACAATCTTAAGATTCCAGGCAGAAAGAATAGTATATATAATATAAAAGTGCAGGCAGGACAACGCATTAGGGACAAAAGGGAAGTGAAATGATTTGATACAGTAGGTAAGTAACCTGGACCAGGATTCTGCAATGCAATCCCGAGTGTGGCTCGGGGTTACCGCTATTGGTACTAAAATTTAACCTCGAGCCACATTTGGGATTACCATCAGGTAGGTTAATTTGCACTAACATCTAAATCAGGGATCCTCAAACTACGGCCCTCCAGCTGTTGTGGAACTACACATCCCATGAGGCATTGTAAAACTCTGACATTCACAGACATGACTAGGCATGATGGGAATTGTAGTTCCTGAACAACTGGAGGGCCATAGTTTGAAGACCCGTGATCTAAATTCAGGACAAGTTTTCAGGGTGTACCCCCTTCTACAAGGTCCGAATAGTACTGTTTAGACCTTAAAGAAAGGAATACATCCTGAAAATTTGCCCTGAAAACGTGGATATTGGTGCAAGTAAAAAAGTATCACAGACAGTACCTAATTTTAAACACAGGTACAATCACCCAATGACATTGGTAAATTGAATAGAAAAAAGGTTCCATTGAGTCTGCTCATTTTACATATCTATCTATCGATCTATCCATCTATCAATATATATTTTTTGTCCCAAACATCAACTACTCTTTCTGTAAATAATACTGTATATTATACAATATTATTCTAGATTCGTTTTGGATAATATTTCCTCCTGCAGTTTGAGGTCAAGTCCCCATGTTCTTGGTCGTAGCTTTATATTAAAAATTCTCTCCTGAACCTTATTAACCACTTTGATGTATTTAAAGGTTTTTAAACATATCTCCCCTTTCCATGCCTTTCTCCAGACTGTACATATTAGGTTCCTGAAGTCTCTGCTGACATTCTTCATCCCTCAAACCTTTTACCATGGACTTGTTATATCTTATCAATATCTGTCATTTAAATCTCCAGAACTCCAGATATTCATGTTAAACCTCCTGACACTATCTATGGCCCAGCGTCTGACTTAAATATAAATGCTCTGATCATATTAGAAAAAAAAGGCAATATCTTCTTGATTATCTATGAAGAGACAAAAGTGCATTTATGTTTTAATTGCAAAAACAATTGAGTACTGTCCATGATTCTTTTATTTTTTTATTTGAACTAGCATACAAATGTTAAGGGCATTTTCAGGACAAGCAGTACTGGAGGTATATCCAAAAATATTTAAAGCGGAGGTTCATCCAAATAACATTTATATCAGACCAACTTCTTTATACTTCTAACATGTACAGTCCGCATTTTTTTTTTTAGGTTGTACATACCTTCTAATCTATATTTGCAATACGGCTTCCGGGTACTTCTCCCCGCGGGAGTAGGTGTTTCTATGCTGAGGGGGCATGTCATCTGGGAGGTCGCCCAGATGACAGACATCCTTTCAGAAAAAGTTCTCCCCGGCGAATAAGGCCCCGTCCCCCGTATTGCGTAGGCGCGTCACGAGTCACGGCCTTTCCGAAAGAAGCGGAACATGAAGAAGCTCTATACGGCGCCTGTGCAGTCATCTCTACACGGCTCCTAGTCGGTGCGCAGGCGACGTATGGAGCTTCTTCATGTTCGGCTTCTTTCGGAAACGCCGTGACTTGTGACGCGCCTACGCAATACAGGGGCGGGGCCTTATCCGCCGGGGGAAACTTTTTCTGAAAGGACGTCAATCACCTGGGCGACCTCCCAGATGACATGCCTCCTCAGCATAGAAACGCCTACTCCCGTGGGGAGAAGTACCTGGAAGCCGTATTGCAAATATAGATTAGAAGGGACCCTCAATCAAACCTAGCACATCTTGAGAGATGGAGTAGTAATTGGGCAATGTTTTCCAATCACTTTATCCCCAGAGAACAAATGTTTTGGGCTGTCTGCCCTGTTACCATATTGCAAGAAATATATATAAAATATGGTCAATTATTATGACCGCTCAGGTCATGTATGTGTTAATCACACAACCATAATAAATGATTTTCAGTGTTCTATGAGCTTATTATTGCACACATTTTTTAAATTATGTCTTTGAAAATTAATACATGACTATTTTTCAATACATTTTCTATGAAAGAACAAAATGGTTCTTTTACTGAACAGGGACTGCATCCACACTTCAGAAGTATGTGCATGTCCTCATGGTCTAGCTATGCGAACATGGATGGACAAGTCTCTCACCATTTCTCAATCCTGTAAACTACCTACTATCTTTGGCCAGATTTGAATCCTTGTCTAATCTACTGTATTTATTTATCTAGCATTAGAATAACTGCTACAACCATAATTCATAAAGAACAGATTGCACTTGCATTTTTATTACCAGTTCATTTAAGGGACTGTATCAAGGCTTTGTACATATTTTCTATTATGGTAAAAAATATACAATACAAACTCCAAATAGCCAGATAAATGTAAAGTATTGCACTGTTTTGCATTTTTCTTTTCAGCCAGCAGATGGAGCACATTCCCTTTTTTAATGTTTTCCCGGCTATCTGTTTGCTTCTTTAATAAAAGAAGAATGTTGGTTACTGAACTCAATAGCTCAAGTTAACATTTGCACACAAGTGCAACTCAGTTCTCAAAGCAGCGACTTATCCATTACGAGACTGCTCAGTTTATGGCTCCAGTCAGACAAATTGTACGTCAGCATCTGTCATGCTATTGTTCAGATAACCCAAATGCTTCAGTAATCCATTCTTAAGTATTACATATTTACAAAGATTGTATATAAATAGTAGAACAAACGATGTAAAGCAACATTTTAAGAAACATTGACCGATAAAAAAAAAATAATTACCCCAATGCATAATACTGTAGTTTTCCTTTAATAACATTTATTCATGACATAAACTCACTAAGCATTCAAGTATACCATAAGGCATTAGGCTGATATGGGCCATGAGAAGTGCTTGATCTGAATCATTTGCTTTATAGGGGTTGCTCTTTTATTCACCTCTCATAAAACATGTTTATTCTTTGCCACAGAACGTATTACATCCCAGCTGTTTATGGTCTCTCATAAACCCTGTTGCAGGAATGCACAGATGGGTGTCTATACTCTGCTCAGGGCCCATACTGTCACCAAGCTTTTGCTCTTGAAGAATTAATGCAGATGGAAGAAGCAATTAGAAATGGATAGATGAGCTGACGGGCACCACAAAAATGTTTATACACTTGTGGAATAAATAGACACTTACATTAAGAAGGCTGATTTCAGTAATGAAAGTAGTAACCACTGAATTTCTAGTGGGAGAGTTATATGTTTAACCCCCGTGTGTGCATGTTAACATCAAATACGTTGATGCAAAGGTCAAACAAGTGCAGAAAGATAAATGACTCTTTGAGGATAAATATGATGGCATATCTAAGGCCACGTACACACGATCGAATTTGTCCGCTGAAACTGGTCTGAAGGACCGTTTCAGCAGACAAATCCGATCGTGTGTATGGGCTAGCGGACATGTCTGACCGGCGGACAAATTTGAAAGCATGCTTTAAAATTTGTCCGCCGGAGACATGTCCGTCGGATATGTCCGCTGGTTAGTACACTAACCAGTGGACATATCTGCCCGCACATGCGTCAAATGGATTCGACGCATGCGTGGAAGTTTTTTACTTCCTGGTGCGGTAACGTGGCGGCATCAACGTCACCGCCACGTCACCGCGCTGTCTGCCGGCGGGGATTTTGATCCGATGGTGTGTACACACCGTAGAATGAAAATCCGGAGGAGACATGTCCGCTGGAAACGGTCCGTCGGACAGTTTCAGCGGACATGTCCCTCCGTGTGTACGCGGCCTAAGATTCTTCCTTTAACTTTATCCTCCAATCAGGGCCAGGTGGGGGCGAAATATCATGCCTGGAATATACTATACACCTGCCCTAATTCATGATCAAAATCTGCCATTAACATCTCTCTTAACAGTACTGTTTTTTTACACTATTGGAAATATATAGGCTACATTCTGACACATTTCTGACTACGTTTCCAGCGGACATGTCTCATCGGATTTTGGTCCGATGGCGTGTACACACCATTGGACGAAAATCTCCTCGGGCTGAGGACACGGTGACGTGACGGTGACTTTGACACTGCCACGTCACCACTCCAGGAAGTAAAATACTTCCACGCATGCGTCGAATCAATTCCGGAGCATGCGCGGAGTATGCTTTGAAATTTGTCTACTGGGAAAACATGTCCGCTAGCCCATACACACGTCAAAACCTCAGTCCCGCCCATGCGTCTTAAAGAAACATTTTTTTTTTTATCATTTGAAAAAATTACAGTTTCCATTTTTTTTTGGATTTAAGTCTAAATATGAGATCTGAGGTCTTTTTGACCCCAGATCTCATATTTAAGAGGACCTGTCATGCTTTTTTCTATTACAAGGGATGTTTACATTCCTTGTAATAGGAATAAAAGTGATCACATTTTTTTTTTCAGTGTAAAAAATAATAAGCGCTTGCTTCGCGCGCAGAAGCAAACGCATACATGAGTAGCGCCCGCATATGAAAACGGTGTTTAAACTACACAAGTGAGGTATCACCGTGATCGTTAGAGTGAGAGCAATAATTCTAGCCCTAGACCTACTCTGTAGCACAAAAGAGGCACCTATAGAATTTTTTAAACGTCGCCTATTGAGATTTTTAAGGGTAAAAGTTTGATGTCATGCCACGAGCGGGCGCAGTTTTTAAGCGTGACATGTTGGGTATCATTTTACTCGGCGTAACATTATCTTTCACAATATATAAAAAAATTGGGCCTAATTTATTGTTGTCTGCGCAAATACGCTGTGACAAAAAGTATTGCAATGACCGCCATTTTATTCTCTAGGGTGTTAGAAAAAAAATATATATAATGTTTGGGGGTTTCAAGTAATTTTCTAGCAGAAAAAGCATGCTTGTTATACTCCCTGTGGAACCTAAGGGGTTAATCATCGGCATTGTGTACATGCTCAGTTTGGTGTGTATTGGTAGAGTTTTCTTTTTTGTAGGGTTCATTTGATTGGCGCAGGGCCAATCGGCACTATCAAGACAGAGGGTCAGGGGTTAATTATATTATTTACATTAATGATTACCAAAAACTGCAAACAGTTTTAATAGAAAATCACCATTTGTTACAATTTCAGTCAACACGTAAGAGCAATGAGCTACTATTACTGTATAGTGTCAAGACTGCAGCTGTGAAAAAGTAAAAAAGTTTATTCTGTTTACCACAATTTTAAGCTGACAATACATTATGTAATTTTCTTATCAATTTTCCTTTAGATTTACCTTCAACTATGTATTGCAAGAGCATACCTGATTGCATACACATTTAAAGTATTTAGGTATTTAGATCATCTCATCCTGTAAGAACATATGGAGGCAAAGCAAAGTTCTGGGCAAGCGGGTTTTGGTAAATCTCAAATTAAATTGTACAAGAAAATTGTATAATGTATGGCCAGCCTTTGTAATGTGTATTTCCCTGAAGAATTAGCACATGCAACTCTTTCCAGTATTGGCAGGAGGGCAGTAGGATTGTACTCTTTTAAGCTGGTGCTGTGCAAGGTCATCTCAGCATGCTTTCTCCACCAACAATCACCTTAACCTTCCTGGCGGTATGATTATGTCTGATTTTTGTTGCTAAAAGTGGTACAATTGTTTTGCATGAAAATTTGGCGTTTTATATTGTAGGCCTGTAATTCTTAGGAATAACTCACTTAAATCTGTCCAAACAAGAGTCTAGTAGACATCCCGGGTATGTTAAAGTTTGAAACACAAAATCATAAATTATAATATAATAATAAATAACTATAAATTATTATATTAAATAATAATCAAATAAAAAACACTGAAATTTGCTCAGTTGCAGAATTGTCGCTGTCATTACCTTGATGCCGTGTACACACGACCGTTTTTCGCGATGTAAAAAATGTTTTTTTTTTTAATGTCATTAAAAACGATTGTGTGTGGGCTCCAGAGCATTTTTCACTATGTAAAAAATGGGCAATAAAAATTTAGAACATGCTCTAAATCGTTTTTATTGTTGTCGCTTTTAACGTTGTAAAAAATGGTCGTGTGTGGGCTTTAAAGACATGAAATACTGTGCATGCTCAGAAGCAAGTTATGAGACGGGAGCACTCATTCTGGTAAAACGTAAGTTTGTAATGGAGATAGCACATTCGTCACGCTGTAACAGACTGAAAAGCGCAAATTGTCTCTCACGAAGTTTTACGAACACAAAATCAGCAAAAGCAGCCCCAAGGGTGGCACCATCCGAATGGTACTTCCCCTTTATAGTGCTGTTGTACATGTTGTACGTCACCGCGCTTTGCTAGAGCATTTTTTTTTCACGATCGTGTGTAGGTAAGGCCGGCTTAACAATAATCAGGTTAAAAAAAAAATTATTTTTTCTAGACCATTAAAAACGGTCGTGTGTACACGGCATCAGTGTTTGATGACGAATGCCCCCACAAATCACTATCGCTCAATTATGCAAGTGATTCTAATTTATTATCGCTGTTTTCTAGCTGATCTAAAACCACTTTTGACATAAAGGGACACTTTTTGGTTCCTATAGGCAATCTACAGTTTCTAGGCAGAAAAAAAATTATTTATAATATAAAAGTGCATGCAGGACACTGGACAGACCACTAGGGACAAAGGGGGTGTGTAATTTTTTTATAAAGTACTGTAATCTGTACAAATTACAGTATACTGTATGTGTACTGTGTTTTTACTTTTTTTAATTTGCTGCCCACGTGTGTCGTCACGTCGCAGGGAACCAAGCTCGGTGGCACTCGGGCACTGTGTGAATCGAGCGAGGAGACAGCTCACTCACACAGTGGGGAGATGTGATCCAAAGTCGGGCTAAGGGTTACCACTATTAGTACAGAAGTTCCACCCCGAGCCAGACTTTATTTTTATTTCCTTCCTTCAGCCTACAAATTAGGGGGAATGGTTAATTGGTCACAGGTGCTTAAGGTCTATATAACTTTCTGTAGGGCACATCTGAAATGGCCAGCCTTGCTGGTTGTACTTGCTGCACTGAGAAGACACTCCATACTAAAGGAGAGCCAGGAATGTACCCGGCAGGTGACGGCACTAGACAAGAGTAGATGGGTGACAGTCAGGAAGAGTAGAGGGGGAAGTGACATGAAGACTGATCTAGGACTGAAGCATCACAAAAAGTATGCTCCGTTGAGTGACATTGATGAAACCAGTTAGGGACCAGCACTACTGGAACTCCCCTAGCTGCCAGGGGAAGAACTCCTCCAGTAAGAGTGGGGGGGGGGGGAAGCGAAGGGAAAGGAAAGACAGATTCTGGTGGTAGGGGACTCAATTCTTAGAAGGACAGAGAGGGCAATCTGTAACAAAGACCTGAAGCGCCAAACTGTATGTTGTCTACTGGGCACTCGGGTTCAGCACACCACAGATCTGGTGAACAGATTACTGGGAGGGGATGGAAAAGACCCGGCTGTCATGGTGCACGTTGGCACCAATGACAAAGTCAGAGGCTGATGGAGTGTCCGAAAGAAAAATTTTAGGGACTTGGAAGCTAAATTAAGAAAAAGGACCTCCAAGGTAGTATTCTCAGGAATACTACCAGTACCTTGAGTTACACAAGAAAGGGAGATTAGGGAAGTAAACAAGTGGCTGAGGAGCTGGTGTAGTAAGGAGGGTTTGGGTTCCTGGAGGACTGGGCCGACTTCTCAGTCGGTCACCAGCACTATAGGAGGGGCGGGACTGCACCTAAATGAGGAAGGTGCAGATCGGCAAGGAAGGGAAGGTGGCCAAAAAGTTAGAGGCTATTTTAAACTAGGTGACTAGGGGCGGGTCCAGAGATAGAGATAGTCAGTGCAGAACATATTCCAGAGGGTAGTATTGGGGGCATTAGTGGTAGGTTGACTAAAGCACATAAACCCAAGGTAAGTATAGTAACAAATCCTAGTTGCAATCTCGGAACACCCAATCAGAGGATAGTATGTGACCGGACTAAACTACGTGGCAGGAGCCCTGACGGACAAGATGGGTGAACTAGAGATACTGTTGTATGTGAAGGATTTGGATTTTGTGGGAATTTCGGAGACCTGGTTTAACAGTTCTCATCATTGGCTGGCAACCAGTCAAGGGCATACCCTTAATCGCACTGATAGAGATGGTAAAAAAGGGGGAGGGGTATGCCCATATATCAAGAATAATGTACAAGTGAATATGAGAGATGACATCACTAAGGGAGCTAGGTAGGAGGAGGAATCCTTATGGGTAGAGCGCCAAAAGGATGAAGCTAAGGGGAAACTAATACTGGGAGTATGCTATAGGCCCCCTAACCTGAGGGAAGAGGGGGAGACGTATCTCCTATCACAATTTGGATTAACAGTAAGGATGGGAAATGTTATCATAATGGGGGGTTTTAATTATCCAGACATAGACTGGGTGGAGGGAACCACGCATTCGCCTAAGGCTCGCCAGTTCCTAAATGTCTTGCAGGACAATTTCATGGGTCAGATGGTAGACACACCAACCAGAAATAATGTGTTACTGAATCTGCTAATTACCAACAATACAGACCTAATCACGGATGTGGAAAAAAGGGCAATTTAGGAAACAGCTATCACAGGTCACTTGGCTTCAGGATAAATCACACAAATAGGAAACATAAGGGGAATACAAAGACACTGAGGTTCAAAAGAGCCAACTTCCCTAAACTACGAATCTTGCTACAAGGCATAACTTGGGATAAAATCTTAGAATCAAGCATCACGGAGGAGAGATGGGTTTTCTTTAAGAACATATTAAATAAGGGCATAGCCAATGCATCCCATTAGGTAATACTTTTAAAAGAGTAAACAAAAGTCCTGGTTGGCTTAACTCCAATGTAAAAATGCATATAAAAGCAAAGGAGAAAGCCTTCAAAAAATACAAGGTTGAGGGATCAGCATTTGGACTTTATAAAGAATGCAATAAGAAATGTAAGGGTTCAATTAGGGCGGCTAAGATAGAACACGAAAGACACATATTGGACGAGAGCAAAAAAAATCCCAAGAAGGAAGGACATCTGGTTAAAGGGGACAGGGAGATGGTGAAGGTATTGCATTTATTCTTCTCCTTAGTCTTCACGAGGGAATCAGGGGGCTTCAGTAACTAAAACTGCAGTGTTTATCCTCATGACATATCATAGGAAGTATCTAGATCACAGATGTCAAACAAGGCCCGCGGGCCAAATACGGCCCTCCAGGCCAATTCATGTGGCCCTCGCACCTCTCCTGGAGCTCCAGCCCTCCTCTGGTCCTCCTCCAGACCACTACTTTCTGCTTTTAAGCAATGCATCCATATTCTTCTAAGCAGCAGCATAAGGAAAGGAGGAGCACTGTGATATAAGGGAAAGTGGGGTACTTAACTTCTGATGGTGGGGTGGCTGTTGACATCTAATGTAAGGGGAGGGAATGCGCTGGACAACTAATCTTACAGATACAACCGGCCCTTTTGAGGACAATCTTAATGCTGATGCAGTCCACAATGAAATTGAGTTTGACACCCCTGATCTAGATAAAGGAAGGCCCGTAGACATGATGTATCTGGATCTTGCTAAAGCATTTAAAACAGTTCCCCATAAATGTTTACTGTACAAAATAAGGTCCGTTGGCATGGACTATAGGATGAGTACATGAATTGAAACTGGCTACAAGGGGTGAGTTCAGAGGGGGGTAATAAAAAGAAAGCACTCATAATGGTCATGGGTGGGTGGTGGGGTCCCCCATGGTTCTGTGCTGAGACCAATCCTATTTTATTTGTTCATTAATGACTTGGAGGATGGGATAAAAAGTTTAATCTCTGTCTTTGCGGATGATACTAAGCTAAGCAGGGCAATAACTTCTCCACAGCATGTGAAAACCTTGCAAAAAGATCTGTACAAATTATTGGGGTGGGCAACTACATGGCAAACAAGGTTTATTGTAGAAAATGGAAAATAATGCATTTGGGTGGAAAAATATGAATGCAATCTATACACTGGGGGGGGGGGGGGGGGGGGCTCTGGGGTAATCTAAGATGGAAAACGATTTGGGGCTCCTAGTAGATGATAGGCTCAGCAATGGCATGCAATGCCAAGCTGCTGCTAATAAAGCAAACAGAATATTGGTATGCATTAAAAAGGAGATTAATTCCAGAGACAAAACCATAATTCTCCCACTCTATAAGACTCTGGTCGGGCTGCACCTAGAGTATGCTGTCCAGTTCTGGGCACCAGTCCTCAGGAAGGATGTACTGGAAATGGAGAGAGTACAAAGAAAGGCAACAAAGCTAATAAAGGGTCTGGAGTATCATAGTTATGAGGAAAGGTTACGAGCACTGAACTTATTCTCTCTGGAGAACAGACGTTTCAGATGGGATTCGACTGGTACTGATGACCCCACAATAGGGATAGATTGCGGAAGGGAGTTTAACAAGACACCTGGCCACTCATTAAAATGAGAAGAAAAGAGGTTTAACCTCAAACTGTGTAGAGGGTTTTTTAGAGTGGCAAGGATGTGGAATTCCCTTCCAGAGGCGTGGTCTCAGAGGGGAGCAATGATAGTTTCCAAAAACGATTAGATGAGCACCTGAACGACCACAACATACAGGGTTATACAATGTAATACTAACATATAATCACATAAGTTGGACTTGATGGAGTTGATTCTTTTTTCAACCTCACCTACTATTAAGGAGTGAATCGTCACTCATAAATGGGCTGGCCACTATACTTATGTGCAAGAGTGTTTGTTTTTCTTAAATCTGATTGGTGGCTGTGGCAAAACTAAAATTTTGTTGACATCAAATTGTGTGGAAAATATAACAAGAAGCTTGCAGTTCCTGTTCTAGCTTTACCTGTAGGTGCAGATGCCCCCATTTCAAGTCACGCCTTGTCTCCACCTCTTACCCACCTTCGAGCACTATCTCTTGGTTCCACCTCCCAGTTCCACCCCCTTTGGGGAATATGACACCAAGTAATTTGTATAAAATTTGACACTGATAACAAGAAAATATATACCCTGCAGTCAACAATAGACCCCCCACATTAACAATAGCCCCCCGCACACTATCCAGAATAGATCCCTGTGTAGCGAGGGAGTTATGGCCTTGGTCAAGGAGATACATTATGGTCCCAGAGGGGTCTCAGACCATTCCCCGTTGGTGCTAACAATAAGGATTGGTGTCAAGGCTTCGCGCAAAGAATGGGAGATCAATCCAGGTTGGTTGGAGCTGATTGGAGAAACGCGAATCATGGTGTCGCAATTAGCTGAGTTTGTGCTCATTAACAAAGGGACAGCATCGATGGGGGTAGTCTGGGACTCGCTGAAAGCCTTTGTGAGGGGCCTACTAATTCAACAGGTTGCTAGGATAAAAAAGGCAGCAAGAGCGGAAGAGGCTAGGTTGACTAGCGAGACTGTCCAAGCTGAACTGAGATTTATTAAGGAGCCAACTCCAGCGATGGGGGTAGCATGGCTGGCAAAACAAGAAGAGTACAGAATGCTTATCCTAAAAATAGCGGAGAACAAGAGAACACTACAGAGGCAGCAACAGTTTGGCGAGGGAGAGAAGATAGGGCGTATGGTAGCCCTTTTGAGTAGAACCAATTCCCCCCCTTCAAATGTCCCAGCAATAAGGACAATGACAGGGGAAATCTCAACCGAAGGCCAGGTGATCTTAAAAACATTTTGTGAGTACTATAAAGAACTCTACAAGTCTAAGAGGGGGGCGGAGAGAGGCGTCATGGAAATGTTTTTTCAGAAAATAGCAGTCCCTACGTTGCCTGACAAAGATAGACAGGAGTTAGACGCACCAATTACCCTAAAAGAAATCCAACAAGCAGTAATAGATATGCCAAATCAGAAATCACCGGGTCCAGATGGGCTTCCTATTGAAGTATATAAGAAGTTTGGAGAGATATTGCTTCCAGAGCTACTGAGGACCTTTGAGGGGGCGGCAAGTGAGGGAACACTCACCCCCCTCAATGTCGGAAGCGACTATTATTGTAATCCACAAGGAGGGGAAGGACCCTCTGGAACCCTCATCTTACCGCCCAATTTCTTTACTATCCTCTGATATAAAGATCCTAGCTAAAATTCTTGCAACCCGCCTAAATAGATTTATCTCTAACCTTATCCATCCAGACCAGTCTGGCTTCATACCAGGGAGGGCAACAAATATCAACATTAGGAGAACCTTCTTAAATATACATACACCAACAGATAGCGAAGGGTCCAGGGCAGTGCTGTCACTCGATGCCGCCAAAGCTTTTGACAGCCTCGAGTGGGCATACCTCTGGAAAGTACTAGACCGTTTCGGTTTTGGCCCTCTTTATATCAATTGGGTCAAACTGTTGTATGGTAAACCAAGAGCCAAGGTTAGAATTAACAACAAGACGTCTGAGGCCTTTCAGCTGGAGCGGGGGACGAGGCAGGGGTGTCCTCTGTCCCCCCTTCTGTTCACCCTCGCAATGGAAACACTAGCAATCATGGCCAGGGCGAGGTCGGACATAACGGGGTTCAGAAGACACCATGGAGAAGACAAGATCGCACTCTTCGCAGATGATGTCTTGTTTTTCCTGGGGGTTGCTGGGGGCGCACTGGATAAAGTGATGCAATTGATGGAGGAATTTGGCCAGTTTTCAGGCTATGAAAATAAGCCTTCAAATAAGCCTACAAATCTTACAACTCCCTGTAAAAGAGGGGGGTATGGCGGTTCCGCACCCAAGGCTATACTTTTTAGCAGCACAACTGCAACACTTGTCGGGATGTGGAACCGCCGAAGGAGGTAGTATCAATAACCGACTCCTGCTAACAGATAATCCACATAAATTACTAGTTGAAGCCCTAGAAGCAGATTTTTTCTGCCACAAACATGTGATCACTAAACTAGCCATCAAAATATAGCATATCATAAAAGCAATCCTGGGGTATGTTGGTCCGACAGAATTTTTCCCCCTCTGGAATAACATCAACTTACAGGAGGTACTAGGTATTGAGGTATCGAGGGACTGGGTGAGTAAAGGCATTTATCGACTAAAGCACCTGTTTAAGGGTAATACCATGAAGTCTTTCCAAGAACTAGCAAGCGAGTTTAAAATTTCAAACAAAACTTTCTTCAAATATCTACAAGTCAGACACGCCATACAGGTGCAACTCGGCTCACAGACGGTCACGTGGGCACAGATGCCTGCCCTGACCACTGTAATTGAGGCAACTTCAGCCAAAGGTTTAATATCCGTGATGTACAACAACCTGGGTGCCAGGGCACTAAGCAAAGAAGGCCCGCGGAAGAGCAAAATGGTGTGGGAGAGGGATTTGGGTACAATATTCCCAGAACAGTGGGATAGGATCCTGCATCAGGGAGCTTGGGTGTCTATTGCTCCGGCCCAAAGACTGTCTCACCTATTCCTACTACATAGGGTCTACTACACCCACCATAAAATGTTAAAACTAGGTTGGAGGCTAAACAATGAATTCCCAAGATGTAACGATAAAGGGGATCTTATCCATATGGTTTGGAAGTGCCCAAAACCTCATACCTTCTGGGTGGGAATTGTAGAGCGGATAAATGGGATATTCGGGTCTGCACTCGACCCAGTAGCTAGGACCTGCCTCTTGGGATGTATGGACGATACTAGGGTACCACAAGGCACCATTGAAGCTATCGTGAGATGCCTATTTCAGGCTCGCAAGATAATTGCCCAAAAATGGCAAGCACAGGCCCCTCCAACTATAGATAACTGGCTAGTAGCTATGAAACAAACAATCTCAAATGAAAAGGTGTACTACACTATTCAGGGGAATTATGGTAAATTTGTTAAAATATGGAGGCCTTGGCAGCGGGCAGCCGGGAGCCCCAGTTAGCTGCCCGCGATGCTAGTACTTGGCAATTGCTGAGTCCTCGTACAACAAACCCCAATTTGCGAAGGGGCACCGGTGAGGCCGTGTACACACGGCAGAGAACCTCGACGGGCAGAACACATCGTTCCACCCGTCGAGGTTCTCTGCCGGCCGTCGAAATCGGCGACCCGCCCGTCGGGAATGGCAACCAGCCATTCATCCAGGCGGGCTGTCGAGCAAAAAGAGAGCGTGCTCTCTTTTCGCTCGACGGGATTCCCGACGGGCGGGGCGAGCGCTCTGTGTACACATGGCCGAGGTCCTCACTGGAATGCAGCTTCCAGCGAGGTTCTCGCTGGTTTCCAGCGAGAACCTCGGTCGTGTGTACGCCGCCTCAGAGTCCTTCACGAGCTGGCTCCTTCTTCTCTGCCTTTATCAGTTGCTGAAATTAAACAACGGGTCCTGCGGCAAGCTTGCTTAACTCGATTTATTCTCTACCCCGACTGTATGCTCTCAAAGGAAGGGTAAGGGTGGGGGGAGAAAGGGGGGGGTGCACACAGACAATACTACAGTCAATAGTATTCAGGGATTCAGAGCTTTTTTTCATAGGTGCTATTTACCCCATATTAGAGTAGGGATGTGTACTATCATGTTCACATCTGTGTAATTTGTATGCAAATAGACTACATATTTGACTGTTGGTTTTGTGTAATCATGTTAAAATCAATAAAAATAAATGATTACAAAAAAAAACAATAGCCCCCCAGCAACAAAATATCCACCCATCAACAAACAACTCTCCCCTACACCAGCAATAGACTTCCCAATAGATCTCCCAGCAGCCAGAATCAGTAGATCCTCCAGAAGCCAGCAACAATAGACCCCTGCCTCAACAGTAGAGCCCCGCAGAAACAATTTACCCCCCCTCCCCTCCAGCAACAGTGGACCTGTCACCAGCAACAATAAACCTCCCCCGCAACACTAGACCCCCCACAACAATAAATCACCCCAGTGACCATAGATCCCCCAGCAGCCAGCATTAATAGACCCTCTAGAACACTCTAGTACCCCTTGCCATTGCATACATTGTGTGCTGAAGGTGCCGGAACTGCATTCCCCACATTCTGAAAAAAAAGCCCTGCTTGTTGGTGTGTTCTTCTTCTAAAAGCAAGCCATTCTTTTCTACTACAGTTTTGTTTTTGGTTCAAGCCCCTTGCTTTCAACCACAGGTAGAGTATTTGCTTTCTCCTTGGGTGCAGCATTGTAAGCAGGGAAATGCCAAGCTCTTCAAGTTGCCAAAGCAGAAATCTGTCAATGGAATGCTGGGGTCCTGGAATGAAATCAACTCAGCTGGAATGTTAAAAGTAACCATTGATCTGAATGGAGAAGATTCTTATGAGGGTATCATCTCACAGAACCACTTAGGTTAAAACAGACGTAAATTATTTACTGGAGCAAATGAACAGCATACCATACATTTTTGCATGTATGTTTCATCAATAATTTACATTAGGATGTTTTAGGTTAGGTTAGGTTAGTTTTATTGTGATCAAATGGACCTTACAGTAAGAGCTAAGGGAGGAAGTTTTATGGGAAACATACCCTTTTTATTGCAAAACATAAAATCCACTAATGTATTTCCTGTGCCCTAATTAGAGCTAATAATGGTCCCAGTGTGAAATGTTGACAGCTTTTGATTAGTTTGTAATGGACTCCAAGCCAGTACCTGATTCCCGTATATGAAGAGAGTGCTGGAATCAGGTGCTGTCTTGGAGTCCATCATTCCTCCACACATGACTTGGTTTCATCCAAAGGTAAACTGTGCAGCGATAATGTCTTCACAGGCACAACCTTAAGCAACTGCCAAGCTTCAGCTTCATCCTCAGAGGGGTGGTCCTGGTGGAAGGACTTGCCAGCCAATTAAAGAATCATGGGTTCAAATTATGACAGTCTTGCTTAGGCAAAATAGACCAAGGATGAAGCATTACATTTAAAAAATCATTTGTAAGTCAGAAGGAAATTTATACAGTAATTAAAAAAAAATACAAAGTTGCCTTTAGATTGGTACACTTAAGGAAAATAAAATGTACCATAAAGATAGTTGTAAGGGGCAATTTTCATGTCTTTCAAGAAACACAGTAACTAAGCTATATATCTGGACTGGCTAGGCATTGGAGTAAAATTCTACCTTTAAAACTCATTTATTCAGGGAAGCCTATCCCACAACCACCTAACAACTGTCCCTTTGCCACCCCCATCAAATCATTCTCTGCAGCTATTACCTTTTGTCCCACCACCCCCTCCCTTTAGAATGTAAGCTCTACGAGCAGGGCCCTCCTGTACCTTCTGTATTGAACTGTACTGTACTGTAATTGTGTTGCCCCCCCTATACATTTTAAAGCGCTGCGTAAAATGTTGGCGCTATATAAATTGTGTATAATAATAATAGTAAAACCTTTAAGGCAGCACATAGCAAAAATAACACAAGAGATCCTTACTCATCTGTTAGGCCTCGTACACACGATGAGATATGTCCGCTCAAACTTGTCCGACGGACAGTTTAGAGCGGACATGTCTCATCCGATTTCGGTCCGATGGCGTGTACACACCATCGGATCAAAATCCCCGCCGGCAGACAGCGTGGTGACGTGGCGGTGACGTTGACGCAGCCACGTCACCGCTACGTCACGCACCAGGAAGTAAACACTTCCGCGCGCATGCGTCGGATCCATTCACAGGATACGACGCATGTGCGGGAGGATATGTCCGCTGGTTTCCCGTACTAACCAGCGGACATATCCGACGGACAGGTTTGTAGCGGACAGATTTCAAAGCATGCTTTGAAATTTGTCCGATGGACAAACCTGTCCGCTAGCCCGTACACACGATCGGATTTGTCTGCTGAAACGGTCCATCGGACCGTTTTCAGCGGACAAATTCGATCATGTGTACGCGGCCTTAGTGTAGCCACCCCAGGTCTCTGAAGTTCCTAGCATGTGTATGCTCTTTATATCATTATATTCCTGTACATATCAGCACTGGCAGGTGCCAATTCTACACTGTTCCTTTACCAATACCTTTGACCAGAGGTGGGCATACCATTTCAAGTATGCATTTCAAGCTTAAGAAGAGCCTTCTGGGATTTAGGGGCTCATTTATACTGGATGTGCTTCAGACAGGCACTGGGACCCCTGCTGCTGTCAAATAGACCTGGGCGCTGCTCACTTCTGGAGCACTTAAAAAACATAAAGAATCCTTCATGTCAAGTGATGTTGGGCAGCAAGTTCACTCCCTGCTTCAACGGCACAGGTATGCAATGTTTTTTTTTATCAAATTAGCTTCCCTGACATCTTTTGGAATGGAGGGGGATGTTTTTAGTCTTATCCCATTAGCAAACAAGAACCAAGGCAGAGATCAGGACATCCCAAAGACTACTTTTTATATCAATATCTATCTTTTTGTACTTAGGTAGTAGTTGGGAGCCCTTTGATGACTTTGTCTGTCTCTACGTTTGACTCCATATTTCTTCTCTCAAACTCTATTCTCATGTTCAGTGCATAAACATTCTGATACTAATATCTTGCTTGACACCGACTGTACCTCACTCCTTTTAACTGATCAGTCCCTCTGTCTGACCCTTTACCATAAAGCCCTGTACACACGCTCAGTTTTCTCGGCTGTTAAGTGGAGAAAACCAAAGGGAAAGCCGAGAACCCGGCAGGAAAATTACCATGGAGCTTTGGCCGGGAATCCCGGCCGTGTGTATGCTCCATTGGCACTGCTTTCCCATGGGAAAGTAGTAGATCTGGGGGATTCCTGGCTGTTTTCCTGTCGGGAAAACTACGAGGAAGCATAAATACGTCCCGGCCATAAGCTCTCTTGGCAGTTTTCCTGGCAGGAAAACCGGTCATGTGTACGGGGCTTAAGTTTAGTTATTTGATATTGGCCTTGGTCTCTTTTTGGACCATCTCAGTCTAGCCTAATTTTGTAACAGCTACAATAACTGGTGAGCATCGTAGTATGTAACAAAAGCACAAAGTTTCCCTGAAAGCTACCATTCTCAAATCTGTACGAGCCGCTGAATCATACAGGTGTAGAAATAAATCTGAAAGGTTTCTGTAGATCAACAAAGACAGTTCTTACAAAAGATACATTGATAAATATGACTCATATCGGCAAATGTGAGGATTTTACAGCATACCTGTCCTCTAGCAAGGAAGCAACTGCTCTCCTAGCATTTGCAGTAGCCATTATATATTTTGGCCTGCTCTAGACTCAAATGGCTAGACACATTTCAGTCTATCATTTATTGAAGTGTTTCAGTATTCCTGATATACTAGTGCAGGGGTCTCCAAACATTCTAAACAAAGGGCCGGTTTATTGTCCTTCAGACTCTTGGAGGGCCCGACTTTGACCAGCGGGGGTGTAAATTTTCCTGGCATCAGTGGGACCAAACATCTGGTATTAGGGGGAGAAATAGTGCCACATCGTTGGTATCATAGGGAGGAATAGTGTCCTATTAGTGGTGTCAGTGGGAGAAATGGTGCTTCACGGTCGGTGTCAGATGGCAGAATAGTGTCTTGTATCAGTGGGAGAGATAGTGCCCCAAGGGCCGGATAAAGGCAAGCAAAGGGCCACATTCGGCCCTCGGGCCGCAGTTTGGAGACCACTGTACTAGTGAATCATTCACTCATACAAGGGTATGGCAAGTTTTAACTAATATAATTTATGGCAAGTCTCAACTAATATATTGATAGGAGGTTTATCTACACTGCTTGAGGGTAGAAATATCCATATTTTAGCTCCAATGAATTGGCGATACAGTCTCAATAGTACAAATAAAATAAAACACTATTATTTTTATATAAAATGTATGTCTTAGTTCCCATATCATAACACAGGTATGGGGTACTTTAACATCCCTCAAAACACTTGACAACAATATTAATAAACAATAACCTTATTTCATATTGAAATGCTTTAAGGAAGTGTTATTCCCACATCCATGGAAAGTAACTGTCTATTCGACTTTCTTTTTTTTAAATCTTCAGCAAAACAATAAAAAATGTATTGAACCATAGTTCTTTGTCTTGTATGACAAGCACTTGAAAAAAAAAATACATAAAAAAGGATATGAGGTGAAAACTCTACCACAAAAACAGTTGACAAAGATCAAATATATGCTATAGTTGTTGTTATTCAAGGCATTGAGAAAAGATAGGTGCGAGAATCCATAGCAACTACATTTCTCTTTATTGTAGTCACATCAGTACAACAGCATTTCTGATTGCCGGTTATGACACCCCTTTCACACCGAGGCGCTTTGCAGGCGCTATAATGCTAATAATAGCTCCTGCAAAGCACCCTGAAAGAGCCGCTGCTGCCTCTCCAATGTGAAAGTCCCGAGCAGCTTCTTTGTGTATACTGCTCCTTCACCGCCCCTGCCCATTGAAATGAATGGGCACTGCGGCTATACGGGCGGCAAAGTGCCACTGCAAAAATAGCGGTGCTTTACCGCCGACACACCCACCGCCCTAGTGTGAAAGGGGCCTTACACACACATTAAACCTTAATGGCATCCCAGTCTTAGTAGGGTTCAATATTGAGTTGGCCCACTCTTTGCAGCTATAACAGCTTCAACTCTTCTGGGACGGCTGTCCACAAGGTTTAGGAGCATCTATTGGAATGTTTGACCATTCTTCCAGAAGCGCATTTGTGAGGTTAGGCACTGATGTTGGACGAGAAGGCCTGGCTCGCAGTCTCCACTCTAATAAATCCCTAAGATGTTCAATCGGGTTGGGGCCAGGACTTTGTGCAGGCTAGTCAAGTTCCTCCACCCCAAACGTACTCATCCATGTCTTTATGGACTTTGCTTTGTACACTGATCCAAATCATTAAGTGGAGGGGGGGGATAATGGTATGGGGTTGTTTTTTGTGCTTGGCCTCTTAGCTCCAGTGAAGGGAATTCTTAAGGCATCAGCATACCAAGACATTTTGGACAATTTCATGCTCACAACCTTTTGGGAATAGTTTGGGGAAGGCCCCTTCCTGTTCCAACATGACTGCAGACCAGTGCACAAAAGTAAAGTCAATAAAGACATGTATGAACATGTTTGGGGTGGAAGAACTTGACTGGCCTGCACAGAGTCCTGACCTCAACCCGAAAGAACACCTTTTGGATGAATTACAGTGGAGACTGCGATCCAGCCTTCTCTTCCAACATCAATGCCTGACCTCACAAATGTGCTTCTGGAAGAATGGTCAAACATTCCCATAGACACACTCCTAAACCTTGTGGACAGCCTTCTCAGAAGAGTTGAAGCGGTTATAGCTGCAAAGAGTGGGCCAACTCAATATTGAACCATACGGACTCAAACTGGGATGGCATTAAATTTCATGTGTGTGTAAAGGCAGACGTCCCAATACTTTTGGTAATATAGAGTATAAAGTTATTGCTCAAACTGACCTGAGCAGTAAATATTATCAGAGACCTGTTAAATAATAAAAACATTTTGACATTAATTTTAAAACTTCTTAACTAGCCATTAATCAAGAACAATAAAAAATATTTTTTATGTTATTGATCAAAAGAACATGTAAATGACCTTTTTTCTTTGCATTGTGTAGATATATCAAAAGGTAGATTCAGTACATACTCACAGGTATTCAGACATCTAAACATTTACAATTTATTTACATTTTTCCCTCTTTCCTTTTACAGTCAACAAGTTGGACAGTAATTGTGAGTGTGAGTTATACAGATGGATTTCTTGCATTGCACACATTGAACTGATTTTTGTGGTCCAGGCGGGGTGGGCAGATCTGACACCTTGCACGTTTTCTGCCAACATTGGAGTCCATAGGAGCTGATGAGGAGAAGGTCTCAGGGGGATCAGACAGAACTTACTCCACAATGGTTAAACCAGCAGGTGACAGTGGTAGGTAGCCAGGCTATCTCTCCTTGAGTGGATTGTTAAATACCAATGCCAATATAGATTACCTTCATTCCACTTGATTGATAATGATTGTTTTTTTGCCCAGTGGACAAATGCATGATATGCAGAAACAATATGTACAATAAATACAATAATGTACTGGCAACTGTATATTGTTGTCACCTTGCCAAAATTGTCCACTCCCCCACTGATGCCATTGTAGTCTAATGATCATTTCCGGTTTTATGTCCTGCCTGTTGCTTAGAAATGCATCGTTATGCATAGTGCTCATTAGTAATGAATAAACCGAGCAATTCAAGTGTTCGGGAAAATTTGACCCATACTCAAAAATTATGTTAATAAATAAACTCTGCAGAGGCAATCCATACTAAATATATATATTCACAAACCCAAATGAGGTAAAGTCATACAATTTCAAAAAGAATGAAAGTTTGTATTTAGGTGATATAATTTATTGGATAAATAAGATTACCAAAGTAGATTAACTAATCTATTAACTAAATAGGTTGTAATGCTAACTTTCAATGCATGCTGGTCTCTTCTTGAGGTCCATAAATAGCATCACATTAAATCCAAACTTTTGCTTAGTCGATGGCTAACAAGGTACAGCACCCTGCTGCTGCAGCTATGAAAGAGAAATGAAGAAGTTAAATGGTAATGGTAGTCAAAGTGATCCACAACATAATAGGAGGGTTAAAACAGCAGTGTTCCACTGAATTTTTCCCCGCCGCCGGTACTAATAAGATGTGTTGAGCTGGTGGGCCTGAGTGGCGATACCTCACCATTATTTAGTTACCTGATTCAGGCACCAACTTCCTTTGTGATTTTTGGATGTCATGTGACTAAATGTCAAAAGTGGCAAAGGAATCTTATACTGCAATATGTAAAAATGTGGCACAATAAACCGTGTCCTTTAGGAACACCCATCTTTCACAGTGGCTACCAATCAATGCATCAAAATGGTAGACTTGACTAAAAGGCATAGTCCACCTTTTGCAAAAATGTAGTAAATGTATCGAAATTGATATAATAAAAAATGTGCATTTACAAAATTTTGCATTGAGGCTTGCAGAGCATTGAAACTGTTATCATTACATCACAGGTGCAATGCCTGGACTCTTGCATTGTTTACCTCAAGCCCCGCGGTCTGTATGGCATTATGGACCTTCTATAAGGCCGCGTACGATCGGTCCAACCCGATGAGAATGGTCCGATGGACCGTTTTCATCGGGTCACCGCTAAAGTGGCCTGATGGTCTGATGTGCATAGACGCCATCAGTATAAAAACCGATTGTGTCAGAACGCGGTGACGTAAAACACAACGATGTGCTGAAAAAAACGAAGTTTAATGCTTCCAAGCATGCGTCGTCTTGATTTTGAGCATGTGCAGGTTTTTGAACCAATGCTTTTGCGTACTAACCATCGGGCGTCCATCAGTCCGATTTTAAAGCAAGTTTTAAAACTTTGGTCCGAAGGACGACAGACCAATAGGCCATACACACGGTCGGTTTGGAACGATGAAACTGGACTTCAGTCCATTTTCATCGGGTTGAACCGATCGTGTGTACGCGGCCTTATGGGGTTGGAGGTAGTGCTTAATGGTGTACAATTTTAGTGATGTCACGGCCCTGCTATTGCCATTCTCTGCTGTGCTGGCAGATGGGACCTGTAGTATTTTCATGGATTGATCATGAATGGATGACACAGCTGTGCAGGGGAAGCCAAGCACAGTTGCACTGAATTCAAACAATAATCCCCTACAGCAATATGCTTTTTATTGTACCTACAGTAATAAGCATCCTGAGTTTCAGGTATGGGAAGAAGTTGGGTTCAGGGGGAATGGTATATGTATGTAACCATGCTTAATTTTACCTAAATATGGGTTTAACATAAAACATGGTCTAAAAAGTGGACTACGCCTTAACCCTAATGAATCTGTTCCTACAATGAAAGGATTAGTTGGCTGGACTTGCCCCCCCAGGGTCCTTGTCCTCGCATAACTGACAACAAGAGGCAAATTATAACCATGTCATATTGCATGAGCACATCATATGAGCATTTCATGTCATATGTTTTGGCCAGTGGAAAATATTCTGGAAAAATAAGTAGGGGCAGTAAGTGGAAGAAATATATTTTGCAAGTCAATAGTAAAGTTTACCTGGAACAGAAATGATGACAGAACAAACCACTTCAGTTCAAACCAGCCTGTGTGGCAATTGCCAGAGTTGCCTGTTTGTCAGTACAAGACTTCTGTATGATGGAAAGTGCAGGCAAACAATACATGCTTTTCTTTACTCTAAGGGCCAGATTCTCATAGAATTTCGCTGGCGTAGCGTAAGCCATTTACACTACGCCACCGCAACGTATTCTCCATGCACTTGCTCCGTAGTTTGCGGAGGCATAGTGTAAATGGCCCAGCGTAAGGCCGCGTAATTCAAAAGGGGCGGCTTGTATTTAAATTAAGCGCGCCCCCGCGTCGATCGAACTGCACATGCGCCGGCCGGGGAAAAAGCCCAGTGTGCATGCTCCAGCTCACGTCGGAAAGCGTTGTTGAAACCGACGTCAAAACGACGTGATCGTCACTACGCAATGCCCTATTCGCGAACGAGTTAGTAAAACAACGTAAGCGACGGAAAAAGGCGACGCTGATCCAACGCCATACTTAATATGGCATCCGACGGCCCACGACAGCATCTGACAGTACTGCGTAGGGTTACCCCTCATATTAGCAGGGGTAACCTTACACGTTCGAAAACGGGGCGGCGTAAAATCGTTCGGGAATCTGCGTAGGCAAATGAGAAAACAACGTAAAGGCCACCTAGTGGCCGGAGTTGTCATTACAACTACGATCCGCAAGTGTAATGGTATTACACTTGTCGGATGTTCAGCCGTATCTATGCCAAAGTGATTCAAGGAATCACTCGCATAGATACCCGGCAAAAAAAACGGCGATACGACGGGGTATCTGAGATACTCCGTCGTAAAGCCTCTGAGAATCTGGCCCTTAATATTTATAGCACATTTTAATAATTTCTTTACTCTAGAACCTGATAAATCATAATCATCTGCAAGCTGGATTATTAGAAGATGAGAAAAGTGATAAAGTTGATAGGCTGAATAAAAAATATTGCAGATGATGGAAAATGACTCTATTTATGCCATATGTTTTGCTTTACAAATGTTTCTTCTGTTCGGTGTTTTCACCCTTGTTTGTAATTGTAACTTTTACTTGCCGCATCTCCATTGGAGGCAATATCGATGATTAAATCAAATATGGTAAGAATACAAAATTGAAAGAAAGTAGTTGAAAGTAAAAGAATATAAAACGAAATTTTAAAAAGCATCAGATTTCCTTTGTTTTTCTTATTGCTCTAATTTTCCTTTCAAACTAGACATATGGAATATGTGTCAGTTCAGTGAGTCTTGGGTTAAAGGAATTCAACTATCTTCATTAAACAGCAAATATATAAAGCCTTTACAGTGTACTTTTTACAAGCCTTTAAGCTCTTTTACCTGATAGTCATAAGTGGAACTTGAGATTGTTTTTATAAATGCATTCACACAATATTTTTCTTAGAGGCATTTTTTTTCAAATCTATCTCTATTAAAGTTCTTTTCAGGAACGTTAGGGGCCTTATGTATTGTAGAATTCTTCCTAAGAACTGGGGTTACTTCTCCAACCAATCAGTATCAGACCTGAGTAGTAAATATCACTTACAGTATACTGTATGTATATAATGAAAAGGTTTTTTAAAGTATAAATTAAAGTACAAATTAAAATGTAATTAAGTTTCTTTACCAGTATCTGTTTGTATTAGCAGCAGTTTTTCAAGGCTTCTTGCTGACATTTGTTATGAGATGGATTTACTTTATGTGGCTCCATGGCAAATGTTTTCTTACTACAGTAAAACATTGGATTTAGAGTAACTTGGTTTGAGAGTGTTTTGCAAGACAAGCAATTTTTTTTTTTACAAACTTGGACTTGATAAACAAGCGATGTCTTGATATACGAGTATCATCATGTCACGAGTGAGAATAAAATAGAAGAGAGGTGCCTCTAAGTGTAGCAATATGGTTACATTTAATGAAGGTACAACATTTAGCAACTCACATGGTTGATGATTAAGAGTCACGTCTAAAGCCTCGTACACACGGTCGGACATTAAACAAACTTTCCCTTGGATTTTTTGTCCAAAGGGAGTTGTCCGGTCACACCCATAGCATACACACGCTCTGACTTTTTCAGCAACAAACGCGAACGTAGTGACGTTTCAATGTACTGACGAGAATTTCAAAGAGGAAGTTCAATCCTCCGGCGTCACCCTTTGGGCTTTCTCTGTTAATCGAGAGTTAGTAAATGTTTCGTCTGTGTGCATTCGTGATTTTCAGTTTCGTGCAATTTTGTTCGTTTCTGAACGTCCATTCATCAAGCAGACATGTTGCGCAATGGGGTTGTGCTAACCTGACCCACAAAAACATATATAAAAATATGTTTGATTCGTATAACCAAAATACACAAATCCAAAGTAAAGACATTTGTTTTTACTCCGTCAGTATCACCAGCAAAGCAGCTTTTATTATTCTCACATTATAAAGAAGAAGAGAATGTGTGCTGCTTTTCTTGATTTCAGAACTTGCCGCGTCACGAATGTGCTCTTTCAAATACGAACGCTAGTTCTACCAGACAGAACGCTTCCGGCTGGTCGTTGCTTCTGAGCATGTGCATTTGTACTTTGTACAAAAGTCTGATTGCTTGCTGTACACACGCTTGGACTAGGCACCATCGAACTTTTGTTGACGTAAAGTTTGTCCGTTTGCAGACCAAACTTTTTGTCCGATGAAACCTGAAAAAGTTGGTCCGACAAATTTGAAAACTTGCAGATTTTGAAGTTTGTTGGGAAAAATTCTGACTGTGTGTACGTGCCTTTAGTATGCAGACATCCAGCGTAAAGCTGTCCACATAGAACATCCTCCGCACTGCCATCAATGTCATTCCTTCCACGCTGCTTTTCACAAGCGGTTCAAGCCTTGCTTTCAGATTATTCTACTGCAGGGTAGTTTTCCCAGTCATGATTGCAGACTGACAGCGGTGAGAGCCGGTGGTGTGGAGGATGGTCTATGTGGACAGCTTTACACCGGATGCCTGCATACTTACATGTGCCTCTTAAACCATGTGAGTTTCTAAATGTTGTACCTTCATTAAATGTAACCATATTGCTACACTTAGAGGCGCCTCTCTTCTCGTTTATACTCTGTATCTCCTGATGGATTTTGCTTCTAATCCTATTGTGAAGGCTTTCATTTGAGGATGGATAGGTTACACAACATTGCTCTTATCTTTTTATATGGCCTATAAAACGAAAAGATTTAGGAATAAATGGTTGTGGAATGAATCAGCTGAGTTTTCATTATTTCCTATGGGGAAATTAGCTTTTTTTGGATTACAAGCATGTTTCCGAAACAAATTATGCTCGCAATCCAAGGTTTTACTGTATGTTTAACTATTGCTAACTTGACATTAATCGCACATTGTTTACTGCTGTCAAGTTTGGCAGACAAAATGTTTAGAGGTTTACAAAACCTATGAGTTAGTGATACAGAACAAAGCAGTGGTCTCACCAGAAGCAGACCTTTGTACTTAAAGAATTATGGTAACTCTATAATAAGTCTGTGCTGATTAAATTGGGTGCACTATATATTTAATGAATGCATGTGAACTCCATGATCTCTTACTTGTGTCAGTTTCCACAACCTAACAGTGTTTGCAAATGCTTTTCCAGTTGTATACAACCAGGGCAGGACTTAGGGTGGTGGGGGCCCCTGGGCTTGAGTGTTGAAGGGGCCCCTGGAGCGAGGGGGGGGATCATAGTTGTTGAGCGGCGGGGGGGTGCGCATTAAAGTTGTTGAGCGGGGGGTGCGCATTAAAGTTGTTGAGCGGGGGAGGCGAATTGAAGTTGTTGAGCAGGGGGGGGCATTAAAGTTGTTGAGCAGGGGGGTGACTCATCTGTGCACGGAATGTGTCGGCTCTTTTCCCTTCAGCAGACATCCCCACACCGCTCCGGTTCCTCCTGGGGGGAGGTTTTGCAGTTGTTCAGCAGAGGGGGGAGTGCCTCTCACCTGTGCCGACAGCCAGGGCCACATACTGTCATTAGCCCGGCTGTCGGCTTTCTTCCCTTCAGCAGCCACAGTCCTCCACACACCGCTCCAGTTCCTCCTGCTTCTGTGCTGCCTCCTATTGCAGTGCGGGAAAATTAACCTTTCGCGGGACTGCGGGAAAGTCCCGCAGATTCTGTGCGTGTTGGGAGGTATGCGCAGGGCCGCCATCAGGAATTTTGAGGCCCCTTACACAGCTTAAGGAATGGGCCCCCTGGAGCAGAGAACCGGGGGGGTGCTGCCGCATGAAATTGAGAAACGGGGGCTGCCGCAAATTGAGAAGCAGGGGGGGCCTTTACAAAAAAAAAAATTTATATATAAAAAAAGGGGGGTAGCCATCCGGGGGCCTGGGCATCTCTGGGCCCTTTAATAAAAAGAAAAAAGAAACCTCTGGGCCCTTTAATAAAAAAAATAAAAAATAAACATTTATAAAAAATATAAAGAAAATGTAAATTTATATATAAAAATATATAAAAAACATATTTCTTTTATAAAAAATAAATAAAAAAGTGGGGGTTGCTGTCTGGGGCCCTGGGGGCCTTCGGGCCCCTGGGGACCTCCAGACCCCTAAAAAAATAAAAAAAAGAATAAACATTTATAAAAAAATACATAAAAAAAGGAGGTTGCCATCCGGGGGCCCTGGGGACCTCTGGGCATTTTAATAATAATAAAAAAAAATATAAACAAAAATAAATAAATAAACATTTATAAAAAACAATAAAAAAAGGGGGGTTGCCACATGGGGCCCTAGGGACCTCTGAGCCCTTTAATAAAAACAATTTTATATATATATATATATATATATATATACATACATAACATTTATTTTTTTTATAAAAAAGGGGGGAGGGTTGCCATTTTTTTTTAGAGGGACCCCCTATTGGGCGGGGCCCATGGGCTTGAGCCCAGTCAAGCCCAATGGTAAGTCCGGCCCTGTATACAACCATCACAACTTTTACAATGTCCTGCAATTAGAGGTTACCACATATTGCTGCAGTACTGCATTAGTTATGCTATTGGTCATTTAGTAACATTTTCTCAAACTCATAAACCATTTGCCTTATTTGTGGATTAACGCTGCATGTCCAATGTATTTTCTTTTCAGCATAGTTTAAATTTCACTATCCAAGAGAACCAACATCCATTTTTGACTCTCTGAAATTGTCTGGAAACAATACTGGTCTGTAGGTTCCCTGTGATGTCTGACAATGGCATCTGTTATCATAGTGGGGATATTGTAACCAAAAGTGGGGCTGCATATCCTGATTTTAACAAAGTACCAACATTAGTGCTAATCCCATGCTATAAAAAAAACTCTTGTTAAATACATAGGGGTCAATTCACAAAGAGAAACGTTATTGGTTTTCTTCAGGTGTTAAATTAGCACTCCTTATTTAACGCTAGCAAACATGGTATTCACGAAAGCTATAATCGTTATTCAACATAGTCGTTATGGTTTTCAACTGACTCTTTATCCAATCGTTATGCTAACTACTCAGACGTTATTATTAAGATTTGGGACGTTAAAATAACTCTTATGATCGTTAAATAATGCTGGAGAGATGCATTCTGGGAGCAGAAGGGGAGGAGAACAGCTGCATGTGGAAAAGAGCAGATACAGAGAGAGAGAGACACAAGCAATACACATGGAGATTGAGTATGCGATGTGCAAAACTTCTAGTGTGTGTTTTTCTAAAGCCATGTGTATTTCCTCATACAGAGAATAAATCATGGGAGATGATAATCGGAATTTAGCTATCACCTGGGTTTCAGAAAAGTCATCTAAAATAGTATGTGAACGGAATACACGTTTATAAATCTGAACAACATTCTAACGTGTTCTTCTTCGCCTCTGGATAATTTTAAGTTCAAATAGAGCACGGTTCTATCTTGCCCAACACTACTAAAAACTTCACTACACTACAAAAATCGCCAAAAGCTTCCTCTAACAACAAAATATCGCCTGGGAAATGTCATAACGCCACCCTGAGGGAGGTGTTAATTTAACGATTGCTTAACGATCGATAACTGACAAAAAAAATCTTTGTGAATTGCACTTCTGTACATATTTAACGATTTGACTATTTAAAATAACGATTTGACTCTTTAAAATAACGATTTGACTCTTTAATAAGGATCCACACCTTAAAATATCGGTTCTGTGTAGTGAAACGTTATTTGATGATTTTTCAAATCGTTAAATCGTTTAGTGAATTGAACTAGCTTCAATAACGTGCAAAATCATTAAAATAACAACCGCAATCTGGAAATAAAGCTTTGTGAATTGACCCCATAGTCCGATATTGTTATGGTGTCACTCCACCATAAGGAGATAAAATCCGCTTTGGAGAAAAACAGACTTTGATTGTATAAAGCCATTCACATCTTAAAAATCCATCCAAGGCTCAAACACACAGTCTTAAGCCATGTACATGTTCTCTATTTTTCTCGTCTAGATTCTGGGCAGTCTTCTTGTCGAGAAACCTGAAAGCCTCGTACACACACTCGGTTTACTCGGCAAGAAAGCTCTGCCAGCAGTTTTCTTGCTGAGTAAACCGAGCATGTGTACGAGGCTTTAGGCCTAGTGATCATCACCCTCGATGGCCAAACTGGACAAACATTATACTGCTACTTTGTTATAACAGTGATGGTCATGGCCTTCACACAATCAAACAATGGCAAGGCACACTTTAAAGTAAAAATAAATTATTTATACATAAAGTTGGCAGACACTTCCAAGGAAGACAATGATACAGAATGTAACTTTTACTTCTGAACTCAAATACGGGTGCGTGTTCCTATGATACTTTGAGTTATGGCCCCATAAGCATTAATACTCATTTCATGCACCTTTTTAAAAAAAAAAAAAAAAGAAGAAAGGATTCAAATCACCCATTAATGTTGTAGGCAACAGTACAGTATCCATTCATTCAATGCAACAATTAATGTAAACTATAGAATGTTTGAAAACTGATCTTGTTTGGCTCATAATAGGATGGTTCCAACTTTGATTTATGGTGTGCAGAAGTTATTTTAATGGAAAAATATACACAGTACAAAATCCATCATTACTGCAATTGCAGTCAGAAAACCAGATTATTTCCGGTTCTCCATATTTAAGTCTTAAGTTCATAAATATATTTAAAAAATAAGGAGGAGCTGAACTAAAATCAGATGTCCCTTTCCAAAATGGGGTACCCTGCTTTGCAGAGTTAGGGTGATTGTATGTAACGCCTGCAGCAATTAGCTGTGGTTCTTTCCATTCCACCAGAACCACCTGCTCTCTTTGTCTGACCTGAAACTGATAACAATTAGCTATACAGTAGGTCTACGGCAAGCTTCCACTGTATGTTCTAGTTGCAGAAGTCGTGTGACTATATGGACTTTGAACAGTTGCAGGTCTATTCTCTGAGTTCTGCTGGAAGCCCTCGTAGATTAAAGTCCATTTCAGAGCATCATAAATATGGATTGATTAAACAGAGATGACAGGAAACTCCAAATGTTCATCTGCAGCTCTTAATGTCTTGACTAAAGTGCAAATTATTCGCCTACTAATGGGTTACGATCATCATGTGGACTTTTAATCTTCTTTGGAAAAATGTAGATGGATGTGGAAGGTTTGTAGAATATACTCCATATTTCTCCTGCAGATCCTCGGTGGCAGCTGTCCAGACCGGTTGGTGATGCTAGTCTCTGAGACCTTGAAGAGGGAGAAAAATATATAATTAATTCTTGTTTTGTACATGCAATCCAATGTAGTAGCTGGTCTGTGTTCACTGTATTCATAGTTATCTTATATAGACTCGTAAAATCAACATTTTGTAACTCTTTTTGTAATCACTCTCAGTTTCTACCCACATAATACTACAGACAAGAATGACTTGTTTACAGTTCTAGCACCAGAATTGCTTTGAACACCGTTTTCATATGCGGCGCGCTACTCACGTATGTGTTCGCTTCTGCGCGCGATCTCGTCGGGACGGGGTGCTTTATAAACATTTTTTTTGTGTTTTCTTATTTATTTTATTATTTTTTATACTGAAAAAAAAAATGTATCACTTTTATTCCTAGTATAAGGAATGTAAACATCCCTTGTTATATAAAAAAGCATGACAGATCCTCTTAAATATGAGATCTGGGGTCAAAAAGACCTCAGATGGACTTAAATGCAAAAAAAAAAAAGAAAAAAGGAAAATGTCATTTGAAAAAATGACAACAAAAAAAATGTGCCTTTAAGACGCATGGGTGGAACTGAGGTTTTGACGTCACTTTGGCCCTGCTATGCTATGGGGATGGGTGGGGGCCATCTTCCGCCACCGATAATGGTGATCTCACGGTTAATCCGCCGCGGAGACCACCGTTATTGTTAAGAGAAACGCTCACGCTAAAGATAGATATCTCGGTTGTGGCAGCAGCTGCTGCCGTTACCGAGATATCCATCTTTAAAAAAAGGACGTATATCTGTGTGAGCAGGTCCTTAAGTGGTTCAACAGGTTTCATTAAAATCAATATGATTTTTCCTGAACGAAAACCACATTCACAATTTTTTGTTAATCCATGATTTTTTTTAGTTTTGCTCCTTCAATTTTTTTTATAACTGCAGTTATGACCCCAGTAACCATTAGATCGAAAAGCCCCAAAATTAAAGTTTTCAAATCAAATTTTCTTGGTGTATGGCCATCTAAATTTTAAATTATCTCTGCATGTGTACATTCTCCATGGCAGCTAAACATTACAGTTCTACTGTAGTGACTACAGCAGAATATCCCATATTCACTGGCGTAGCTGCTTATATGCCACCTCGCAGAAACATGCAGCATGCAGCAAATAGTGTCATCCTAAGAAAGAATTGTGTGAAAAATGTGTGCAAAAGCTCCACTGTCTGACATTTCCTAAATTACTAAGGCGTGGGGCCACCTGGCAACAGCGCCCATTATGACGTCATTGACAGGTGCATGCTGGGTCAGTGACATCACAAGTGGGCAGGCAGAGCCCCCCTACCCAAAAGCACCCCCCTGTTATGGTTTGGGTGGTGGGGCTTGCTCATCCCCTCCTTTCCTGCCTCAGCAAACCTAAGGGTCTGGTATGAATCGGGGAGACTCGCTCATCCCCTCCTTTCCTGTCTCAGCAAACCTAAGGTTCTGGTATGGATTGGGGGGACGACATCCACGCTGTTTTTTTGTTTTTTATTTTAGCATGGGATTCCCCTTACAGTCCATACACAATGCAAGATTAACAGTCCTGCATTGCATGGGAGGATGTCAAGAGCCTGCCCATAAACCAGAACGTTGGACAACGGATGAAAGCTCATGCTTCTGTGAAGTGAGGAATAAGTTAAGTATTTGTGCCTTTTTGCTTAGCCCCCTTAGCCACACAAGCATTTAACGTAATATTATGGGATATTTTTGTTGTAAAATAAAAAAATGATGTTATACTTACCTGCTTGTCCAATGATATTGCACAGAGGGGTCCATTACCTACTCTTTGGCAGTCCCCCCGCTGGCACTGTCTACTTCTTCCTGCTTCGGGTGCAAGTAAGGTGCTAAGGAGGCACCTGGAACAGTGAGAAGTGGACAGCGCTTACAGGGGACTACCAAAGAGGAGGTAAGGGACCCCTCTGTGCAATATCATTGGACAAGCAGGTAAGTGAGGTGCTAAGGGGGCATCCATGTGTGCAAGTTTCTGAGCCGGGCTGTGCGCATCCATAGACACATAGCACCGGTAAGCCATTCCTCCTCACAGGAGCTTGACTGACAGCAGCAGGCTGACTGCGGCTGGGACAGAACTAGAGCAGTGAATGCGTTAAGGTAAAAAACATTATGGGTCAGATCCACAGAGAATTGCCCTGGCGCAGTGTATCAGAGATACACTACGCCACCGTATTTTATCTGGCTTTAAGTCGAATCCAGGAAGATTTCGGCCCGTAAGGTACGGCGGTGTAGTGTATTTCTCGTGGCGGAAGCGAATTACGCGATTAGGGGGCGTGAATCATTTAAATCAGGCGCGTCCCCGCGGCGATCGAACTGTGCATCCTCCGTTCAGAAATTTCCCGCCGTGCATTGCGCGAAATTACGTCGAAAAGCCGCGTAAATTACGTACATTCCTATTCACAGATGACTTACGCAAATAAATTAAAAATTGAAAATTCGACGCGGGAACGACGGCCATACTTAGCATGGCCAGTCTAACTATAGACCGGATAATAGCAGCTTTAACTATACGCCGTAAAAAGCCGACTAGCGACGACGTAAGAGAATGCGACGGCCGATCGTAACTTTGTGGATCGCCGTAAAAAGGTAATTTGCATACCCGACGCGGAAAACGACACGAACTCCACCCAACGGGCGCAAAAATATTGCAGCGTAGATCCGAAGGCGTAAGAAGACGTAAGCCTGTCAGATCGAAGCCCGAAGCCGTCGTATCATGGTTTGAAGATTCAAACGAATGATACGACGCGGGTAATTTGAAAGTATGCCGGTGTATCAGGAGATACACCGGCGTACTGGCTCTGTGGATCTGGCCCTTTAAGTTTAGAACCACTTTAACCCACAGAGGACCTCATTGCATTCATAGGTTTAACAGCAGCCCAGAGTTGGGCTTCGAGTATATTTACTAATCTTTTTCCCCCACTGGCTTTTCTCTTATTTTTACTACAGCATTTTGTCATTGGGGAGTGGGTGTCTAAAACTTTGCTGTTTCATTGGAAATTCTACTTGTTATATAATTAGGTAGATAAAGACAGCTCAACAAGTTCCAGGGACTCAACTTGGAACTGAAATCATTGGCCCAGATTCACAGAGCGATTACGCCTGTCTAACTGGTGTTAGACAGGAGTAATTTCAAATTTCGCGCGCCGTATCACTAGTTTGAATCCTCAAACCATGATACGGTGGCGTTGGGCTTCTATCTGACAGGCTTACGTCTTCGTACGCCTTCGGATCTACGCTGCGATCTTTTTGCGGCCGCTGGGTGGAGTTCGCGTTGTTTTCAGCGTCGGGGTATGCAAATGAGCTTTTTACAGAGATCCACGAAGTTACGAGCGTCGTTCGCAATCGCGTACGTCATTTTTTCGCTATGTAAAGTTAAACCAGCTTTTAGCTGGTCTAACATTACGCGGCCCATGTTAAGTATGGCCGTCGTTCCCGCGTCGACTTTCAATTTATTTTTTATTTTTTGCGTAAGTCGTCCGGGAATAGGAATGTCCGTAAACGACGCAACTCAAAAAAAAAAGACCTAACGACGTGATTTCGCGCAATGCACGGCGGGAAATTTCTGAACGGAGCATGCGCAGTTCGATCGCGGCGGGGACGCGCTTAATTTAAATGCCTCACGCCCCCTATTCGCGTATTTTGATTCCGCCGGGAGAAATTAACTACGCCGCCGTACCTTACGGGCTAAAATCTCTCTGAATTCCTCCTAGAGCCAGGTAAAGTACGGCGGCGTAGAGTATCTCTGATACTCTGCGGGAATCTAATTCTTTCTGAATCTGGCCCATTATTTCCATGCTGGGATCTCCTGGGCTATACAACATAAAGTAGGGCAAATACAAGATACATATATGCTTATGGGTGTGCATTTGAAATGCAACTGTGATTTCACCATATATATTCGCTACAAAAAAATTTTTTTTTTTATTTTGTAATTTTATTTATTGTCATGAAGCATCATAGCAATGAACCTAAAATTAGTTTATATATAAATTAAAACAGTCCAGTATTAGTGCACAGTGTACTGAGAACATGCCGTGACTGGGATTTTTCTAATGGGGAAGTTTTTTATGCCTTCTATATGTTTTTGATATAGCTTATAGCTTTAATAACATTTTTAGTTAACTCTTCAGGGTGTGCAGCTGTCTGTCTCTTTTTTATTTTTATTTTTTGGTTATATTCCATTTGGATTGCACCCCCGGGTAATATCGGTGAGTACTACAGCTTTATAATCAGGTGGGAATCCCATTCTCTCTTCCTTTTTTGTACCACAGTGTAGTGAGACCTTTGGCCAATTATCTAATTTTATTGTACAACGAATATCAAACACATTTTGTTCTCTCGAATCCTGAAACTCATGTTTCAAAGCAAGATTGCTTTAGTTAAATTAAAGAGAATAAAAATGAACAAAAATAATAATAAATAAAATAGGTAAAATGCTGTTCCAATAGTAATATATCTCTGCGTTATGGAGTGAAAAACAATGGTCTAACTAGGGCTCTTCTGCCTTACATTTGGCCTTCTGTGTGTCATTTGACATTTGGAAAACATAAAATGTAAAAAAACAAAAGGATTGGTTAAAAGACATTTTCAAAAGATAGAATGTCTTATGCTGCGTACACACGGTCAGAATTTCCATTGGTGTTTAGAAACAGAACATTTTTCGATGAAAAAAAAAAACGATAGGAAATTCCGAGTGCAACTCTGACGGAGAAAAAACCCATGCATGCTCAGAAGCATTAAACTTCATTTTTCTTGGCTCGTTGTAGTGTTTTACGTCACCCCGTTTTGGACGGTCGGAATTTGGTCTGACACTGTGTATGCAAGACAGCTTGAATGGAATTCTGACAAAAAGATTCCATCGGATTTTAGGCCAACAGAAATTCCGATCGTGCGTACGGGGCATTACTTGCTCCACACATACAACAAAGTGTCTCCACTTATGAAATCATTACATTTCATAAGGGATAGATGGAAAGGATGTACAGACATACCCCACCTTTAAGTACACAATGGGGTTTATTTACTAAAGCTGGAAAGTGCAAAATCAGGCTCACTTCTGCATAGAAACCAATGAGCTTCTAACCCCAGCTTGTTCAATTAAGCTTTGGTAATAAAACCTGGAAACGCTCATTGGTTTTTATGCAGAAATTAGCCTGATTTTGCGCTTTCCAGCTTTAGCAAATAAACCCCACTGTGTACTTAAAAGTGGGGTATGCCTGTATGTTTGAGGTTTTGGTATACTGCTACATCATATCTTACTCTTTTACTTTTCTCGGAAAATCATCATTCTAAGCATTCTACCCTGTCAATACCCAGCAATATCCTCTGTAGTTATATATTCCATAATCCAGCAATGAAATACTATCTACTTAATTAGCTGGAAGAATGTTGCCAGGGGGAAATAGATGCATGATCAGAATGAAAATTACTTACTTCATATTTAGGTGAAGAAGCGCTTTTACCAAAATAGCAATGATGGTCAAAATAAGAAGAGCTGTAAGTGCATAAACTGTCCAGCCTACAGGGGAGAAAGAAATCAGAGTACATCAGAATCAAACAGTAGTCACGACACTAAAAAAATGTTCTTTTATAACATTGAATAGAGTGAGTTATTACTGAGAACAGTAAGGTGGATGGTTGCTATGCATTGTCACAGTGTGCATATCAGTATTCCTTTTAAAGCTAACTTGCTAAATATACATCTGTTAAGACTAATCAGAATTACATTATATGAATGTAACATTCTTAAACATCTCATAGGAAAGGCAACCAAAAAAATGTAGGGTGCCATTTCCATGACAAGCTTTATTAGAACCTTAAAAATCTCTTAAAGGAGAAGTAGGTCACAGGGATGCACTTAGTTCTGTGACCCATATTCAGCTGACAGCGAGCTAAAGTCCACTGTCGGCTGACGTCACTCAGTTGGTCCATACTTTGTCGCAAGATCCTGACTTTAATGTTGGGATCCACCCAGATGCCTGACTGGCAGCTGACTCAGCTTCTCATCGCGCTGTTAAGAGCCTGAATCAGCCAATCCCACCCCTTCAACAACCCGATGCTCTGGTGAGCACTGGAGGGGCACTGCACATAGCCAGTGACTGACAGTCAAAGGCTCTCTGCTCACTGAAGACTGACAACTGAGCGATCAGCGGTCTTTACCCACTCAGTTCTTTTGAAATTTGGTCACATTGCCTGGCTGCTCTTCTTCCTATCTCTAGAAATGCAGCCTCGGGAGAGTGATTGCTTCAGAGAGTCTAACGTGATATAATCACCTGACACTAGAAAAAGATGTGTGCAAAAAAATTCTAACTAGGCATAATGACGCAGTAATGTAGTATGGATGAGGGAAGATTTTAGAAGTCAGGCTGATTCTGCAGTGGTGGCATTAACATTGTATTTTGGAGCCATAACTATGGCTTATAGAAACTGTAATCTATATTGGGAACAAATGTGCTTGATTTAAGAATTTACTAAGCCTATTGCTCCATTACAACGGTGCAAGAAATTGTCAGGAGTGGTGTGCAAAATGTTAACAAAGTAGATTGGTGAATCTACACCACATGCGTCAGTTCAGTTCCCTCCAATTAATGGATGGAAGAGGGAAGTGCTGCAAATTCCCACCAGGTGTCACCTGGTTGTAGGGGATGTGAGCTGTCAGTAAACAGCTTACATCCCTCTCTCTGCTCGTGCAGTGATCACACTACACAAGTATAGCCTGCAGGATTAACAGCCCTTCTCCTAATCGGACCTAGTTAACAAAGGGGCACATGTCCCCTTTGTTACATGCACTTTGTCACATACACTTTTACTTATTTCAAATATGAGGTTACATAACATGCAGATCCCAAGTTGTTTTGTTTACAGAAGGGAAATTCCTTCTCTAAGTGTCAATATGCCTGCCCTTCATAGACACTTCCTATTGACTGTCCAGTGGGTGGGGTCTTCTCGCAATTTAGGGGACTGGTGGGAACTGGCCAGCACAGGCACATCAGCAGCCCTGGCTCACCAGTCCACAGCAGCCAGAAATGGGATATGAATAGTGAAAATAAGAATATTCAGAGATGCAAGAAATACAAAAAAAAACTGTCAACAGCAGAGAGAAGCGTGAGTGGTTAAAGGGGTTGTAAAGGTACAATTTTGTTTCCCCTAAATAGCTTCCTTTACCTTAGTGCAGTCCTCCTTCACTTACCTCACCCTTCGATTTTGCTTTTAAATGTCCTAATTTCTTCTGAGAAATCCTCACTTCCTGTTCTTCTGTCTGTAACTACACACCGTAATGCAAGGCTTTCTCCCTGTTGTGGAGTGTTGTGCTTGCCCCCTCCCTTGGACTACAGGAGAGTCAGAACGCCCACTAACGCACAGCTCCTTTCTCTATCTGCAATTTAAGGAGCGTCCTGACTCTCCTGTAGTCCAAGGGAGGGGGCGAGCATGACACTCCACACCAGGAAGTAAACCTCGCATTACTGTGTGGAGTTACAGAAAGAAGTCCTCCTTCACTTACCCCATCCTTCGATTTTGCTTTTAAATGTCCTTATTTCTTCTGAGAAATCCTCACTTCCTGTTCTTCTGTCTGTACACACAGTAATGCAAGGCTTTCTCCATGGTGTGGAGTTTCGTGCTCCCCTTCCTTGGACTACAGGAAAGCTCTCTACATTCAGATAGAGAAAAGCTGTGTGAGTGGGCGTCCGACTCTCCACTCCAAGGGAGGGGGGCGAGCACGACTCTACAGGGAGAAATTGCTCGTTGTGGATACAGACAGAGAAAGGAGATTTCTCAGAAGAAATGTGTGTGAGGTAGTGAAGGGGCGTCTAAGGTAAAGGAAGCTGTACCTTTACAACCCCTTTAACCACTCTGACCAGCCGCCCAGTTATACGGCGGCTAGTGCGCGAGAGCCCAACGTCGCGCCTTTCGGGAGGGGGAGTCCCGTGCGTGTGCCCGGCGGGCGCGAGCACGACTCTCCACACCAGGGAGAACGCTGATTTTCTGTTCATACAATGTATGAACAGAAGATTGATTCCCCCATTACGGTGAACACAAATGGAGTTACAGACAGAAGAACAGGAAGTGAGGATTTCTCAGAAGTAAAAAAAAAATAAAATAAGCCATAAAACTACCCCCTATTTTGACTATAATGCGCAAACCAATTAAAAGATTTTTTTACAAAATGGAAGGCCTAAATGAGGAAAAAATATTTTTTTTTTATAAGATATTTATTATAGAAAAAAGTAAAAAAAGCATTTTTTTCAAAATAGACGCTCTGTTTTTGACTAAAAACCGCAGAGATGACTAAGCTCTATTTGTAAAGGATTTTGTTTGGGAGCTCGCACGACCGCGCAATTTAGTAAAGCGACCTGCCGAATCTCAAAAAGTGCTCTGGTCTTTGGACAGCAATATGGTCCGGGGCTGAAGTGGTTAATTTGGCCTGGAGATGGGCCTTAATAGCACTTGAATTTCTAACCTATGGTTTCAATACATGATACAGGTAACAGACAATGTTAGCTTATAACAAGCTTAGTATTTAAAGTAAGCTTATTAATTATAAATACAGTAAACACAAAGTATATATAGTATAAAACAGACTGCTTTGCAACTGATAACGCATGCCACAATTCTTGATAATCTAGGACAATTAAGTTTCAGAGAGAACTGGAAAGGTCTTACCTGGCACTTGACCAGTTGGCTGGCTAGGACTGGTTGTTATGACATAAAGGATCTTTGAAGACCGTGCTGCATTGATACTGAGGTTGGCTGTCTGAGTTATCAGCTCTGTCTGTGTCTGGTTGGATAACTGAGGTTTCTCCACAGTTCTTTCTTTGAATGCTGTACAAATAAAAGCAAATGAAAAAGAAGCAGAGAGAAGCGATAATGCACATTAGAATCAAGGATATGTCATGGTTCCATCAAGCTTATTGTAAGGCATATGTCACATCTTTAAGTTGTTGGCAGCCACTGTTGCTTAACTAAAATTACATCACACACCAGCTTTAAAAAGACTAAGCTCATAGACACTAAGCTAACCAAAAATGTGGGACTAGTTTATGCTTCTTGTCACTAAAGTATGTTAAAAGTGAATGAGTATTTCTTAAAATTTAATAGAGCGATATAATAATTTCTGCAAACTGGAGTTGTGAGTGACATACCTCCCGATTTTAGATTTTGATAAATGTCATTTAAAGTGTTTGTAAACCCTTACATGCCACTTTTACCTACAGGTAAGCCTATAATAAGGCTTACCTGTAGGTACTAGAAATATCTCCTAAACCTGCATGGTTGAGGACAGTGATGGCGAACCTATGGCACGCATGCCACAGCTGGCACATCAAGCCTTCTTTGTCGGCACTCCAGGGGAATCCCCAGCCAGGCAGTCGCTTGCACTGATGGTGCAGACAGGGAGGATTCAGATCCCTTCCTTGCATCAGTCAGGTAGGTGAATGTAATGGTCAGGTAGGTCAGTGTATGTGGCACAGTGCATTCTGCATTCTTTTTGGTTCCTTAGGGCTCATTAAGAGTGATGATCAGTCACATCCTCTGTACAGAGCCGCTGATAGGTTTAATTCTGTGTTGGCACTTTGAAAAAAATAAGTTGGTTTTGCGTCGCAGTTTGGGCACTCGGGCTCAAAAAGGTTCGCCATCACTGGTTTAGGAGATATTTGCCATATATGCTTGTGCCAATGTCATCGACACATGCGCACCAAAGAAAGGGCACAATCGTTCCCTTTCATCAGCAACGTGCCATGACTGTTGGCTACTGCGTGCATGCGTGGGAGTGACGTCACGTGACAGTCACAGAGTCGGAGGGGTGAAGATGGATGCGGCCAGCAGTGGGGACATCGGGGACATTGCAGGCTTCGTTTGCAGGTAAGTGGTACAAAATGGGCTAGTATACGATGCATACTAGCCCATTAGGCTTTTAGTTTACAGGGACCAAACGAGGAAGTAAAACCCATCAAGGTTTACTTCCTCTGTTTGCCATTCACTACTGTCACTTCCAATAGTGACCCTGCTCCTCTCCAGCCATCTCTATTGAACCCTCCCTGTCCTGCATATTCTTTGAGAGCAGAGGAAGTGGTGGGGGGTTCACACAACCATGTTGGTCTGGTGGCAGCATCCCGAAGGAGCCTCCACTGATTGGTAAGTGATGGCAGTGACCGGAGCTAATTTCTTTTCTTCCTCTGTAAAACCCTGCAGTGTTTAGATGCTCACTGTGGATGGGGTTAATGTGTTGGGTATAGGGAGTGATATCAGTGCTGGCGATATAAGAATTTATATTTTTATGTCCTTACACTCAGGATGATGGATCTGTATGGCCGAATCCTGTGTCTGCAGTGCTGACCATCATCACCATCAATATTATTACCCTCCTGAAGCCTGTGTCCACCCCATAGCCTACACTCTCCTCCTGACTCAAACAAGTTGTAACTACACTCTCGTGCTGTCATAGAGACTCTGGCCCAGATTCACAGAGTGTGGGCGCACATTACGCCGCCATATCGCAAACGTCGTATGCCACGCCAACGTAGCACGGAGAGACAAGCATTGCATTCAGCAAGCTTTTGCTCCCAACGCTGCGTCAGCGTGAACCCATGCAAATGGTCCGAGCATGGTGCAGTGTTTTTCGCCCGGCGTGACATGGACGCATGCACAGCACCCTTATGCGCACAACTACCTAAGCTACGCCGGATCACCACGTACGCCATGAAATTAACTTACGCCCAGCCAGACACACGTCCAACGCACAATACGCCGGCTTGTGTTCCCTGGTGCAAACTTTTGCATGTCTGTTGCACCTCATATATGGGGAATAACTTTACGCCGGACGTACAACTTACGCGCACCTCGCGCAGCATGCGTAGGGCGCACGCACGTTCGTGAATCGCCGTATTTCCCTCATTTGCATGTTTGAATGCCTAATCAATGGAAGCAGCAACATGCGTCTAGCCCATATTTGTGCCCATGCTATGCCGACGTGTGCAAGCTATGTCGGCGTAGGGTGGCCAGTTTTTAGGCGTATGTTGGTTTGTGGGTCTGGTGCACACATACGCCGGCGCACATTTGCACTTACATCGCCGTAATGTGCTATACATCGGCGTACGTGCTTTGTGAATCTGGGCCAATGTGCATAGAGCACTCCTGAACTCTGCACTCTGTATGTAACACACTCCTGAACTCTGTAAATAGCACACTCTTAAACTCTGCACTCTAAATGTAGTGCTTTCCTTAATCCTACACTCTGTATGTAAAACACTCCTCTATGCGTAATGCACTCCTGAAATCTGCACACTGTACACAGTGCACTCATGAACCCTGCACTCTGCGTAACATACTCCTAAACCCTGCACTCTGTGGTTTGCACACTCCTGAATCCTGGACTCTGTGAGATGTACACTCCTTTACCTCACACTCTGTGCATAGCCCATTCCTGAACTCGCAACTAAGTATGTAGCATACTCTTGAACTCTGCACTTTGTACATAGAATGCTTCTTAACTATGTGTGTAGTGCACTCCTCAACTCCTCATTGCACACGCCTGAGCCTGCACTCTGTACGTTGTGCACTCCTGAATTCTGAACTCTGTACATAGAACACACCTGAGCTCTGAACTCTGTATGTGGCATGCTCCTGAGCACTGCACTCTGTATGTAGCCCGCTCCCTTGTGCACAATGCACTCCTGAACTCTGCACTCTGTACACAGTGCACTCCTGAACCCTGCACTCTGTGCATGGTGCACTCCTGAACTCTGCACTTAGTATGAACGCTGCACTCTGTATGTAGTGCACTCTAAAACGCTGCACTCTGTGCACAGCATGCTCCTAAACTTTAGTACGCTCTTAAATCATGCACTCTGTAGATAGCATGCACCTCTTTGCATAACACACTCCTGAACCCTGCGCTCTGTGTGTGAAGCACTCCCAAACCCTATCCTCTATGCACTCCTCAATCTCACACTCTGTGCACAGCACACTCCCGAACCGTGCACCCTGTATGCTGCCACACGCCGAGCCCTGGGCATGATCTCTTTTAAGGATCTATCGCACAGGAAGTAACCAGCAGATTCTCTGTGCAATTATAATTCCAATAGACAGTTCCATCAGTTAGGCTCTTAAAGCGGAGCTCCACCCAGGAAAACAACATTTTCCCATGTTGTTTAAAAAAATTAAATAAAAAAAACCTGAAAAAAAATAAAAAAATACTCACCCAAAATACCTGTTGCTATGCGGAAGTCCGTAATCTGCCTCTTCCACTCCGCGGTGCCTTTTCTTCTTGTCCTTCTCCTTGTGAATGGGCGCGCTGCTTTCTGGGAACTGTGTGTGTTCTCAGAGAGCAGCGCGCCCATTCACAAGCCAGCGTGAGACTCACGCAGGCGCAGTAGGAAATGGGCAATGAAGCCGTACGGCTTCACTGCCTGTTTCCCATAGTGTAAATGGCGGCGCGGGACCCGGAGCGATCGTGGGACCGGCATCGGGGGGCCCATCAGCGCGGGCAAGTAGGACAAGGTAAGTGTCCTTATTTAAAGTCAGCAGCTACACTGTTAGTAGCTGCTGACTTTAAAAAAAAAAAAATTGCGGCTGGAGCTCCGCTTCAAAGGAGCTTTTGTGGTCCATGTCATGCTTTTCATCTCAGACAAAAAAGCCCCATGTAAAGCTTTCAGAAAAAAAACAACACATAATCAACAGCATGGTGGAATCTGTCCCACTAGGTGCCGGATCTAACTGCTGTATAAAGTTGAAGTTACCGCTGTGCACATGACTTAATTACTTTGCATATGACACCTACAGTGGAATGTGGCACCACTTAAACCAGGGGTGCCCAACCTTTTGAAGAGCGAGGGCCACTTAAGCGACTTGGTGCACAATAAGCCGTGCGGACGGATTGCAGGTCCGTGTCCGCTATGTATATGCAGAGCGGACACGGGCACTGCCAACTATACTTTTTTTTTTGCATCTCCCCATGCAGGGATGTAGTCCCAAGGGAGGGGGTGAGCACGCTGGCTAACCCCCAGCTGCAATCATCAACACTGAAAATGTTGACCAATGTGTTAATTATGTCCTACTGAGCTAGCTCGAAGCATTTTCGGTTAATGGAACAGGAAAACTCCGGTAACCAACCTGTGTTAAGGACACCTGGTGGGACTCAGGAGAGACATTTATGCTTGACTGGTTAAAAAGAATACTGCAGTTCTTTTATTCTGCAATATTCTTCATATCCACCCTTAGATACCAGACAATAATGCCCTCTGCAGCTGCCTGCTTCTTTTAGTTTATAGGTAAGGCGGGCACATTAGAAGATAATTGACCCTTCAATGAGCAACCACCTCAAAGAAATACGAAACTTTACACCTTGGAAGCTACTGAAAGCCCCCACAACAGAAGACTTTCTAGATTAAACACACATTCTTGTAGTTAAAAAAGACCAGACTTGTTTTACATCCGTGTAGCTCTGTGTAGTTCAAGTTTGAACAGCTGTTAAAACATACATGACAAACTATGTGCATGATGCTTGTCTATTCATGAGCAATGAGCCTACAGACCCTCATGTGTACTGTATGGTGCCCCACCTCTTTCGGCTCATACTAAATCAAAGGAATTACATAAACATCATTAAACTGGAGTTGCTGATACAAAAGATCTTCAATAAGCAATATTGTATATGAAAATAAATACCCCAGCCCCGTTATTGCAATGTCTTCAGGTTCAAGTTGAAAAACTTTCATTTTAACTTTCTAAAACATAATTAATTGGTACATTTAAAGTTCCAGTAGAGAAATGAACAGACAAATAGATAATGGGTACTAGAGGGATCCTTTGCATATTATTCATTTTGCCATTGCACGGAAAATTTGTTAAATTTGATTGTATCTAGTGACTCCTATTAAAATTAAGTTCTTAAAAAGTTTGAAAAGACGTGAATGTCAGAAGACTGAAGTAAAGAAACATTGGAGGGAAGGCACTACATCTTTTTGAAAAAAGCAGAAATATATATTCCATTATAAATGGCTGTATGTCCTATTATATAGAAAGCTAAAATGATTATTCAAAATATTATAATTTGCCAAATTTTCACTAGAGTGAAAAATGTTAACTGAGGAGAAGAAGTATGTTACTGGCATGATCACTAATTAAAAATAAAGGAAAAAAGGCCTGAAAACAAAAATGATATCCTTAAAGTGGAGTTCCACCCGTTTTTTTTATGTTTGTCTGTGCTGCATGCCCTAATCTCATAGGCCCCGTACACACAAGCAAATAGATTTGTTCAAATCGGTCAGACAGACCGATTTGAACAAATCTGTCTGCTGGGATGTATTGGTTTGATCGTGTACACACGATCAAACCAAAATCCCCGCCGGCAGACAGCGCGCTGATGTGTCGGTGACGTGGCGGTGACGTTGACGCCGCCACGTCACCGCACCAGGAAGTAAAACACTTCCGCGCATGCGTCAAAACCATTCGACGTGTGTGCGAGCAGATATGTCTGCTGGTTAGCATACTAACCAGCAGACATGTCGGGCGGACGGGTTCCCAGCCGACAGATTTGAAAGCATGCTTTCAAATCTGTCGGGTGGCCAAATCCGTCTGTTAGCCCGTACACACGATCGAACCTGTCTGCTGAAACGGTCTGGCAGACCGTTTCCAGCAGACAGATTTGATCGTGTGTACGCGGCCATAGTGTTCAGAATGGACAATTTTTATTTATTTTGTTGCTTGTAAATACCTTTATTTTGTAGTCCTTCATTACTTCCTCCTCCTTATTAGCCTAGGCTATTAAGTCACAAGGCTATTTGCAAGGGTTTCTGGGATAGGCATCATGTTTCCCAGCAGTCCTTGCAAACCTGACTGAAACCTATTACATTGCTTGTGCAGCACTGAGCATGTGCGAGATATGCAAAGCTGAAATCCAAGAAGTCATACAGTCTGGCTTCATGATGCCCACACTTAAGATGGCCACGGTCTATTTCTAGATTAGATTGTAACAACCTAACAAAACAGACCTTAGTTACAGATTAACTTTACTAGAATACATTAAGCTTGTGTATTACAGGGGTATTTATATTTAAAAAGTGAAATTGTGGGTGGAACTCCCCTTTAACGTCTGAAAACAGGTAAGATAAAATACACTACATTTTTGCATTGAGTTTTGATACGTTTTAAGCCCTGGTGTTATAATACTAGAACTATTGAAAACTGTAGATGCAGATAATTATTGTTCCTTTAAACTAGTGGTCTCCAAAATGCGGCCCTTTGCTTTCTTTTATCCAGCCCTTGGGGTACTACTATTCCATCCACTGACACCAACAATTGGGCATCATTTCTGTCACTGACATTAACAATGGGGTATTATGCCTCCCATTGACACCATCAAAAGGACACAATTCGGCTCACTAACACCAACAATGGGGCATAATTCCTTCCATTGATACCAACGTTGGGCCACAATTTCTTCCACTGACAATGGTGGGGCACAGTTGCTTCCATTGACCCCAACAATGGGGCACAATTCCTTCCATTGACACCAACGATGGGGCATAATTTAATTAAAGTAAATTCCGTGCTACGTTAAGGTATGCAGACTGCTGACCCCCTGGCAGACCTCCCTAAGGAGGAATGTAGAAATCAAGTAATAATGTATAGGGGTGGTGGCACTGCCTTGGGGGTGAACACTTTGATTGGGTCAAACTCGTTCCCTATGACAAGTGACTAGTAAGTGACGTGCTATTTGTGTCATATAGAATGTTGGACACCTCTGGTGGGTGGGCTCAAATATTTATCTGCAATTTGGATTTTCTCTTATTTTTGATTCACATATGGTTTGGAACAGACACATTTTAGCATTACGCTAGGCATTGTAGTATAGGATATCACAAGCAAATCACCTAATCAGGGTGATACTCACATACATACTCACAAGGTATCACGAACCACCCACAGTTCACTACCAGGTGGAAGTGATTCAGTGACCATTCACCAGGATTCTGAGGTTCATCAAATAGGATCACCATCTGAGAATATTAAGGAGGCTCCTCTTGTCCATGAGTCCACCCACCAAAGAGGTCCAACATTAGGGGTCCAACCCCTATACTTTATTAATTGATGGGGCATAATTCCTTCCATTGATATCAATGATGGGCCAAAATTTCTCCTACTGTCACCACCAATGGGGCAGAATTTCTCCAACCGACACAAACCATGTGGCAGAATTTCTTCCATTGACACCTATTCCTCCAACTGAAACCAACAACGGGGCACTATTCCTTCCACTGACACTAATGATGGGGCAATAGTCCTCCCAAAGACATCAAAGGTAGGGCATTGTTTACTACCAACGGACGCCAGGACATTTTCTACTCTCACTGGCCCTAGTAAAGCCCCCCTAAAGTCTGAAAGACAGTAAACTGGACCTTTGTTTAGAAAGTTTGGAGACCCATGCTACTGACAGAGAACATTTAAAATGCAATACAAGAGCCCTGTTAAATATATTAGGCTAAGGCAAATAAAATAATTCTCATAATAATAAAAACGTATAAAAAATATAATAACGTGGTATTATTAGCTCTCTTACCTTGGTACACAATTGCAAATCCCTGGGCCTGATTAACTCGATCAGAGAAGAAATACAAGATGACAAAATCTGATGAGATGTTGAAACTGTTTATAGGATGGTTCCTGCCATCATAACGCACCAAGACTTGCTTTGTGTAACCATCCAAAAGCTCCACCATATCTCTGGAGTCTTTTATGTCAAAGAAGGGGAAGTTAAATTGGATCAAAGAAGCTCCTGGCACTTGAATAGTCCAATAACAGGCTTTTCCTGATCCATACGAGTCTGGAAAATCCGGAGAGTAAATAACAGCAACATCCTTGGTAAAATTTCCACCACAGGCTCCAATCATAGCTAAGAAGAGAGAAGGTAACATTTTTGTTATTTTTACATACAGGGTACCTAAACAGGAAAATACAATGGAAGAACAAGATGATCAAAGATCACACAGGTGTTAAACCACAGGTGACAACTAGAACCTAGCACTGTATAGCTTATAAACATACAGTATGTCTAAAGCTGAAGTTTGGGTATGATATTTATTGCACAGTTACATTGGTCTGGCATGGACTAATGTAGGTATGTATATAGCATACCGGATTGATCCCTGTGTAAGCTGAAAACCACTGTAGTATTCAATGCTACTACAGTGATAGCTGTAGCACGGTTCAGTGGCAGACGGCTGCAGTTCTACATAGTAACCACTGCTGCCATTTAGAGAAAGCTTTATATTTTTCTCAATGACTACCAGGTATTCTCTGATTGTATAAGGTGGAGAGGTGGAGCAATGACTTCACAATCTCCACCTTCTCCTCCTTTTCACCCAGCAGTAGGCTCCAGTAATGCCTCGTACACACGGCCGGACTTTCAGAAAAAATAAGCCAGACTGGCTTTGTGTAGCCTCCATCAGACTTTTTTTGTCGGAAGTCCGACGAACCTTAGATAGAGAACCTGTTCCCTTTCTTTCCGTCGGACTTTGGACAGACTCACGGCACACTTTTGCACGGTCAAAAGTTCGACCGTGTGTACGAGGCATAAAAGACAGCCCTGAACATTAGTCATCTCACACATGTAAAGGCCTGTGCACAGCTGAGAATAATAATGCAGTCTGTCTACCAGGTAAGATGATGACGACCTAGGATTGGAAGCTTAGTCCCCCCCAAAGCTCTACAAAGCCTCCAGGCTCCAGGGCCCAGTTCTTCCATTTGCAACATAAGTCTACAAATTAACGTAAACGAGTAATGGAAGAAACACGATGGCTGCCATTACTGATGTTTTAATAGGTTACTAGCAGTTTGACAGTGGTGCTTAAAGCTGAAGTTTAATATATATATATATATATATATTTTTTAGCCCTACAGCTTTATTGACATAACTTGTAATGAAATATATCCCTTGTTGGGCAGGCAGCTGGATCCTGCACGATGTGGGACATATTTTATAACAAGTGATGCCACTGAAGCTGTAGGGCTTAAAAATAATACTTAAGCTAAACTTCAGCTTTTACCTAGTTTTACTAATTAAAGAGTCACTAATGTAGAGCAAACCTGCGAGTAGGGACATCAATGTCATTGCTTGCAAGCTTGCTATGGACCGGTGACCCGCTGAGTAATGAAGCCAAGGCAGCTAGGGAACTAGCAACTTATAAAAAAGAAAGTTTGCAATGGAAGTTGTAATAGTTCTGACAGGTTTGCTTGAGACTATAAATGAGCAGTTTATACAATGCCCCGCTGTTGGAATGTGTTCATTCTTATAAATATTTTCTGAGAACAAGAAACAAACTCCATGTGAGGTCTGGTTGACCACAAACCAGGGATTTTAATACAAATCTTTAACTAACAAATCTTCAATATTTCAAAGTTCAAATTTTTGAGGACATATCTTTCTCTTTCCTTTTTTCATTTGGAAAAGCATTACTTCTTAGTTCTATGCCAAGCACATTTCCGAGATGGGAAGGAGTGACACACTTTATTGCAAACTATTAGTCAATTAATACTATACACCCTGTTATTTAGACCAGTGGTTCTCAACCTCGATCCTCAAGTACCTCAAGTACCCCCAACAGGCCATGTTTTTTTAAAATAGCTGTCAAAAAAACCAAGCCATTGACTCTGATTTAAAGCATCAGTGCAAGATAAAGGAAAACCTGAAAACATGTTTTTTTGGGGGTACTTGAGAACCGAGGTTGAGAACCATTGATTTCTACTGGTTAGATTTCGATTTTGATCAGTTATACTCTCACTGGTACATTTTTCTCTACTGCTTTTCTTAAATACTAGTTTTATAAATAACCAATTTAATAATCCGGTAAATGAAAAATTGATGCAATATAAACACTTTGGGCAGTTTAAAGTGGATCTTTACCCCCAATATGATGTTGCCCTCTCTCAATCTCTCAGTGTGATGTCGCCAATGCCCTATGCACATCATTTGCCTAGTGGTGTGTACTTTTCCCACGGTGCTTGCTGGAATATGTATATCACAAAGCTGGATCCGTCGGGTGGATGAGTACCTTAAAGTGGTTCTAAAGGCTAAAGTTTTTTTGTATCTTAATGCATTATGTGTATTAAGGTAAAAAAAACTTCTATGTTTAGCCCACCTTATACTTACCTGAGTCTGATCTCGATCCAGTGATGTGCACGAGAGCAGCAGCTCTCTTCTTCCTTATAGCTCTCAGCTCTCTTCTTCCTCCTGGAATCAGACAATGCAATGGGAGCTGTTGGCTGCTGCTGCTGCTGTCAATCACAGCCAGTAAGGAAGGAGTGGGGGGGGCTGGGCCATAGACACACAGAGCTCAAGAGCGAGCCCGCACACGAGTACCCCTATACCAAAATACCTGTTTGCTATGGCGGTACTCGACAGGAAGGTGGAACCAAGATTGCTGGCAAAGAATCCAAGAAGAGGAGGATCGGGGCTGCTCTGTGCAAAACCATTGCACAGAGCAGATAAGTAAAACATGTTTGTTATTAAAAAAAAAAAAAGAAGCTTTACCATCCCTTTAACTGTGCAGGACACAGAAACTTGTAAGTAAATGTGAAAAAAAGTGCGTGTGTTTGGGGTTGATGAGAGGGGGACGGGATGAGGAACATACACTTTACGTGTATGTAAAGGCAAATCTTTTCTTTTTGGCTTCCTTAAAGAGTGAGGCAGTGTTAAAAACCCATCAGGTTAAAAACCCATCAGGTTAAAAACCCATCAGGTTCCTGTCTGCAGTGTACCTTCCTGTGTACCGTTTTTGTCTCGTCCCTGACTTCTCCTGTTTGCCTGTGACCCTGACCTTTTGCCTGTCCCTCAGTTACCCTTGTCTGCCTGTTGCCCTGACCTCGGCTTACCCATCACTATCGCTTGTCCTGGTTGCTGCTTCCCCTCTCTCCCTGTGGATCATGACCTAGGGGATCCCAGGGGTCGCAAACCTGGATCCAGCTGCAGCGAATGCCATCCTGACCACTAGAGGCTCTGGTGAACACAAAGCTGGGTCGTAGACTCCGCGCCCTGGGGAATCTTGGGCTCACGCTTCCTCTCTGATTGCAGCAGTTGGCTATAGGGTTCACTACCCTGTGGTGCATTCCTGACCCCAACGGAGTGCACTTGTCACCTGGCCACAAACATATCCTAGACCACCCTCTATTGTAAGGTGGCTTAATAAGGTCAGAGAGATTGGGGCCTTGGAAGACTTGGTACATTCGGCTCAAAATAGAAAGGAACAATATGTCCAGATATGGTCAGTATTGGACCAATTTGTAAATTCAGAGGAAGGGAAGAGAAAGATGGATGACAGAACGGAAGAGGGAAGTTTGTCTGCATAGGGAATATATAGAACCCCTAAATTTTGCTGCGAGTGGGGTAAAGGGGGAGGGAGGGGAGGAAACTTTTTTTTTTTTTTTTTATTGGGTTAGTAGGGTTTGGGGTATATAGTAAAAAATAAATAAAGGGAGGATTAGAGACTTAGGCAAGGAGTGAGAACTTGGGAATAAAGCATGTGGTATTTGGATTTGAATTTAGGCAAATTATAAGAGTATAAATGGTGATTGCCTGTGTAAAGACGGAGGAGTTCCAAGTTAATATAAAATGTAAAGTAGTATAAAAAAAGAAGAATGGAGCTGTAAGAATGAAATGTGATGTAATTATGTATTCTCTACCACCCTTTATATACATAAAGAATTTGGGAAAAAAAAATGTGTCTTCAATTAATGAATGGGCAAAACCCATGTGTTAGAACCAACGTATTTCATTATGTATCTATCTAACTATATGAAGGATGATGGAGCAGTTCCCTACGTTTTTCTTCTTTTTTGGGGGGGGGGGGGGGGTAGCGAGAAGTAGTGTCTTAACCTGAACATGAAGCATGAAGCCTGAGCATGATGTCTTTACTATTGTAAATTATTCTGGAAGGGACATTTCTCCCCAAACCCAACATTGAACAGTGGATGTAATTATTCATACATTTCCACAGTAATCCAAAGGGTGGTTCAGGACACCAAAATGCTGGTGTCAACAGCTCCCATAGTGGACTTTGCACAGAGTGCCAGGAAAGTAATCTAATGGCAGAGATCTATGAATGAATGAGGATAAAAGAGGGAGTATCTGCCATTGACTAAAGGTAACAACTGAAAGCAATCAGTGATTTGCTAATGTTGGCACATAAACACTGTAACTGTGGTAAAATGAGAATGTTCACTCAATTAAACTTAATCTGAGTTATTTTTAATGTAGCTACAAGCACACGCTGCTCATTTAAGATCAGTTGGAAGGCAGTAAAACAGCACACACTGCTGTCAGGATACCCAAACACTGATTGTATCTAATCAGAAGCAGTCACTGTCCAGCTGACAATTTTCCACTTGGCTCTTTCAACAAAATTCAATTAAATTACTGTCTTTTGCTGAGTTGTTTGGTGCTGACAGGGCCACCCACAGTTAACATTTTGGCTGATTCAGCAGGTAATGGCTGAAATTCAAGACATCTATGGCAGCCTAAAGGGTGCAGTCTGTGCTAGGTTGTGTCTAAAGCTGACCATCCACTAGTAGATTTTTGAATGAATATTTGTATGAACATTCATACAAAAATTCTCATTAGTGCATTCAATTACTTAGTATTTGTCCAAATTGTCCAATGCTGTGACTAATTTAATGCAGATAAGGCACTCAAATGTGTAGTTAATATGTATTTGGTTTTAAAGGGATGAGGCTATTTGAAAGTACTTAAAAAAAATGCTTTTAACATTGCCTTTTTCCCCAAATGAAAAGCGCATTCACTTTTGGAAATTTGTTTAAGAAAACATTTTCATCTTGCACCTTCAACCTTTTTTGTTATTGCGGTCTAAAACGAAGACTGATTCGCTAACATTTACAAAATTGAACTAATGTTTTTAAGATGAACATTTCCAAATTAAATGCTACTAGTGTATGGTCAATCTTTAGTTGCTCTCTTGTTCGAAATGGCTAATTTTACATGAAGGACAGTGGCCTGCAGTAGCTTTTCTAACATCCCCAAGATGGCACACTTCAGGGCCAACACAATACTAACAAAAGGTACTGGATAGGCTGAAAAAGTGGAACCATGAGCAGGTAGACTGTACGACCCATATACACTCCAATAATGAATTTTTGGTTTTGAGTGTACCTTTAAGGCCCTAGTAGGGCACGAAACCCTACCAAAATATAATTTCACTTGTCTTAACTATCACTATAGGTATAGTATTCCTCAAAATTCTATCTACTATCCTCAAATGAAAGGCGATCAGAAGAAAACATCACTATATTAGGCAATTCACTTTAAATGACCATAAATTTAAACTAACATTTGATTTTCTATATTATACACTCCAATGTGACAAAACGAACAAATGAAAAAAAAAAAGGAGTGACGGCACATCTTCTTTCTAAATACAAGCTGCATTTTACTGCAATAACATTTTCAGTCTCCAAATAAAAGTTATACTTAACAACTTTCCATCCCAGATCTCAAAATATCAAGATATAGTATTCATAAATTCATGACATTTATCAAATTTAAGACCATTAGTGTGGAAAATTGGTTAAATAACATTTGTTCAGCTTACAGATAGTATAAACCTCACCATGTATATAAGTGGAAGGCTGCAGATTTATATTACATGCACATAGATCACATGTCCTAGAATATTTGAAGGCAAGTGCCTGTACTAAGTGGATGTTTACTGTACAAGTACCAGTGGCGGAAGCTTAGATCTGGACAAGTGTCTGGGCATCCTGTGTCCTTTTTGCCTAGCAAATGTTTGTGCAAATGGCTCATCTAAACATTTGTGATGTTGAAAGGTTAAGGAGAACCTTGATGTGACATTTGCATAACTGAAATGGTTGACTTTATGTTTTTAATATTGCAGTATAAATATAAAGTAACATGCTGTGGGTCTGCCAAGAATTGTGGGAGCGATTACAAAAATCTCATTGTGTGCAGACAAACTTCCTAAAAATGCCAAGAATGCAAAACTTGGAGAGACTGACACTTGCAAATATATCCATCTTTACAGATTAGAAACGAAAACTACAGTTTTGAACAGTTTTTAAAGTTGATTGAGGCCTGGCATGATATAAAGTTCAGTTAAACTAAGCATTTGTGCCCATGTGTATTTCAAACCTTTGATTAAATACAAAGGACGTAAGGACCTCACAAAGGATCATTGTAAATCAATGAGTGTAAAAATATTACGCACACATTTGGAGGTCTATTTAAAATAAATTAGCTGTGCAGCAGCCATTGTGTATATTCCGTCCGTTTGTTCGTACAATCTAGTGGCCATAATGGGGTATTTTCCTGAAAAAACTGCATTCTGTTGACTAGATGGAGCGGACGGTGATAGGAAATACATATATTAGACACATTACAGGGATTATTTGTGACAGATGTGTGAAGGCACAGTGTATTTTTTTTATAACCAGACCCCTTGTACCTAGCCAATAATGCAGCTGGAAGGCATCAATAAGATGTTAGGTACAGTAGCCAAAAATAATTTTAATGTGGTAAGATAAATAAAAGTGATTTTCTCTTGGTTGCAATAGATGCACATGGCTCTAAATAATTTCTCATTGTAATAGCTTACTGAGTAACCTAGATTGTGTGCACAAGCAATCTGTGGAGGTGACTACCCTTGATTGAACTGTATTCTTTAAAACCCCTATAGTTCCTTAACATCATAACAACCCTGTATTACATGTTTTTTGTCTATTGCTGTTAAAGGAGAAGTATGGGAAATAAATTAAAACATACATACTCACCTATATGACTGCATCACCATTGCCCCCCCCCCCCCGCAAGCTCCAAGACCAAGAACTGAGAGATCATAGGTCATAAGATTGCTCAGTTTTTGGTGTTCACTGAGCAGAGAACAGTGACTGTCACTCGATGTTCTCTGCTCTGGAGTGCCAGACTGTGGAGGGATTGGGAACAGCTGGCTTTGGCTCTTAGCACTACACTGAGAGGCTGCAGCGGCTATCGATAAGACATACAGGTGGATCTCGACCTTAAAGTTGGGATCCTTCCAGTGCCTGGACAAGCTCTGTGACATCAGTCAACAATGGACTTTAGCCCGTTGTTGGCTGAATCAGGGTCACAGGAGTGCAGAAATAAGTGCACTCCTGTGACCCAGAAGAGAAGTATGGCCTAAAAAGTTTTGGCTATTCTTCTCTTTTTAACCTGGGAAAGTTACATATTTAGTAAGGTTGAAAAAAGACAAAAAGTCATCTAGTTCAACCAATAGACCACCCAAGTATTACTGTCTATAAGGATTTTATGATAAAAGCCCTAGGGGCAAACTGTGTTTATAAGTGAATGTAACCTTCACCAAACATTCACTGCAAGTGAATCACTCACTGTGATTTAAAACACATGAACCCGAAAGATACGCCTACAGTGAAAAGTTGGTGAATGTCATGTTCACTGATTTATAATAAAAGCCTCTAAATTCCAGGAATAATTTTAACCTGTGATAGTATCAGAGTCTCAATAAATATCATATACTAAACATGCGCTCATGAAGAGTTAAGCCCTGTACACACGGGCAGAGTGTCGGGACAAAAAATACCAGCCTGTGTGTATTTCTATCTGTTGGATGTGCATGCTATATAAAACCAGCAGCCAACCGACTCTCAATCAGCGCTCTGAGTCAATGGCAGAGCGCACTAATTTGAAGTGTTCTGGTGGGGAGCCGTCCCCCTATCAGAACACAACAGCTACAGTTGCTCCAAACGGAGCTGTCAGTTTTGTTTTGTGCAACCCCACGAAAAAATGGTTGTGTGTACTAGGCTTTATACTGTATATTTCAGCTATACGCTTCTTTGAACAGTATTCTCCACACAGCAGAACAGATATTGTATCTAAAACTGCACATGGCAGGCTTGTAACGTAGAATAGACTTATGTAGTGCATAATCACACTTTTTGTATAAATTAATCTATCACATGCTGCATATATTAACTAGTGTGGCTGACAAAAACATTTTGCATTGTATAAAGGGAGCAATTGAATTGTATTTGTCAAATCCAATCAATATACAGCAGCTGATTTGTGCCAGGTCAGGTGATAATTATGTTTGGCTAAATGACCAAAATCACTGATGAGGAAACACAGCTGAAATCTAGTTTACGCCACTCCGCCCACCTCTACTCTACACAGACAACAATCTTCTGTTCTGGTTCCATGCCCCAGTCTTCAAGGCTCCGAACCAAGGTCTAAATTCAGAGCCACATACTTGACTTCCCGCAAATCCAAGTCATGTATGACCACAACTGTGTCCTTCTTCTCAAATGTTCTTTCTCAGTCTGACCTCTAAGTACACAATGGTCTGCCCACTCACTGCTAACAAGAAGAATGAACCACATTGTTTCCACAGGCAGTCCTTTCACAGGCCGCAAGCTAGAACCAGTAAAGGTTTACTAGAAATCAGGCTTTATCTGTACCATAATCAAATGTGGCTGCTGAACACTGACTAACCAAAGACTGCATGACTAAACAAATGCTGACCTCCTTCTATTATCCTTGTGAAAATGTATTTAAAAAAAAAATTCAAAGGGTAGAATGATAGATGAAATATGGTCATCTTTTTATGGCATAGTTCCCAAAGTAATTTTCACATAACATACTGTAGCTACAATTTATATTGCGCAGGCTTGATCTATTTTATACATCAGCAATTACATGGCTTTCTGTAACACTGATTTTATATCAGATTTTTGCACATACAGGTCAGAACACAAAACTTGAATTAATAGTAGATGTTGGCCTTAAAGCCCAACTCCAGAAAAAAAAAAAACACCCTTGCAGTGGGGTCCCCTTCATCACACTACTAGGATTAAAGCAAAATTCCACCCAAAAATGTAACTACCGCTTTTCGGAATCCTCCTCCCTCTGGTGTCACATTTGGCACATTTTAGGATGGAGGGGGAGAGGGAGCAGATACCTGTCTAATTCAGGTATTTTCTCCCACTTCTGGCCATAGTTTGCCACAGGCTCCGCAGCGATCTATGACATGTCCGGCCCCTCCTCTATGACAGGTCCCAGAAGACAGCAGGGACCAGAGAGGACGCTAATGAGCAGTAGGAAACCAGGCTGTGACGCCACAAGGCTTCATTTCCTGATTCCCTTACCGAAGATAGAGGCACCTCCACCCGAGAGCAGAGGGACAGATCTGCTTCGGGTGAGGACATCGCAGGCGCCCTGGACAGGTAAGTGTCATATCTTAAATGTCAGCAGCTGCAGTATTTGTAGCTGCTGACTTAAAAAAAAAAAAAAAAAAAATCGCCGAAACTCCGCTTTAACTGATTGAGCCCCGGGCCATTGTCAAATGACAGCAGCAAGGTGGCTCTATAAATCCAAGCCGCCGTCTTTTGACGTCTTCGTGTCCTCTGGCCACTGGGGGGCGCGCGAGCATCGATGGCGATGCGCGAGCACCCGGCGCGTCCCCAAGATGCCGATGTGCGTGCCTGAGGGTCGCGATGTCCGCCAGGTACCCGCCGATCGGCAGTTTTAGAGCAGGGACTGTCAGGGAGACAATTTGACATCTCAAATCGCATCTCAAACTGTACCAAATTGTACCCAATGTGAACCAGACCTGAAGGAGAAGTCCAGCCAAAGCTTGTTTGATGATGTCATGGATGTCAGTCCACTCACTGCGTCATTGTGACAATAAAGTCTGGATCTGCCAGGTGCCTGGACTGACACCAGGCTTAGCCTCTCAGTAAGGCGCTGGGAGCCTGAGCTGGCCAGCCCTGCTACTCCACACCCCAGCACTCTAATGAGCGAGGAGGGAGCAGAACAGAGAGCTGACACTCTGCAGATCTGTTCATGGAGCTCTGAAAACTGATCAATCAGCGGTGTTCGATCGCTTGGTTCTCAGTGCAGAGGTGCCGGTACAGATGCAGCATCGGACAAATGCTGCATCCACCTAAGTAAGTATTAATATGAAAAAACAAAACAAAAAAACTTTACTTATTTTTTAATGCATTTCCTGAATTAAAGCAGAGTTCCACCCATATAAAAGTCAGCAGCTACAAAAAGTGTAGCTGCTGACTTTTAATAATTGTACACTTACCTGCTCCTCGGTTCAGTGTTGTGGGCGAACGCAGCCCTGCTCCTTTCCCCCTTCTCTCTGTGGCGCCGGCATCACCACTGTGGACGCCCGGCTGTGGCTTCACAGCTGGGCACGCACTGCGCATGCGCGAGCCACGCTGCACGCTGTGATTGGCCGGGCAATCTTCTGGGTCATGTGACGTGTGCCGGAATATTGCAGGGAGGGAGGGCGGAGAGATGAACTGCCTTTCGGCGCTACAGAGCCCCGGAAGGAAGTGGGAGCTTGATGCCTCTAAAAAGAGGGTATCTGCCCCCTCCTCAAAAAAAAATGACATGCCAAATGCGGCATGTCAGGGGGGGTCATGGTCACTTAAATTTTCTTCCTGGGCTCATAGGACAGATTGAGAACAGCGGAAACCATTAGCTCTTGCTGCTGTCAATCAAATCCAGTGAGAAGGGAGCTGAGATGAGGCCGAGCCATGGTGCGTGTGTGTCTATGGCCTCAAGAGCACGCTTGTGTGCCCCCATAGCAAGAGGCTTTTGCTATGGGTGCACACGCAGAATAGGCTGAGCAGAAAGCTCTGGAGTGGAGGTAAGAGGTCGTTCTCTGCAATATCCTTGCACAAAGCAGGTAAGTATAAACCTCTTTTTTATTTCAGGGGATAAAAACAAAGCCTTTACAATCATTTTAAAGTATTTGAACAAGTGGATCAAGAGGACAGCCAGCAATGTCAAACATACTTGCATCTGGTTTCTGTGAATATACAGGCACATTTAAAAAGATATTAGGTGAATGATGGAGGCAAAAATAGGGTAGAACGTGGTATATTTTCCCACGTTTGTGTCATTTGTGTTTTTCTTTCTTTTATGTTTCTGTCAAAGACAAAGTGAGTATTTTATGAAACTAATCACAGCAGAAATTTGCTAATGAGAATAAGAATCATTATGAGTGAACCGCACCCCTTAGTATGCTAAAACAATAAAAACAAATCAATGTGAGGCCCCAGATTAGGGTATTCATCTATAACATAAACTGGCGCTGATTCACACAGTGCTTATATACATGGGTGCATGGTATTCCATCTTTGTCAACCTGTTCTAGTGACCTCTCTCTCCAGAAGTCTTCATCTGCAACATATTGTTCACAGCTATTCTGTCTTCCAGAACGAAGAGGTATGAAATGACGACAGCTCAGAAATGTTTGAGATCTGTTGTCGGCAGCTGTTAGTCTAGATGCCAGGCTGGTGAGATATCTATTGTTAGATCTACTCCCAGAGGTTCTGGCCTTTTTCAATTTTGTATGCAAGAGAAACATTGTGAAGTTGATCCTATGATCTCTTTATCTGATACATTAAAATGTATGCCACACACAAGTTAGAAGTGCAGTAATGTTAATCTCAATGACAGGCGGAGAAAGAAGTAACTCGGATTTAAGTGTGCTAACTCTAATACTGATTCTCTGGAAGTCTCAAATACCACATCAGACAAAACGCAGAGAACACATGCTCATCTATGATTAATATCAGGCTTCTTCTAGCTAGCAACCATGCTTACACTGCAAATATAACCGCTGTCAAAAATCCAACTAAACCTCACTTTTTAATTAGTCCGGGTTTCCAGTTCATAAACATGTCCATTGTTGCTTTTTTCCGAACAATAGATCATCCATACAATTTGTAATTAAAAAGTTTTAAGAGTTCGGGAGCAAAACGACTTCCCCTTGAGACCTGATCTGAAAACTTTTGGTAACTATTGAACACAAAGAGGTTGCTCAGACTTTCAATGTCAGTATCCAAACATCTCTTTTAGCTCAGATTAGAAGCCGGTTCCCCAGAAAAAAAACCTGAAAAAAATTAGAATTAAATGGGTATTTTTCAAAAGATACATATTATGTGATCTGAGTTGGTGCCATTACTTTCCATTGTTGGACTTTAGCAAATAGCTCCCACTGAGTAAGTCTGGGATGCTGGTGTGTCTCTGTATCCTTTCCTCTTCAGCTCTGACAATTTAAGTATTTACAAAGTTATTGCTAAATAAACAGTTCTATAAAATGGGTTGTAAAGGTTTGTGTTTTTTCACCTTAATGCATCCTATGCATTAAGGTGAAAAAACATCTGGCAATCACGCCCCCCCCCCCCCGTTTTACTTTCCTGAGCCAGTTCACCTGCTCTGCATGTCCCCGGCATCCTCTTCTCCAAGGAGTCTCTGCGTTAATTGGATAGATTGATGACGCGACCGCTGGGGGCGTTTGCCGAGTCATACACGAGTGTATGACATGGGAGCATGCTCACAAGGTAACCCCCTCGGGAGAAAGCTTCCCAGAGGGGGTTAGCTATTACGGGGAAGAGCTGTAAGAGACCCTGTTGGACCCCAGAACAGGAGGATCAGGGCCACTCTGTGCAAAATGAACTGCACAGTGGAGGTAAGTATGACATGTTTGTTATTAAAAAAAAAAAAAACGAAACCTTTACCACCACTTTAAGATAATGAGGTAATACAGTATACTGTATATCATTTTTTTGTTTGCTTTCTTTCGGTTATATTGTTTTACAAAAATGATTTTACTTTTTCTGCAATTCATATACAAAACACACAATAGTAAAAAAAAAATCTACTTTACTGGTGTTAGTCTTTAAAATAAAAAAATGTGTTACTGTATATAAAATATATACACTTTATTTCATAAATTTACAAATAAAGGCTTGTTTTTTTCAATTACACACTTTTTTTCTAAAGAATAGATGCCTAATGCCGAAAAGTTAATGAAGCACTAATGGGTCTGGTAGATTGAACCTTAACACAAAAGGGAGGAACCCTATCACTTAGACTATGGGCTTGAATAATTGGCTTGTTTAGTCCACCTACTGTAGCTACTGTATGGTGCAATGAAAAGAAAGTAGATTCCTGTGGGAACCCTCGAGTAGGACATAGAGGGAATCTGATTCTTCATAAGAGTCTGTAGTCAGAAGGGAGACTTTCGTATCATGTACAACATTGAGGTAGTGAAATTTCCTTGGGATGTTTTAAAGTAGGACATACGGTGGAAGGGAATAAGGAAATATCAATATGCTGGTTAAAGTTTAAGAAGGAAACCACCCTAAAGGGGAAAGGAGGCTTTAGGCTAAGGACAACATTATTCATATGTAGCGCTAATAAAGGCTTTTCACAAGATAGGTCAACTAGCTTAAAGAGTGAAGTGAGGTAAGGAAATATCCCGAAAGGGTTCCTCTAAAGCCCGGGTCTCCAAACTATGTCTCTCCAGTCGTTCAGGAACTACAATTCCTGTCATGCCTAGTCATGTCTGTGAATGTCAGAGTTTTACAATGCCTCATGAGACGTGTAGTTCCACAACAGCTGAAGGTCAGATGCTCCAAAGGCTCAAAAGAAACATATTAAAGCCTCACAGAGTAATAGTGGAACAATGTACGTAACACACTAGACAAAAGCTATGGATTGAGAGACAAATGGTTTCTGAAAAAGAATGGCCAGAACTGGGATCTGCCCCCTGATGGAACTGAAGGCCAGATGCTTATTCAGACAATGCAAAGTCCTTTGCAAGAATAAGATTTTCTAGCCTTTAGGAGCGCAGAGATGTTTAATGAGTCTGCCAAGAGTCTGATTATTTCTGAGTACTGCATCCTCCTGGGTCAGTTTGGTGCACTATAAATTACTGAAATGCCCTCCATCTCGATCCTGCGATGCAAATGAGGGAGATGCTGTATAGGAGGAAATGTGTAGATCTGGTTAAACTGATCCCATAAAGTCACCATAGCATCCACTGCAAAGTCCCAAGGGTCGTTGGCCCTGGAGACAAATCTGACTAATTTGTCATAGAATTTGTACACCAGAAGATTGGAAGTCCCCTGGGTCAAAATCCTATTCTCTGGGATCCAGACACTGACAGCTGAGAAATTCCACCTGCCAAATTTCCAGGCCAGGGATGTGGCCAGGGCTGGAATGTACAGTTCTGCCCAAGTAAGAATCAAGTCCGCTTCTTGCGACTTCTCTTGTTTTCTTGGTGGTTGATGCTCTGGCAGTGTTCAAATGGATTCTGATGAGGTGACCTCATAGCTGAGATGGGCAACCCAAATGAACCTGAATTTCAGTATGTTGCTGGGGAGTCGTGCTTCTTCCGACAAAGAAATACTCTGTACCGAGAAGGCAACATAAATCCCAGAGAGCAAAGGCGAGTTAGGACCTGGGCAACAACTTTTGTGAATACCTAGGGTACCATGGACAGATCAAAAGGGAGGGTGACAGGTTGGTATTGTTGTATGCCCCCAGCAAAAAACATATAGTGTTGGTGAGGAGGAGAGATGGGTATGTACAAGTAAGCATCCCTAATGTCCACCGATGCCAGAAGGTCCCTCAGTAATAAGGAGACAATGACCAACGTGGCTAATTTCATGAGGAACTTATGGTCTTGCAAGAACAAGTTAAGCATTTTTAGATCCACAATGAACCAAGTGCATTCATTTGCTTTGGGAACAGTGAACAGGTTCGGGGGAAAAACCCTGAAATCGTTCCTCATTTAGAACTGCTGAATCTGTCTGTTTTTGTTGGGAAGATGGCAAATTCGAGAGTATAAAGTGCGGAGGAGGCAAAATCCAAAATTCTAGTTTGTAGACCCTGGAAATTACACTCTGGACTCAACTGTCTGTAATGGATAGGAAGGCCCACAGATGCCTTCTCACTCTGCAGGTCAGCCTCCTATCTTCTTCCAGATGTGGTCTGAAAACAGTCCCTCAAGACTCAGCTAATGAGTCAACAAAACCAGAAAACTCTAGCGAGGGAGCAGCAATGGCTGCAGAGCAGCTAGGAGGCTTAACAAAAAAGTATTGAGAAAAAAAAAGCCATAACTTAAGAGGGGTAAGCTTCTTTCAGTAGATAGAAGGCATTCATCACCTAAGGATGCCAGCAAAAAATGAATTGATGGTTGCTGGGAGTGGGAGGGGATATATAGGAGATGTCCATGCAGCTTTTTTGCCACTATGCAGTCACCTGAAGTTGATGATTAAGACTAAGGCTGTGTGTCCTGTACCATACAATTATGAAAAACCCCTTCAAGAGCCAGGTCCAGTTTGTTCCAACAGTGAACAAATTCCTTCCTGAACCCCTAAGGAAATGGATTTTCCTCAGAACAACAATCTACATTTCTAAATTTTTAATGTCATATAAATATTAATAGCAATATGACATATGAATATCAATACTATTGTGTTCTTCATTTATAATGGATTACCGGTATATGTGTCACAAACATTTCAAGTTTCTTCATGGTGCGTCATAACTTCAAACAAGGTTGGGAACCACTGGCATGACATAAGCAGATGACTTACAGAAAGGGCTTTTACACAATCAGACTAAAGGGCATTCTTTTGATTGTACAGTGACGTCGACTCTGGCCACGTCAATAACAGATGTACAAGCTTAATTTGCTTTTATAATAACTTAATGTGGCTTTATTGCTGCACTTTGTAATGTTATTTTGTATTTTGTAAGAGCTGTAAGCTCAGTTAAAATGAGCAAAACGAAAGATGACTAAGATTGTCCCATTGATTTGTGAAGAAAAGCAGGCCTTTCTGAGTGGAACAGGCAGCATTGTGTGATTTCAGACATTTAGTGACAAGCTTCATATAATTGTATTGCAACTGCTGTTCTTCAATTGAGAATGAATGAATGAGAGGAAAAAGATGTCATTATGACTTTTCAAATGGCTGGCTAGTCACATAACTAACATTTAATCGCTTTCTACATCCATGTGTAAACACAAAGAGATGGCAGTAACTTAGGACATACAGTGCTCGGCATAAATGAGCACACCCCTTTTGAAAAGTACGATTTTAATCAATATCTCAATGAACACAAGAACAATTATTTTGTTTGACAAAACTGAGTTTTATAGAACATTTGTTTGGCTCATTACATGAAAGTAGGATTAATATTATAACTTAGATTACAAAATCTTCAGTTTTACCTAAATTAGTGTTAGGTCATCTGTGGCCAGGTGACAAATGCACCCCTGATGCAAAAATGAATGCACCCCACAACCCTGCAACAAAAACTACTACATATAGTATTTTATATGACCTCAATAATTTGTAAGGACAGCACCAAATCTTTTAGCCATTAAATGAACACGTTGGCGACATATTGTAACATCTATCTTTTTTCATTCTTGAAGAACGACCTGTTTTAGAGCCTGGATGCTGGATAGAGAGTGATGCTCAACTTGTCTCTTCAGAATTCCCTATAGGTGTTCGATTGGGTTCAAATCAAGAGACATACATGGCCATTGAATCACTTTGATCTTCTTTAGAAATGCAACAGTGGCCTTAGATGTGTATTTTGGGTAATTGTCATGTTGGAAAGATGCACAACGACCAAGGGCACAGAGTGATGGTAGCATATTCTCTTTCAATATAGAGTAGTACATCTGTGAATTCATGATACCATCAATGAAATGCAGCTCCCCGACACCAACAGCACTTATGCAGCCCAACAGAAGGACACTGCCAACACAATGTTTCACTGTAGGCACCATACATTTTTGTACTTCTCACCTCTGCGACACCATAACATTTTGAAGCCATCGGTTCCAAAAACATTAGTCCCAGTAGAGGCCCAATAGTCTTCTCCTTTTCAGCAAGGACCCTGGCAAATTCCAGGTGGGCTTTTTTGTTTGGTTTTTGGAGAAGCTTCCTTCATGGAAGACATCAATGCATACCATTCCTCTGCAGTGTATGCTATATTGTGTCTCAGGAAACAATCACCCCAGTTTGGCTTTCTATTTTTTTAGCCATTTTTTTTGCAATTTCATTGAAGCCCTCTCATGAGAAGACGCTCTTGCCGAGGTGTTAACTTCCAGGGACGGCGTGGAAGTCTCTGTGAGGTGGTTGAAGTTACATCTTTGTTAAATTGCTGTATCACGTTTGCTACAGTATTGTGACTGATAAGTAAAGCTTTGCTGATCTTCTTGTAGCCTTCACCTTTCTTGTGTGAAGAAAATTTTTTTTCTCATGCCTTGTAACATTTCTCTTCTATGTGATGCCATTGCTAACAGCATGAAATGAGTAGGAGTTTTCTTTGTTAAGTAATGCCCTTTTATAATCAACTGCCTGCTGGACACCTGTTTAATGAATAGACTCACCTTTAATTGAATTCTTGTTAATTAGGATTTTGTTGTCTAAAATGTAGCTTTGCTCCTTAAGCCTCGTACACACGATAGGTTAAACCGATGAGAGCGGTCTGATGGACCGTTTTCATCGGTTAACCCATGAAGCTGACTGATGGTCTGATGTGCCTACACCCCATTGGTTAAAAAAACGATAGTGTTAGAACGCGATGACGTAAAACACAACAATGTGCTGAAAAAAATGAAGTTCAATGCTTCCAAGCATGCGTCGACTTGATTCTGAGCATGCGTGGATTTTTAACCGATGGCCGTGCCTACTAACGATCGGTTTTGACCTATCGGTTAGGAATCCATCGGTTAAATTTAAAGCAAGTTGGCTTTTTTATTAACCAAAGGTTAAATAACTTATGGGGCCCACACACACGATCGGACCGTTGTCCTCTGGTTAACCTATCGTGTGTACGAGACCTAAGTCATTGGGGTGTATTAATTTTTGCAACACGGTCTTAAATAAAAATTTGTTAGGAAACATTTTTTTTTATGCAAATTACCAAATCTTGGTTGCAATCCATTGTCTGCTTTTGTGGGAGTATTTTGTAGTATAGTGCCCCATAGAAAATGTTGATTCTGAAAGTGAAGTAAAGGTTTTTCTGACAAATCTGTTGGGGTATACTCATTTATGCTTCACACTGTATGCTGTAAATAGTGGTTCAGGTCACATAACACAGTTAGTGCTTGCATTTTTGGACTGCAGTGCACACATGCAGGTAGGTAATGTGAGTGGCAGTAGCCATATATTAAGTAATAGGGTAATGAGATGCAAGTACACGTCTAGAGGTTGTATACACCAATGCACTAAGAAGCTGCAGTTTAACACTAACCCATTGTTAACCTAACATAGTGTATATTGGCTTAACAAAAAAATAAACGAAACTGAGAGTTTTCATTTACCCAGCACTCTGAACTGCAGTGCCTTAAGGGATACATGGTCATGTAATAGTCCATGTCTTCTACTAATAGGAAGAGTGGGAGTATCTGGGACTTCTTGCCACTTCCTTGAAGCTTGAGGCAAGGAACTCAAACTTCATGTCTAGACAGGTAAGTACATATCTGAGTAAACCTTACAGGCAGAAGAATATTAAAAAACAGACACTGATTTGTGTAATCCAATGTTTTCCACTACTGATTTATTTATTGTATAAAGCAGTGTGTTTATAATTTGTTTTCCGGAAATTACATCAGACTGATGTATTTGGTTATGTCTGACACAGCTTGAAAGTGTATCATTAAACTGAGTAACTATGTCTGCAGATATGCTGCATTGATTGAACATTTGGATGAATATGATATAAATATTGAAAAGTGCTGCTGATTATTAACCGACCAGAATATAAACCGAGGCACCTCATTTTACCACAAAAAAATGGGAAAACATATTGACTAGAGTATAAGCCTAGGGTGGGAAAATGCAGAAGCCACTGGGTAAATAACGCCATCTCCATTTGCAGTCTAATTGTGCCCATTTGCAGTCTAATTGTGCCCATTTGCAGTATCTCATTATGCCCACATGCAGTATATCACTGTGCCCACTTGCAGTCTCTCACTGTGCCCATATGCAGTCTCTCACTGTGCCCATATGCAGTCTCTCACTGTGCCCATATGCAGCCTTACCTTTCATTAGTAAAACAGCATGTGTGTCGCTGTGTAATCCATATGCAGCCGTACCATTAATTAGTAAAATAGCGTGTCTGCCGCTGTATATTCCAGTCTGTTCGGCCATCCATTGTAAGAAAGCCCCGCCTCCTCCTCGTCCGTCCGTGATAGAGGAACACTGATACGATGCTGGGAAACTGTATCAGTGTTCCACCTATCACAGACAAGGAGGAGGCGGGCTGTCTTACAATGGACGACCGAACAGATTGGATTACATAGTGGCAGACACATGCTGTTTTACTAATGAAAGGTACAGCTACATATGGATTACACAGCGGGAGACTGTTTCACTGCTGACTCGAGTATAAGCCAAGGGGGCAGTTTTTCAGCCTAAAAAATGGGCTGAAAACTTGGCTTATACTCGAGTATATATGGTACTTCATATTGAAGGAAAAGTGGATTTTTAGGGACTTTAACTTCTTAAGGATCGCCTACTGTACATTTACGTCAGCAGAATGGCACGGCTGGGCGCATCAACGTATATATACGTTGGTTTTAGTACCCAGCCGTAGGTCAACGGGCGCGCGCCCGCGGCGCGCTCCCGTGACCCGGTCCGAAGCTCCGGGACTGCGGGACTCGCGGACCCGATCGCCGCACTCCGATCGCCGCACTCCAGCGGAGCTGAAGAACGGGGAGAGCCGTGTGTAAACACGGCTTCCCCGTGCTTCACTGTGGCCGCAGCATCGATCGCGTCATCCCTGTTATAGGGGGACGTGATCGATGATGTCACACCTACAGCCACACCCCCCTACAGTTGTAAACACATGCAGGGAACACACAAATCCTACAGCACCCCCTTGCGGTTAACTCCCAAACTGCAACTGTAATTTTCACAGTAAACAATGCAATTTAAATGAATTTTTTGCTGTGAAAATTACAATTGTCCCAAAAATGTGTCAAAATTGTCCGAAGTGTCCGCCATAATGTCGCAGTCACAAAAAAAATCGCTGATCGCCGCTATTAGTAGTAAACATTTTTTTTATAAAAATGCAATAAAACTATCCCTTATTTTGTAAACTTTATACATTTTGCAAAACCAACTGATAAACGCTTATTGCGATTTTTTTTTACCAAAAATAGGAAGAAGAATACGCATCGGCCTAAACTGAGGGAAAAAAAATTATATATATTTTGGGGGGATATTTATTATAACAAAAAGTAAAAAATATTGCATTTTTTTTCAAAATTGTCGCTCTATTTTTGTTTATAGCTCAAAAAATAAAAACCGCAGAGGTGATCAAATACCACCAAAAGAAAGCTCTATTTGTGGGGAAAAAAGGACGCCAATTTTGTTTGGAAGCCACGTCGCACAACCGCACAATTGTCAGTTAAAACGACGCAGTGCCGAATCGCAAAAAGGGGCAAGGTCCTTTACCTGCATTTTGGTCCGGGTCTTAAGTGGTTAAGGAAGTCAGAACCTGATAAGGTCACGTATTTCCATCCCTATGGGACTTTAATTGAAATCATGGCCCGGTAAGGTCATGTATTTCCATGCCTATCAAGTCGAGAAGAGGGGAGCAAGAAGAGTGGGAAGCACATGGTAGCAAGAGAGTAGTTTAGCTGAACAAAATGAATTTTATTTATGTAAAATTATAAACATACATATAATGTTAATATCAGAATAAATAATAAACACAGTAGCAACAGTAACCATGATGATAACATAGTGTTTTCAAAATGTAACCACTGGTATCAATGATAAACTACTCTCTTGCTACCTTCATATAAAGTCCCACTCTTCTTGCTCCCATCCTCTATTACTTCATATTGTTTTCTGTAGAAGTTCTAATTATCTTAATCACATGCTGTTCACATAACACATAAGTGTGACAGCAAAGAGGGCCAGCTTTAAAGTGGTTGTAAACCTCAGACATGGAATATAAACAAAACATATCCCTCTATAGTGTGTACTCTCAACTCACTTTTGAGAAGTTTACCTGACACCAAGGAAAAAAAAGGTGACAGGAGAAGGATCTCCAACATGCAACCTGTGATTGACAGCCTCAGCTCTGTTCCTGTGTGCTGTGTGAGAAAGGGGTGTGTTCCTTCACTTCAATTTAGCTTTCAGAGCTCTCCTCAATGAGCTCTGCAGTGTGTAATTTCAGCTCTCCATCTCCTGTTTTCTAACAGCTCAGAGGAGCTTTATAAATTCTGGACTTTGAATGGATGTAGAGAAGAGAAGACGAGAAGACTGCAGATAAAGAGGTTTAATCAGCCAAAGCCAGTCACTTCACTGGGTATATGTAAGGCTGGGTTCACACAGCTGTGGTTTGCAGTACAGAGTCTGGTGTGTTTTTTTTACCGGTTCAGATGCAAATTTTTACTTGAATTTGCACCTAAACTGGACCCAAAATTGCACAGCACAATTTTCAGAAACAGATCATGGCCTTCCCAACATGTGTGAATCGGATTCATTGAAAGCTGGTCTGATTCACGTTATAAGCAAATCGGATTCGCATATATGTGAACCGAGCCTAAGGGTTTGCAACCACTTTAATGGCCACTTATTGCACATATACGTCCATGGGCAAACAAGGTTTCTGTGCTGAGAGGATGCTCACTGTGTCATAGACAGCCCTACAATCATGCTTCCTGTACGCTCACTTATTCCACTGTATCTATGGAGAGAGAGGTTGTCACCCAGACTGGCCTTCAAGCATGTGTTTCTCTCTTCATCTTTACTACATGGGAGGAATTAGTATGTAGGTGAGGTGCAACAAAGCATGTCGACAACAGTTCACAACAATCCCAGTGGGAATACTGCCCAGCCAGGTAAACTCACGATTACAACAATGTGAACAGAGCAGGTTCCAGCCAAAATGAAAGAATTTGTAGAGAGGGGCAGAAAGCAGCCTGGCCATTCCTGTCCAACCAGGAAGATATCCAGAAGGTTGGGACCCTATACTTTCCATCTAGTCAGGAACTCTACCGCTAGTACTGTCACTAACAGATGTGGTACCTTACCCTGCACTACTCACTGACGCAAAGTGCGCCAAACCCAGGGGGCAGAGCCTTAAATAAATGTTGACCCAAGATGGCTGCCAGAGTCACATGGGGCAACAGCATCAAACCGAACTGGCTCCCCAGTGACCCAGAAAACTATAAAGGAACCGTGTTCCAGTGGCAGAGCTCCAGTATATACAGTATTTGGGCTTGTTCTTGTGTTTATCTATGCTTTGAGAACCTTCCAGCCTTGAAGCCTTCTGCTACAAACCATCTCTTTTCCACTGCCGAACAAGTACATAATCACAGACACTCATGAGAAGGTAAACTGAGGGAGGCACGGGAGGAAGTATGTTCTAATCTGCTCACACTTCATGTACATTTCTGAAACACGTCTACTGAATATAAACATACAACAGAGTCAATGTTTAGAATGACTGTTAAAATATGCTAAATCAAGATGAAGCAAGAACATGTTTAATAAAATAAAAGTAAACATTGAGGGAATGAATGTGATAAAAGCTTTGAAGTATATTTATACATTTTAATATGATTTATTTTGTATTGTATCATCTCTCGAAGTGATCATTTTCACCATCTGTTCAAGGAATAACGTTAGTTCAAAGCATATAATATATAAAAGAAGTTGGGTGATCCAGCCTTGAAACTAATCACAAAATGAAGATCCTACTGATTGGATTCTATTTAGGGTAAAGAATCATATCAGGCTGTCCCCAGACCTCCCACGTTGCGCCCCCTTCCCCAGTGGTCACAGCATTGCAGCAGTGTAAATAAATAATTAGACCTCCCAGGCAAAGCTACATAGGGATGCTGCTAATGACCAGCAAACTAATGCTATCACGTGCCTCCTGTATTTGGTCATGTGTTGGAAATACTGGATGGAGATATATGGAGCACTGTAATTTGTGGCATATAATGAACAAGATGCTTATATAATAGCAACATTTGGCCTAGCATGCTCTCCTTACTGTTAGGCCTCGTACACACGATCAAATCTGTCCGCTGGAAACGGTCTGCTGGACCGTTTCAGCAGACAGATTCGATCGTGTGTACGGCCGAGCCGACGGATTTGGCCACCCGACAGATTTCAAAGCATGCTTTGAAATCTATCGGGTGGGAATCCGTCCGCCCGACATGTCTGCTGGTTAGTACACTTACCAGCAGACATGTCGTCCCGCACCGCCGCCGAATGGATTCGGCGCATCCGCGGAAGTGTTTTACTTCCTGGTGTGGTGACGTGGCGGCGTCAACGTCACCGCCACGTCACCGACACGTCAGCGCGCCGTCTGCTGGCGGGGATTTTGGTTTGCTCGTGTGTACACGCGAGCAAACCAAAATCCCAGCAGACAGATTTGTTCAAATCTGTCGGACAGACAGATTTGAACAAATCTGTCTGCTCGTGTGTACGAGGCCTTAAGTGTTGTTGAGGCATGGTGATTGGGAGTAAAGAGGCAAGGCCAAGTATGGCAGGTAGGCCTGGCCAAAAGATTACAGTGGAGCCCTCCAATTTTTAGCTACACCATTGCCCATTGAAAGGGGCATAATTTAGAGTGCCACTTGAGTGGTAGCTCTGCACTAGGGCTGCTGAAACCACATCCAACTCGTCAGTGCCCAGCAGCAAACTCTGTTTTTTTTTTGGATGACTACACAAGGGACACTTTTAAAGGCATAAAAATAATTTGAATGGATATATAATCTTAATTATTGTATTTTTGTTAAAAATGTATGGGCCAGCGACTATTATCCTCAAGCTTTAATGACATCTGTACTAACCGGGATACTCTATATGGCCTGAAAGTTTATGGAGAACTGACAATAACACCTATTTGAGCTTGCTGGACACCCAATTCCAAAACCATGGGCATTAATAATATACAGTCACAAGTTTCATCTTATATCTTAGCCATATATAACTATGCATCTAAAAACAACAAACAGAGCTTACAATCAAACAGGATAATTCTTCCATCTCCTCCGCATGATTGTGTGTGATCTCCAAAACAGACGCTGTTACAATCGGTGCTTGGTGTTTCTCCATGCTTTCTGTAGTCTGCGTTGTTTCCACAAAAGCACGCAAACCCCGACTCCAATCCAGCAAACTAGAAGTAATAAAAATAAATAGTCACATTGCATTTTTACAATGGCTTTATATGTTATGCAAGTTATAATACATTAGAAAAAAAAATATTGATCTAAAAAATGGGTGCAAAAAGTAGAAGCTAAAGTGCTTTTGGTAATACCATTTAGGCACACATATACCCTGCAAATTATACCTATTAAGGCTCCTACAGTCAACTGAAAGGTAAATACGTAACGCCCAATCAATTATAAAACTTCCTACCTACCATCAAACCACAGGCGTGCGCACAGTGTGTGCCGGATGTTCCTGGGAAAACCCTAATCTTGCTGTGCTGTACAGATTTCCCCTGCTGCTTAAATGCAGAGAAAGAGACTGGGGAATATCTGTCCTCAGTGCCTTTCTATTTTTCAAAAGTGAAACATCAGGGGAATGAAACTTCACCAAAGCTCCCCAATAGGGGGTTCTAAAAAATGTTTTAAAAAAATAAAAATAATAATAATAAGAATTAAAAAAAATGTAAAACAAATAATAATTGTAAGAAAGTTCTAATAAAAATAAATTAGTGACACCAATCTCTGCCCTACTGACACAGTCCACTGCTCTACTGACACCGTCCTCTCACACTGTCCATTGCCCTACTGACACCATCCACTGCTCTGCTGCCCATACATACACACGTGTGTTTGAGTTTTGGAGTGCACACCCTAAAGCAGTAGACTACGCACACCTATGCATCAGACTCTATAAGCCCACAGTGTGAGCCACCTTTCATATTGCTCAAGCATACATTTATAAACAGTTTCAGTTATATCTAATTAGCACTTGGGTCTCCCTAGAATTTACCCATTCATGCTCCACAAACTATAGGTGTAAGGAAGGTCAAACATTTGCTTTTTTTTGCAATTATCGAATGAAAAAGTAAGTATATGTGTCAGTTTATCCAAAGTAGGTTGTCTACTTTTGTATTAAACCTCTAACCTATCTACTGCTGCACATCACTGCTTTGTGTATAGTATCATTAAATAGAGCATAATTGGCAATCGATAGAAGGGGATGAACAGATGTTAGTGAACTGCAGCAAAACAAATTTTGTGTTCATTCAATCTGCTAAACACACCAACAGTTCTTACATGTAAATGCAATGCATTCCTATGATATAACTGCTGTTATTTAATAGAGGCATTATTAAATACAATTCCGATATTTTACTGTTTACCCATACAGTTTAAATATCTCCAACAGGATATTAAGGGTCTGGGCTGCCATCCAACCACTTAGTCAGTTGAATTAACTTTTCTTCTATTTGCATCATATACTAAGTGACAATCTTTCCGTAATTTCAGCGCACTCCAAAGGAAACATCCAACCGGAAAGATTCAAAGACACACCTTTTCCCATGGTGACTGTGAGTGTTAGAAAAAGTTCAGTAGGGAGTGTGTGGGTAAGTAATTTACCAGGGTGATGAGGAGACATGGCCATCAGATTCACCAGGAATGGCTGGGAATATGCCAACCTTTACTCACAGTCCCCCGCAGGGTAGTGCATCTGACCTATCAGTCCAGTTGCTGAAATCAGGCCTTGGATGACACTGGCAATCCTCTAAAACACTTCAGTCTTTAAAGCAGAAGGGCTACAAATATCCATAAAGCTAGCAGAAAAAGCCCAACTAATGGCCAATTCACATGTACAACATGCTTCTTGGTGAACTCATGAAGCGGCCATTGATTGGGCTTCTCTTTTTACAGAAGACTGTGAATGCCCCTCATTTCTTGTATCTCAATATTTTGACTAGCGCTACATGTTCTCATTAAACAGAAGTCAGGCCCTTTCTCATTTTTTTTATTGATATCTATGTAACAGACATCCTCTTGAAATAAAACATTGTATAAATGTATGCGTAAATGTTTACATATTTTTTTTTATTACATACAGTATCTATACTGTATTTTTTCTCATTTGATGCACAGGCTTCCTGTTGTGCAAGACCTTACTGCTCCTCTTCACATTACAAATCTTCTGACTTATTAAAAACAATAGACTCATTGTGTGGCTTATACCGTATTTGCCGGCGTATAAGACGACTGGGTGTATAAGACGACCCCCTAATTTTCCAGCTAAAATGTTGGTTTTGGGATATACTCACTGTATAAGATGACCCCCTCACTGTGCCATTATACATCCCTCACTGTGCCATTATACATCCCTCACTGTGCCATTATACATGCCTCACTGTGCCATTATACATGCCTCACTGTGCCATCTATACATGCCTCACTGTGCCATCTATACATGCCTCACTGTGCCATCTATACATGCCTCACTGTGCCATCTATACATGCCTCATTGTTCTATCTATACATGCCTTAATGTGCCATTCCATTCCCTGCCTCAACGATCTCCCTACCTTCTCCTGTTTGCAGAGTATGAGAGGGCGGCCATCCATTATTCAAAAGCCGCGCCTCCCCCTCAGGCTGTTCCGTGATTGGCGGAACACCAATTTTCCCAGTAGAGCCTCTGTTCAGTGTTCCGCCTATCACGGATGTCCTCTTTGACAGACAGATACCCGGCGTATAAGACGACCCCCGATGTAGATGGATAGAAATTCGGCCAGTTCTACTGATCAACTGCTCACGAATGGGCTTGATAGAAAAATGTAGTTCAGTAGTCCAGCTAACTCCTGTACTCAGAGTACAATGTCAGGAGAATCCTGAACCATAGGCCAGAAGGGCCGTGCAGCAGGGCATTGTGACTACAGTGCACTTGGAAAGTATTTAAAGCACTTCACTTTTTTCACATTTTGTTATATTACAGCCTTATTCCAAGATTGATTTAATTCATTATTTTCCTCAAAATTATTTAAACAAATACCCCATAATGACAATGTAAAATAAGTTTGTTTGAAATCTTTGCAAATGTATTAAAAATGAAAAATAAATCACATGTACATAAGTATTCACAGCCTTTGCTCAATACTTTGTTGAAGCACCTTTGGCACCTATTACCTCCCCTATCCATGCATTTGGCCCCCTGATCTACATATCAGTGGCACCAGAGCATGGATTCCAATGCAGGTGTTTTTTTGAAGTACCTGATTAGAGCCAGAGACTCTATTAGGTTTCAAAAAAGGGTGAGCTCGGAGCGAAGAGCATTGCGCTCCAATCCCACCCAGTTGTGTGACCATAGCGAATGAATTTTCACTATTATCACACTAAAGTTCTTCCCCATCAATCAGGAGGCAGGTCTGTGAGACCTGTTTCTCGATTGGCCAAAGCGTCAGACGATCCTATTGTGCCATGCCGCAGAGAGGGGGGTGTTGTTTGTTTGCCCCCCCCTTAAAGAAGAACCCACCAGCCACCACTGGTAAAGGCAACCAGCCAAGACTTGCTGCTAATTAAAGCCCCTTTCACATATACGCCTTCCGTCTTGATCAGCAGGGGATCTGTCTATCTGGTGATCCCCTGATGATCTGAGCAGAGTGGTCACAGACAGAGCCTGTTCTTCTTTGTATACCACCTGATCTGATCCAATCTGATCCACTTACATGGAGGAGAACGGCTCCCCTTCCGTTTGTCCTTAGCGGACCAGATGGAATCAGAGGTAAATGTACACAAGTCTGTTTATAAACGCCAGTCCATAGGGGTGAATGGACCATCTGATCAGACCTGTAACTGACAGGCGGACCTGATCAGAACATGGCAGCTGCAGAAAATAAGGTTTTTCACCTTAATGTATAAAATGAATTAAGGTGAAAAATCATGAGACTTTCAATCCCTTTAAAGCTTTTGTAAAACTTGTCCATAATTCATCATTCAATCTTGGGTTGGCATCCCTGTTCCCTCTTTCTCCCTCTGCAGGGGGTATAGAAGACTGTGATTAAATCCAGTTCTGGTGCACACGGTACGCTAATTCTACATGAGAGTAAATGTAATGGTTCTGAATGAATACATTTAAAGATGTTTTTTCAAAGATCATAACACTTTATTACAAATATTTCTTCAAATATGTTGGCGATCCTCACCTTTAACAACAATAGAACCATCTTGGAAATTAGAATATCATCTATCATTTCTTGTGACAGTTTATTTATGGCGTTAGTAAAAATCACTTCAAACATTCACTGAAGCACCAGGGTATGAAATATGACCGTCTGTCTGAGTAGTGTGAATTGAAATGTCATGGTAAGGAAGCCACTCCCTCTATGGAGCTGGTTTACACATGTACAATAAAACCCTGTCAGTCATCTTTACACCTGCCTCTATACCTAGCTTCAGGTAGAATCATAGCATCTGCCTTACGCTGCATTTTTTGTAAGGTTGCTCACCATTAAGGCTCTAGGTTCACACCTATGAATTTTTTAATGCTTTTTGCAGAAACACACTACAGTCCATTTAACACGGTTTCATATGGGAAAAGCCACTGCGGTATTTTGGAAAGTGTCAGGGCCTTTTTTTAAAGCAAAACTGTGCATTTTTGGTTCAATAGACTTTAATGGAGAAGCTGCAGCAAAGCATGTTGCGCAGCGACTTGCTTTTTAAATTTTTTTAATCTACCCAACAACAAATTGGGCAAAAAGAAGCGTAAAAATACGAAATGCATCAAAATACGCTCAAATAATACTTAAAAAAAGTTTGTGCAAAAATGCAAAATGCAAAACAAAAAGCACTGTAAAAAGGGATCAAAAGACAATTGTGTAAGTGCAAACCGAGCCTTAAGCCTCATTCACATGGTCGATCAAGGCCAGACACAAACAAAAATCACAGGAATCGCAGGTGTATGTGATCAGCTACGGCCAAAACACCCATACAAAGCAATAACAGGCTAACAGACACCCCTGTCCCAGGTGAGATATGACCTCCTAGAAGCTGTTTCATAAAGCCATAACATTTTAAAGCAATCATATATACTAGTGTTGTCCCGATACCACTTTTTTAGGACCGAGTACAAGTACCGATACTTTTTTTCAAGTAGTCGCCGATACCGAATACCGATACTTTTTTTAACCACTTGACTACTGGGCACTTAAACCCACTTAATAACCAGACCAATTTTCAGCTTTCGGTGCTCTCACATTTTGAATGACAATAACTCAGTCATACAACACTGTAACCAAATGAAATTTTTGTCCTTTTTTTTCCACAAATAGAGCTTTCTTTTGGTGGTATTTTATCACCTCTGCGGTTTTTATTTTTTTCGCTATAAATGAAAATACGAAAATTTTGTAAAAAAATGAATTTTTCTTCATTTCTATTATAACATTTTGCAAAAAAGTAATTTTTCTTCATAAACTTGGCCTAAAATGTATACTGCTACATATCTTTGGTAACAAAACAAAAAAAAATTAGATATTATTTAGTCTGGGTGAAAGTTATAGGGTCTACAAACTATGGTACCAATTACTGAAAATTGATCAATTTGATCACATCTGATGTACTGACAGCCTCTTTCATTTCTTGAGACCCTAACATGCCAGAAAAGTACAAATACCCCCCAAATGACCCCTTTTTGGAAAGAAGACATTCCAAGGTATTTAGAAAGAGGCATTGTGAGTTTTTTAAAGTTGTCATTTTTTCCCACAATTCTTTGCAAAATCAAGATTTTTTTTCATTTTTATTTTCTTTCCACAAAATTTTAATATTAGCAGGTTATTTCTCACACACAGCATATGCATACCACAAGTTACACACCAAAACACATTCTGCTATTCCTCCCGAGTATGGCGATACCACATGTGTGAGACTTTTACACAGCGTGGCCACATACAGAGGCCCAACATGCAGGGAACGCCATCAGGCGTTCTGGAACACCCAGACCAATTCTGACATTTCTCTCCTACATGGAAAAATCATAATTTATTTGCTAGAAAATTACATAGAACCCCAAAACATTATATATACTTTTTTAGCAAAGACCCTAGAGAATACAATGGTGGTTGTTGCAACTTTTTATCGCGCATGGTATTTGCACAGCAAATTTTCGAACACATTTTTTTTGGAAATAAAACAGTTTTGTGCTTTTAAAAAAAAAAAAACATTAAATTTAGCCCAAAGTTTTTGCATAATATTAAAAGATGAAGTTATGCCGAGTAAATAGATACCCAACATGTCACCCTTCAATATTGCACACGCTCGTGGATTGGCGCCAAACTTCGCGACTTAAAAATCCCCATAGGCGACGCTTTAAATATTTTTACTGGTTACATCATTTTAGTTGGAGAAGAGGTCTAGGGCCAAAATGATTGCTCTCGCTCTAACGTTTGCAGCGATATCTCACATGTGTGGTTTGAACACCGTTTTCATATGTGGGCGGGACTTACGTCCACGTTCGCTTCTGTATACGAGCACGCGGGAACAGGGGCGCTTTAAGTTTTTTTTTATTTTTTATTGTTCATTTTACTTTATTTATTTTAGTTTGACACGTTTTTCCTCAAAAATAAATGTTTTGATTACTTTTATTCCTATTACAAGGAATGTAAACATCCCTTGTAATAGGAATATAGCGTGACAGGTCCTCTTCAGTGAGATATGGGGTCAATAAGACCCCACATTTCACCTCTAGGCTGGGAAGCCTGAAAAAAAAAATGACTGCAGGGAGTATTGCGCAGGGAGTATTGCGCAGGGAGTATTGCGCAGGGAGTATTGCTCAGAGTATTGCGCAGGGGGTACTGCAGAGTATTGCGCAGGGGGTACTGCAGAGTATTGTTCAGAGTATTGCGCGGGGGTACTGCAGAGTACTGTTCAGAGTATTGCGCGGGGGTACTGCAGAGTATTGTTCAGAGTATTGCGCCGGGGTATGCTGAGTATTGCGCCGGGGTATGCTGAGTATTGCGCCGGGGTATGCTGAGTATTGCGCCGGGGTTACTGAAGAGTATTGCTGGGGGGTACTGCTGAGTATTGCTGGGGGGTACTGCTGAGTATTGCTCTGGGGGTACTGCTGAGTATTGCTGGGGGGTACTGCTGAGTATTGCTGGGGGGTACTGCTGAGTATTGCTGTGGGTACTGCTGAGTATTGCTGGGGGTACTGCTGAGTATTGCTGTGGGTACTGCTGAGTATTGCTGTGGGTACTGCTGAGTATTGCTGGGGGTACTGCTGAGTATTGCTGGGGGTACTGCTGAGTATTGCTGGGGGTACTGCTGAGTATTGCTGGTGGTACTGCTGAGTATTGCTGTGGGTACTGCTGAGTATTGCTGGGGGTACTGCTGAGTATTGTGCAGGGGGTTGCAGGGATGGCTGGGGGGGTATGCACAGTATTGCTGGGGGGGTTGCAGGGATGGCTGAGCAGGGATGGATGGATCTGTGACTGCAATAGTCACAGATCAATCCACAGCTCTGCCGCCATCCGCGCTCCCCCTCTCACACTGTACCGATCGGTACAGAGAGAGGAGGGAGGAACCGGCGTCATCAAATGACGCCGGTCTGTTTACATGTGATCGCGCCGTCATTGGATGGCGCGATCACGTGGTAAACCGCCGCTCGGCGGCGATTTACTGTGATCCGTGACCCGGACATTCCCGTGTGCGCGCCCGACTCTGGAATCACGTTATATAACGTGATCCCAGAGTTAAGCAACCACCTTGCCGCCGTTATTTTCCAGCAGGTGGTTGCTAAGTGGTTAATGTGTCCCCAAATGCAGCCATGTCCCCCACATATTGCAAGCCATGTATGTCCCCCACATATGCAGCCATGTATGTCCCCCACATATTGCAGCCATGTATGTCCCCCACATATTACGAGCGATGTATGTCCCCCACATATTGCAAGCCATGTATGTCCCCCACATATTGCAAGCCATGTATGTCCCCCACATATTACAAGCCATGTATGTCCCCCACATATTGCAAGCCAAGTATGTCCCCCACATATTGCAAGCCATGTATGTCCCCCACATATTGCAAGCCATGTATGCCATGTATGTCTCCCACATATTGCAAGCCATGTATGTCCCCCACATATTGCAAGCCATGTATGTCCCCCACATATTGCAAGCCATGTATGTCCCCCACATATTGCAAGCCATGTATGTCCCCCACATATTGCAAGCCATGTATGTCCCCCATATTGCAAGCCATGTATGTCCCCCATATTGCAAGCCACGTATGTCCCCCATATTGCAAGCCACGTATGTCCCCCATATTGCAAGCCATGTATGTCCCTCATACCTGTAGCTATTATACCGCCGCCGCCGCATACTGCCGCTAATCCCTGCATTATAGCGTAACGTGCATTACAAGCTTTGGTTTTGAATACTTGTAAATGCCCACGCCGCCATGTATAGACAGTCCCCCTCTCGGGATTGGAGAGATCCGTCCAATACCGAGCAAGGGGGAGTGTCTATAGAAGACACTGCGGTCATGGTAGGAACAATAATCAACTCCAGACTCGACTATGCAAACGCCCTTCACCTCGGACTCCCAAAGTTCCAAATCGCTCGCCTGCAAGTCGTTCAAAACACGGCAGCTCGACTTGTGACTGGGAAAAAACCCTGGGAATCAATCTCCCTGAGATCTCTTCACTGGTTCCCAGTAAAAGACAGAATTACATTTAAGGCACTTTGTCTGACGGATAAGTGTGTTCAAGGAAGTGCCCCCCAATATCTATGCGATAAAATACCACAACTCCAATCTCGTTCTTCGATCCACCAACCAAAATCTACTCCAGGGACCCAAAGCCAGATACAAGTCCAAAGGAGAACGAAGATTTGCAGTCCAAGGACCTAGACTATGGAATGCACTACCAACTAGCATCCGAATGGAGGTGAATCATCAGGCCTTCAGGATTAGACTCAAAACCTATCTATTCTGAAGGCAAAAATACAGTAGTGAATGGATACTAAGCGCCCTGAGGCGATTCACTTCGCATGTGTTGCGCTATATAAATGTCTCACTCACTCACTCAGTAGTATGTTCCAGCAGCATATCCAGACCGGCTTAGCATAACAAAGGTAGGTACGTCCAAAAAGACCAGATCTGGGCAACATGCGGGGACCGTAACAAATAGGGTATGAGTAAATCACCTCTCATGCAAAAAGGGGGTGGGCAAGTTGTGGAGAGATATCAAGCCGCCCAGTCTGGAGCTGATGGAGAATAAGATGATCAGCTCCAGACTAGGCGGCTTGACATCTCTGCACAACTTGCCCACCCTCTTTTTACATGAGAGGTGACTTACTCATACCCTACTTGATATGGTAACATACTACTAACATACATTTGTTTTTAATACCCATGATGATTACTTCTGTAGACATATTGCATCCTCATCCTCTCCCCATAGGAAGGAAAGTTACAAAACATTTCCAAAACACGTTGGCTTCGGGTCCAGCTGTTAACACTTTCACAACCTTGGTGGCCTTTTATTCCACACAGGCCAGTTTTGGTGCTACAGCATAACTCTTGATCAGGGTGCTTTTGCATATATGTCGAATCATGCTGTGATCCTTTTTGTACATATGTCCGCATTTTGAGAATATTTGTTTTCTTTTAACTAATAAACTTTTGTCATACTTTTTTTTTATTATTCTCTCACTCTCACCCTCTCCCCCTCCCCCTATCTGTCCTCAAAGTCCTTGTTGGGGTTAAATTTCTTTATAGTCGTTATTTGGGATGTTGACAGATTTAGTGGGTTCATAGCGATCCAGCAAGCTCTCCCTTCTGTATATACTTTCTAGGCAACTGCTGCACTCCCAGCCAGCTCTTTTAGTGGCAAGATTTTTTTGCACCTCTCCTTAAAGAATTCTATATATGTTCGTGCAACAATATGATCATTCAATAAAAAGATTGTTTCAATTAAACAAATGTATCTTACAGAAAACAAATTATCCAAAAGTCAATCAAATAAACAATATGTTTTATTCAAAGTTAAAGGGTCACTAAAGGAAAACTATTTTTTTTGCTGAAATGACTGTTTACAGGGTATAGAGACATAAAAGTTAACTGATTCCTTTTAAAAATGATTAAAAAATAGATAAAAAACAAACATATAATGTGCATGCAGTTTAGTTTCACTTTTAAACTGGTTTCATGTTTCTGTGAAGTAGAGAGACACACAGAACAAAAACAAACAAATCCAGGGCAGTGTTTTGTTTTTAAAATTAATCTGAAGAGTTTTAGAACTAAGTAATGGCAGCTTGGACCACAGTGAAAAGCTGCCATGAGATTTTTCATAAGGAGCCAGACAAGCAGGAAGTGTGGAGATCAGAGCAGAATTACAGCAACTTCAAAGCAAAAATGAACAATGAGGACATGAAACCAGGACTGCAGTAAGGTAAAGGAAGCTATTTAGCTAAAAAAAAAATCCTTTAGTGATCCTTAATAATTCGTTTTGGGCAAACAATCCAATTGATTATAATGTTTTGAGAGAAACATTGTTTGAAACAATTTACATGTGTGGTAAGCATAAGACAAAGGGGGTTATTTACGAAAGGCAAATCCACTTTGCACTACAAGTGCAAACTGAACTTGAAATTGCACTGAAAGTGCACTTGGAAGTGCAGTCGCTGTAAATCTGAGGGGGAAATCTGAAATGAGGGGAAGCTCATCTGATTTTATTATCCAATCATGTCCATGCTAAAATGCTGTTTTTCATTTTCCTTGCATGTCCCCCTCGGATCTACAGCAACTGCAATTTCAAGTGCACTTTGCACTTGTAGTTTGCACTTATAGTGCAAAGTGGATTTGCCTTTAGTAAACAAACCCCAAACTGTCATCCGTTTGTGCTAGTAGTTAATTTTTAGCTGCATGGATCCACAACAGGTAAATTGTACATCAGGGGTGCAAAAACAAGCACCTGAATGGGTAGCAATCTGGACCTTTTTACATTACACAGGTTCCAGTCCTGACAGCCCTGCCTTTTTAGGCCATGATCTATGGTGCCTATGCAACCAGTACTGCAGGCAGTGTACCAACATACCTTGGAAATACCCTTTAAATGAAAGACCTTTGAATAGTGGGAAACAGGATTTCCAGAGAGATGCGCTGGAACATGACAATGTCAGATTGCATTGTTAAGAAGTCCTACTTATGTCATTCAAAAGTGGTGGGTTTTCATGGTCTTTGAAGGATCTTAGCTCCCCATTAATATATAAAATAAGACATTAAACTCTTTGGCTGGGTTCACACATGTCCGGCTGCGTTTTGCAGTCCGGTGCGGTTATGTTCACCATTTCAGGTGCAAAATTTTACTTGAATTCAAACCTAAACAAGACCCAATATTGTACAGGACCCTTTGAAAAAAACACATTGCGGCTTCCCCGCACACGTATGAACCGACATAATTGAAATCTGGTCCGATTCACATGGTATACAAATTGGATGAGGTTCAAAATGCATCCCATTCGCATATATGTGAACAGAGCTTCAATGTTTTGTTAACATGTAATTAAAGAGCTTTAAAACACGCCCCAACTTACTTCTCTAGCTGCTTTTATTGTGCAGTTATTTATTCTCAAACATCCTCAAAGATCACAACACAGACTCTAGAGTTTGGTTCCGACAATGTAGATGACTGTTTGTTTACATAAGTGGGATGGCAGCCTACTAAGATTTCAGAGTATAAATTGAAAAATTGGAAAAATTATTTCTCTACAATGCCTATTTATACAGAGGTGAATGAGGATTTGTTTTATAATGCTTGTACAGACTATATAATTACTTAAAGAAGAAGTCCAGCCTAAGCTCGTTTGGCTGGGCTTTTCCTATGGGTCATAGGAGTGCAATTAATTTTGCACTCCTGTGACCCGTTTTCAGCTCGCTCTCTGCTGACATCACTGAACTGATACCCCTCTCAGCGAGCCGCTGAGAGCCTGAGACGGCCGCTCCTTGCCCCTCCACAGCGCTCCAGTTATGTGGAGGAGAAGAGTGGAGAGCTGCTGATTAACAGTCAGCAGCTCTTTGCTCTGGGAGCTGTTTGATCGTTTGGTTCTCAGTGTAGAGGCACCGGGGGACAGATGCAGTATCGGACAGCTGCTGCATCCGCCTAGGTAAGTGTGATGGGAAAAAGCCCCCAAACCCATACTTTTGTTTTAAAGAGTAACTTCACTTCTGTTGTAAAAAAAAAGAAATCTCTCTGGGTGATCAATGTACATTGCATGAATTTTAACAAACTTTGTTAATGATTTCTAACTGTTTCTAGTCAAAGAAAAGGCATTTTTTCTCTTCTATGTCTTTTGGATACTGATTCTGAATGAGACTGACTTTCTCATTATTGAACAGCTGATGCACCTGCAGTGCTCTAATGGGGAAAGCTGCATGATCTGCATCGATTTAGAAGTGATTTGTGAACCCTTTAGGAGTATCTCACCAAAAAATATTTTTTCATTGCAGAGGATTCCTAAAATCTGACTTGTATCTTAGTAGAGACTTCTGGGAAAATCAGCCAATAACACAAGCAGGAAATACGCCTGCTGTGAAATGAAGGCATCTAGGTTGCCATATTGCATTGAGTTTTACTGAAAATTACAGCACTGCAGATTGAAATGGAGATTCATTTTAAATAACATTCAATTACTGTATTTATTGGGGTATTGCGCGCACCAGCGTATAGCGTGCAACCCCAACCTAGAAGGGAAAATCCTTAAAAAAAAAAGAATATACTTACAGTTTAGATGCCCCTCGACGGTGTCTTGCCCGGCGTCCATTAGCGGCCTTGTCCGGTCCGGCATCCGTCTGCGGCCTCTGTGGTGTCCTTTTCGCTTCTCCCGCGCTGTCTCCGAGTCGAATCCCCGCTTCCCGCGCTTAGTTTGAACGCCGCCGTCGACATATACCGAGCGCAGAACACTCGGGCACGCTCGGCCACGCTCGGCTTCTCAAGCATAAAGGCTAGGAGCGTGACTGCGAGTGAAGCCGAGCCTGGCCGAATGTACCCGAGTGTACTGCGCTCGTTATATGTTGGCGGAGGCGTTCAAACTAAGCGCGAGAAGCTGTATATGCCGTATATCGCGCACCCACGATTTCCCCTTATTTTAAGGGAAAAAAAGTGTGCGGTATATGCCGATAAATATGGTACAATATGGCTTGTGTCACAATTATATAGGCTGTAATTTTTTTTAAATTTGATATATATTTTTTTACTTCACCCAGTCGACTGCTGCTGCTCGTTATTATAAGAAGTGTGGAAGGTAGGGCCATATGTGTACACTCTTCAGCAAAGAAAAAATCTGTTTAATTAGCTCTAGTATCCAGTTTTTACCCCCACAATTAAACGTTTTATTCGATTTCTTTAATTTTGTGAAATTCCAAGATCATTCAACAATATATTTCCAGGTGTACTGTTGTTTGTAAGCCAAGAGTATGTTTAGTGAGGTCCCTTGAAATATCATATTGTCAGTCACCTGTGGCAAATTTGTTTGCACAAGATCATATTAAAATAATCTGACATCAGTCATACGTTAAACAAAGTTAAAATACCAGAACATTCAGGGAAGGAGATGCTGTAAACATTGCAAATAAATTCAAATGAGGGTGGAAGCCGTACCTTGTATTTCTGTCTCCGGCACATGGTAATACAAGATTGTATTGTCTGTTTATTGGACGTCTCACTCATGCCAGTCAAAGGAGGTGGATTTCCATGGTCTTTGAAGCATCCCAGATTCCCAGGCACTAAAAAATAATTACAAAGCTTTAGTTTTTGCAAAGTAAAACTTGGAACATTGTATATATAGCCCTTGTGGGATTTTCAGAGAGAAGAACGCATCAACAAAGGACAATTATAGCACAGTTAGTCCACTCCACAGCCTCACCCTACAGAGCAGACAGATTCCATAGTGGTTGCATAACTTTACACCTAGAATAACTGTAGCTGATGGAACTAAATTATATGCTACGAGTCAACACAACTGCTCGGGGAAGAGACAGAACACATAGAATAAACATTGACCTACAAAAAGGCCTCAATGTATGGCGACTTCTGTAAAGATAAAAGCATTGTATAGATCATTCAGTCACATGCTGGAATAGCAGCCACTGAAAAGCTAAGAACACATGTAGTCTGATTTGAACATTCTATGTTGACAAGCAGCCACCAACCAGACTCAGACCTGCATTGGAAAAATTAGAGCTGAAGAATAAAAGTTTGAATCAGATTGGTAGACAAAAAGGAGTGCAACAATCTGGCACTGTATAAAAAAAAGAAAAACGGTATTACAATAAAAGTAAAGCCAATTAATGTGCCACCATAGTTAGAGGGAGCACTGAAGCCAGAAGGGCAGTGAAGATGGCGGATGAATCCTCCTTTACCACCTTTCTCTTTATTCCCTCCCAACTCACCTATCACTCAGAGCTTCCTGTTCTATACAATCTGCATTGTTTTTATTGTAATAACGTTTTTTACTACTCCAGATGATGCGCTTCCGTCTCCTTTTTTTACCTTTCAATTTACATGGATTACCCTGTGCTCTTTGAGGATGGTTACATTCTGCTCTGGATTTCTAAAGACTCTCTTAAACTACCTTTAAAATAAATTGTATGTTCCAAGCACTACTTATAGCATGCCACTAATATGTTGATTTACTGAACATAGTGGTAGCTGTGGGCCAACACAGATCAGGTAAGTAACAGTTTGACTTTTGGAGGTGATCGCATAGAGCAGAGGTGTCAAATTCGATTTCATTATGGGCCGTATCAGCATATGATTGCCCTCAAAAGGGCCGGTTGTATCTGTAAGATTAGATGTCCCCATAGCTTATATTTCAAGAGCCACCCCACCATCAGAAGTTGAGTCCCCCACTCTCCCTTACATCACAGTACACCCCCCTTTCCTTATGCTGCTGCTGGGAAGACGCTGGATGCATTGCTTGAAAGCAGAAAGGGGTCTGAATAAGACCAGAGGAGGGCTGGAGCTCTCCTGCAGTTGCAGGAGAGGTGCGAGGGCCACATAAAATGGTCTGGAGGGCCGGATTCAGCCCGCGGCCTTGTGTTTGACACCTGTGGCATAGAGAAATGCCATGTTTATTAAACCATATCGAAGTAAATGGACAACCCAGAAGCAATAATATCTTGTTATCGAATGCAGGTTATCTATTAATAGGTAACATCTCATTTTGAAGCTGGTATTTCAGTCTCAGTCAACACAGTGGTCATATTACATGTAAACCTTCTGAAGACATGCATGTGTATATGATATTTGCTTTGAAAACACTGCATTGGTTCTTTTTGTATCTTGTAAAACACCACACTAGCGGAGCAGGAAAACATCGGGTCACAACCATGAACATCAGTGTTCCTGGAAAGCCTATAAAACCCCTTATAATGTAATAAGTAAGCAGCCTTCAGAAGGGCATCTGCTCAGTAAAAGCAAAGGCATGAAACAATGTACTATAAATGCTGGTGTTCCAATTTTGGCTTGTGCCCCCAACAAAGGATTTCCTCTCATTTTGAGTTCTGTATGCTAGAGGAGAAACCTCTGAAAGGAACACATTATTATTAGCAGTGTTGCTCATCTTACTTTAAAAAAGTAATTAGTTACAGTTACAAATTACTTCTCCGAAAAAGTAATTGCGTTAGTGACTCAGTTACTACATTGAAAAAGTAATTAGTTACTCAGCAAAGTAACTGAATATTTTTTTAATATTTTACAATGCTTTATTGAGAAGCAGATGACTAGTGCTTGCCAGGGAGCAGTGAGTTAATACTCCAAGACAAAAGAATGCCGGATCCTTGAGAGAAGAAAACCGGAAACAAATGGTGATCTCGTGTATATCCCAGCCTAGGTGCATCCGTCCCACCATGTATGTGCAGCTAATAGGACTTAAACCCTTATCCATCTGCTACATATTACATCCAAATTATAAGCTGGATTAAAATGTATGTTTATAATATACATTCCCTTGACATTTACAGAGTCGGTAATTTAAAATATTATATTAGGCTTTATTAGAATTTTCTATAGTTTATTGTTTATTATTTGATTTATCTTATATAAGCTTTATTGGATGCAAGGGATCTGGAATGGGGATGTCAGATTTTTCTCTGTCTGATGAAGAGATGAAATCACTGACCAAAAATAACCTGCTGATCATTGGTCTGTATAGGTGTCCTGCACTTACCATGTTGACCACTAGATGTCGCTGTGTACGCTGTGTTGTATAGGGAACGCTTGTTCTGTGGAACATTTTGTTCCGGCCATGTGTTCCCCGGATCATTGATCAGGTTGCGCACACAGCGTGTGTGATCGATGTGAGTTGTTCCCCGGTGATAGGTCAGTGTGAGGCGGGTAGGGCTCATTGTATCCAGGGCTCCTTGCGATTGGGAGTTTTCAGACCGCTGTGACAGGCTATCACAGTGGTCACATGATTCTAAAGCGGAGTTCCACCCATATTTATGTTCACAGCACCGGCAGAAGCAATTACTCTGCTGCCATCTAGTGGCGGTAGATGTAATTGCGGTGATGCCGCCCAAGTAATGGGAATCGCGTTACCGTGAGGGGAAAAGTAATCAGGTAGATTACTCGTTACCCTCAAAAGGGGCTGCGTTAAGTAACTGCGTTTATTGTAACTCCGTTACTTACAACACTGATTATTAGTATTAGGAAAAAAATATGTGTAAATGCATGTTAATATACAGTTTTACACATGGAGCAATACATACCGTATATCAGGGTTTTCCAACCAGGGTTCCATGAAACCTTAGGCCCCTTTCACACTTATACAACTTGTTCCACGATTTGTAATGACAAAGTAGCACGACAAGTCGTTTCCCATGATTTCCAATAATAATCATTCATATTAGTACGACTTTAAGTCGTTCCGACTTCAAAGTAGTCCCTGCACTACTTTGGCCCGATTTTGATGCCACTTACACAGGCACTCCTTGAAATTGCAGCCAAAAGCACGGCCGCGAAATTGCGGTAAAATCGCGTGACTTTGAAGTCACAGTAGTGTGAAAGGGGCCTTAGGGTTTCTCCAGAGGTTGCTATGGGTTCCTTGGGCAATAAGCAATTTCTGCCACTCTGACAACATTGATCTTTTTAGCTATCTGTAAGGGGGTAAATCTTCCCAATGATCACAAATGTAAGGAGTATTCTTCTCACTGACCATCACACTAATGTATCATGAGTTGTAGATACACAGTATCTCAAAAATGGGAGTACACCACTCAAACTTTTCAGTGACAACACTGAAGAAATTACACTTTGCTACAATGTAAAGTAGTTAGTGTACAGCTTGTAAAACAGGGTCAATTTTCTGTCCCCTCAAAATAACTCAAAAACACATATTAATGTCTAAACCGCTGGCAACAAAAGTAAGTACACACCTAAGTGAAAATGTCCAAATTGGGCCCAATAAGCCATTTTCCCTCCCCGAAAAGTGATGTGACTCGTGTTACAAGGTCTCAGGTGTAAATGAAGAGCAGGTGTGTTAAATTTGGTGTTATTGCTCTCACTCTCTCATACTGGTCACTGGAAGTTCAACATGTCACCTCTTTGCAAAAAAAGCTCTGAGGATCTGAACAAAAGAATTGTTGCGCTACACAAAGATGGCCTAGGCTATAAAAAGATTGCCAAGACCCTGAAAATTAGCTGCAGCACAGTGGCCAAGACCATACAGCAGTTTAACAGGAAAGGTTCCACTCAGAACAGGCCTCGCCATGGTCGACCAAAGAAGTTGAGTGCACTTGCTCAGTGTCATATCCAGAGGTTGTCTTTGGGAAATAGATGTATGAGTGCTGCCAGCATTGCTGCAGAGGTTGGAAACAAGTAAAGGGGCACCTCTGAATATATATCATAAACACATTCATTGAAAAAACAATATCCACTCACATGGAGAGAAGTACAGTTAAGTCCAAGTACATCTCTGGGCTGAAGAGGTGGGACTACAGGTCACAGTGAGTCCGTTTCTGGCTAGCACCACATCAGATCCCAAGGAGGATAGGGTGGAACAGCAGGTCACAGCAAGTAGCACATCCAAATCAGGTGTAATTAAAGAAAGTCTACTTAGCAGTGTGTAGGTTCCAGGGAAGATGAGGGCAATGTACCGCCAGAGCCTGTGACAGCCCACCCTGCAGCTTCACGTTTTACCGTTCGGCATCCGCAACGATGGAAAACACGCCCGTGCAGTTGGAACCAGAACGAGGCTTGGAAGGCAAACGATGTGGCTCTGGGCTGTAAAGCTGGAGCGCTGCCTGTCACTGTGACCTGTAGTCCCACCTCTTCAGCCCAGAGATGTACATGGACTCAACTTTACTTCTCTCCATGTTAGTGGATATTGTTATTATCAATAAATGTGTTTATGATATATACTCAGAGGTACACCTTTTCTTGTTTCTTTCCTAGTTTTACTGGAACCTGCTTCTGGTCTTCCTGACCTTTGGACTATTAAGGACTCCATATCATTATATTGAGGTTATATCTTAGCATTGCGCCTTTTTACTTGTTATTGTTGCAGAGGTTGAAAGCGTGGAGGCTCAGCCTTTCAGTGCTCAGACTATATGCCGTATACTGCATCAAATTTGTCTGCATGGCCATCATCCCAGAAGGAAGCCTCTTCTAAAGATGATGCACAAGAAAGCCAGCAAACTGTTTTCTGAAGACAAGCAGACTAAGGACATGGATAATTGGAACCATGTCCTTTGGTCTGATGAGACCAAGATAAACTTATTGGGTTCAGATGGTGTCACGTGTGTGTGGCGGTAACAAGGTGAGGAGTACAAAGACAAGTGTGTCTTGCCTACAGTCAAGCATGGTGGTGGGAGTGTCATGGTCTGGGGCTGCATGAGTGCTGCCATCACTGGGGAGCTACAGTTCATTGAGGGAACCATGAATGCCAACATGTACTGTGACATTCTGAAGCAGAGCATGACCCCTCCCTTCGGAGACTGGGCTGCAGGACAGTATTTCAACATAATAATGACCCCAAACACACCTTCAAGATGACCACTGCCTTGCTAATGAAGCTGAAGGTAAAGGTGATGGACTGACCAAGCATGTCTCCTGACCTAAACCTTTTTGAGCATCTGTGGGGCATTCTCAAATGGAAGGTGGAAGAGCACAAGGTCTCTAACATCCACCAGCTCTGTGATGTCATCATGGAGGAGTGGAAGAGGACTCCAGTGACAACCTGTGAAGCTCTGGTGAACTCCACGCCCAAGAGGGTTAAGGCAGTGCTGGAAAATAATGGTGGCCACACAAAATATTGACACTTTGGGCCCAATGTGGAAATTTTCACTTTTTACTCACTTTTTTTGCCAGCGGTTTAGACATTAATGGCTGTGTGTTGAGTTATTTTAAGGGGACAGAAATTTAACACTGTTATACAAGCTGTACACTCACAACTTTACATTATAGCAAAGTGTCATTTGTTCAGTCTTTTCACATGAAAACATATAATAAAATATTTACAAAAATGTGAGGGGTGCACTCACTTTTGTGAGATACTGTGGTACTTTTTAATAGGGGTTCCCCCGATACTGGAAAGTTATTTCAAGGGTTCATCTGCTACTATATATGCACATTTTTGCAAGGGCATACGTCTGAAAAGGAAAACAATGATGAACAACCAGCAATGTAGTCTATTTATCAATATTTTCAACCAAGATTCCAATACCTTCCATATACTGCCCAACTTTCAAAAATGATACAAAGGGATACCTTTTTTTTTACTTTGTATGTAGATTTTATTAACAGACTGGGAAGGGAAGCATCCATGGAAAATGTTTTAGTTCATCTTCCTTATCAGCCTGTTGATCTGGTCTTCCCTGTTGCCTGTGCCACCACTAAGGATGAGCTTTGTGAGCTTCGAACATACGTTTGACTCGAACATCGTATGTTCGATTGTTCCTCGAAATACGAACACAACGGGTCATTCGCACCAAATTCGAGTGATGCGCCACGGGCCATAATTCACTGCGGCATTGCGCGCTGATGATTGGCCAAGCATGCACCATGACCCACATGCTTGGCCAATCACAGCGCCGTCAGTACAGAGATGCTTAAATAGAAAAAAAAAATGAAAAGTTCCTTTAAATATTGTACCTGCTGGGTGTCTATAGTTTGCCTGTGAAAACGTCTTTGAGAACCCGGGTCTTGCCCGAGGGAACATGTATCAATGGAATTTTTTTTTTTTTTAATTGTCGTTTTTTCTGCAGCAGTGATTTTAATGATGCTGCACACACATAACACATCCTGGTAATATACAATGAACTTTGGATCACCTCATGTTATGATAAACATAACATAACATATGATAAACATGTCCAAGCTAGATATGTAAATAACCTGTCACTCAAAGCAAGAAGAGAGAAACTGACTTTTTATTTAGACAGGTTTTTATCTGGAAGGCTGTTAATTTTCACTGAACAATAGAAGAGGATTGATCAGAGATGGACTAACTCTGTGTGGCAAGACTGGACACAGATGATAGGAAATCTTATACTCTACATTGTGACATAAAAAAAACAGGAGCAGATTATATACACCTAATTAACAGGATAACTTAACTTAAAGCGGTTGTAAAGGTTTTTTTTTTTTTCTAAATAGGTTCCCTTAAGCTAGTGCAATGTTGGTTCACTTACCTTTTCCTTCGATTTCCCTTCTAATTTTTTTTCTTTGTTATCTTTGTCTTAATTTCTCAATTCCTGACTAACCCCCAGCCAGAACGGCTCGGATGATGGGGGCAGGCTTACTGAGGAGAAACAGGAAGTGGGAAATTCAGACAAAGAAAAAAAAACATTTAGAAGGGAAATCAAAGAAAAAGGAAAGTGAACCAACAATGCACCAGCTTAACCTCCCTGGCGGTATGATTCTTTAAGATTTTAGGTGCTGAAAGCGGTACCATTATTTGCAAGGGAATTTGGCGTTTTATACTGTAGGCTTGTAATTCTTAGGAATAACTCACTGAAATCTATCCAAACAAGAGTCTAATAGGCATCCTGGGTATGATTTTTTTTTTTTTTCTTATTAAAAATTATATTATAATAAATAATTATAAAAAATTATAACAAATAATAATATAATTATAGTAAAAATTATTCAATAATGTAATCAAATCAAAATCACTGAAATTTGCTCAGTTGCAGAATTTTTGCTGTCATTATTTTTTTTTTTTTTATGACGAATTTCCCCACAAATCCCTATCGCTAAATTCTGCAAGTGATTCTGATTTATTATCGCTGTTTTTTAGCTGCTCTAAAACAATTTTTGCCATAAAGGGACACTTTTGGTTGCTATGGGCAATCTACAGTTTGCAGGGAGAAAGAACAGTTTTTATTATATAAAAGAACATGCAGGGCACTGGGCAGACCACTAGGGACATGGGGGGTGTGTATTTTTTACATACAGTACTGTAATCTATAAGATTACAGTGTACTGTATGTATAGTGTTTGTTTACTTTTTTAAATTTGGCGCCGTTCCCCCCCTACGTCGCGACGCTCGCAGGGAAGGGAATCGGCGGAACACACAGCATCAGGCGGACATCCGGCCGCCGTGTACTGCGGGGATTCATCGCTGGATCGCAGAGAAAGGGTAAGTAAACTTTTTTCTGCATCCAGCGAGGCAAGTCCGTGTGTGGCACGGGGTTACCGATCGTAGCTTTAAAATCTCACCCCGTGCCACACACGGGAAGACCGCCAGGGAGGTTAAAGAAACCTATTTAGAAAATAAAAAACAAACCTTTACAACCCCTTTAATTTCTCTATATCTACTCCTGAGTTGCAATAAGAGAAAGCAAAGTAACCTTGAACTGCATTTTTTTTTCTTCTAATGTCATAACTAATGAAGAAAATAGGTTTTAATCATCTGGTGCATATATAAACTAAACTATACTTAAAAACAAATGCAAAAGCAGCTGGTATATCTACACGGGAAGACCATTATGTTTTACGGTCTGCAAAATATTTAGTAATCCTAAATATAATTTAGTAATCCCTGAATTGTTAAGTTATTAATAACTAGAATAACTGATGACATTTGATAAGTTCCATTGATATTTGCACTAGCTTTTCATCATGATGCATCCAAGCAGATATGAAAAACAAATGAGTTGTGTCTTTAGGTAGACACTGTAATTGTCAGCGACTGTGACATGACTATCTAATTGAAAGTGCATGTTCTGCATTGCAGTATTCTGAACACATTTTACTCTAGTTGGATCTCGGAGCCACTCTCCAGCTGGATAGAGCTGCATTACCAATCCCAGCTCGCTGCTTTCTCTGCTCTGTATCACAAGTTACTTGACAGATGCCACACGATTCTTTCCTCCACCCATCTCTGCTGGGATTTCCAATATAAACATTGTCACACCGATGGGACAGTTTTTGATTTTAGACTAATCTCATGTTCAGGAACTCTTTTCATTGTCATTGTATCATCAAAGATCATCAGAGACACAAAGATCATTATTTGTATCATCAAAGACATTTATTTTGAATTGTTTTGGAATGTGACACAACTGTTTTAATTATATATCCTGTTTTGAGGTAATACCGTATTTATCGGCATATAACACGCACAGGCATATAACATGCGCCTTCATTTTAAGAGGGAAGTTTCAAGGAAAAAAATAACATTTTAAATAAAGAGCTGGAGCAAAAAAAGGGTCAGTGCCCATCAATGCAGCTTGATCAATGCCCATCTGTAGCTTCACAATTTTCCCATCAATGCAGCTTGATCAATGCCAATCTGTAGCCTCACAATTGCCCATCAATGTAGCTTGATTAATGCCCATCTGCAGCCTCACCATTGCCATGAATGCAGCCTGATCAATGCTCATCTCAGGGAGTCAGATTACATACAGTGAGAATCTTCTGTTTACTCGGCGGCCTCTTTAATTCAAAGTCCCACCTCCTGGACCGGCTTCTATGATAGACAGAACACTGGTCCAATGCGGGGCCCAAGAGATGGGACTTCCTATTACAGAGGCCACTGAGTAAACAGGAGATTCTCGCTGTATGAAATCTGACGGCTCTCGTCCCGCCCCCCTCTCTGTTCTCTCCCAGGCAGCCCAAATTGCAGTATCGGCATATAACACACACACACTATTTGCAACCAATTTGCAGGGTGAAAAAGTGAGTGAATACGCCAATAAATAGAGTATATTATTGGTAAATTGCTGGCCAAAAATAAATGGTTAGCTTCCTTTAATACAAATGAAACAACAAAAAAGTACTGCTATTCATGGCAACCACTAGATATTATACTTCATTTTCCATCCTGTACTGAAAAAATGATATCCAGAATCTGATTGTTTGGTATGGAAATGTAATTTGCCTGTATGTAGGTTTTATCAATAAGAACTAGTGTTGCATCCTTTATCGAATGCCACTCTAAACTTTCAAATCGTTTTGTTTCTAGATATCAGAGTTGTAGTATTTTGAAGGGCTGTTGGGATTTGACTCAACACCATTCCCTTTGTCCACTGGATTCCCCAAAAATATCCTGGCATACGCCTGCCCATACCATAACCCAAATGTCCACCATGGACCACTCGATCCACAATGTTGACATCAGCAAACCGCTCACCCACACAACGCCATTCACGCTGTCTGACAACTGCCCTGTAAAGTGAAAACCAGGATTCATTTACGAAGAGAAAAAAACTCTCCAAATTACCAGACGCCATTTAATGTGAGCATTTGCCCACTCAAGTGAGTTACGACGACGAACTGCAGTCATTTTGAGACCCTGACGAGGACGACGAGAATTCAGATGAGCTTTCCTGAGATGGTTTCTGACAGTTTGTGCAGAAATTCTTTGGTTATGCAAAATCTATGCGAATCTTGACATACAACACGTACGACGGCACTATAAAGGGGAAGTTTAATTGCACTGTTGCCACCCTTGGGGCTGCTTTTGCTAATCTCATGTTACTGCGTGTTAAGTAAAAGTTTGGTGAGAGACGATTCGTGCTTTTCAGTCTGTTACAGTCTGACGGAAATGCTATCTCCATTACAAACCCTACTTTTACAGAAGGCACGCTCCCATCTCAGACTTTATTCTGAGCATTCGCGGGTTTCTAAGCATACACACAAACGTGTTTCTCGTCGTAAACCAGCCCGACGAGAAACACGACGAGGAAATTGAGACTCCCGACGAGGAAAAAGAGAACATGTTCTCTTTTTTTCTTGTCGAGTTCCACAACAGTTTTCCTGACGAAAAACATACACACGACCGTTTTCCTCTGCAAAAAATCTCTGCCACCAAGTTTCTTGATGGATTCTGTCGAGGAAAACGGTCAGTGTGCACGAAGCCTCAGACGATCTTGGAGGTGAAGATGCTGGATGTGGAGGTCCTGGGCTGGTTACACGTGATCTGTGGTTGTGAGGCCAGTTGGGTGTACTGCCACATTCTCTGGAATGCCTTTGGAGACGCCTTATGGTAGAGAACATTCAATTCAAGGGTGAGGCCGCGTACACACGACCGAGGAACTCGACGGGCGAAACACATCGTTTTCCCCATCGAGTTCCTTGTTCGGCTGTCAAAAAGCTCGTCGAGCCAAATTTTTCCATTGCCCGTCAAGGAAATAGAGAACATTCTCTCTTTTTGGCTCGACGAGTTCCTCAACAGTTTTCTCGGCGAAAAGTGTACACACGACCGGTTTTCTCGGCAGAATACGTCTCCCATCAAGTTTCTTGATGGATTCTGCTGAGAAAACCGGTCGTGTGTACGGGGCCTAACAGCTCTGGTGGACATTCCTGAAGTCAGCATGCCAATTGCACGTTAGCTCAAAACTTGCGACATGTGTGGCAGGTATTGTGCTGTGTGATAAAACTGAACATTTTAGAGTGGCCTTCTATTGTGACCAGCCTAAGGCACACCTGTGCAATAATCATGCTGTCTAATCAGCATTTTGATATGCCACACCTGTGAGGTAGTTGAATTATCTCAGGAAAAGGGAAGTGCTTACTAACACAGATTTAGGGCCCTTTCACACGTCCGTTCCGTTCGTCCGTTTTTTGGACGTCCGGTAACGGACCTCAATGCTTTCCTATGGGAGCGGATCCGTTAGCGGATGATGCATCCGCTAACGTCCGCCAGATCCGCATCCGTTTTTTCGGATGGAAGAATGTCCTATTTTTCTTCTGTCCGGCCAAACGGATCGGATGCAAACAGACAGACGGTCCGTTTCCATCCGATTCCCCATAGGGGATAGCCCGACAGCTCAGCGGAGACCCCCCCGCTGAGCTGACGGACACACGGAGCGGACCGAAAAACGGACCACACGTGTGAAAGGACTCTTAGATTTGTGAACAATATTTGAGAGAAATAGGCCTTTTGTGTATATAGAAAAAGTCATAGATCTTCGCGTTCAGCTCATGATAAATAGTGGCAAACACAAAAGTGTTGCGTTTATAATTTTGCTTAGTATATATATATATATATATATATATATATATATATATATATACACACATTTATATAATTTTTTTGGATATAATATGGAATGGTTAAAACTTTTTCAGAGTTTTTTGGCAAATTATGCTCTATTGTCCCGGAGACACAGCAGGAAGTGAGAATAAATCTCTGCAAAGTAATTGGAAGTCCCCGGTTGCCCCATTGGGACATCTTCCCTCATCTACTATTCTAGTGACAACTGTAAAATATTACATTCACCATATCTTTCCGTATCAGTGAAAATAGTCACAAGGAAAGGTTTCCCCACTGCAAGGATACCAATAGCAATAAAAAACTGACAAGACTTCTAACCCTTCTCCACTAAACTTAGGAAAAACATGTTTTGATACATATACTGTGTAGTATTAGTGCAGAGTTAAGAGTTGGGGTCATATGAAAGGTTAGGCATAAGTTCCGTCGTCATCTGTTTTTGGCACTGCGGTGTACCATGGGCCCTGACTTTTTAAATCATTCCACAGCCCTGTTAGATATGTAGTACATTAAGCCACAGTTCTGTTCCCCACCTCTACTGCCTGAGGCTATTAGATAATTCTGCTACATACCAGAGATTATTATATACTATAAACAAGTCAATGTGAATGACGCAGCTCCACTTACAGTGTGTTCATGGATCATTTTACCGTTCTTAGTTTATTAACAGATTTTGACACACATCAATTGGATGTATGTCAGTAAAATAAACATAGTGAAGAACAGCATTTATTGGCTCTAGAAGAACACTTGGGCTGAATATTTTTACAGATACATAATGCCAGGCACATTGAAGGTCCAAATGGATTATCACACTACAGAAACATGATGTACTAAAGCATGTCTGTCTGCACTCAGAGTCACTGGAGTGAAACCCTCCTGCTTTGAGAGCTCTGTCCACCAAGCTTTGATCTCTGCAAGCCTTTAAGAAAATTGCTTTGTTTCTTAGATATTTGTCAGTATGACCACTGACACAAACCAAACAGCAGATATTATTTGATCTTCTCCAGGCTTTGATATGTTTTTTTGGGAAAGAATTAGTATAAAAAAGATTTTGTTTAAAAAGTATTAACCTTGTCTCAAAATACCAATCAAACCGTTTTCTTTGCACCTCCTTAAGCCTCCTGCTCCCTAGATCTCTTGTCAACTCTTCCCATACTTCTATCCTCTGGAACACCTTACCCCAATCTGTTTGACTATCTACTTACTCTATCCACCTTTAGACTATCACCAAAAACCCATCTTTTTAGAGAAGCCTATTTTGCCTCCATCTACTAACCAAACTGTTATGTTTTCCATCAGCTTATGCCCCACAGTTATTACCAATATGTATCACATTTCTGCATCACTTGACCCTCCCTCTTAGATTGTAAGCTTTAATGAGCAGGGTCCTCTAATTCCTCTTGTATTGAATTGTCTTCAAAAATCCTGTGTAATAATAATAATAATGTTTTCCCAGCACACTTACCAGCTGTCCTGCAAAAAAAGCTAAATTAGTATGTCCGTGTACAGTATAGTATGCACTCAATACTTGGTCGGGGCTCCTTTTGCATGCATTACTACATCAGAGCCGCATGGCATGGAGGTGATCAGCCTGTGGCAGTGCTGGTCGGGTGTTATGGAATCCCAAATTTCTGTGATAGTGGCTTTTAGCTTATCTGCAATGCTTGATCTGGTGTCTCTCATCTTCCTCATGACAATACCCCACAGATTCTCTGTGGGGTTTAGGTCAGGCGAGTTTGCTGGCCAATCAAGCACAGTGATACCATGATCATTAAACCAGGTATTGGTAGTTTTGGCAGTGTGGGCAGGTGTCAAGTCCTGAAAGAAAATTAAATCAGCATCTTCATAAAGCTGGTCAGCAGATGGAAGAATGATATGCTCTAGAATTTCCTGGTAGAGGTCTGAGCTGACTTTAGACTTAGTAAAACACAGTAGACCAGCACCAGCAGATGACATGGCTCCCCAAATCATCACCAACTGTAGAAACGTCATCACTGGACTTCATGCAACTTGGATTCTGTGTTGCTCCATTCTTCCTCCAGACTCTGGGACCTTGATTTCCAAATGAAATGCAACATTTTCCACAGTTTGTGATGATTTGGAGAGCCATGTCATCTGCTGGTGTTGGTCCACTGTGTTTTATCAAGTCCATGCAAAATTCATGCTAAAGGAGCTCCGACAAAATATTGAGTGCATACTATTCTGTGGGCAGTCTGTCAAAATCTATATTTTTCCAGCCCATTACTGGGAGTCTCCAGTGCCAGTAGTGTATTATGTGAAAGGGTATAAATATTCAGGGCTGGCTGATGCAAGCTCTCTTCCTCCCTGGCCTAAGGAAAGTGCATGTGATGGAGCTGCTTCTTTAGGACTGCCTGCCTGAAAGGGCCTGGGATGTGATTAAACCTGGAGCTGAGGCCTTGTGCTGCTGATCTTCACTGGATGCAGGGTGATTCCCCATGGAGGTTGGTTGACTCTTCTACAGAAGATTAGGAACAGGATGGAGACCCAGAGGAGGATTCTACTGGAGGTGTCTGCAGGGCTTTTACTCTGGAACCTCCTGTGTGGGATCTGGGTGCCTATCCTGGAGATACATGGTGCTGATCACATTGTTCACAGAAGGATGCTAAAACAGTGTTGGATTTGACGTAAAGGCTCTTTGTGTGTTGTGACAAGTTAAGGGACAGAGCTTTGCTTTAATTCTGAGCATCTACAACCCTAACCCTTTCTCCCATTAACTATGAGTAATAAAATCCTTTTTGTGTTTTCACCTAAAATTTACTGTGTCTATCATTCTACACGTCCCACTATGCATAAGTGATTGACACCTGAGGTGACCACGATGCCTCAGAGGGTCAGGGGGGTGCCACAAGTTGTACTAGCATTTAGTGCCCTGTGCAATAAGGGACGAAAGTCCAGAATGCAGAAGATGACATTCTACTGGTGTATAGCCAGCTTTACAGTTTAACATTACTGCTTCCTGGATCATCTACCTTCTTCTTAGGCAGTGGTAATGACGCTGATTCATTGTCCAATGAACAGGCTGGAGGTGGCAAGATGGAAGCTGCATTGCTAAACTAGGATATAAGCATTTCACCTGTTAATGCCATGTGGCAGATATGTGAAAATCACACAACTAACTGAAAGGACAAGAAATCCTTTGGAAGGTAAATCAGTAAACATATATTTCTTACATTTCAACATACTATGTGACTGTTTGCCTAGAGTTCCACTTCACATTATAAAAGACTTTATACCTTGAAAGTATTAGTTATCCAATTTCTTGAATCGGTTTCTGACATCACAGAGTAATGTTGCTTTAGGCATGCAGCTTTGCTGAATTCTCTACTGTCTGGCCTGCTCAGCTCTGCACAGGACCTTCTTCAAAATGCAGATATGTGGAAGCTGCAGGGCTCAACTGGGAGGTATTTAAAAAGATGTGTGATGCCAAGCTGTGAAGATCTTGGCAGGAATAAGAAAGCACATGGCTTGTTAAGGATAATGGAGGAGGGCATTAAGCCCCACTAAAGTATATTAAAGCAACTGTGTTGCTGGAAAAAAATTGGAAAGAACACAGTTCATACAGTACCTTTCTCACCATTGATTTGCATTGTTTTGCATAGATGCACCTGCCAAAGAAGTTTCACAATCTGACACTTCCAGAAGTGTCAGATCTCTGCCGCCCCCTCTGTGCTATGTATTTTCTCTCAACAGCCTCTATCTACAGAACACATCAATTTCATAGGAGCAAGCAGTTAAAGCTGATGACCATAAAAAGTGACCACTTCTAGAAATAAAGATTCTTCAGGGAGTTGTGTCTCTTCAGTACAATGAAGATCAGGTAAGTGATAATAGAGGTAAGTATTAAAAGAGAAGTATTAATCAAACAATTATACTCACCTAGGTGGATGCAGCATCAATCTAATATGAGAACTCCTACAGTGAGAACTGAGCGATCAAACTCTGCTTAGTTCTTCCCTCCACTTTGAGCAGAGTGTAGAGTGTAGAGACGGTCACGGAGGAGGTGCTGGGGAGGGGGTGGGAGGAGCTGGCTTACGCTCTCAGAGGATTGCTGCGAGGAGGAGCTAGGTGCCGGTCCAGGCTTTTGGGTGGATCCTGGTATTAAAGTTGGAATCTTTGCAGAGCCTGGACTGACTAAGTGACATCAGCCAAAAGTGGGCTTTAGCCTGCTGTCAGCTGAAAACAGGTCACAGGAGTGGAGAACTTACTGTTGAGCCAAAATAGCTTGGGCTATACTCTTCCTTAAACTGTGTTCTTTGCAGGAGGCATTTATTTGAAGAGCATTTAAAAGGTGCACTTTCCCTCTAACTATTCTGTAATGGTTTGTCTGTGTATGTGTAAATGCAAGGCTATTTCTAGGAATCATACACTGGAACAAGATCTTAAGGCTCCATTCACATCTGAGCGACAAAACGCCGGACGCCCGTCGCGCTTGTCGCTCGAGATGTGAAATAACATTGTGGTCTATGGAGACTGTTCGCATCTCCACGCCTGTCGCCTGAAAAAAAGTCCCGGACCCTTTTTTTCAGGCGACATTGGCGTTCGCTCATAGACCGCAATGTTAAAGAAAGAAAAAAAAAAAGTTTAATCTACAGGCGGCAAGATAAGCCGCGTACGCGGCGTATCGTGTCGCCTAGGTGTGAATGCAGCCTAAGAGCTTTCAGTACTCAGTACTTTTTCAGGGGAAAAAAGGGCAGACTACACTGATATGCCTTTCCTTGCAAATGGAAGTATAGCCCTGGAACTGCTGAAAGTTACCTTGTATGTATCACAGTAGGTTACAGTCTAGTCAAGTTTACTCAGGCATTGACATGGGCATAGTCACTGTAACGCTGACAGATGTATTCACGGTCACTGCCATAGGCACAGTCATTGTAACACTAATAAACACTTATGCCTAGTACACACGTTCGGTTTTCCCGACGGTCAAAAGACCGCCAGGAAAACCAGGAACCGGCTTGGTCCCTTTTCCCCTGTACACACGGCCGGTTTTCCCGACAGGAAAACTGCCAGAAGAACTTTGGTCGGGAAAACCGGCCGTGTGTATGCTCTGTATGTTCTCATTTTTTTTAACCCGCAGTTTTTATGTCGGGAAAACTGCTAAGGAGCTTACACACTGGCCAAAGGAAAACATAGCAGTTTTCCCGACGGGAAACGTGTGTACTAGACGTGTGACTAGGCAATACTGTGGCAATAACAAACATATTAATTGTATCAATGGAATGCATATTTACATCATATTCATTTTCTTATATGTTTTTTTCGCTTTATAAAATATCAGCCTTTTAGGAAAACTGCAGCAATAATAAACCATATCAGTTATGCTGCTTTTCTGGTGATGTTAGAAATTCCTAACATTATGTTTACTTAATATCTGGGAATTTCTGTTGTTTGCATTAATATGCATATTAGGGTTTAAAAAGAATATAATAGACATAAAGGGAAATTACGAACCTAGTGGGAATTTTTTTCTGACACATTTAAAAATATTGGCTAGAGACAGTAATGACCTCATATTGTCTCAAACAAATAAGGACATTGTGATATTCAGTGCTGTCCAATATGTCTACTCAACACCCTTCCAGAAAGGCCAGAATAGCTTCAACAGTAAGCAATGTCCTTGAGTTATTCCCTATGGATGCCTATATCCTGTATATCCAATTTATGAATGCCAAGCTGAACTCATCATGCTGGCAAGACAGGGGAACAATTTGGTACAAGTCTGGCTGGCAGACTGGTACTGCTGGAATCAAGCTCCTGTAGATGCATACAGACTTCATTTCTATGCTTACCCAGGTTTATGCAGCACACGTATGGTATGGTGGGGTTACTCCGGGTAATATCTTTCCACAATCATCTTAACTTAAAGATCCCTTTTATCCCATTCAACATCACCTATAGCATTGAGCTGGATTCTTTCCTGGATACAGAGGTCATTTTCAAGGATGCATTCAGATTTGTTTAAAAAAATCCACCAACAATAATCTTGTCCTACAATGGCTTCTATCCCAAGGGTGTATGTAATTCAGCAGCATGCAGCCAATTGTTCTACATTAAATGTATTGTGAATGACGCTTCAGTTTTGGAGACACTTTTATCTGAAATTAAAAGAGAATCCTCAAGCTAGGGGTTACTCAAATTCCCTGTACACACAATCGTTTTTTTCCGTCGGAGTAAACTCCGACTCAACTGTCTTGCATACACGCGGTCACACCAAATTCCAACTGTCAAAAACGCGGTGATGTACAACACTACAACGAGCCTAGAAAAATTAAGGTCAAAGCTTCTGAGCATGCGTCTAATTGTTTCCGAGCATGCATGTTTTTTTTCTCCGTCGGAATTCCATACAGACGAATGGAATTTCCGATATAATTTTTTCCTGAACATGTTCTCTTTCTAACTCCGTCGGAATTTCCAACTGAAAAAGTCCCATGGGGCATACACACGGTCGGAATATCCGGTGAAAAAATTACGTCTGAATTTTTTTATCAGAAATTCCGATCGTGTGTACGAGGCATAAGGGAATTTTTGATAACAATTGATAACAATTTTAAATAAATGTAAATCTACACAAATTTCTACTGATAGTAATCTCAGGATAGTATGTCACAATATGACATATATAACAAAGTGTATTATCCAGCGTTAGGAAACATTAAAGTATACTAACAAGTATACTCCAACATCACTGAATTCCAAACCTATCCAGTTCAAGATTTTAGATCCAAATGAATAGTCAAAGTTGATTTAGTGAAGTTCAAATGTGTTCCTCCAGTGGCTAGTCACCACGTTTTTGGTGGAAATTGGAAAAAAAGGATCATTGCCTAAAAAAGTGTTCATGCGTGTTGAAAGGCAAGAGGCACATAGATTGAAATATTTGTGTGCTCAACATTATACCGTAGTAAATTGCCAGTAAAACGTTATATATTCTGCAGTATGTACATCTCGAACCTGATCTGAAATTATGATGGACGTCACATCCCGAAATAGAAATGGAGTGGGGAGTCCATCAACATACAGGGAGTGCAGAATTATTAGGCAAGTTGTATTTTTGAGGATTAATTTTATTATTGAACAACAACCATGTTCTCAATGAACCCAAAAAACTCATTAATATCAAAGCTGAATATTTTTGGAAGTAGTTTTTAGTTTGTTTTTAGTTTTAGCTATTTTAGGGGGATATCTGTGTGTGCAGGTGACTATTACTGTGCATAATTATTAGGCAACTTAACAAAAAAACAAATATATACCCATTTCAATTATTTATTTTTAACAGTGAAACCAATATAACATCTCAACATTCACAAATATACATTTCTGACATTCAAAAACAAAACAAAAACAAATTGGTGACCAATATAGCCACCTTTCTTTGCAAGGACACTCATGCAGCCTGCCATCCATGGATTATGTCCGTGTTTTGATCTGTTCACCATCAACATTGCGTGCAGCAGCAACCACAGCCTCCCAGACACTGTTCAGAGAGGTGTACTGTTTTCCCTCCTTGTAAATCTCACATTTGATGATGGACCACAGGTTCTCAATGGGGTTCAGATCAGGTGAACAAGGAGGCCATGTCATTCGTTTTTCTTCTTTTATACCCTTTCTTGCCAGCCACGCTGTGGAGTACTTGGACGCGTGTGATGGAGCATTGTCCTGCATGAAAATCATGTTTTTCTTGAAGGATGCAGACTTCTTCCTGTACCACTGCTTGAAGAAGGTGTCTATCCAGAAACTGGCAGTAGGACTGGGAGTTGAGCTTGACTCCATCCTCAACCCGAAAAGGCCCCACAAGCTCATCTTTGATGATACCAGCCCAAACCAGTACTCCACCTCCACCTTTCTGGCGTCTGAGTCGGACTGGAGCTCTCTGCCCTTTACCAATCCAGCCACGGGCCCATCCATCTGGCCCATCAAGACTCGCTCTCATTTCATCAGTCCATAAAACCTTAGAAAAATCAGTCTTGAGATATTTCTTGGCCCAGTCTTGACGTTTCAGCTTGTGTGTCTTGTTCAGTGGTGGTCGTCTTTCAGCCTTTCTTACCTTGGCCATGTCTCTGAGTATTGCACACCTTGTGCTTTTGGGCACTCCAGTGATGTTGCAGCTCTGAAATATGGCCAAACTGGTGGCAAGTGGCATCTTGGCAGCTGCACGCTTGACTTTTCTCAGTTCATGGGCAGTTATTTTGCGCCTTGGTTTTTCCACACGCTTCTTGCGACCCTGTTGACTATTTTGAATGAAACGCTTGATTGTTCGATGATCACGCTTCAGAAGCTTTGCAATTTTAAGAGTGCTGCATCCCTCTGCAAGATATCTCACTATTTTTGACTTTTCTGAGCCTGTCAAGTCCTTCTTTTGACCCATTTTGCCAAAGGAAAGGAAGTTGCCCAATAATTATGCACACCTGATATAGGGTGTTGATGTCATTAGACCACACCCCTTCTCATTACAGAGATGCACATCACCTAATATGCTTAATTGGTAGTAGGCTTTCGAGCCTATACAGCTTGGAGTAAGACAACATGCATAAAGAGGATGATGTGGTCAAAATACTCATTTGCCTAATAATTCTGCACTCCCTGTATTATAGAAGGGAAAGGTAAAAAGGATATACAATATCGATGCACTGCCACCTTCTTGTATGAACAAGGACTATAATGTGTTTATATTTTTTTGCATTCAATATTTATTGAAGCTTTTTATCACAGTTTACATTAGGAAAACAGAAAAATGCCAATTTTATTATTAACCACTTAAGGACCGGACCAATATGCTGCCAAATGACCCAAGGGGTTTTTGCGATTCGGCACTGCGTCGCTTTAACAGACAATTACGCGGTCGTGCGACGTGGCTCCCAAACAACATTTGTGTCCTTTTCTTCCCACAAATAGAGCTTTCTTTTGGTGGTATTTGATCGCCTCTGCGATTTTTATTTTTTGCGCTATATAGAAAAATAGAGCGAAATTTTTGAAAAAAAATCAATATTTTTTACTTTTTGTTATAAGAAAAATCAATAAACTAAATTTTAGTCAAACATTTAGGCCAAAATTTATTTAGCCACATGTCTTTAGTAAAAAAAATCGCAATAAAAAAAAAAATTAGCTACCTAGCGGGAACAGTGACACTAATACAGCGATCAGAAAAATGATCGCTTAGTGATGCTGGCAATAGGGAGTGAAAGGGTTAACTAGGGCAGGGATCAAGGGGTTAAAACTTTATTAGGGGGGGTACAGGGGCTACCCAGGACCTAACACTAACTGACTGTCACACTGCCTGTCACACTGACACTAAATACAGTAATCATACATGTATGATTACTGCATTCAGTGACACTGTGACAGGGGGAGGGGGGCGATCGGGGGGGTTAAATATGCCTATATGTAGTGTGTGTAAGTGTAGTGTTAGTGCAGACTTACTTGTGTTGTGATCTCTCCTCAGCAGTGGTTGAAAAAAACGCTGAGGGAGAGATCACATCGCTTCCTCCTTCCTGTGTTTACACAGGAGGAGGAAGTGACAGGGCGGGGGGGGGCGCGCGCATTGGCTGAGAGCGATCCGGAGGGGCGGACAAAAGCGAATAGCCGCCCCCTCATCCCGGATCGCTCGTACAGCCGCGCGGACCGCCGCATGTACCGGGGGGGGGGGGTCCCGAACGGACCCCCGGCCCACCTCAAGGCGCCAACATATATATACGTTGATGTGCCTGTCGGTGCCATTGTGCCGACGTAAATGTACATGCGGCGGTCCTTAAGTGGTTAAAATAACAATAATCTAAAGAAAATAGTCAAGGCCGCCAGGTAGGCTATACGGTATCAAACAGTGTTCTCAACAATATGAGATGCCTGATAGCATACATCACAAGCTTCAAAGACATTACATAAGTTATCTGTTTATACTATTATAATGTATATATATGTATTGTATGCTGTTTTTATCTCAGTGTTTTTATCTTTATGTAGAAAAGTGTTTCATGTTTTCCTTGGACCAATTTTATATTGTTATCGCATTGCAAGGTTCATTGTTAACTATGGTAATGGGAATCTCTTATGGGATTGAGAGTATTTATTATTTCCTTTGTAGTTTCCCAGAATTTTTTTAACTACATTTTGGATGTGTAGGGTGGAATGGCTGGTAAAACTTTAATTTGAAGGACTTTTGAAACAATTAATGGTAAAAAAACATCAAATACGCCATTTTGTTGGCTATATTTGATGCGCTTGACCATTAAAAATGTAAAAAAGTTATTTTTGTACCAGGAACGCCTCAGTATACATGCACTAAGTTACGGTCTTCTGAGCTCTCAAGCTCTCCCTTTGTTGCTATCAGAAAGGTATCAGCCTAGGACCAGAACAATGTCCACCCATACTATATATACTATATGCCAATAATGGATCTGCTTCTTTGAAGGAAAAACATTTTAAGGTAGATCCGATGGAACCTATTTTAATTTCTATCGTTCTAGTGCTATCACACACACACATCATGCTTTTAAAGCGGAGTTACGCAGAAAATAAATAAATCAAAAATCAGCAGCTACAAATACAGCAGCTGCTGACTTTTAATACTAGGACACTTAGCTGTCCAGGGTGCCCGCAATGTCCTCATCCAAAGCCGGTCTGTCCCTCGGCTCCCGGGTGCAGCTGCCGGCATCTTCATAAAGGGGTTGTAAAGGTACAATTTTCTTTTCCTAAATAGCTTCCTTTACCTTAGTGCAGTCCTCCTTCACTTACCTCATCCTTCCATTTTGCTTTTAAATGTCCTTATTTCTTCTGAGAAATCCTCACTTCCTGTTCTTCTGTCTGTAACTCCACACAGTAATGCAAGGCTTTCTCCCTGGTGTGGAGTGTCGTGCTCGCCCCCTCCCTTGGACTACAGGAGAGTCAGGACGCCCACTAACACACGGCTCCTTTCTCTATCTGCAACGTAGAGAGCGTCCTGACTCTCCTGTAGTCCAAGGGAGGGTGCGAGCATGACACTCCACACCAGGGAGAAAGCCTTGCAATACTGTGTGGAGTTACAGACAGAAGAACAGGAAGTGAGGATTTCTTAGAAGAAATAAAAGCAAATTTGAAGGATGAGGTAAGTGAAGGAGGACTGCACTAAGGTAAAGGAAGCTATTTAGGAAAACAAATTGTACCTTTACAACCCCTTTAAGGGAATCAGGAAGTAAAGCATTGCGGCTTCCCAGCCTGGTTCCCTACTGCGCATGCGCGAGTTGCGCTGCATGATCTCACTGGTCCTTGCTGTCTTCTGGGACCTGTGAGTCTCCCAGAAGACAGCGATGGGGACTGAGGGGCTGGACATGGCATAGATCGCTGCGGAATCTGCAGCAATCTACGCCAGAAGAGGGAGAAAATACCTGTATTATACAGGTATCTGCTCCACCCCCCCTGAAAGGTGCCAAATGTGACACTGAAGGGGGGGAGGAACCGGAAAAGTGGAAGTTCCATTTTTGGGTGGAACTCTGCTTTAACTACTTTTGTAATTGTTTATTGCTTCTCCTAGAAGATTGTACCACATTATAGGTCGAATTTAAAGTAGTCTTTTCCATTGCATATAACATTACATTCTGATATTGCCAAAACTAGAATTGACCTATCAGGTAGGGTTACTATTAGTTTACTCGAAATGTAAAGGTTTATCATCACAAAATAATGCTTCACTGCCTACATTAATCTAGTGTAGTGTACATCCTCTGGTTCTCCATATGTTATTATTGGCAGTGGGTAGCGTATCCTGAGATAAATAAAGGACATGGGTTTTGTCATGCTAGCTCATAGTGAATAATGGGCAGCCTGGAGAATGTACACATATCCATTAAGATTGTACTTTTAGATGTTTTATGGGGCTATTTTGAAAGGAGTAAAGTAATTTAGGAAGATTGTACAATTAAACATAGCTATTAATACCCTGTAATATTCTCAGCCACAACTATAAAAACGTCTCCACAGGTGGTTTGTCAGACATATCATTAAAATCTCATTTATGGGTTTAAAGTGTATTATGATATTCTAAAAATAACTTTCAGTTTTGTTTAAATAAAGTTATATTTTGAATCTGATGTTTCATTTGGCTCCGATGCTTGGAGGACAGTTTTGTAATACTATCATGTAACAGATGAAAGAACTCTTAAAAGTAACATTTTGCTCAACCCCAAACAAGGCACAATTATTCCACAAACAATCGGTCAGCCTTATTTAATGGAAAACCAATCAGGTAAAATGCATTTAAAATAATCTAGTGGCAAACTCCCACTGCATTAAAGTGACACTAAACACTGGTTTAAAACATTTCTATTCATGTATGTATGTATTCTTAAAGAATAACTAAAGGCAAAATGTGTTTTTTAGTTTTGGATAGAGTGGAGGGGGGTTAGAATGCTTTTCAGTTTTTATTGTTGTCTGATAGGGAGATTTGCTCTCTCTATCCTGTTTACTATTATCATTGACAGTGAAAATAAAAACCCACATTTTGGGTTTTCCCCAGAAAAGTAATAGAGGGGGAATCTTCCATTGAGGACGCTAGTTCTGGTGACCTGGGGGCCCCCAAGGAATTACCTTAATTGTCAGGGATTTCTTCTCACTTCCTGTTTGTTAATGGGACAGGAAGTGAAGAGAAAGCTCCGCAACGAGACACAGATGGCAAAGCAAAAGCCGACAGGGGTTAGACCAACCCCAAATACACCCGCAAAAAAGCAAAAAAGAATAAAGTTAAACTTCCACTCAAATTGCAGTAGCTCGACAATTGAAACTGACTGTTTGTTGTTTGGCAAAATTGATTTTTTTTGGCAAAAATCACGTCATTTATCTTTAATCACAAAGTAGTGGACTTGTTACCATATTTGAGATAACTGTCGCAATAGTATTGTAAATTAAAAAAAAAAAATTAAGTAATAAATATGTCATACTTTGCTGATGAAAACAGTATTTTTGGCAGTAATCAGCATGGATTCATGAAGGATTGTTCATGCCACACCAATCTATTATCATTCTATGGGGAAGTGAGCTGTCATCCAGATAAAGGAAGGCCTGTGGATGTGGTGTATCTGGATTTTGTGAAGGCATTTGATACAGTCCCCCACAAACATTTATTTTACAAACTGAGGTCTGTCAGCATGGACCATAGGGTATGTACCTGGATTGAAAACCGGTTACAGGGGTGGGACCAAAAGGTGGTGATAAATGGAGTACTCGGAATGGTCAGGGGTGGTAAGTGGGGTCCCCAGGGATCTGTCCTGGGGCCAATTCTGTTTAGTTTGTTCATTAATGATATAGAGGATGGAATAAAAAGCTCAATCTCAGTATTTGCAGATGATACAAAGCTTATTAGGGCAATGACTTCTGTGCTGGATGTGGTAACCTTACAGGGAGACCTAAATGAAATAATGGGGTGGGCAACTACATGGCAAATGAGGTTTAATGTTAAAAAATGTAAGGTGATGCATTTGGGTGCCAAAAATGCAAATGCAAGTTACTCGCCAGGGGTAATCTAGGATGGAAAAAGATCTGGGTCCTGGTAGATGCTAGGCTCAGCAATGACATGCAATGCCAAACTGCTGCAAGCAAAGCCAACAGAATTCTAGCATGCATCAAAAAAGGGGATTTGCTTAAGGGATAAAATAATATATATCTCCCACTCTACAAGACTAAAGTCCAGCCAGAATTGGAAAGACTTCAGACAAAGGCAACAAAACGAATAAAGGGACTGGAGGACTGGAGAGAGTTTAGCAAAACACATGGACACTCATTAAAATTAGAAGAAAAGAGGTTTAACCTTAAACGACGTAGAGGTTTCTTTACTGTAAGAGCGGCAAGCATGTGGAATTCCCTTCCACAGGCGGTGGTCTCAGTGGAGAACATCAATAGTTTAAAAAAACTATTAGATAAGCACCTGAAAGACCGCAACATACAGGGATATACAATATAATACTGACATATAATCACACACATAGGTTGGACTTGTGTCTTTTTTCAACCTCACCTACTATGTAACAACAAGAACCTGGGGAATGCCCAGGGAATAACCAAGCCTACTTACCGACCAGCTAGCAGAACAACCAATTAACCTGTCTAACAATGTGCGTTAAAAACAGGGGTTTTGTCCGCACGCATTTGCAAACGCATGCGTGAGCCACAGAGCCGCGCCAAGGCACCCCATAATTCTGTGGTCCTAACACTAACAGTGAGTGTCCTCACAATGGATCCACATGCATTTTAATGGATAGATAGGGGCAGGTGGACTGAAGGGGAGCCACCCCTCCTTAAAGGTACAGAAGCACACCAAACACCCAGCATATAGCACAATGGCTGCAAAGGTGTTGGTGCACTGCTGGACCAAAATAAACACCACAGGTGAAACAAAACGTATCCACCGCCCCCATCTATGGCTGGCAATCACAGTAAGTAGCAATGGAAGGCTAAAGCAGATAACAACAAGAACCTGGGGAATGCCCAGGGAATAACCAAGCCTACTTACCGACCAGCTAGCAGAACAACCAATTAACCTGTCTAACAATGTGCGTTAAAAACAGGGGTTTTGTCCGCACGCATTTGCAAACGCATGCGTGAGCCACAGGGCCGCGCCAAGGCACCCCATAATTCTGTGGTCCTAACACTAACAGTGAGTGTCCTCACAATGGAGGCACATGCATTTTAATGGATAGATAGGGGCAGGTGGACTGAAGGGGAGCCACCCCTCCTTAAAGGTACAGAAGCACACCAAGCACCCAGCATATAGCACAATGGCTGCAAAGGTGTTGGTGCACTGCTGGACCAAAATAAACACCACAGGTGAAACAAAACGTATCCACCGCCCCCATCTATGGCTGGCAATCACAGTAAGTAGCAATGGAAGGCTAAAGCAGATAACAACAAGAACCTGGGGAATGCCCAGGGAATAACCAAGCCTACTTACCGACCAGCTAGCAGAACAACCAATTAACCTGTCTAACAATGTGCGTTAAAAACAGGGGTTTTGTCCGCACGCATTTGCAAACGCATGCGTGAGCCACAGAGCCGCGCCAAGGCACCCCATAATTCTGTGGTCCTAACACTAACAGTGAGTGTCCTCACAATGGAGGCACATGCATTTTAATGGATAGATAGGGGCAGGTGGACTGAAGGGGTTCTTGTTGTTATCTGCTTTAGCCTTCCATTGCTACTTACTGTGATTGCCAGCCATAGATGGGGGCGGTGGATACGTTTTGTTTCACCTGTGGTGTTTATTTTGGTCCAGCAGTGCACCAACACCTTTGCAGCCATTGTGCTATATGCTGGGTGCTTGGTGTGCTTCTGTACCTTTAAGGAGGGGTGGCTCCCCTTCAGTCCACCTGCCCCTATCTATCCATTAAAATGCATGTGCCTCCATTGTGAGGACACTCACTGTTAGTGTTAGGACCACAGAATTATGGGGTGCCTTGGCGCGGCTCTGTGGCTCACGCATGCGTTTGCAAATGCGTGCGGACAAAACCCCTGTTTTTAACGCACATTGTTAGACAGGTTAATTGGTTGTTCTGCTAGCTGGTCGGTAAGTAGGCTTGGTTATTCCCTGGGCATTCCCCAGGTTCTTGTTGTTATCTGCTTTAGCCTTCCATTGCTACTTACTGTGATTGTCACCTACTATGTAACCTCAGCTATTGGGAAAGACTACAAGCATTGCATTTATTCTATGTGGAGAGGAGAGGCTTGAGAAAGGATATGATGGAGATCCACAAATATCTTACTGGTGACCCTAGTATAGGGAAAAAACTTTTCAGTAAAGTGGAGTTTAAAACGACACGTGGCCATTCACTGATGTTGGAAGAGAAGCGGTTTATCCATAATCACCGTAGAGGGTTCTTTACTGTTAGAGAAGTAGGGATGTGGATTTCTCTTCCACAAGCAGGGAGCATTGATGGTTTCAAACAACTATTAGATGGACATCTTAATTTTCACAATATACAGGGATACATGTTTTATTATTGAAATGAACACATTCACACACACCCACACAGGTTGAACTGGATGGACAGTGTCTTTTTCAGCCTTACCATCTACTGTATGTAACAATGTACTTACCTGCTCTGTGCAATGGTTTCGCACAGAGCAGCCCCAATCCTTCTCTTCTGAGATCCCCCTGCCTACCATCCTGGACTCCTCCCCCCACCGAGTCCCCCCACAGCAAGCCAGTTAATGCTAGACATGTGCATTCGTTTTCGTTAGAATGCATTTGCGGTCGAAAATCTGTTTTTTTCGTTATCGTTTTAACAAACGATAACGAAAGCGCAAGAAACGAAAACCGAAAGATCCGACATAAAAAATGCTTTATTTTCGTTGCGGTAAAAATTCGATATAAAGAAAGGGAGCTGTGGTGGCTCAACGTGATTGGCACTGCGCTGACAAGCCATTCACCTCTGCAGCCAAGGGTTCGGATCCCGGTCTCGGCTACATGTGAATTGAGTTTGGTGGTCTCAGCCCGGCTCCCGGTGGGTGTGCTATGCAAGGTACGCCTGTGCTTAGTACGCCCACCCCCCCCCCCACAAAAAAAAAACCCACCACACTTGCACGCACACGAAATTGGTTTAAAACACATGCACTTTGGCCATGCGGTCTCCTAAAATAAAGAGAGGCGAAGGACCTACGGGGCTGGGTGGGCTAGGCCCCCTCACTCCCCCATAGGGGGAGTCCCTCTGCCCCATTGGGGTCCCGTTGGGCCCCAGTTGGGCTCCCAAGAGGAGCAGGTAGGGTGGGGTGAGTGGGAGGCCCCCCTTCACACCCGCCATTGCCACCAGGGGCATGGAGAAGGATGGCGATTGCCTCCGGGGGGAGGGTCTGCCTACTCCCAACTCCTGCAGTCCGGCTCCTCTCCCTCGAGTTCACGCACAAAAATACACTTTAAAAAAAAAAAAAAAAAAAAATTCGATATAAAGAGATTCGACATTATAGGGAAAAGATTCAACATTATAGGGAAAAGATTCGACATTATAGAGAAAAGATTCGACACTATAGAAATAATAGATTCGACATTACAGAGATTAGATTTCAATTTATGAGATAGATTCGACATTATTACTAGTCTTACAACATTAGAATTCTTGTAGGCGGAATATTCGAACGGAAATGTACGATTCGACGTAAAGATTCGATGTTCCGTCGAATATTCTTTTGACCATTCGACAGAAACCAAGTATTATTGGATTTTCGGATGAAAGCTATTGCCCAACGAAAAACGAAACGATTTTCCGGGAGTAACTAAATAAATTTATTTTCCAAACGAAAATGAAAAAACAAAACAAAATATTCCAGTCTGCACATGTCTAGTTAATGCAGAGAATGCATTAAGGTAAACATTTCTACCTTTACAACGACTACAAGATCTTAACTGAAAAAATCTAGAGATACAGGCCCAGATTCAGAGAGCCATTACTCCTGTCTAACTGGTGTTAGACTGGAGTAATTTCAAATTACGCGCGTTTTCTAGCTAGTCGAAAACCTCAAACCATGAATAGACGGCTGCGGGCTTCAATTCGACTGGATTACGTGTTCATACGCCTTCGGATCTACGCTGCAATAAAATTGCGGCCACTGGGTGGACTTCCCGTCGTTTTCCGCGTCGGGGTATGCAAATGAGCTTTTGCCGGCGATCCCCGAAATTACGATCTTCAATCGCAATCTCTTACGGCACCTTTAGTCATCTTTTATTTGCGTAACACTATACCAGCTTTTTGCTGCTCTAATATTAGACAGCCCATGTTAAGTATGGCCGTCGTTCCCGCGTCAAATTTCTACGTTTTCCGACGTCTTTTATTTTTTTTTACGTAAGTCGTCCGGGAATAGGAATGTTCGTAAACGACACTACTCAAACAACGAATGACGTAACGACGTAATTTCGCGCAATGCATGGCGGGAAATTTCTAAACGGAGCATGCGCAGTTCGATCGCCGCGGGGACGCGCTTAATTTAAATGCTTCACGCCCCCTAACCGCGGATTTCGATTACGCGGCGAGAAATAGACTACGCCGCCGTAGCGTACGGGCAAAAATCTACCAGGATTCGGTGTAGAGCCTGGTGAAATACGGCAGCGTAGAGTATTTCGATTACGCAGCGCAATATTAAGTGTATGTGAATCTGGCCCACTGTATGTAGCCAGTTGGTAAAACTTTTTTAAGACATAAATGTGTCTCGTAGGAGGTGATCTGTTAAACTGAAGCAGAGATAAGTGAAATGAACCAACTTTTAAAATCAAACATCCAGTCATGTCCTGGGAATTAAAAAAAAAAATGGAAACATCTTCTGCACCACTGGGTTAAAGTAAACAGGGTCACTTCACTTGAGTGGAGTTTTTTTTAGTGTTATACAATCCTTTCAACGTTGTCTTCTAAAAACAGTTTTATTCTTCCCAAAAGTCTCACAGGTACATTTTTGTAAAGGACAACCTGAAGCGTGAAAGAGCAGAATCAAAGTAAATACATATGCAATGAAATATTGATGCCTTTCTGTTAGAAGTTATGTAATAAAAGATTCTCAGTTACAAGGTTATTGAAGCAAAGTGTGACATCCTGTGAATATTCAAGGCATGGTGTACGCTGTCTTTCTTTGTCAAAGGGTGGATGTCTTGTTGGGCTGACATATTTTTTGGGGGTCAGAGAAAGGACTAACTTTCAGCTTTTCTCTTCCAGGTCAGCAACTATTACACAGGCAGCAACAACAGTTTTACATTAAGAAGCCTTCACTGACTTTTATACCCGCTTTGTCCCCAGAGATCTGGTTTCAGGGAAATAATTAGAGCAGCTGCTACTTGTCAAGAGATTGTTCTGTGAATTAAAAGGTCTGCATTATCCAAGAGAATGTAAAAAATATCCCCATATAACCTCTAAGTTACCTTAGTTAATTAGCTAGCACTCTATGCATTAAAGGGGTAATTCCCCCAAAAACCTTTTTTTAACATTGATTGAGGCTCGTTATGTCAAGGGGAATCGGGTGTTTTTTTTATTAGAAACGAAGCAGTACTTACCGTTTTACAGATGCATCGTCTCCGTCGCTTCCGGGTATGATTGTCTGGTCTGGGCGTGCCTATTTGATTGACAGGCTTCCGACGGTCGCATACATCGCGTCACGAGTAGCCGAAAGAAGCCGAGCGACGGTGCGGCTCTATACTGCGCCTGCGCACCGTCGTTCGGCTACTTTCGGAAAATCGTGACGCGATGTATCCGACCTCGGAAGCCTGTCAATCAAATAGGAACGCCTAGACCCGGAGACCATACCCGGAAGCGTCGGAGACTATGCATTCTCTAAAACGGTAAGTACGGCTTCATTTCTAAAAAAAAAAACACCCGATTCCCCTTGACATAACGAGCCTCAATCAATGTTAAAAAAAAGGTTTTTGGGGGAACTACCCCTTTAAGTGAGAGCACCACGACAACTGGAAAAACGATAAATACAGCATGAGCCTCTTCAGTTCTAGCAATCACTAAAACTGAGTAAGATTAGTTCACTAAGGTGTACAAATTATTTTAATTGGGTTTGTTGTTTTTACCCAAAGATCATTTTCTCATCAAAATTTTCAGGCCTCGCAGCCTAGAGGTGGTAAAAACAGGTGGATGAGACACAGTTTTACCACCTTCCCCCGGCCACTCACCTAAAGGCTAAACCGCAGCTGGTGGAGACTGCTGGCATGCCATGGTTGTGGCAAATTTATTTGCAACATGCCAAGTGGACAGGCAACACTGCTTGTAAAATGTGGCCATTCAAGTCAATGGGGCTGCGCCGCATTTGCAAGACAATCATTTGCAGCTCATTAGCCCCATTAGAAATTGCCATTTGTCAAAAAAAAACAAAAACAAAAAAACAGGCATATTCAGGAGGTGGCAGAACTGCTTCCTGATAGTGGCTTTCATTTCAGAGCATAAGGAGCACCACCACAGGATCTAATGGGGGATGACTGCCATCCAACCGTTTTCGTTGGTATTTAGACATGTGCATTCGTTTTCATCCGAATCAATTTTCGTTTGAATATCGGGGATTTTCGTGTTTGTTTTAACAAATGATAATGAATGTGCAGAGTCTGAAATCTGAAAGATCCGACATAAAAATTGCTTTATTTTCTTTTTACATTGCGACAACAGTACGATACAGATAGAAGATTCGACGTGACGGTGACAATAGCGATCTGTGTCTATCGAATCTGCAGTTGAATGTGCCTAACCTTACTCTATTATTCCAAGATTATTCGACATAGAGAGAAAAGATTTGAGATTATAGAGACATGAAGATTTGACAAAGCAGCTAAAAGCATACAATCGCCACGAGCGGCCATTTATGTTCAAATGCTATGCCCAAAGGTTACAGAAGAATTCTAATGTTGGCTGATTAGTAATAATAATTAATAAATATAAATATTACTAGTCATACAACATTAGAATTCCATTATAGCTTGTGGGACGGAGCATTCGACTGGAAATGTATGATTGCGGCTTTGTACAGTTTAGCTGCTCCGTCGAATCTTCTTAGAACATTCAACAGACACCGTAAGCCTTTAATGACAGATTCGACCTTAATTCATTTGGATTTTCGGACAAATGCATTTTTTAACGAAACGAAATAAATAAAAACGTATTTCGGAAGTAACTAAATAATTTTATTTTTCAGACGAATACTAAATTTCCGAAACAAAATATTTCAGTGTGCAGTGTGTCTAGGTATCTCAACTTCCTCACAGGAGCGCTCTATGCCCTTCTGTGATGGATGGACTATTGCCTCTACATTTGGAATGAAGCCTTTACCATTTGAAATATTATTTGAGTGAACTTTTATATATGTTTGTCTCGTTTTCACCATCTGTCCCATGGTCTCCTAGTAGTATGGGTGACATCCAAGCCATGCATATATGAACTCGTGGTTCATTTGGATATCTAAGCCATGCATTTGTGGACTCGGTATTCCCTGTCGAAATTTGTGTGTGGATTCTCCTATATTGTCAATAATAATCTGATCGTTAGTACACATTCACTACAGTTCATCCAATATTATCCAATGGGACTTTTTACTTTACAACCCCTTTAAGTAAACTCTTCATTTTTGATATGAGACTAGCAATCGAAAAAAATGGACGATCTGTCGTACGATTTTCGGATCGTGTACAGGCCATTACATAGATTGACACCTTAAGACTCCCCTCACATCTGGAATGTTTAAACTTATTACATAATGTCTATACAGTACCTATAGATCTGCTATGTCACCCCAACACACTGACTTCAACTTATGAATGCAATTGTTATGCTTGGAAGATTGTGCCATATAGGAGCCAGTTTGTGATATTGGCCCTCCTTAACTTCATTTAGAAGCTTTATAGCTTTATTGTCCTTATAGATGAAGCAGATGACCTAGTATACCCTTGATAAAATGTTCTATAGCTGTTTTACTCACTCAAGGATTCATCATTTCACTTTTGGTAGCAATCAAAAGAGAAGGCCTGAGCTTGTTATGCTGGGCTTCTGTTATGGGTCACACTAGTGCAATTTCGTTTTGCACTCCTGTGACCCGTTTTCAGCAGAGAACGGTCCGAAATCTGCTCTCTGCTGACATCACTGCCATCAGTCCAGGCACTGCGTCATCGGGACAATAAAGTCTGGATCTGCCAGGTGTTTGGACTGATGCCTGTTTCAGCCTTTAAGTGAGACTGAGATAGCTTCTCCCTGCCCCTCCACAGCTCAGTGCTCCAGTGAGCATGGAGGAGCAGAGTGGAGAGCTGCTGAGTAACAGTCAGCAGCTCTCCTCTCGGAGGATCTGTGAGAACCGAGCCATCGTCCATGTTTGATCACTCAGTTTTCAGTGCAGAGGCGGCGGGGGACCGATGGTGCATCCACCTAGGTAAGTATAAATGGGCAAAAAACACAAAACCCATACTTCTCTTTTAAGTGACTCTTGTTATTATGAGAGAGTACTGCCAATTATTACATCCTTGCTGTTCCTCTATATTATGTTTATTACGTCCTTTATTACGTTTACATACATATATATATTTTTTTTTATTTTGACATAAATTAATAAAAGCGGACCATTGTAAGCACCCCTGTCAGTGGTTTGTCTCAACCCTCAGTCTGTCACTTTTGCTAGATTTCTATTAAAATAAACTGAAAACTAACAGCAGGATCAACAGGTAACATAAACTAAATTACAGGGAAAACAAAGAATGCTTTGATAACAGTAAGAACATACTGCATAATATATGTTATTGTTTATTTTGCCTTTAGAACCAAAATATGGAGTAGAGAATTGGGGTGAAAATCCTATTGTTTACTCGATATAGCGATACAATAGTAAGTAAAACACTTCTGCGCATGCGTCGAATCCATTCGACGCATGTGCGAGCAGATAAGTCTGATGGTTAGCGTACTAACCAGCAGACATGTCGGACGGAAGGATTCCCAGCAGACAGATTTTAAAGCATGCTTTAAAATCTGTCTGCTGGAAAAATCTGTCTGTCCGCCCGTACACGCGATTGAATCTGTCTGCTGAGACGGTCTGTCAGACCGTTTTCAGCAGATAGATTTGATTGTGTGTACGCGGCCTTAAGGTTTGACCTCATATTACAGTATATGTTTTTTGTAAATCTGAAGGAAAAAATCTACAGAAAATTGTATAGAGTGTATCCAGGTTTAGAGAAACTCGTCCACACGATTGGATTATCCAATGGGAATTGTGTGATGGCAGGCTGTTAGTGGAAAATCCGAGCATTTGTACGCTCTGTCAGACAATTGTTGTCAGATTTTCCATGGACAAATGTGGGATAGCATGCTTTAAAATTTTCTGCCAACAATTGTGTGTTGTCGGATTTTCCGATTGTGTGTATAGAAGTCCGTTGGACAAAAATCCAGAGTACAAACAAACATGCTCAGAAGCAATGCTCACCATAACACATTAGCAAAAGTTGCCTAAAGGGTGGCGCTAAAGAGCTGAAAAAAACACTTAGTTTTGTGCTTGTTGGCCAACAATTATTTTCCGTTGTTTGTATGCAAGACGAGTTCCTGTCCAATGCCCTTCGGACAAAACTCCTACGCTTTGTCCGATGAAAATCTGATTGTGTGTACGAGGCTTTAGACTAAGCAAATGCGGTATTTCATCAGGCACTTTGGAGCTGCTTTATCTTGATGCCTTAATTTCTAAATTGCTTCAAGTTTTTTTATTTGCATGGGAATAAAAGCAGCTCAAATACAAATAAATGCCAAAATATATGAGCCCTGAGAATAATATGTGTCCACACAGCAGATGACAGAAGGGAAACAGAAGGAATGATGAAATCTACCATGTTGTATAGAATACAAATATAACAAAGTAACACCTGTACATGTGTGTCCTGACCTGTTGGTTTTCATGGGATTAGAATGCCATTCATCAGAAAGGGCTGAATGTTGTACACGTTTGTCTTTCAACTTTCCCAAGCCAGGGTTTCCACATATATATATATATATATATATATATTTGGCTTAATTAATTTTGCATATTTGAAATGTGGAATGACTTTTTAAATTGTTTAGGTTACTGAGTGCATAGCTAATTCATTCTGGGAGCCTAACACAGCCACCGGCATTATAGCTAATAATCTAAAACATCACATTCAATGGGATGAGACGTGACCCTTACAGCTAGGTGTATTTTGTTGACTGCATTCCACAGCACAAAACTTTCAAAGTGACTAATGGTTTCTAAAAAAAGTTGCCTGTACAGTCTCAGGCCATACAGGTTAAACACTCAGGCAGGGAACTTTATATTTTCCACATTTCTATTGCAACATCGCTGAACAAACTTGAATCATCTCTAAGGCTCCATGCACACTGAAGCTGATAAAAGCTATAAAAAAACGGCAGTAGCTTTGCAGGGAGCCTTGCAACGTTTTTTAGCGTTTTTGCAATAGCTTTAATCAGCGTTTTTCAGTGTAGCTTTTATCAGCTTTTTTTTTTATGGACAAAAAAAACGCAAACAAACACTGGCGTTTTTTAGCCATTTTTCCCGCCAAAAAACTGCACTTTGAACGCAAATTTCGGGCGTTCAGAAAAAAAGCCAATAAACTCCAAAGTTCATTAACACTGAAAAACGCCCAGGTGTGTATGGGCACATAGGCTAACATAGAGTTCAGTTTATGGGCTTTAAAAAATAAAGCCAAAACTCCAATAAACTGCAGTCTAAGGCTGCGTACACACGATCAGACTGGTCCGATGAAACTGGTCAGTTTCATCGGACCAGTTCGATTGGGTGTACGGCCCATCGGACCGTTGTCCGTCGGACCAAAGTTTTAAAACTTGCTTTAAAATCTGTCAGACGGACACCTGTCCGTCGGACAGATTCGATGGTTAGTATGCAAATGCATCGGACCAAAAACCTGCACATGCTCAGAATCAAGTAGACGCATGCTTGGAAGCATTGAACTTAGTTTTTTCAGCACGTCGTTGTGTTCTACGTCACCGCGTTCTGGTCTGATCGGATTTTTGGTCCGATAGTGTGTACACACATCAGACCATCAGACCACCATCAGACCACTTCAGCCTGGTCCGATGAAAACAGTCCATCGGACCAGTTTCATCTGAGCGGTCTGATCGTGTGTACGCGGCCTTAGGCTCCATGCACACTGAAACTATAGCTAAAAAAGCTAAAAACGCCAGTAGCTTTGCAGGGAGCCTTTCAACGTTTTGTTATCGTTTTTGCAATAGTGTTTATTAGCATTTTTTAGTGTAGCGTTTTTTAGCTTTTTTTTTCAATGGATAAAAAAAAATAAAAAAAATAATGGGCCAGCGTTTTTGAGCGTTTTTTGTCGTTTTGTGCGTTTTTTTGCGTTTTTTCTGCCGAAAAACTGCACTTTGAAAGCAAATTTTGTGAGCTCAGAAAAAAGACAGTAAACTCCAAAGCTCATTAACACTAAAAAACGCCCAGGTGTGCATGGGCACATAGGCTAACATAGAGTTCAGTTTATGGGCTTTTTAAAACAAGCCCAAAACGCCAATAAACTGCAGTTTATCAGATTTAGTGTGCATGGAGCCTTATGGTTTATAAAAAGCTTTGTGAAATAAGCAGCTAGAGAAATGAATCAATGGAACAATGTAGCAAAAACTGTAACTATACTGAACTCATAGGTGTGCGCAGCCTATTGCATTAGGGTGTGCACTCCAAAGCTCAAACACACATGCCCAGTAAATATATAGGGCAATGGACAGCATCGGTAGAGCAGTGGACGATGTCAGTAGGGCAGAGGTTGTTGTCAGTAGTTTATTTGTTTGTTATTACATTCTTTTTTTATAATGTTTTTATACAAAAAACATGTATTATTGCTTTTTACAATCTTGGGGGCTTTGGTGAAATATCAGGGGTCTAAACAGGCCCCTTATGTCTCACTTTTAAGACAAAGAAAGGGACTGGGACAGAGATTCCCCAATCTCTTTCTCACAACCAAGCAGCAGAAGGAATCTGCCCAGCACAGGGTGATTAGGGTGTGCCCAGGCACATCTGGCACACCCTGTGCGCACGCCTATGACTGAACTCAGAAACTCTGCTCAGTTTACCTTTATCAAAGTTTTCTGGGTATGCATAACCTTTCATGATTTTATCATTACTGTTTACAAGATTGCAATGTGTGCTCCTGGATGTTATCTTTTTGCTGATCCAATGTACCGTGAACTTGCACGGTGCAAATTCACACCTGAAGCTGGACATCTCTGTAAATTTGGGCAGAGCTGCTTTTATAGAATTATCTGTTAATAACTGTCAAGCAGTATCTGCCTAACATTTAACCCCCATACACACGATCAGATTTTTCGCAGACAAGCGTCAGACTTTTGTCCGAAGGGCGACCGTTGGCGACCGTTGTCCGCAGAAAATTTTAAAACCTGCCATCCAACATTTGCCCATGAAAAGTCCGACAATTGTCCGTTGGAGTGCACAAACGGTCAGATTTTAGGCCAACAGTCTGTCAACACACAATTCCCGTCGGAAAATGTGTGTACGAGGCCTTAGGCTCCCTGCACACTGGCTTAAAAAAATGCCAGTGTTCTTGGCAGAACAAATGGCTAATTTTGAGCGTTTTTTTTTGTACTAGTGTTCAGTTTAATCTTAAAAATGCAAATCATTCGTTTTTTCTTCCTGCATCTAAATGCTGATCTTAAATACACCTCTAGACTACCTAATGTGCATGGACACATAGGATAACATTCGTTGCTTCTACAGACTCCTCTAGGAGCAACGTTTTTTTTAAGCTAGTGTGCATGGAGCTTCAAAATGTATGTAAACCCAAGAGCAAAAATGTAATATATCGCAGTTGACCACCCTTTGTATGTAGTGGTTACATTACGTTTTCAAATGGTCAATAAAAAGTAAATACGGTCTGAGTACCGACACCAGACCTTCAGGGTCCACAGCATGAGACAGGAACCTTTCAGCTTTGAATGACTTGAAGTGCGATAATTATCTTTTTCAGTATACATTAAGAGCTCTTCTTGTACAGAATTATCTTTTTCAGTATACAATAAGAGCTCTTTTTGTGCAGAACTCTTCCTAGCTTAGCCCTAAATAATAGTTATTGGTTTTGACTACCTTATAAACAGCCTAATTCACACATTTTAGCACATGCTGCTGTAGTACACATTTTGCATCATTGTACAAGTAGGACTTCAAGTTTATGTAAAGCCAGTAGTTACAATTTCCTATAAGCTTTAATCTGTCATAAAAAGTAGCTTACAGTCTATTTATTGTTGCAGTTTCATTGAAATAATACCTGGCGATCCTGCCATGAAGGTCTTTGTTTAGTCACTTCCTGTTATAGGGTAACATTGCCGTTTCCCTGTATGCATAATATGCTCCCGCATTCTCACTCTGTAACAAATACTATGAGACTATAAGGCCACGTACACACGACCGAGAAACTCGTCGGACGAGACACATCGTTTTCCTCGACGAGTTCCTTGTTAGGCTTGTCGAGAATCTTGACAAGCTGTCTTTGCGTACACACTGTCAAGACCAAATCTCCTCGTTCTCAAATGCGGTGATGTACAACACATAGATGGCAGGGGAAGTTCAATTCCACTGGAACAACCCTTGGGGCTTGATTTTACTAATCTCATGTTACTGCGTGTTAAGTAAAAGTTTGGTGAGAGACATTTTCACCTTTCAGTCTGTCTCAGCGTGACAAATGTGCTATTTCCATTACAAACGCTACTTTTACCGAAGGTGCGCAGGTTTTTAAGCATACACACCGACGTGTTTCTCGTCGAAAAACAGCCTGGCGACAAACACGACGAGCAAATTGAGACTCCCGTCGAGAAAAAAGAGAACTTGCTCTCTTTTTTCCACGTCGAGTTCCTCAACAGTTTTCTCGATGACCGGTTTCCTCGGCAAAAAAGCTCTCCCACCAAGTTTCTTGATGGATTCTGTCGCGGAAACTGGTCGTGTGTACGTGGCTAAAGAGGCAGTTTCAACACAGTTTCAACACAAAGTATGCAGGCATGGTCCCTTATTGTTAGGAAACCCACCTCATTTAATGCCATGCTGCCATCGCCGGAGTGCAACCCAATGGGTGAAACAAGAGAAAATGGTATTAAAAATGATTATACATGGTGGCTTAGTAAACTAAATGTCATCAATTTGGCGTTTACTACTTTAAATGTGGTGAAATCAGCTGGATATTAGATACTTATAGATGTTTGACATTTCATACTCATGTCTGACATTCAGAGCTCATCTATTGAGATTTTTGATGGGATATCAATATAGCATGAGGATGTTGAAATCCCTATGCCAGAAGGAACATTTGCTGGCAATAACCAAATGACCAGTTTCTAAAGGAAATTCCTAAAGTGAAAACACACACAGGGCCACATTTATCAAAAATCTCCTAAAGCTGAACTCTGGGCTGCCGGTGCTCTTCTCTCTCTGGTGCTCCCAGGATTGGGGTTAGTCCTTGGTGTCTTTACTAAGGCTGGTCTGACTTGTATGTTATGACATAAGATTGATGTGACCAGTTGGAATGAATGCAAGCCATGCGAACACAAGAACACACAAATCCAATGCTAACAGTTTTCCTGGATACCAGCACCACAAGGCAACGTTGCTAACCATTTAGCTACTGTGCTACTTAGAGACCTGGACAGGTTGCAGCCTTCAAAGACTAAGAAAAGGTCTTTTAGCTTTCTTTGGATGAGAACCTTATGTATTTCTAGTAAGTGGTATTTATGTTGTGTCGTAACAGGAAAATAAATATATTCTTTATAAACTAAAAGTAAGCATGAATTCAGCAGCCTTTACACATAGGTGCACGGTCAAGCCTTACGTCATGGAATGAGCAATAGAGGGGTTGTCATTCCCTCCTACCTGCTTTTAACATGTCTGTAACACGACCCGATGCCCCTGTAGTGTTCACAGTTTGTAATTAGGGAGAGCCAAGCTGTCTGGTTGCACATCATAATTCTGCAGTTATTACCTCTTCCCTTTTCATTTCTCACTTCCGTTCTCCACTAATGAGGGTTTTTCTATTCTGAAGTAGAGACATGAAGAGAATGCTTTGTCTCCATTGACACTATTTATGTCTCTTACCTATGAAGACTAACTTTAGATCACTGTATGGATCTGCCAGAGAACTCTTCAATGCCTCCCACCTCAGAGGCTTTAGTGTCTTACTGCTCCAAGTACAAAAAGCAAGTTTGATAAGATATCGGTAACTTTTTAAAATGTGTTTTTATTTTTTTGTCAGAAAAATAAGAAACTACATTAATTCTGGCATTATTCTGATATGATTTTAGTCCTTTATCATGATAGGTGCTCTCAATGGCCATAAGAGAGGCTCAGAAGGCAAGAAGGGGCGAGGCCAAGCTCAAGGAAAAGTACACATTTGCATATACTGTATATATTCGAGTATAAGCTGAGTTTTTCAGCACTTTTTTTGTGCTGAAAATGTCCCCCATTGCTTATACTCAAGTCACCCTTTTGCGCCAGATGTCCCGGACTTTGGGGACCTGGTACCGGCCGGCCGTAGGTCCCCTGGACGCCAACCTTGGCACACATGTAGCCCCACTCTACCTCTACAAATGTGCAAATATTATTGACCAGGGGACCTACGGCCATTCCATTGCTCAGGTTCATTACAAGTTTACTTACTAAAGTGGAACTAAACTCTAGACATGTGCACACTGAAATATTTTCTTTCGTATTTTCGTTTTCGTCCGAAAAACACATTTATTTAGTTACTCCCGAAATTCGTTTTTATTTATTTAATTTTTCGTTAAAAAAATGCATTCGTCCGAAAATCCAAATTACGGTCGAATCTGTCATTGAAGGCTTATGGTGTCTGTCAAATGTTCTAAGAAAAAAAAAAAAAAAGATTCGAAAGAATCTTTAAAAAAATAATAATTCACTCTTCATGTCGAATCTTTTCTCTCTGTCAAATCTTTTATCTCTATGTCAAACCTTTTCTCTCTATTTCGATTCTTCATGTCTCTATAATGTCGAATCTATTCTCTCTATGTAGAATAATATTGGACTAATAGAGTAAAGGTTAGGCACGACCGCAAAGAAAACAAAAATAAAGCATTTGTTTATGTCGGATCTTTCGGTTTTCGTTTTCTGTGCTTTCGTTGTCGTTTGTTGAAACGATAACGAAAATACCTGAAATTTGGCCGAAAATGCATTCGGAATAAAACTCCACCTCCGCTCCAACGATGTAACACGCATACACAACTCAGTGGATTCTAAGGAAGGCTGCAATCATGGAAGGCATTTTTTTTTATTGCAGAGGAGACATGGCAAAAAAGAGCCTGCCTGTTTGCATTTTTTTGTTTGTGCTTTTTTATTTTATTTAAAGTTGATGTAAACCCTCCCCTATACCCAGTGAAGTGAATAGCCTCAGATGATACACAGAGATGAAACAAATCTCCCTACATACGTTTTATTTGTATATCTGCTGTCTTCAGTTCTTTATACAGTTTAGAAAGTGCATATCGTGTTAGATTTTTTTTTTTCCTGTTTCAGCTGTGGGTGTTGAGTCTGGGCAAACACTGTGTGACAGCTGACTGGAGGAAAGGCACAAGCCCACCTCCACAAAGGATGAGGAAGGAAGGAAAGTGCAGAGCTGTGCTGTGAATAGACAAGCTCTGTGCTAATCTATTTATAGCACCCACCCCGACACAACTTTCCAGCTGCTTTTATCTCCCATGTTGGAGAACTTGTCATAAGTTATCATGTTAATAACAGAAGAATGGAGCAGCATAAAGACACAGGACTTAGGGCTTTGGAGATAGATAAGTAAACACTACCGATATATGTATGCAGGTCAAATTTAATGAATCCAGTTTACATCCATTTTAAGGTATATTCAAAGTCAAAGGTTTGCTTTTAGTTTTGGAAGTGTGGAAGGGTTAGAACATCTGTCAGGTTTTTATTGATGGTTGTGTATGCACTGAGGATACTGATGCTCTCTATTTGTCCTGATTATCATTGTCACCAAGATAGGAAGGAAAATCCAGAAGGGAAGATGAAGGGAAACCTTCCAAAGGGCAACAGTGACAATAACAATGAATGTCTAAATGGGTATTTCCCCTCACTGTGTTGAGATATCCTCTGGCTTTCTATTGTGTTTTCAGTGCAGGAAATGAAGGGAATTCATCCTCTCAGGACACAACAAGAAACACAGACATAGGTTTTAATGTCCTTCTCTATTCAAGAAACAAGATTCAAGAAACAAAACACATTTTGGCTTTAGATAACTGTTCGGTCAGAGCTGTGTTGCCAGCACCTAAATGAAAAGCAGATACTATTTTAAAACAATTTGATGCTAAATTAACTAATTACGATTAATATAATCATTTAACAATTTTATATTATTATTTTCTTGAAAAGTGAAAGCATTTAAAGCAGGGGTCTCTAAATGGCCCGCAGGCAGGGCGGGTGCCGCGGAAGTGTAGTGCATTAAGAGTAGCGCAGGAAGCGTCCATCAGAGGTTCACTTCTCTCTCATGTCACACTGCTACTCCCTGGCGGCCCCTCCTCTCTTCTCGTCCATCCCCATTTGCTTGTGACATCATCTGGGATGGACGAGAAGAGAGGAGGGGCCGCTGGGGTGTAGCAGCGTGACATGAGAGAGAAGTGAACCTCTGACAGACGCTTCCTGCACTGCTCTGCATCTGAAGAAAACAACAAGTAAACGCTGACCTTTGCCCTAATTTGCTCTCATGTGCCCTGATGTGCTCTGATTGTGCCCTGATGTGCTCTGATTGTGCCCCATGTACCCTCATGTGCCATGTACCCTCATGTGCCCTGATGTGCCATGTGCCCCATGTACCCTGATGTGCCTCATGTACCCTGATGTGCCTCATGTACCCTGATGTGCTGGGCTCTGTACATCAGGGTACCCTGTGCCCTGTACCCTGATGTGCCATGTGCCCTGTACTGATGTGCTGTGCCTGAAGTGCCCTGGTGTGCTCTTATGTTCCCTGATTGTGCTCTGATTGTGGCCCATGCACCCTGATGTGTGCCATGTACCCTGATTTGCTGGGCTTTGTACCCTGATGTGCTGTTTCATGTGCCCTGTACCCTGATGTGCCATGTGCCCTGTCCTGATGTGCCATGTCCTGTACCCTGATGTGCCATGTGCCTTGTCCTGATATGTCCTGTCCTGATGTGCCGTGCCCTGTACCCTGATGTGGCCTGTTGTGCTGTACCCCTATGTGCTGTGCTCTGTACCCTGATGTGCTGTGCTCTGATGTGCTGGGCTCTGTACCCTGATGTGCTGTGCCCTGTACCCTGATGTGCTGTGCCCTGTACCCTGATGTGCGCTGTGCCCTGATGTGCGTTGTGACCTGATGTGCGCTGTGCCCTGTACCCTGATGTGCTGTGCCCTGTACCCTGATGTGCTGTGCTCTGTGCCCTGATGTGCGCTGTGCCCTGTACCCATATGTGCTGTACCCTGATGTGCTGTGCCCTGATGTGCTGTGCCCTGTGCCCTGATTTGCTGGGCTCTGTGCCTTGATGTGCTGTACCCTGATGTGCTGTGCCCTGTACCCTGATGTGCTGTGCCCTGATGTGCTGTGCCCTGATGTGCTGTGCCCTGTGCCCTGATGTGCTGTGCCCTGATTTGCTGGGCTCTGAGCCTTGATGTGCTGTGCCATGATGGTGAGTGGTCAGTGTGTAGTGTAGTGGTCTGTCGGCAGTGTGCAGTGTAGTGGTCTGTGTGCAGTGTAGTGGTCCATGTGCAGTGGTTCGTGTGCAGTGGTTCGTGTGCAGTGGTTCGTGTGCAGTGGTTCATGTACAGTGGTTTGTGTGCAGTGGTTCGTGTGCAGTGGTTCGTGTGCAGTGGTCCGTGTGCAGTGGTCCGTGTGCAGTGCAGTGGTCAGGGTTAATAATGCGTTTGCTGACACCAATACAAGGGGTTAATAATGCGTCTGCTGACACCAGTGCTGGGGAATAATAATGTGTCCGCTGAAACCAGTGCTGGGGTTAATAATATGTCTCCACTGACACCAGTGCTGGGGGTTAATAATGTGTCCGCTGACACCAGTGCTGGGGTTAATAATGCGTCCACTGACACCAGTGATGGGGGTTAATAATGCGTCCACTGACACCAGTACTGTTTTTGAAGTTTGAAAGTTTGCATGCGGCCCACCATGGGATATGAAAACTTGCGGCCCTCAGGCAATTTGAGTTTGAGACCCCTGATTTAAAGTATAGCTCAAGGCAAAATTAATAACCCAACCAGGACACAGCAGCAACAAAAAGCAACATGGGAAAAGTTGTACTTGGAGTTGGGCTTCAAAGTGACTCTGTTACTCAAAGAATAGAGGTGCCTGCACATACTTGTCTTAGCTTTTATCACTCTCTCTATGCCTGAATGTCATAATTTAATTATCACAGAGTAGGGTAGGAAAGGGTTTTAGAACCTTTGTTCATGCCACTTTTGGGAGACTTTCACGTTTTGTAGTGGTGTCAAAGTGAAGGGCAATCTAAAATTTTATAATTTCCACCAAAACAGGTGTAGGGATTTGCTAGTATCACATTGTAATGTATAATTATGCATGTTGCTTTCTGACTTGGGGTTTTTTGGGTTAATATCCTGGAAGGGGGAAGTGGAGAGAAAGAGAATGGCTCAGTTCTTTCTATGCTACTAAGAGACAATTATTGCCAGATAACTAGAACTGCGTTCCAGGTTGGTTGGGTAATGTTTTGAGGTTCTCCTCATTACCACAGATCTTGTCTTCAGGTCTCTGACACAAAGACAGATCCCGCATCTTTTTCAGAGGCCCCTGCAGTGGGACTTTGCTGCAGCATTCATCTGGAGGTATCTCTATTATTAACTGCCATATTTATCAGCGTATAACACGCACAAGCATATAACACGCACCCTAACTTTAAGAGGGAAGTTTCAGGAAAAAAAACTTTCCACAGGCCCCTGCGTATAACACGCAGACACAGTTTACCCTCTATTTTCAGTGAGTGTTATACGGCAATAAATACGGTATATATATATATATATATATATATATATATACCCAGGTACATGTGCGCAGTTCCATCAGGACTCCTATCGAGTTCTTTGCTGATAATATCTGTTTGTACATTGAATGTATGTATTGTTATTATTATCATCCTATATAAAGCTTGTGTTTATTTCTATACTGGTGTGCATCTATATATGTATGGTTAAAGTTATATGCTGCTTGCAGAAGTTCTTCTTCCAATTACTTTGATTAAACTTTGATTATATTACCGGTTCAATTGCCAGGAAGAGAATGCCCTCTGTTCACAGACGGCATTCAGAATGCATTCTGTTCACAGAGGCACTGTCCTGGACTCTCCCTACTTGATTATCAATCCCGCTCTTACACTTAGAGAAGGTTCTGAGGTTATGGTTCTCTCATTTAACTATAGGTTTAGCGCAACATCCTGTTTGGATAGGGCCATTTTTCATAGCCCCCCCAAAGTGGGCAACACAGGAATAAAGGCGAAACCTTCAATTGGGGACACTTTCTCCAGTGACAACCATAACAGGTAGGATTTCCTATACTTCGGGGAGATATCTTGTAACTTCCTGTGGTATCTTCTTGATCACAATACACATTACATTGTATTTACATCTTTGACCTAGTCTCAAAATACCAACCTAATCGTTCTTTGTTCTTCTCAAGACCTCCTGCTCTATAGCTCCCTCATCGCCTCCTCCCATGCTCGCCTCCAGGACTTTTCCAGAGCCTCTCCAATCCTATGGAACTCCTTTACCCAAACTTTCTGATTATCTCCTACTCTATTAGATTTTAGACGATCCCTGAAAACACTCCTCTTCAGAGAATCCTATCCTAACCACACCTAACAACTGTATTTTCATTTTCTCCATCTGATCACCCCCCACAGCTATTACCTGTTGTTCCACTTGATCCCTCCTTCTAGATAGAATGTACGCTCTAATCCCTGTGATCCCTTCTGTATTGAATTGTATTGTAACTGTACTGTCTGCCGCCATGTTGTAAAGCGCTGAGCAAACTGTTGGCTCTATATAAATCTTGAATAATAATAATAATAGTAGAATATTTGTACAGTCTCTTTTATATTTATCAAAACTATGTAATATTAGGACTTTCCTACACTATCCAATTCAATTGTATCCAATCAGGTAGTACCTTGCACTACATCGCTGGTGGCAGATCAAAAAGATATTGTACAAAAAGATTGTACTGAGTATGATGAATTTAATGGAGTTGAAATGTCCCCAATGAGAACACAGGCAGCAAAAAAAAACGGAAATTTTCTCTAATCTTTCCCATTTCTATCCAAAACCAAAATAGGTTTGTGCTGGAGTCACACCTTAAGTATGAATTTGAAAAAAGTTATCCATTAGAAGTGGATCATAACAAAAGGTGAAAGGATTTTTTTTCTCTAACAGGGTCCAGAGCTTTTAATAATGCAATCGAAAGAAGAACAGAATATAAATAGGTTTACACTAATAGCATAAATCCCTGAACAATTTAACCCCTTGAATTACAGATCAGTACGCACTTGCAGGGAAGGATTTGTTAAAGAGTTGAAACGCTCGGGACACCTGCTGAATGTTTGGTAACTGATCAGTCTCGTCTGGAATATAAAATCTGCACTGTAGCCTCATAATGAATACAAAGCAGGGAGAGTTGTTCAAACTGCTGCAGGCTACAATTTGGCAGATGTATGCTGTTTTCGATGAAGGGGGTATAATACCTAGCCAGCCATAAATATAACAACGTTCTTTAAAAAATGAGCAGTAACCATTGTAAAACCATGAGCTCTTCACTTTGTGTGGAAATTTATTCCAAATGACATATCTTGTTCATCTCCAAGTGAGGGAGTGTTTCATTATCCCTCATCCCACCCTATCGCCATCACACAACAAATAAGGTTGAGAGAGGTCACAGATTTGGCTCAGAACACACTTGCTGAATCTGCAATGACAGACTGGGGAGAAGATGGGATTTTAATACACCTAACGTAAAAGAAAACTTTAAATCGCTATCTTTTCAGGGCAAAAATTATGAAACACTGGGATCTTGTTGAGGAGAGGATAGCTCATTAATTAGGAGAGTCACTTAAAGTGAATGTAAACAATCACCTTATAAAACAACCCATTCAGTTTAACATAGAACTGAAAGGCAAAACATTATAAAAAACATTTGTTCCCACTTTTATAAGTGATCACATAACCTCTGTTCTCAGCTCCATAAGAGCTGGGGTAGGAGATGCAACAGTACACTAAGCTTTCCAGTGAAAGATTGTGTGTGCTGGGGGGGGGGGGTGTCATGACAAGTCTGATCATTAGAAAAGAGCAGGAAAAGCTCCCAGCACAGCTAGATAACTCACCACAGTGTGTTCTCCTGCTTAGTGTGGTCAGTTTTTAATAGGAAAGCAGAGTGACTGACAGGAACAAGGGGGATTTCACACAAAGGAAACAATACAAAGATAACAGGATACATGGTAGGGTAGGCACATATCAGGAATATGAAATGTTGGGTTAACTTACTTTCTAATCTGGGCGTAGACAATTTGTTTTTATTTTGTTCAACCAGCAGGTTGAATGAAAAAAAAAAAGATCGGATTCCCCCATTCACACATTCAATGTAGATGGGGGAGTCCTTCCCACTGAGCTATTGTATTTTGACAGTTGGTAGACTTCCCTGCCATCGGGATACAATGATGAGTGTTGCCGACTATGGCTGGTGACACTGATCCTTTGGGAAAAAACCGACAAGCTTGTTGTACACAAGTCGATAGATATCAACGTGTGTACAACAGGTCAAACCATACATGGGCGTGAATTTCAATCCATGTATGGCCGGCTTTAGAGAATGGGAAGAATAGGTCATCAAGGAGATCACCACACTCTTCTCAGAAACTGGCACAGACTGGAAGAAGGACAGTGGATGCTGGTTGTTAAGTCTCAGTAAATAAAATCTCCCACGTTGCGGCGCTTTCGAATCGTTTTTCAGTCGCTTTGGAAGCGATGCCCATTCATTCCAATAGGCAGGGCGTTTTGGGAGCGCTAAATACAGCACTCCCAATCCGCCCCAAAGATGCTGCTTGCAGGACTTTTTGGAATCCCCCGCAAGCGCACCGCCCAAATGTGAAAAGTCACACTTGAATGAATGGGAGGCGGTTTTTAGGTGCTTAGCAGAGGCTATTTCCAGCTCTAAAGTGCCTGAAAACAGCCCCAGTGTGAAAGGGGTCTTAAACTGAGCGGCGCTTTACCACGAATGCGGCCGCAGCCCCAGTGTGAAAAGGGTCTAAAAGCTCACACTCCTTGCTTATTTGAAAGCTCTAGCTATGGTTAAGCAAGGGTCATATCATACTTATGCAGAGGCCTTCCACACAGAGAGAAAAAGTCCTTCTCTACACTATGATGATGACAATAGGCTTTTCCACTCTGACTGGGGCTATTTTCTAAAGAATATTAACTTGTAGACTGCACCTGAAATTTATTAATTGAACGTTCACTTGGACTTTAACTCATCATTGCTTTCCTCTTCTAATACAGAATTGAGGAATAGCAAATGTAATCCAGGTTTTAGAGCTTTATAACAATGGGATTTGATATAGATGACAGCCCCTCCATACACTACACAGATGATCATTGGCATAGAGATGTTACATAATGTAGACTGTTACAGTGTTCTTTTTCTGCACCGTGGGGTAATGAAGGGGAGAGTTGTACACCCAATTTCCAGTCATGAATGTCCATCCTGCCTCAAACGCTCTACATGCAGGAAAATAAACAAACTAAATTTGACGAATCTGCTTTAATAGATCAATGCAGGACATGTGGTTTACACATCTGCTCTTTCCTCCTACTAATGTCTGTATAGAAAGCTTAATTAACATATATAGATCTGTGGCCGTATTTCTTCGGTCTTTCGTGTCCACTCATTTCATTTTACAGCACTCAATCAAACCTACTAAAAGTCAATGAACACACAGGGATATCATATAGAAAAGAGAGTGATCGTCTAATGAAACCAGAACTTCTTCATTGCACAAATAGCAGTAATGGCTTTAGCCTTTAAAAACTGCACACAGCCTTTTCACTAATCAAACTGCAGTATTACGCTACAATTTCTGACAAATCAACAACGACAGACTTAATTTAGCCAATGACTGCTATGCCTGGAGACAATTACAGTGTAAAAATTACCTAAAATCTACTTCAGAGCTAAAATGCAGCCTAATCATATGCTTATAGACAAAACAAAAGACAAAAAAAGACCCTCTATGACAGCAGTAATGTTGATTAATATTTTGGGGGTGATTTACTAAAGGCAAAAAGACTTGCACTTTGCAAAGGGAAGCATGGAATTCACAAAGCAAATGCTCCCAACGTTGCGCCGGCGTAACGTAAGTTCGTAGACGTAAGCCGGCCTAAGTCAAAGTAGGTGGAAGTGGGCTGGAAGAGGGCGTGATACATTTAAATGAAGCGTGACCCCATGCAAATGATGGGCTGAGCGTCACGCAAGTACTTAAAACAAACTACGCATGCGTCATACCTTGGACGCATCCCAGTGCGCATGAGTTGTGCCTCCAATATGGGGAATAACTTAACGCCGGACGCACGACTTACGCAAACCGCGTATATTATGCGCCGGGCGCAAGTACATTCATGAATCGACGTATCTCCCTCATTTCCATATTTAAATAGGAAATCAATGGGAGCACCAGATGCGTCCAGCGTAACTATGCGCCCACGATACGCCGGCGTAGGCAAGTTAAGTCGGTGGACTGAAGCCAGTTTTAAGGCGTATCTTAGTTCTGTGGGCACGTGCACAGATACGACGGCGCATATTTACATATATCGAGATACGTCGGCGTAAGTGCTTTGTGAATCCGGGCCGTAGTATTCAGTCTCCAATGTCTGAGCAGTGTTCAATGAAAAGAGTCAGTACTGGTTACCACATTCAACTGAACGCTAATAGCTTCACACAGTAGTAAAGGCATGGTGAAAGAACACAACAAAAAGTCATATTTGGACAATAAGCGGTAACACATTCTTATTTATTAGTCGCTGTATTTTTTATTTGTTTTTATGTTCGGTAAAGATACTGCAAGTGCATATGAATATTATAAAAACACTATTACTCATTACAAATGCTTAACGTTGTAGCATTTTCAGCTGCTGAAAATTACGTTCTGGACCAGTCTTTCTCAACCTTTTTAACATGGCGGAACCCTTGAAATAACTTTCATTCTCATTAAACCACTGATAATAATTGTATCTACATCTCACTGTACCCTAGTTAAGAAAGGCTGTTCTAGATAATAGTTACATTGCGCTTATGAATTAGGAACCCAACGTTTCTTTAGCTGTTTGAAATAGTAAAAAATATGGCAGGGTGCAAGGAACAAGTGCTAAAGGGTCAGAGACTACAGTCTTCTCTTACCATACTGAATCACATCATACAGTTGAGATTATTCGCTTATTTAGAAAACAGAGACAACCCATGTATACCTATAACCTATAATATCCAGTCAACTGGGAGAATACTATGCCAAAAACAATTCCAATAGTCTCGTTGGGAAATCTGGCCAGAATCTCGACAAGAAAAATAGAGAACCTGCGATCTATTTTCTCATCGAGATTCTTGTCGGCCTGAGAGAAACCCGAGAGTGTGTATACTTACCTGTCGCCGTGGAAACCCGCGCATGCTTGAAATTACTTTGACGCATGCGTGATAGCTTCCACGGCATTGGTAGGGTGAAGCAAGATGGCGGCGACGGCATCGAATGTGATGAGCACATACTCGTTGTATGCGATGATGTCACCATGTTCTTGCCTTTCTAGAGAACCGCAGTTCTTTTGAAAGGTCAGTGTGTAGGCGGCAAGAGATTCTTGCCAAGAATCTTGTCGGGAAAAACAACGTTTTTTCCTGACGAGATTCTTGCCCGTGTGTACGAGGCCTAAGTCAAATTAAGCCGCAGGCGCCACTCCTGGTGGTGCCCTTCCGTCAATTCCTCTAAGTTTCAGCTTTGCCTAAGGCCTCTTACACACTGGCAAGAATCTAATTTCGAGCATGCGCAGGTTTTCACTGCGACGCCGACAAGAATCTCAAAGAGAAAATAGAGCGCAGGTTCTCTATTTTTCTCGTCGAGATTCTGGCCAAATTTCCTGACGAGAAACCTGAAAGCCTCATACACACAAATGGTTTTCTCGGCAAGAAAGCTCTGCCAGCAGTTTTCTTGCTATTTTGTTTGAGGCCTGGTGTGTACGAGGCCCAAGAGTTATAGACCGTGACTTTAAACAGCAGTAGACCATGAAAATGTAATATTGTACACAATAGAACAGATTCCAGAATTTCTTTTGGTTGACTACTCCTATGCTTCAACTGCAGTTGTCCATTCAAATTTCTACTCTTCTATTCACTGAAAATACCCCCTCACTCCAGTTTAATCTGTTACCCTGACCATGATAACACAAACCACAACCACTTGTCTTTTTACTAAGTACTATGCTCATTCACTATCACTTCATTGAAGCCCAGTTATTACTGCCAGTGCATGTGCCAGCTTCTGCATACAGCATCCACAAATTTCTCCAATGTGGCTGCCAAGGTCCAAAACTTGGCAATATTTATTGCTATAGATCCTCTAGCCCAGTGGTCTCCAAACTGTGGCCCGAGGGCCGAATGTGGCCCTTTGCGTGCCTTTATCTGGCCTTTGTAGCAATATTCAATTGACTGACACCAATGATGGGGCACCATTCCATCTACTACTACTGACACCATCAATGAAGAACACATCTCCTTGTCTTTTTACTAAGTACTATGCTCATTCACTATCACTTCATTGAAGCCCAGTTATTACTGCCAGTGCATGTGCCAGCTTCTGCATACAGCATCCACAAATTTCTCCAATGTGGCTGCCAAGGTCCAAAACTTGGCAATATTTAATGCTATAGATCCTCTAGCCCAGTGGTCTCCAAACTGTGGCCCGAGGGCCGAATGTGGCCCTTTGCTTGCCTTTACCTGGCCTTTGTAGCAATATTCAATTGACTGACACCAATGATGGGGCACCATTCCATCTACTACTACTGACACCATCAATGAAGTACAAATCTCCTCATTGATATCAAGAATGGGTCACTATTTCTCTCATTAAAACCAATGATGGGCACTGAAACCGAGGCATTTTCTACCTTCACTGTGCACAGTCTGGCCCCCTAAAGCCTGGAGGACAGTAAACTGGCCCTTTGCTTAAAAAGGTTGGAGACCCCTGCTATAGCCCTATCAATCCTCTGTATATGCAGCCTCATTGAAAAATGCTGAATACTCATGTAAAAGTGCCTGATCCTTTCAAAATAAGTGGCTGCTGCAGGCAAGGGCCAATAGTTATGCACTTTTCCCTGACGACCATAGTGAAGCTAGACTCCATAGCACTAATAAAAAGGTCACCAGACATACCATAAACATTCCTTCAAAGCCTTGACCCCTACTGGTCAAACCATTTCCTTTCCAATGCAATGTTGTGTCTGTTGTACAAAGCTGCACCACCACTTCAGGCATGGCCCAGATATTGGTGAAATTGGTTCTTCTGACTTGTAACTTACTTCGAAAAGCTTAGCACCAGATTTTAATTTAGGAATATTTCATATTTACAGTAGGTAATCTTAAACAAATTATCACCCCTCAGAAAGTCTCTCTAGTATCTATTTGACATTAAAAGAGAGCTATTATGTTTATTTCTGTATATTGGAATATTATTTGTAATCCGGAACCACTTTCCTTATTTCCTAGGACTCTGTTTTTAAGTACCTAATTAAGTACAATGATTGGCTTCAGGGTGGAGTTTTTTTATATGTGAAAAAGTCCTGTATTTTAAAGTCCTGTCAGTTTATATGCTATGATTATGGCTCCCACCAAAACGCATTAGCTCTTTTAATGTTACTGATATGTAGCCAATAAAAACTGCAACACAAATAACAGAGTTGCCAGTTCTTTTGCATCGTTTGAAGTTATCTGGAGTGTGGGAAGACACTTTGAACCAGAGCACCTGTGTGCAGATTCCTTGCTTGGACTCAGAGGCTTCCCATAGTGAGTGCTACATCTATGTTCTCTTTCAGTGTCTCCACTCTGTATAGAGGAGCAAAGGAGACATATTTGGACAAGCAGCGTTATCATCACCCCCTCAACTGTCCAGCTTAAAGCGGAAGTAAACCCATCCATAAAACAGTTTAATTTCCTGCATGTGCCTGAAATGTAACACTCCCATTGGTTGGGCTCTCAACCAAGCTGTCAAACCATTCAATGACTGGTGTCATAACTGATCACATATGCAGCATCATGGCAGTTGTAGATTAAACAGAGGCAAAGATGGCAGCTTCCTTGGCTGAAAACGATAGGGGGGGGGGGGGGTTATACTTTACTCTGCAGGTGAATGGAACCCAACCGCAACCACCCTGCAACCACATGCAATGCACATGGTTGTGACACAGTATGGTTGATTTACTAAAACTGGAGAGTGCAAAATCTGGTGCAGCTCTGCATAGAAACCAATCAGCTTCCATTTTTTTTTTGTCAGTGCTTAATTGAACAAGCTGAAGTTATAAGCTAATTGGTTACCATGCACAACTGCACCAGATTTTGCACTCTGCAGTTTTAGTAAATCAACCCCAGTGGTGTTGCATTTCCAGGGTTAAAACTGGCAATATGTTACCCCCTCCCCATCTGTTAACATGCTTCTGAAAAATAACCCACCATAAATCACTTTTCAGAGGCAACAAAAGCCATCACTAGTTGAAACATAGCCTTACATCAATAAGATAAAGGTTTTACACCCCTGTCAATGTTAAATAGTTTGTCTCAACCCACACCGTTTCTGGACAGCTTAGTCTGTTAAAAAAAATTGAAAGATAACAGACAAAAAGCCTAAAAAAATAAAGCCTAAATCTAAGAAAAGGAAAGTTGCAATACAATAAATGTACCAAAGTTCCTACAGATAGCTTAAAGATTTCCTAGAGATGTAAATAAATATATATTCCCACCGCGAAGCTGGCTTTCCAAACACAACCACGGTGATGTCACCATTCTGAAAGCATTTCAAATATTCTGTGTCTGATGGTTATTGAGCCCAATGCTTGCACTACACATAAAAGAAAAGACCTAGCACAATTCCCACATTGCCAACAAAAAAATTAGGATTAAGAAGGAGTTTTCTCCGGCCTTACTTCTGCAGGTTGGAATGTCACAGTATTTCCAATACACTCCATCCTCATGCTCGGCTATGTAACACCAGGGACTGATATCACCATCTGGGTTCCTGGCAAAACAAGAAAAAAGATCATAGAATTAGGGGAGTAAAGAGAATGGAGTATACATTGTGCTTAACTGTAAACACTAAAAGTGATGAACTTGTGAAGCATGCCATGATGGCATAAGCCCTGTGATGTAACACTGTAAAAAGAGCAATATAGTGCTTTTACCTACTTAAACCAGTATGAAATCAGATTTTAGCAATGTGCCGAAGGGTAACCTAAGAAAAGCCTTTAGGTGACAGGTTGCTACAAGCTGATTAACATCAATTTTAAGTTTGAAATGTTCAAACATTTGTTACTTTGGTTCCAATCCACAAGTTTGCCATTGCTCTTGAACCTCAAACATTGTGCTCCCCAATAAAGTGTAATGGAACGATGATAGTCATACAAAAGATTTTGTGAATCCTGAAAATGAATGACACATACTGTATATTGAAAACATATTTATAAAGCGGGAAAAGTGACTTTGACCAAACATTCACTGGTGGTAAATTAATTGTTGTCATTTAAAACCCATGTACCTTAACCCATGTACCTTAACCCAATAGGGTCAATAGTGGTGGACAGGCATCGTGATTGACAATAGATTTTTATATTTTAATACAGTAGAACCTCGGATTACGAGCATAATCTGTTCCAGGAGTATGCTCGTAATCCAAAGTACTCGCATATCAAAGTCAATGGAAAGTCAATGAAAACTAAAATAATTTATTCTGCATTGACTTCAATGGGATGCAATACCGAATGCGGCCAGAGGTGGGGGTGCCAGAGAGCGCCGAAAACGTCCGAAAAGGCCGAAAAGGCCCGAGGACATTTCAGCTTGTTTCCTGCACCCCGTACCTCAGGCCAAATGAGGTACTGCGGGCCAATGTTTGGCTTTTCTCGGCTCCTGCAGGCCTATTTTCTGCTCTGTTTGGCTTCTGCGCCTCCGTACCTCAGGCCAAATGAGGTACTGCAGGCCTATTTAGCGTGAATTCTGCTGGTCTTGCAAAACGACACTCGCAAACTCAGTCAGAATAAAGAAAAAAAAGTTGTTCACAAATGAAAACGCTCTCAAACCAAGTTGCTCTTAAACCGAGGTTCCACTGTAAAGGACTTGTCAAAAACTCATGTTGTGTCTTTACTCATTTATTACACTTTTTTGGTGAATGGGCAGGGCTACCCCCTACTCATTCACATGGGGGAGGCGGGCTTCGGGGGGCATCAAAATTCTGAATGAGCCCACCTCCCGCATGCCCCCACAACGTCCGGCCAGGATTGTGGGGGAAGAGGCCCATGTCCCAAGGTGCTTTGGGGGGGCAGAGACCCCCCTGCCCAAAGCACCCCCCCATGTTAAGGGCATGTGGCCTGGTATCGTTCAGGGAGAGGGTGCTCGTCTCCCTTCTTTCCTTACCTGCAGGAGGCTGCATGCTTCAGATAATGGTCTTTTATGGATTTTGGGGGGGATTTAAATGGTGTGGGGTTTCCCTCGAAATCCATACCAGACCCGAAGGGCCAAGGATTAGAAAGGAACTTTTTTTGCTGATTCTTTTATTATCGGTAATTCTTGTTCTTACATTCAGCTGTTGACTCATTGGTTGTAAGGACACGGCAGCTGGCTTCCTGGCCTGCTCCTTAAAGCCGAGTTCCACCCAAAAGTGGAACTTCTGCTTTAAGCACTCCTTCGCCCCCTGACATGCCATATGGCGTGTAAATTTTTTTTGGGGGGGTGTGTAACCTTTTTTTTAGTGCTACTTCCTGTCCCACTTCCTCCTTCCTTTTTTTTTGGTTGACTAGGTAACTCCTCCTCTTGCCCTAGGCGGCCCCTCCCTGCCAGCGATATTCTGGGACACAGCTCATGGGGCTTATTTAACTCCCACAATTTCTTCAGTGACCTCCAGCCCCTATTTCTTCTAAACAAAGCAGAAAAGGTGGCACACTTCAACATACTAAATGCTCTTGCAGATGGGCAAGTCCTGCCTAGGATCATCTAATACGAATGACAACAATGGCAACACAAGGCATTTGTTTTAGTTGCTGTATATTTTAGAGAGGCTTGGAGGAAAGTACATTTTTTTCCCCAAACATACATGTATTGAAGAGGAGTTAAAAGTCTCACAGCTCTGCACCAAACTCAAGTAAATAATGAACAAACCAATATTAAATCATTGACTCTAAGGCCGCGTACACATGACCGGTTTTCTCGACAGAATCCATCAAGAAACTTGGTGGCAGAGCTTTTTTTTTGCGGAGGAAACCGGTTGTGTGTATGCTTTTCTTTTTTTTCTTTTTTTTTTTTTTTAAACAGAGAGGCCAGTCCGTCCGGACCAATTCACATACATTTCACAAAGCATAAAGAAGGCAATTAGAAGACAAAAAAAAACCAACAACACGGTCAGACTTAAAAAACAACATAGGGATATAGACAATGACATCCATTACGTGGATCCAAAATGTAACTTTTGGCCCCTGGAAGTAGTGAGTCCCTGAGGGGCTTGAGCCGACCGTATATGGCCATAAAAGCCAGGGCGCGGGAGCCATGGCAGGTCATCCTGTGGAACCCTGCATATCTCCAACATGCTGTCTCCATCTTTCTCACCTAGTATGCATGGCTTTATGGGTGTTGGTGGGAATCTCAGCTTCTGGGCCCGGATAACTTAGCCTCTCCTCCATTTTTCATTTTCCCAAATGGATAAGAACCAGAGGTGTGTATGCTTTTAATCGAGAAAACCGTTGAGGAACTCGACGAGGAAAAAAGAGAGCAAGTTCTCTTTTTCCTCGACAGGAGTCTTAATTTCCTCGTCGCGTTTCTCGTTAGGCGCACCTTCGGTAAAAGTAGCGTTTGTAATGGAAATCGCACATTTGTCATGCTGTAACACACTGAAAAGTGCAAATGTCTCTTACCAAACTTTTTCCTAACACACAGTAACATGAGCTTAGCAAAAGCAGCCCCAAGGGTTGTGCCAGTGGAATCGAACTTCCCCTGTCGTTGTATGTATTGAAGTCACCGCGTTTGAGAAGGAGGAGATTTGGTCTTAACAGTGTGTACGCAAAGACAGCTAGTCAAGTTTCTTGACAAGCCTAACAAGAAACTCATCAAGGAAAACAATGTGTCTTTCCCGACGAGTTCCTCGGTCGTGTGTACGAGGCCTTAGAGAAAGTGGAGCAATTGAAGCTTTCAGCGGATGAATCCATAAGTCCATGAGTCCATTAAGAAAGAAAATAAATGTGTCAATAGAAAGAGTATATTATATAGTATATTATATATATGTTATGGCACATGGTGGGCATGGCATGGGGGAGTATTCTGGATTGCTTGACTGCATTAAAGTTACGTACATATTTTATGTAATTATTAATGCTTAACATTAAATAAACAGCAGAGCGAACCTGCCACTTATTTTTATAGAATACTACATTGAGCAATGGAAACAGCAGGCTGTAACCCATATGCGATTCTACAATACAGTGATTGAGTTTTTCAGCCTTTTGTTAAGTCCAACAAATATTTAATTTTCTTATTAATCCTCTTAACTAGCTTTAAATAGCTATTTAACCTAAAATTCACTTTATAAAAGCAGAGGCACTAAGACCAGTTATAATTCAGTAAGTCGTGGGAGTGTACAAAAGGCTAAACAAATTGGCCTCCATTTTTTCTGTTGCGTTTTGAATTTCACATTGTTCATGCATTATGATTTCACAAATGAAATCTCTGTTACGTGCAGATTAATTTACTAAGAATGATGCAGGATAGTCTAAGACAATTTAAAATCTACACTGACGTAAAATGGAGAACGCAAGTCGTGAACTTCTGACCTGACCCAATCAATTGTTTTTGAGACCAGTGTTAAACAGGAATGAGAGTAAGCGAAAAGACCTGATAAATGCAGGGGGCAACTTTGCATTTCGATCAAATAAGGGTTTGCTTTAAAAATGGATTTTGGGACTCACAATACAGCAATGAGTACCTTTTGTTCTAAGTTATGCACAATAAGTAATCAGAACTAACGCCGATCTGATTTTTCGTTGGAAAAACCTTGGATGCCTAACATTTTGAAAGCTGTCAAAAACATCCATTATCAAGAACTTTCATTACTACTTTTGTAATAATTGCATTTAAATTACAAAGCTTTAAAGCCCCATTGGAGCATAGGTACAACTTGGCCTCCTCAAACAACGTCACATTACAGGGAGTGCAGAATTATTAGGCAAATGAGTATTTTGACCACATCATCCTCTTTATGCATGTTGTCTTACTCCAAGCTGTATAGGCTCGAAAGCCTACTACCAATTAAGCATATTAGGTGATGTGCAGCTCTGTAATGAGAAGGGGTGTGGTCTAATGACATCAACACCCTATATCAGGTGTGCATAATTATTAGGCAACTTCCTTTCCTTTGGCAAAATGGGTCAAAAGAAGGACTTGACAGGCTCAGAAAAGTCAAAAATAGTGAGATATCTTGCAGAGGGATGCAGCACTCTTAAAATTGCAAAGCTTCTGAAGCGTGATCATCGAACAATCAAGTGTTTCATTCAAAATAGTCAACAGGGTCGCAAGAAGCGTGTGGAAAAACCAAGGCGCAAAATAACTGGCCATGAACTGAGAAAAGTCAAGCGTGCAGCTGCCAAGATGCCACTTGCCACCAGTTTGGCCATATTTCAGAGCTGCAACATCACTGGAGTGCCCAAAAGCACAAGGTGTGCAATACTCAGAGACATGGCCAAGGTAAGAAAGGCTGAAAGACGACCACCACCGAACAAGACACACAAGCTGAAACGTCAAGACTGGGCCAAGAAATATCTCAAGACTGATTTTTCTAAGGTTTTATGGACTGATGAAATGAGAGTGAGTCTTGATGGGCCAGACTGATGGGCCCGTGGCTGGATTGGTAAAGGGCAGAGAGCTCCAGTCCGACTCAGACGCCAGCAAGGTGGAGGTGGAGTACTGGTTTGGGCTGGTATCATCAAAGATGAGCTTGTGGGGCCTTTTCGGGTTGAGGATGGAGTCAAGCTCAACTCCCAGTCCTACTGCCAGTTTCTGGAAGACACCTTCTTCAAGCAGTGGTACAGGAAGAAGTCTGAATCCTTCAAGAAAAACATGATTTTCATGCAGGACAATGCTCCATCACACACGTCCAAGTACTCCACAGCGTGGCTGGCAAGAAAGGGTATAAAAGAAGAAAAACTAATGACATGGCCTCCTTGTTCACCTGATCTGAACCCCATTAAGAACCTGTGGTCCATCATCAAATGTGAGATTTACAAGGAGGGAAAACAGTACACCTCTCTGAACAGTGTCTGGGAGGCTGTGGTTGCTGCTGCACGCAATGTTGATGGTGAACAGATCAAAACACTGACAGAATCCATGGATGGCAGGCTGCATGAGTGTCCTTGCAAAGAAAGGTGGCTATATTGGTCATTGATTTGTTTTTGTTTTGTTTTTGAATGTCAGAAATGTATATTTGTGAATGTTGAGATGTTATATTGGTTTCACTGGTAAAAATAAATAATTGAAATGGGTATATATTTGTTTTTTGTTAAGTTGCCTAATAATTATGCACAGTAATAGTCACCTGCACACACAGATATCCCCCTAAAATAGCTAAAACTAAAAACAAACTAAAAACTACTTCCAAAAATATTCAGCTTTGATATTAATGAGTTTTTTGGGTTCATTGAGAACATGGTTGTTGTTCAATAATAAAATGAATCCTCAAAAATACAACTTGCCTAATAATTCTGCACTCCCTGTAGATATGCATTCCACACACTCACCCTTACATAATGAGCCTATGCATGGGTAGATAAGCATTTTCTTTCTTGGTTGTTGGTAGCCACATCTGAGATAGATTAAGTGGATACATATAATATTAATTTGGTTGCCAAACATATATAGTATATGACAGCAGAAGTGACTGCATGAAAGCAGATTTTCACTTTGTACGCCAGGCTCTGTATCCACAAAGATGTCCACTGACCTTCAAAGTATTGGGAAGCTCATATATGTGATGATATTAGCGAAGGTAGTCTAAAATCACCTGGTTTGGCTGATAATGAATAAGTAAACTATTGTCTTAAGAATTACTATCCTTTACCATGTTATTTAAAGTGTTACTAAACCCAGGACACTGCATTCACTATATCTAGTCTCCCACAGAACATGGAAATGCAATTATTTTAGTAAATATAAACTGCTAAACATTTTTTTTCTCATCAGCAGTATACTGTACAGACCCACTTTTAAGTACACAGTGGGGCTTATTTACTAAAGCTGGAGAGTGCAAAATCAGGCTCACTTCTGCATATGGGTACAGTAGTTTGTTTTTCCAGCATTGAAAAAGCTTCTAACCCCAGCTTGTTTAATTAAAGTGGTAGTAAACTCTGTACACTTAAACCTACAGGTAAACCTATAGTAAGGCTTACCCGTAGGGATAAAGAATATTTCCTAAACCTGTAAGGTTTAGAAGCTATTCCCCCCGCAATGCTGACAGCTGACTGCAGCGGCACATTGCACAGTGGAGATCCTCAGCTAAAGGCGCGGCAGCCGCCGGACCTTGCCGGAGAGAAGTCTCCCGCGCACATGCGCAGGAGTGACGACATTGCCGCTCTAGCCAATCACAGCGCTGGAGCGGAGATACCCGGAAGACACGCCGAGGAAAGATGACATCTCCCTCGGGGTGGACCAGGTAAGTTCCTCTCACCTCGTTCCAAGGTAAGTATTTCATAATAAGCTAGTATGCGGTGCATACTAGTTCATTATGGCTTTTGCTTTTCAGGTTTAAAAAAAAAAGACAGCGGGTTTACTACCACTTTAAACTTTGGTAATAAAACCTGGAATCTTATTGGCTTCTATGCAGAAGTGAGCCTGATTTTGCACTTTCCAGCTTTAGTAAATAAACCCCACTGTGTACTTAAATGTGGGGCATGTCTGAATGAGGCTGCATGACCCCAGACTCACTGTCTGGACAGTGCTGATTGGCCCTGTGCTGATCACATGCATCCTCCCAAGAAAAGAAAAAAACTCTCTTGCAATACACACCAAACTGAGCATGTGCAGAATGCCTCCTAGAGCTCTGTTCTATCAGCAAATGGGTCGGGCACAGTAAAAGAAGGGGAGGATCACAGAGGTTTAACCCCTTCAGTTCCACAGTGCGTATACCAAGCATGTTTACTGCATATATACAGACTGATTTTACTGTTGTGGGTTAAGTTAGGCCTTGTACACACGACCGAGCTTCTCGGCAGAATCCAGTGAGAAGCTCGCTGGGATCCATATTCTGCCGAGAAGCTCGATCGTGTGTACGTTTTCGCCGAGCAAACTGACGAGCGAGGCGTCGAGCCAAAATAGAGAGCAGGTTCTCTATTTCCTCGACGGGCCATCGGGACTAATGGCTCGACGCCTTTTTCGACAGCCTGGTCGACGAACTCGACGGCCGGCCGAGAACCTCGTCGGGCGGAACGATGGGTTTAGCCCGACGAGGTTCTCGGACGTGTGTACGCGGCCTAACACTTTACAAATAGCTATTCTTTTGTGGCAGTGATCTTCCCCCCATTACCTAAAAAAAGATTTGTGTATTGGCTTCGGTACCTTTCTATCCTCTGAACAGAAGGTGGTTTCTTGAATACAGTCAAGTGCTAGCTTTCTCCTTCCTGCAACTCTCTATTTATTGTATTGAGTGGCCTTAATGGACAATTTGCAGGAGATGGGAATGTGCCAGTCTATTATCAATTTTCTTGTAAAAAAAAGTCAAGATTAGCATATCAGATGCCAGGATTTAGGTGCCACTAGGAAGCCTATAGACAAAGGTTTGTGAATACACCTGAGGGTGTATGTATCAGTCTGTATATGGCTAGTGCATAAAGCTGTCACATATAGAATGGACAGTGCCTACCACTGAACTAGCTCCTGTGGGAGTAAAAACAATGGTAGCCTTCAGTGTTTGGAAGTTGCCTCAGCTGTGAAAAATAACAGTTGTGAAAAGCTAGGTTCCCTGTAAATAAAATGAGTAAAAAGTAAGGGGTTAAAAATAGGTATAATATATTTACAGATGCAATATTTTTCCAATTTACCCCCAATGTGTTTTTGTGATCTTGCAGAAAGTTTTAGTCAACTCAGCTGTGTGATGACTAGTTATTTATGCATAGAGTGGATCACCATTTGGTGTGTAAGTGTTCTCCACCAGCATGTGCTAGAGATATCATTCTGTTTTAAGGTGTTTAATACTTGGCCAATAAGCAGACTTGGGGTTCCTGCTGGTGCATGCTAGGGGTGGTATTAAATATTTGAGGCAATTTCTGGCACAGGGTCTTCCCTCCAGGCTTTTGCCCCTTGAGGATGCAAGTCTGAGGCCTCGTACACACGACCGAGGAACTTGTCGGGCGAAACACATCGTTTTCCTCGTCGAGTTCCTTGTTAGGCTTGTCGAGGAACTCGACAAGCTTGCTTTCGTACACACGTTAAAGGCCAAATCTCCTCGTTCTCAAGTTCGATTCCATTGGCACAACCCTTGGGGCTGCTTTTGCTAATCTCATGTTACTGAAAAGTTTGGCTATTTCCATTACAAATACTACTTTTAAGAGACATTTGCACTTTTCAGTCTGTTACAGCGTGACAAATGTGCTATTTCCATTACAAACACTACTTTTACAGAAGGTGCGCGGGTTTCTTAGCATTGTCCCCTGCTTTACAAACGCTCGAGTTTACAAAAAAGACACAAAGAAGGGTTCATCAATATAAAGAATATAGAAGTATTGTATAGGAAAAGCAGCCCAAAGTATAAATAAAATAAAAATAAAATAAAGCAACACGACGAGCCAATTTGACTCCCGTCGAGGAAAAAAAGTACATAACATCATATAAAACTTGCTCTCTTTTTTGCTCGTCGAGTTCCTCGACAGTTGCAGAGGAACACCCACAAAGCCCATGATTAGTGGAAATGATTATTTCGGGTAGGTTGGTTAAAAAGATGAAAAACATATATTAGGGTAATATAGTGGTACACACGACCATATATAGGGAGAGTAAAGGTTTCGAGTAAGATAATTGGGAATATAAAATTAAGTGAGAAATTGCTCGGCAAAAAAGCTCTCCCACCAATGGTGAAATAAGTGTGTGAAATAAGAGTGAAAGTTTCTTGATGGATTTCAATGAGATGGGGGATGGTGTAAGTGAGTGTGGTGAAGAGTGAAAGGTCAAGGAAACCGGTCGTGTGTACGAGGCCTAACACACATCTAGTCCTAGACCTTAGACTGATGCAACAATCTCCCCTTCCAGGAGGATCCCTCAAAGATACTGACTGCCACAGAGGGGCCTAGAGGTAGCAGACTGTGTAAAGGTGGCCAGTCAAAAAAAGGGGAAGGGGGATTGCATATTATATAGTTGAGTAGGAAAGCACCACTTGTTGGATATGATTTAATTAGAAACCTTTCTATTGTCCCCTCCGAAGCGAGCAGAAGAGGGGGGATTAGGGGTTCCCCCCAAAAAACAGAAGGAAAAATGAAATCTAAAGGCCATTTTACCTGGGCTTTTCTATCTGCCTAACCTTTTTTCAGGTGGACTTGATTGGAAGCTTCACGTGAGTCTATGAACAAACTGATGTAAATAGAGGCCATACGTGTCTGTTTTTTCTGACCTAAAGTTGACGGGTAGGAGTAAGCCTTAGGTATGTGGCCAGAAGTATGTTTACAGCCAGCCACCCATAAAGCTATCATGGGCCATCCCTGTCTGCTTTGTAACTGCAAATACACACAGAAAGGGCATGGATTTAAAAAACAAAACTGCTCATACATCCCCTGCTGAACGAAGTGGAGTGACATTGTGTGAAAGGGCCCTTAGCATGCGTTATCATGTGGGTCACGTTACAACAATGCTCAGCATGCACTCAACTTGCAGACCCTCTTCCCTTCCCAGCGAGATACAACACAGCATCTCTTGCTCTGCAGCAGCTCTCCACTCGGTGCTCTCCCCAACTCCCCCCCCGCTTCCTGGGCTTTTCATTTTATATCCCCCCTGTCTGGTTGTCCTGCTTTAAGGTATCCTTAGGTACAGTAGTTTGTTTTCTAGAAATGACGACTCTGATCTCTGAACAAACTACATCTCCCAGCATGCTAAATTCCAAGATCATTCTCAACAACAAGCACACCTGCTGATGCCATCTTGTGGATAAGAAGAAGTAGCTCTTGCATAGTCTAGTAACATTAAAGTGTCACAAACCCCAAAATGCTCAATAAATGCTGTATTACATGCTGTTCATACTAACTCAGTCACTATGAAATCCATTTTCTGTATTCTGCAAAAAAATGACTGATCCTGCTGCTTTCTATCTCCATGTCCCCAATTCAGCTATGGTTTTTGCAGCTGTGGGGGCACTCTGCACATGCTCAGTTTTCAGTGAGTTTCTATGCTGAGCATTTCCTCTCTATCACATCTGAGCAGCCCTACTACAGAATCACACATGTGTGCGTATACACAGTGCTAAATGACAGCCCAATCCCTCCCTCTTCCTCCATGCCCACTAACCAGCTAAACACGATGGCTGGCAGGATATTACATGTAGATCACAGGTATCAAACACAACGCCCGTGAGCCGAATCCGGTCTTCCAGGCAATTTCATGTGACCCTCGTACCTCTCCTGCAGCTGTTCTGGTCCTCCTCCAGACCCTTACTTTCTTCTTTCAAGCAATACATCCAGCTTCTTCCCAGCAGCAACATAAGGAAAACGGGGTGCACTGCGATGTAAGGGAGAGTGGGGGACTCAACTTATGATGGTGTGGTTGCTCTTGACCTCTAATGTAAAGAAGAGGGGATGCGCTGGACATCTAATCTTAGGCCTCGTACACAAGACCGAGGAATTCGTCGGGAAAGACACATTGTTTTCCTCGGCAAAAAAACTCTCCCACCTAGTTTCTTGATGTATTCTGTTGAGTTTCTCGGTCGTGTGTACGTGGCCATACAGATACAACTGGCCCTTTTGAGGGTAGTTATAATGCTGATGCTGCCCACGATGAAATTGAGTTTGACACACCTGATGTAGATTAATGGTGGCTTCACCTCCCTCTTATTCTAAGACACAGGCTGATGGGATGTGACACAGTCTGTGACTGGCAGAAATCCACCCACACCATGTTATTTCCACAAAATAATAAAGATTTGATTTCTAATATATATTTTTATGACAATTTAAAACAGTTTATTGATATTATTTATTTTTACTCTGTATTCCATAGGCTGTTTTATTTTTATTATTCTGAACATGTGACCAGCAGCAGAGGACTAGAATCTCCTACTGCTTATGTTTCCCTGCAGACAGGCTGTTAAACATATGGGTCATGTGACAGCGGAATATCGATCAGGATTTTTTTATATTAAATAATTACAGTGCCGTCATCCACATACAGAAAGAGAAGATATCCTGTGTCCCCTAAAGGTGCCAATTGCGGCACCAGAGGGGGGAGGAATCAGATGAGAGGAAGTTCCACTTTTGGGTGGAACTCCGCTTTAACTCCTGTTACACACTAGTGCCATAAAATCTTTAAAAACCTCAAATAAAGTGACTGGTGCCCATCATTCCTAACCGTCAGAGATGTGTAATGTTACCTATTATTCCTAGCACTTTTTGTGCCGTTCTGAATATTTTTATACTTTATTTACACTGAAATACATCATTAATTTCCTTTTTCTATGATCTCTTTTCTAATTGTCTTGGATAATGGTAGCAATCTGTCCAGTGGGTGATGCAAGAACGTGTGCTGTATGTGGGAATGTTTCCAGTGTGCGGAGTTCTGAGCTACAGAATGCCTGTGAAGTTTGGGTGTGCACCATATGTGTGATTATCAAATGTACTGAAGATTCTCTGCTTACAAAAGGTGTGAAGTATTAACTAACTACCTTTCATGCTTCACATATCTTAGTGACGCAACAGCAGAGCTCACTTTTCTTCTGCTAAAAAGGCCTGCAGAATCTGTCCCTGCACCCTCGTATGTACAGAATTCCCTGGGAGAGGTGTGGGCCAACAAACTCACAAAACAATGAGCAACAGATAAAAGAGATGTATAACCATAAAAGTATGATTGGCATGTGGAATATGCAGCTTGTTGATGTATCGGTATATAAAAAGCAGACATGGCCATTGTTCTGCCAGCTATGCTAAATTTAAGGAGATATTTTTTATGCTTAAAGTGCAATAAATTGATTCAGCCCTCCATACCCCAGTTCAGTACATGGTTGTAGAATGTAACCATATGTGAAAGCAGTGTGTAGCAGTAAGCAATCCGGTACAGTTAATATTAATGCAGGAAAATGTCTAGTACTTTGTGGATCAAAATAAAAAGACTTTCATGTGACACTGATACAAGCTAACTACTGCATAATTCTATGTGTAAAGAAAATCTGGGGCCTAATACTGCTGACCTTCCTATAAGAATACTTGACTGTGTCTGGCTTTAAGAGCCCTTTTACAAGGATCTATTCCAGTGCGCTGCAGTAAAAAAAGCATTACTGCAATGCACATTGCATGTGTTAGCATGTGGTCATTCATTCAGAATAGCACCCCAATGCACTAAGGCAGTGTAGAAACTGAAAATTCAGGATGCACTTGGCAGAAACCGAAACTGGCAGTTAAAAAAAAAAAAGATATTTTTATAAATAACTGTATTATTTTCGACTTTTTAACTATTATCATGAATTTTAATTAATATGAATTTATTGTTCGCCATTATTGGCACCCTTTGAAGAGGTGTTAAAAATCCTGCTTGGTGTATTTTTGGTGCATATTTGGTCGGTTAAAAAAAACTGCACCAAAAACGCACCTCCCCATTGAAATGCACCTCCCCATTGAAAATGCAGCAAGAACTCATCAAAAACGCACCCGTGTTTCATTTTTGAGTCACATGAGCTATGAAAAACACACCATAAAGTCGCAGCAAAATCACTGTAAAATTGCATCAAAATCGCAGTACAATCGCGGCAAAATCACAGGCAGCATTTTTTATTCTTTTGGCACAACACTGAAAACCCTCTAATTTTCGGCGCCCGAAATGTGGGTGCATCACTAGCACCACCAATGTGCATGCGTTGGGGCACAACAAAAAACTACTGTGTGCTACACTAAAAAAAACATGCCATGCTGTTTTTTGGGCATTCTGCTGCTTTGGCAACCTATTATTTGAATGGGCTGTAGCAACACATGGGACAAACCATGCATAAATATGATGCACCTGAACAGCAAAGTAATTGGGGAACTTGAAACTTCTCCACCACCATCCCAAGAGGGAAAGGGGGGCCTAGAAACCGGCTACTCCACCTTTCTCTTCACATTCTCCATAATCTTTTATGTAAGACTTCACCAAAAATCAATTCTATAGTTAGTATCGAAATGCCTTTGGTTTGTTATGAGTAAGTAATTTTATATCTCCAATGGCCAATTCAGTTTTAAAAAGTGAAAAGCTAGTATGAGATGACAACAACAAGTGATGCTCTACCCTTCTTGTATCTCTCAAATCTAACCCCTGTATAGGTTTTCCAAAGGGAGTAGGGTATAATATTGTCTTGCAATTGTCTATTGTCTATATTTAGTAGGTTTGTAATATTAATAATGTGTATTTTTAGCTAATGTATTTTTAGCTATTCAATCGAGCACAGGGAAAATTGAAATATGGCAGGTCTGCTAACCCAAGATACGCCCAACTCTGCAGGTCTTGACACTTGATTTAGAGCAATCAGGACATTTTGAGTGTATAATTTTGACAGTAACAAAGGGATTTGAATATCTAAGTAAAATTGTGTGGAGAAAAACCAGGACGGCCGCACTCCAAAATGTTTTCCTTTATAATAAAACAGATCACAACATCAACATGTCACAGCAAAAAACAGAAAAGAGTTGACGCGTTTCACACCAAAATACATTGCTTAGTCATAGCTTTTTTTAGCTATGAATAAGCACTGTATTTTGGTGTGAAACGCGTCAACTCTTTTCTGTTTTTTGCTGTGACATGTTGATGTTGTGATCTGTTTTATTATAAAGGAACATTTTTTTGGAGTGCGGCCATCCCGGTTTTTCTCCACACAATTTTGCAAACTCTTGGGTTGGATCCTACCTTTCAGCTTTAGCTCCTTGGGACCTCTGAGCGGTTAACTTTTTCTCTCATTGAATATCTAAGTAGGTGATCGTTTCTGGAGCCCATGTGAAGGGAAAGTTTGTTTGCAGAGGGAGACCACGTTAGCAGGTAGTGAAATGTTGAGCGCAGATGATTTGGCATCATTAATTTTTAAATTGGAGATGTGGTGAAAGGGTTCTAGATCCCGGAGTAAGTTAGACAAGGAGATGTGGGGTTCAGTCAGATAGAGCAAGAGGTCATCGGAAAACGCCAATAATTTATACGTGCAGACTTCAATACCTTTAATGTCAGGGTTCTGACGGAGTCTGTTCAGGAAAGGTACTAACTTCAGCACAAATAGCAGCACTTCACTTCACTTGGTACCCAGTAATTAAAAGGTGCAATACTGAATGCCAATCAACACAGTACTTGTAAAACACAGCCAGTCCAACTAAACTGAATTATTGGTAGTCCCATATCACTCATATCTACAATATATATTCTGCAATGTATCTGTAAATGTGATGCTTTAGCTATATATATATATATTACAGACCAAAAGTTTGGACACACCTTCTCATTCCAAGAGTTTTCTTTATTTCACGACTATGAAAATTGTAGAGTCACACTGAAGGCATCAAAACTATGAATTAACACATGTGGCATTATATACATAACAAAAAAGTGTGAAACAACTGAAAATATATATCTTATTCTAGGTTCTTCAAAGTAGCCATCTTTTGCAGCAGACACATCTCTAGAACAACTGTTAAGAGGAGACTGTGTGAATCAGGCCTTCATGGTAGAATATCTGCTAGTAAACCACTGCTAAAGAAACGCAACAAGCAGAAGAGACTTGTTTGGGCTAAAGAACACAAGGAATGGACATTAGACCAGTGGAAATCTGTGCTTGGTCTGATGAGTCCAAACTTGAGATCTTTGGTTCCAACCACCGTGTCTTTGTGCGACGCAGAAAAGGTGAACGAATGGACTCTACATGCCTGGTTCCCACCGTGAAGCATGGAGGAGGAGGTGTGATGGTGTGGGGGTGATTTGCTGGTGACACTGTTGGGGATTTATTCAAAATTGAAGGCATACTGAACCAGCATGGCTACCACAGCATCTTGCAGCGGCCATGCTATTCCATCGGTTTGCGTTTAGTTGGACCATCATTTATTTTTCAACAGGACAATGACCCCAAACACACCTCCAGGCTGTGTAAGGGCTATTTGACCAAGAAGGAGAGTGATGGGGTGCTGGGCCAGATGACCTGGCCTCCACAGTCACCGGACCTGAACTCAATCGAGATGGTTTGGGGTGAGCTGGACTGCAGAGTGAAGGCAAAAGGGCCAACAAGTGCTAAGCATCTCTGGGAACTCCTTCAAGACTGTTGGAAGACCATTTCAGGTGACCACCTCTTGAAGCTCATCAAGAGAATGCCAAGAGTGTGCAAAGCAGTAATCAAAGCAAAAGGTGGCTACTTTGAAGAACCTAGAATATGACATATTTTCAGTTGTTTCACACTTTTTTGTTATGTATATAATTCCACATGTGTTAATTCATAGTTTTGATGCCTTCAGTGTGAATCTACAATTTTCATAGTCATGAAAATAAAGAAAACTCTTTGAATGAGGTCCGTCCAAACTTTTGGTCGGTACTGTATATATATATATATATATATATATATATATATATATATATATATATATATATATATATATGAAACAATTATATAAATATTCAGAGTAAAGAAGAGCAAAGCAAATTGCTCATATGTGTTTGGTTTTATGATTGCAATTATACTTCTTGAATATGTATTATAGCCTACTTTATGCTGATGAATGATACCATAAGATTTCTAAGACATGTAGGATCCCATCTCATTGGTGTACATGATCAGCACACTGCTATGGAAACTTACGGGATTGTGATGTAATATTCATAACAGAGTAAATCAGGAGGTATTAAAAACCTTTTAAGTTCAGAGAATCCAATAGAAGGATTTAGGAGGAGAGGACAAGTGATGAGATGGAGCTTATAAGGAATCAAGGGAACTATAATAGTAAAATGCTTTGATAGTGTTTTGTCGGTATGTTACATGGGATTACCCAGGATTGCAGAAGCGCTGTAATATACACAAGAGCATAGGAGTAGGCAACATTTGGATATGTGCAGCTGTCTTTAATAAAATATTGGATTGTAGTTTTTACTAATCGTGCAAAAAGAAAAAAAAGTCTCAAAATCAATGCATGATTTTCAGGGCTCATCTACAGCAGGCATGGATTTTCCAATGCAGTAAAATCATAGTGGTAGCTTTTGGCACCAGCACAATTGGATTTTGGCATAGAGGCACAGAACAAATTAGACTAGAGGTTATGTGAGTGTTACAGTCACAGAATAGTACATCTAGTTAGCTTTTAGAGATAGGCCTCTTTCACAAGAGAGGTCAGATCGCGTCCGTCTGTCCGTTCGGACCCTCCATTTTCCTCTATGGGCAAATGCAAAGGGATCCATTCCCCTCTCACTGGCTCTATCAGATAAGAGGGAAGTTGGGTGTAAACAGACAGTGGGCCCATTTACATCCAACTACCCATTGAGGAGAGCGGGCTGTGTCCGTGTCCACTCTGCATAAGCGGATCATACACGGACCTGTCATTTGGCTACTCCGCTTAGTTCAGTTCAGAGGATCCAGCCTGTGTGAAAGGGGCCATAAAGTTAACATTATATTAAACTTAATTTGGTGGTGGGGGATGAACAGAATATCCACATGGTATTATTTACCATTTTTTTTAAATAGTCTCTTTTTGAGGAGCTGATCCCCAAGCCACCCCCTCATATTTGCAAGCGTCTACTTAGTGAGCCAGCTACTAAGGAGAGACCTATGTGTGCGTGCTGCAGGCCAAAGCTGTGTGTGTCCATAGACACACACAACACACAGCAAGACCTGCTTCCTCCTCCCTTCTTTCTGTACCTGCCTCCAAATAACAAAAGATCATGGAAAACTTATATAGCGCGGCACATGCGAACTGAATCGCCTCTGGAAGCAACATGGATCAGTGGAGATTCGCAGCAGTGTCAACAGACCACAGGTAAGTGTTTACAGAGGCACAGAATAACACTGTGGCAGCTTTTACCTTAATGCAGAGAATGCATTAGGGTAAAAAAGTTCAGCATTTATTACCACTTAATGTCTAAGTTTAATAGAACTTGTTACACATTGGGGAAAGTAAAATAAACTGCATGTAAACCTGAACAATGAAATTTCCTTATTTACTCACTTTTGGTCTGGTAAATGTAAAACACCCCGTGTAGGGGTTGCAAGTAAAAATGGGATTTCCCACCCTGCACAGCCAGGCACACCGAATTTCCACAGGGACACTTAAGTCAGGAAACAGTCCAGCACTTAGTTTATTTTTTTTATTTTTGAGGGGATAAAACTTGGATGGGGAGTAGGGGTATTATGGGATGCCCACTTGACTTCAGAAAACTCTTCAGGGATAATTCTTCCTATTTACAGCTACAGTGGAACCTCGGATTGCGAGTAACGAGGTTAACGAGCGTTTCGCAATACAAGCACTGTATTCTGAAATTTTTTAATTTGGTTTGAAAGTTCATGCCAAAGCGGTGTGCAGTACCGCATTTGGCCTGAGGTGGGGGGTGCCGTAACCAAGCAGAGCCAATTGGCGTTGTTCGGAAATGCATGGAAGGCCGAAGACAGATTGGCTGACCACGACAAATCTCGGGAACTGAGTCTTTCCGAGGTTTGCCGAGGTCAGCGGAGGTGTCCTCGGGCCTTTCTGGACGTTTCTGAGGCTCTCCTGCATCCCCGACCTCTGGCCGCATGCGGTATTGCTTAAGTCAATGCAGAACTAATTATTTTTATTTCCAATGACTTCAATGGGGAAATTCGCTTAGATATGGGAATACTTTGGATTACGAATCCTGGAATGGATTATGCTTGTAATCCGAGGTTCCACTGTATATACACTCTCTCTTCCTCTAGAACTTCACTTATCTACTGATCCCAGCACCACCTATTCAGGCCTGGCTGCAGCTGCCCCTTTCACTATCCCTCCTGGCTACGTCTCCTCAGTCCTACCAGACTGACACTCTTCCCAAAGTCTTTCCAGCCTGCACACTAACCAGCCCACCCAGCTGACTTCTCCTGGAGAACTCCTGGATGTGCTGACCTGTTCCTGCTGTACTCTCACTTGCTTGCATGCCTCTAGGAAGGATATCCTATGTGTGTTGTAGAGGGTCCATCCAGTTCCCAAGCCCCAGGCCCGAGGTCACCCCCCCAGACTTGGGGGCACCTTCAAGGGACACCCACAGCCTCCTCAGCACACCTTCTCCATCTTCTATCCGACTGCCCCTTCTGGCATGAACAAAGCGTATTTAGGAGGTGGGGCCATCAATAATACTTCAAGAAGCTCAACCTAGACTCCACCCTCTACTTCTGGAAGCTTCTACAAGGTTCCAGAGAGCAGGGGGAGTTACCATAGGTGCTGTCTGATGAGTTAGCCATCCTTCCCAAGTCACTCATCCCTTACCCAGATTCAACCCAGGCCTGGCTCTTAGCCAGGCCAATTTACCTACACAAACAGCTATTACTATTGCTATTACACACATACACGCATATCATTAAAATGACCCAAGTACCAAATACTACACTTGGAGTAAGATGGCTCAATAATATGTCATAGATAAGGATATAAACTTCACCAGTTTTAGAAACTAAAAGCATTTTTAATCTTGATGACATGTAAATGACTGCTATCTATACCACTGGAAAGCTGCAGGCTGTATTATTCAGATAGGTAATCTGGACCACATACTGGGCACCAGACCTTAGGCCAAAAACATACAAATAGAATAACTCTGTTTCTCTGTCTGTACAAGTTCACACTGTCATATAATGTTGTAGTCAGTGTTAGATGCCAAGATGTGATCTAAAAATATCACTTTTTTCCTGCTGCTCAGTTGGCAGCTTTGTGTTTGCCAATTGCAGTTGCCAGCTCTGCAGGCACATACACGGCCACACAGCCATTACAGCAAATAATCTAGGCGATGTCTAGGAAGAAACTAGGTCCTGTGATAAAACAGTAGCAACATTATTATTTTTTATTATTCATTTTATTGGCAGTAATGCTGTGCGCAATGGTTTGCCTCTGCCATACAGCAATCTGTCTCGGCGGACTCCAGTCCTGATTAGTGATGCAAGCAGCTTTCATTTGGTATTTGGAAATCAATCAGCATTGCCTGGCACCAGAAGGAATGGACTGGTACACTGTTCATGGAACAAGGGTGATCTATGGCAGCTTCTTATATTGCATATACCAGCTTTCGTAATATTAGAACACTGGGTTACAGACCGTTACATGGGACATAAATTAAAAAGTCTAGTTAAAGATACCCTGTCGCCAGACCAGATCAGATCAGATTCCTACTCCCATTCTCAATTTCATGGACTGACAGTTGGGACCTGACTGCTTCCACATTAGTTGTCCTCAGCCTGTACAATACTTGTATACCCTCTTTGGATTGTGGTCCCACCAATGTGATAAAAATGTAGGGAATACAGGTGCAGATACTTGCATGTTATGCTAACCTGATCTGTGCAATGGTTTTGCAAAGAGCAGCCCCTATTCTCTTCTCGGGTCCCCCTTCCTCGCCCCTCCCCGTTGACCAGTGTCGCCAATATCAAGCCAAATGCTATGGGGGCACTGGTGCTTGCTTGCGTCTATAAGTACATAGAGACGTGGCTTGGCCCTGCCCCCACTCTCTCCTCATTAGCTCATCGGATGTGGTTGACAGCAGTAGGAGCGAATTGCTCCCACTGATGTGTCTCAGTCAATGAGGAGAGAGAGACCAGAGACAGCCGGGGCTCCCATGCACATCGCTGGATCGAGAGGGAACTCAGGTGAATATTCGGAGGGCTATGGAGGGAGCAGCATACAGAAGATTTTTTTACTTTCATGCATAGATTGCATGAAGGTAAAAAAAAAATCAGCCTTTACAATCACTTTAATGATGAACACTGTTTATGTAATCATGCTTTTGACAGTTTCTGTCACTTCAAAGAATGTCAAAACCTAGTGGGGACCTGCATTGTGCTTGAAATGTATTGACAAATGCCAAGCCCATCTTTCTTAATTTCTGTGCCCACCACCAGTGCCGAATTTACTAGAGGGGTCCCCCTGCATGAGGGGTCCCAGACTTCCTTTATACAATTATTTTAACCACTTGCTTACTGGGCACATATACCCCCCTCCTGCCCAGGTCAAATTCCAGCTTCCGGCACTGTGTCGCTTTAACTGACAATTGTGCAGTTTAATTCAATATTTTTTACTTGTTGCTATAATAAATAGCCCAATTTTTAGAAAAAAAAATAAAAAAATTCTCAGTCTAGGCCGATACGTATTCTTCTACATATTTTTGGTAAAAAAAAATCACAATAAGCGACTAGTTTGCGCAAAAGTTATAGCGCCTACAAAATAGGGGACAGAATTATTATTATTTTTATTATGTTTTTACTAGTAATGGCGGCGATCTACTATTTTTATTGGGACTGTGACATTATGGCGGACAGGACACATCAGACACTTTTGAAACATTTTTGGCACCATTCACATTTATACAGCGATCAGTGCTATAAATATGCACTAATTACTGTATAAATGTGACTGGCATTGAAGGGGTTAACACTAGGGGGTGAGGAAGGGGTTAAATGTGTACCCTGCATAGTGTTCTAACTGTGGGGGGAGGGGACTGACTGGGGGAGGTGACAGATCTGTGTCCCTATGTACAAGGGACACAGATCGGTCTCCTCTCTCCCTGACAGGACGTGGATCTTTACACACCCAGATCCACCGCCGATCACGGGTGCCTGACGGACATCGCGGCCGCCAGGCACGCGCATTGGCATCTCAGTGATGCGGTGCTGTCGCCGGCGCTTGCCTGCCCCCAGTGGCTGGAGGCCGGAGGCCGTATATAGACGGCCTCCTGGCAATTAAGATCCACACTGCGGCCGTATAAAGTCGTAAGACCGCCAGGAAGTGGTTAATAAATATAAAATTAGTTTTATAAAAAAAATTAACAAAGTGTGTGTGATTGTTAGGATACGGAGCAGTTAAGCCTAACTTCCGAGGCAAAGAAAGAGATGGGAGCTTTTGGCAGATGTTTTACATTTCAACTTATTATTATTTGACTTTCAAGTTTGTTTTAACATGACTGTGTTACTGAATTTATTGCCTAGTTTATGAGAGACAAGTGGGTGGGACAAGGGACAAGTTTAAAACAATGGTGGAAAGTGCCAAGCAAAAGCCCTAACCACATCACATGGGAGTGAAGTTAATGGCCAGCATTAAGTTATCACAGTAAAAAACATGAGAGAGAAGCTCACTCCCCTGCTTGACCCTGATTGGGTCAAAGAGTGAATCCAACACTCCTTGATCTTGAATAGGGTAATATGTTGTTAGCAAGTTTTACCCAAAATTACAAGATTTGTCAAATTCAGGACAGGTGTGGAGTTTATCATTCATTTCAGTTCACTTTTTTATTTGTCATATAAATTACCCCCCAACTTGAAGTGCCCCGGGCCCTTCGATGTTAAAATCTGGCACTGCCCATCACTCATTGACCCACTTGTGCCAGTCCATCTTCTCATCACCACCATCAGCTACATGGTATCTGTGGCCAAGGGGGAGATCAGAAAAGGTAGCCCTACTGAGTTTCCCAGATGGGCTCCTTTGCAGTACTACAGGTTCCAAGACAGAGTCTTCCTTTTATCCACAGCTATCCACTAGTGGGGGAAATATAATTTCAAAGATACCATTTTATTAAAACGAAATTGAAAAATTTAGCCTGCAATGTTTATCATTTTAGCAGACCACCGCTAACTATACCTTTAGCTTAGGTAAGTGCTGTAATGCGGTTTACATTAGTGCTCAGCACTTTTTATGTATGCTACTTCGATAATACAGGGCAAGAAAACACTTACTTTATAAATATGACATAGAATAAGCTGTATCCATACCTGCAGTAATTGTGATCTCCCAAACCTCCGTCTCCATTGGGGTATTTCAAAGTATTGTATGGATGCTGAAAGGTCTCGTTCCAGTATAGGCAAGGCTTCCCACAGTCCAAGGATGTCTCACTCTGTGTCCCTCGGTAATCAGCCCCATTCACAGTATAGCATTCTAATGAAAAATATAGCATAATGTTAGAGATGTGATGTGTATATATTTTGCTGTGCATGCTTTCTGCATGTCGATCACAACTAGCATGAAAGCGTGCTAACAGGAAAGTTCTTGCTGTCCACAGCAACCAATTAGAATAACAGTTTGTGTTTCAATTTTGCAATTTTGAAACAATTTTGCTCAATGTGAAATGACAGTGGAAGGATTTTCACTATTACATTTTTCATACACAAGCATGACATAATTTTTTTTCAAATGGTGTGTTTGCTATACAAACGCAGATCTATATGTTTTAATGGCTTCGCCTGCACTTTAAATGCGCCTCAGTGGGACATGTTGGGAGTACTACTGCTCTATAAGTGCAGTTGCTCCAAAGTTTAGTAAATGAGGGGGAGCTCTGCTGACTTCCATCAACTAATCAAATCTTAAATAGGTTACAGATATTTCTTAAATAGTAACAAAAAGGGGGCATGTAGTGATTTAAAAAAAAGAAGGCACGTTTTTACAGTATAAAGCTGTCCCAGAGTTGATACTCTAAAAAGTTTTGCTTACGAGTAATAAAATGGGACCCACCTACTGCATTTTCAGATTTACACCTTATAGAATAACTTTAGTCATACCTTTAGATTTTGTTGTGATAACAGGCATAAACATGTGCAATTAAAGTTAGATTTTGTTGTAATGTGCAATTAAAATGCATGTATACCCAAACAATGAACTTCCTTGATTTGCTCTCTTTTGGTCTGTTAAATATACTATTGAAAACATTTTGTGAGCACTAGGACATGTAGGGGGAGATTTACTAAAACGGAAGCTTGAAAAACCTTAAGCCTGCATTCACACTATAAACGCGGCGTACGTGGCGTATTTTGCCGCGAATTGTAAACTTTTTTTTTTTTTCACAAAACATTAACATTGATGTCTATGCCGAACGCCAAAAGCCCCCTGAAAAAAAGGGTCTGGGACTTGTTTTCAGGCAGCAGGCGTACGGCGTTTCGGCGTTCAGCGTGAGATGTGAACCATCTCATAGACATCAATGCAAATTCACCCCTCCAGCGGCACAAACGTCGCGCTTCAGGCGTATATACGCCTAGGTGTGAATGTAGGCTAAGGGTACGTTCACACTAAACGCAGGTTTGAAATCGTGTGAGTTCAGCTGAACACGCACAATTTCAAACCCGCATTTCAGTGCTGGTTCGGGGGCGATTTAAAAGACATCTGTGCGGATTCATTCACAGATGTCTATTCAAATCGCCCCCAAAGTCACCAAAAGTAGTGCAGGAACTACTTTTGGAAATTAGTACTTCACCGCAAAATCATGCGTCGCACCGATTGGGACAGTGCTGTTAGAGAAAGAAAGTTAGCGCTCAAGATAGGAGATACAAATGATGAACCTCTTCACCATATCTGAAGCCGTGGGTGCTGGCAATGCATATAGTAATGCAAAATGAAGGGAAATGTCTGGACAGCCGCACTCCAAAAAATATTGCTTTTTATTGTAAAAATAGGATCACAGGATACATGCCACAGCAAACAGGATACAAGCTGACGCGTTTCACACTATAACTTAGTGCTTACTCATAGCTACTGGGACAGTGCTGTTGCCGGAAATAGGGTGTGATTGGCACGCAATTTGACATGTAAAATTGCGCCAATGTGAACGGGGGCTCAATTACATGCTGATTGGCTACCATACACAGCTGAACTAAAATTCTAATGCTTCAGTTTTAGTAACTATCCCCCATTGTATTACTGACAGGATCATCAGGTGAATATAAAGAAAAAATCACAGAAAAAATGAAAACAGATGGAGCCGCCAAAGATTTGGTAAGTGACAATATTAAAAATGTTTGTTTCTGGGTTTAGATGTAACTTTCTGTTTCAGTAGCCTCTTATGCAGTAAGTGTTAAAACCAGCAAAGAACAGAAATAGGCTGAGTAACAAATAAAGTGATGTACAAGTAGAAAGCAGACATAAAAAAATGTGCAGACATTTAAAAAGGTTTGTTAGAAAAAAAAAAAAAAACTTTAAAAACTATTGAAAGCTCTAACATTTTTTTTATAATACTGTGGATAAGAGTGAAACCAACAAAGGTACTGACATCTACACATCAAGCTTTTTAGTTGTTTTGAAAAGCATTGCTTTTCATTGGATCTGAAACCCACAGTGCAATCTAGATAAGAACTGTTTCTGATAATTGTTCTAGCAACCACAGTGCATAATCTATTGTTCTGCAGAAGAGTAAAGTCAAGAGGTTATTTCAGAACAAGCGACACAAATACTTGAAAGACATAATAAAAATATATCCTTCTGTTTCGAGAAAAGAGATGTTGCACCCAATGTGAGAGCAGAAATAATAAAAAACGAGGAAGGACAATATCACTGCAGAAATTTGGAGCCCATTAGCCTCATTGTATACCCAATACCACAATTTAATGATGATTTACAAACGACCTAATGTCATGTGACAATTAAAGAAATTACATGAATAATTTCTAAACTGTTACCAAGACATAAAAAAAAATTGTTTATGCATTTTGGAATGTAGACAGATTCAATCGTGTGTACGGGCGAGCAGACGGATTTGTCCAGCAGACAGATTTTAAAGCCTGCTGGGAACCCGTTGGACCGATATGTCTGCGGGTTAGTACGCTAACCAGCAGACATATCTGCCCGCACATGCGTCGAATGGATTTGACGCATGCGCGGAAGTGTTTTACTTCCTGGTGCGGTGACGTGGCGGCGTCAATGTCACCGCCACGTCACCGCGCTGTCTGCCGGCGGGGATTTTGGTTTGATCGTGTGTACAGCGATGAAAACCAAAACAGCCAGCAGACATATCTGTTCAAATCGGTCTGTCAGACCGATTTGAACAGATATATTTGGTCGTGTGTATGAGGCCTTAGAGTACGTTTGGTACTTTTTTTTCAAAAAGGTTTCTTTGAATTTTCACCCAAGAAAAGTACATGCCACCAATTAATAGAATATCGTATAACATGTACAAGTATCAAGCAGAACCATTACATTCACATTACAGTGCCAAGTAGGATTAATAGTATAACAGCACAGCATGAACTTTAATGGCATCCCTGTCTTAGGCCATAGGGTTCAACCGTTGCAGCTATAAAAGCTTTAACTTTTCTGGGAAGGCTGTCCAAAAGGTTTAAGAGTGTCACTCTATGAGAATTTTTGACCATTCTTCCAGAAGAGCATATGTGAGGTCAGGCACTGATGTTGGACGAGAGACCTGGCTTGCAGTCTACACTCTAATTCATCCTGAAGGTGTTCTATCGGGTAGAGGTCAGGACACTGGACCTTGTTTGTGCACTGGTGCGCAGTCATGTTGGAACAAGGAAGAGACCATTCCCAAACTGTTCCCACAAAGATGGGAGCATGAAATTGTCCAAAATGTCCTGGTATGCTGACGCCTTAAGAGTCCCCTTCACTGGAATTAAGAGGCCAAGCCAAACCCCTGAAAAACATCCCCACACCATAATCCCCCCTCCACCAAATGATTTGGACCAGTGCACAAAGCAAGGTCCATAAAGACATGGATGAGCAAGTCTGGGGTGAAGGAACTTGACTGGCCTGCACCTCAACCTGATAGAACACCTTTGGGATGAATTATAGTGGAAACTGTGAGCCAGATCTTCTCATCCACATCAGTACCTGACCTCACAAATACACTTCTAGAAGAATGGATAAACATTCCCATATACCCACTCCTAAACCTTGTGGACAGCCTTCACAGAAGAGTTAAAGCTGTTAAAGCTGAAAAGGTTTGGCCAACTCAATATTGAACCCTACAGACTAAGGTTCCTTTCACACTGGGGCGGGAGGCGCGGTGGCGGTATAGCGCCGCTAAAAATAACGGCGTTATACCGTCGGAATTGCTGTGGGATTCGGCCACTAGCGGTGCGGTTCTAACCCCTGCTAGCGGCTGATAAAGGGTTAATACCGCCCACAATGCGCCTCTGCAGAGGCGCATTGCAGGCAGTATTAGCTTGGTTTCCTATTGTTTTAAATGGGAAGAAGCGGTAAAGGAGCGGTATACATACCGCTCCTCTCACCTCTCCAAAGATGCTGCTTGCAGGAGATTTTTTTATCTCCTGCCAGCGCATCACCTCAGTGTGAAAGCCCTCCGGCTTTCACATTGAGGTTGCTGGGCAGGAGTTTTTCAGGCGGTATAGCAGCGCAATTTTTAGCACTGTACCGCCTGAAAAACTCATGTGTGTGTAAAGGCAGGCGTCCCATTACTTTTAGTATATAGTGTACATGCAATAAACTGTGTTGTGATTGTATTACGAAGGTCTTGTCACATCATTCTGGGTAAAAGAAAAGTAACAGTGAAAAGAATAAGATATAGGGATGGAAGGGAGCTAAAGGATGTGGGAGGAAGGATGGAAGGTGGGTATCATGGTCTGGTGATAATATCCCACCTACAGCCACCGGGCAGGATACAGATAAAGGAGTCAGTGGTCAAAATTGGGTGCAAAAAAACATCTCACTCATGCTAATTTAACATCTAATTTGGCCATGTTGTTGTCTCACTTAGCCCATAGCTTGGCTACATTTCTACATACAGCAGGATTAAGAATGATCGTAGCCACCCTCTAACAGGACGTCAGATCACAGCAGCAAAAAAATAAAATAAAATAGGATTTAGAGATTTAAAGGGCAGCAATACAGTATAAATTACTTTTTTAAGTTAACAATAAATACTTGAATATATATTTTTTCCCCAGAGTTGATTCACACCGACTGCACACTAAACGTGAGTTTAGTGTATGGGCAGCTGTCAGTTTTGTCTGAAGTGAGCCAGTGGAAGGGGGGTCGGTGCATCACAAAAGTTCCCTTTTTTTGGGCAACTTTATTTGAAGTGCACAAAGTGACAGTTCATTCATGTCACTGCATAGCAGCATGATTCAATGTGCTGACATGTAGTGCCTACCTGTGAGCTGTGATAAAATATAGCATGTCTGTAGTTTATTGCAGCTCCCTGCACCACAGCTCCGAGCTGCTTTGCATTGTGAACAGGGCACATGTGGTGCGATTCCTGTCCTTATTGCATGCAGTCTCCCACACTGCTCCTGTGTGATCCCAGGCTGAAATAACTATGACAAGCATGGGGGCACACAGGAGCGATAGTAAAACTGCATTTGATTCAGTCAGGAATGGCACCGCATTCCTGTTCAAACCACATGCAATTCTTTACAGCCCGATTTGCGCCCAATCATTTTGTATGGGCACAAATCGCACTGTAAAGTATCGGTATTCGGTATCGGCGAGTACTTCACCGGAAGTATTTGTACTTGTCCCCCCCCCCATGTTTCAAAGTTAAGCCTTGCTCAAACCCCTGTGTACATAAAACACATCATTGCACAGAATGTAGTAACACCTGGGAGTGAGACCATTCCCAACAATAATTTGAGACTTAAAGAGGAGCTCCACCCGTATTTTTTTTTTCAAAGTCGGCAGCTACTAAGGCCTTGTACACACGAGGCAATAGATTTGTTCAAAACGGTCTGTCCGACCGATTTGAACAAATCTGTCTGTTTGGATTTTGGTTTGCTCGCGTGTACACCAAAATCCCCGCCAGCAGACGGCGCGCTGACGTGACGGTGACGTGGCGGTGACGTTGACGCCACCACGTCACCGCACCAGGAAGTAAAACACTTCCGCGCATGCGCCGAATCCATTCGGTGGCGGTGCGAGACGACATGTCTGCTGGTAAGTGTACTAACCAGCAGACATGTCGGGCGGACGGGTTCCCACCCGATAGATTTCAAAGCATGCTTTGAAATCTGTCGGGTGGCCAAATCCGTCGGCTCGCCCGTACACACGATCGAATCTGTCTGCTGGGACGGTCTAGCAGACCGTTTCCAGCAGACAGATTTGATCGTGTGTACGCGGCCTAACAGTGTAGCTGCTGACTTTGAATAAGGACACTTACCTGTCCTAGGCGCCCGCGCTGACGGCCCCCCCCGATGCCGGTCCCACGATCGCTCCGGGTCCCGCGCCGCCATTCACACTATGGGAAACAGGCAGTGAAGCCTTACGGCTTCACTGCCCATTTCCTACTGCGCCTGCGTGAGTCTCACGCTGGCTTGTGAATGGGCGCGCTGCTCTCTGAGAACACACACAGTTCCCAGAAAGCGGCGCGCCCCATTCACAAGGAGAAGGACAAGAAGAAAAGACACCGCGGTGTGGAAGAGGCAGATTACGGACTTCCGCATAGCAACAGGTATTTCGGGTGAGTATTTATTTTTATTTTTTTTCACGTTTTTTTTAATTAATTTTTTTAAAACTTTTGGCCAAATGTGGTTTTCCTGGGTGGAACTCCACTTTAACTTCAGATGCAGTGAGATGACTTCCCAATTTGAACCCTCATTGTGCAGGAACTGTTGCAGCTTACAGTATATTCAGAGAATAACCTCCAAATATACAAACCTTGGTGTAACCTGACTTTGCTGATGATTTTTTTGCGTCTTTACTTCTCCTGTGTGACATGCCGGGGAGATCCAAGACAAACGTGCCCTGCGAGCTTTCTCACACAGGGAAAACCTAATGAGGCAGACTTCTCTAGAGCTGTATATTAGATTGACCTGTGAGTGCGGCTTCTGGGCAGCCAGGAATAATACGTTCTTGATCATTTAACTGACAGCCAGGATTGGTCTAGACAGTTTGTGGCTGCATTGCTTACAGTACAGAAGAAAAGCTACTGTGAAGTATAAGTAGATACAAAAACACAACCAAGATTAGGTTTCCTTTTGAAAATAAGTAGCAGCTTGTAGCCTGACCATTATGCTAACCACTGGCTTTGATTCTTTCTTAACCTCTGACTTTGAATAAGTATGCAGATCAGGTAAGTCAGTGTGCAAGGAGAAATCCTGATCTGTACACTAATTCTGGCCAGTAACTTAAAGTGGATGTAAACACTCCATACACCCAGTGAAGTAAACAGAATCAGATGATACACAGGGAAAAAACAATCTCCCTACATAGGTTTTACATGTATATCTGCTGTCTTCAGATTTATACACTGTTTAGAAAGTTCAGATTGTGTTATCCTCCTGGTTAACACAGAGTGTGATGTCTGGGCATACAGCCAAGATAGCTAATATTGCTAATTGGAGGAAAGACACACACCCCCTCTCATCATAGGCAGAGACTCTTATGCCCCGTACCGGGATTCCTCTCAAGCCTGCCTTGCATACACACATTCAGGCTAAATACCGCCTGTCCAAAGCGCAGTGACGTACACCACGGAAAAAGTCAGCTGGGAATCCTAGCAGAAATAAATAAAACATGTTCTCTTTTTTTCCCTCACAGTTTTGTTAACGGGAAAACTGTGAAGGAGCATACACAAGACCGGGATTCCCAGCCAAAAGCTCTCATGGCAGTTTTCCTGCCAGGAAAAACGGTCGTGTGTACGAGGCATTAGAGGTATTTTGTAATAGGACCTGCTCTCTGCTAATCTATTTTAGAAACCTCCCCAGACAGAAGATTCGGGCTGCTTTTGTCTAAAAAGTCTGAGAATTTGTCAGGAATTATCAGGCTGATAACAGAGTAACAGTTCAGGAGAGAGCTAATGGACTTAGCTCATTGAAGAGAGATAACAGAATACTGCAGATATATGTGCCCATTTCAAATTTCATGAATAGGGTTTACATCCACTTTAAAGTATTCAAAAGAGAATTATGGCCAAACTGTTTTGGCTGTACTTATCTTTAGGGTCACAGGAGTCTATTTACTATTATCCTCCTGTGACCCAGAGTGAGCTAAGAGTGGGCTATTACATACATGCTATTAGCTGCCAATCACATCAGGCTCAGGAAGAATCCTGACAATATTGTGAGGATCCACCTGGCTGTCTGATTTATAGTTTAAACTAGTGGCTCAGGGTCAGAGCCATAGCCAAAGCCAGCCTTCCCCACTTTCTCCCTCTATCTCCAGTCTGGATCTCCAAGCAGTACTGAAAGAGCAGAGTGGGATGCAGTGACTGACATTGAGAGCACACTGACTGATGACTTATTAGCATTGAACATCTGCAGTGTCACACCAATGCTGTAACATGGAGGTAACTCTGCAGATTTAAGTTGAGAATTCAATTCAAGGTTTACCGTATATATACTCCAGTATAAGCCGACCCGAATATAAGCCGAGGCGCCTCATTTTACCACAAAAAAATTGGAAAATGTATCGACTCGAGTATAAGCCTAGATTGTCCATCTGCATGCCTCATCAAAAAATGTATTGTTGATCTTTTACTTTTAACGGTCAGATCAGAAGTAAATCTTCGGCCTTTCAAAAAATGATGTGAGGGGTTGGCCGAAAAGGGGACAATTTCTAAAATGTATCAGATCCTGAACAAATCAAGATTACAGTACGTGCCTCCATACATCAAGAAATGGGAGGATAAGTTGTGCTCATGTATAAACGAGATTGAGGTCAGTCAGCTAATAACGAGAGTTCATGCGACGTCAATAAACAATGACACTATGGAACTGAATTATAAATGTCTGGTGCGTTGGTACCTTACCCCGGATAAAGTACATACGTTTTCAGGAACTACTTCACAGTTATGTTGGAGGGGTTGTAATGAAGTAGGATCCATGGCCCATATTTGGTGGACCTGTCCCAAAATTAGAAAATATTGGGGGGAGATTAGACAAAAAGCATTGAGAAATAACAAACAAAGAACTCCCTGATGACCCATGGGTATTACACAGATCCAGAATCCAAACTAAACAGTACCTGAAGACATTAATTCCACAACTTCTGAATGCGGCAAAGAACCAAATAGCCCGTAACTGGCAAGAATTGGAGAGTCCATTATTGAGAGGGTGATGTAACAGAGTTGAGGATATCTATAATTTGGAATATCTAAGATTTAGAGATGAAGAGAATTGGGAGAATTTCTTAGAGAAGTGGGAGAACTGGAAAGGGTTTAAGCACATGATGGGATACGCAGAAGTGATGGGCGCCTAAAGTAATACAATTTAATGATATGAGGTAATATTGTTGCGGATAGAGAACCTGGCAAGCAGGTGTTAGTGGGGAAGAGGTTGAAGGGGAGGGAGGGGAGGGGGGAAGGGAATCAACCTCTACGGAGACACAGATGTATTATTAATCCCTGTTTTGAAGAAGAAGAAGAATAAAAAAAAGAGGAATAAATAAAAATAAAAGAAATGAGAAAAAAAAAGAATTAACCACTTACGAGCAAGTCTCGTTGTTCTTTTTGGTTGAGTCTGAAGTGGAGGGAAAACAATAGATACAAAAATAACGGTAAAGAAGAGATTTGGGGTCTTTTTGACACCAGATCTCTCCATAAAGAGGACCTGCCATCCTTATTTCTATTACAAGGGATGTTTAAATTCCTTGTAATTAGAATAAAAGTGATAAGAAAAAAATCAGGATGGCAGATCCTTCTTAAAGAGGACATGCCATCCTTATTTCTTTTACAAGGGATGTTTAATTTGTTTTTTAAAGTGCCCCTATCCCTATGTGCTCATGTGCAGAAGCAAATGCATACGTGGGTCGCGCACTTATATGTAAACAGTGTTCGCACCACACATGTGAGGTATCGCCACGAACATTAGAGCAAGAGCAATAATTCTAGAACTAGACCTGCTCTGTAACTTTAAACTGTTTACCTGTAAAAAAAAAAATTAAAGCCTCACCTATGGAGATGTTTAAGTACTGTCGTTTGACAACATGAGTTTGCACAATTTAAAAAAAAGGACGTGTTACGTATAAAATATAAATACGCAAACACCCTGTGACATAAAAATTGCAATGATTGCCATTTCATTTCCTAGGGTCTCTGCATATATATATATACATACATATATATATAAAAAATGTTTTTGGGTTATAAGAAATTTTCTAGCAAAAAATACTGATTTAATCTTGTAAACAAAAAGTGCCAAAAAAGACTTGGCCTTACAAGGTGAGGGTTCACATATACTTCAAAATGATTTCTCTGTATGGTTCATGTACATGACAGGAAAAGACCTTATCTGGTTAAATGGCAGTATCATGACAGTAAAAAAAACTGTGACTTGTAAGGGCAAACTATTAGGACAGCCCAGGTCAAAAAGATTTTACTTTCAGGATCTGCTTTAGTTCCATGTTGCCAATGTTGTCTGTCGCACTAAACAGACACAAATCAGAACAAAATGTGCCCTTTTAAAAGTAAAGGGAAATACAAGACAGGCTTGTAAAAAAAAAGCATCCAGTATGTACAAGTAAATGAATCTGCCCCAGTCAATCCTGATCCTGTAATTAAATTTCTTTTTAATGTTTTCCTTCTGATCTCCTCCACTCCCGCCCGGCGAGTCTTAGAATAATGGATTCCATATCCACTTCCACATACATCTGTACTCCATCTATTCAGCAGGTTGTGGGAGTTTTACCTGTGGGGTCTACACTTGTGACTTTTATAGCCATTTCTAGCATGTGTAGACATTACTCAGGGAAGGTTCAAGGCCCTTTGTTCCTGCAATGGATGAGCAGCATATTAAATGCAGTCCCAGGAGAGATTCACTCCGGAAGTCATTAACAGCTCTTTTTTGGGAACTGAACAGCGCTGCTCGGAATACCGCTGCCACTGGGCAAGTCATTAAAAGGAACAAGTGTTGCTGTTACAGAAGAATGGGAAGAAAATTGTGCGTTCCTTCAACACCACCGCTAGCATCTGTGCCATGAACAGCTTACAAACCACTGGAATAAACAAGGATTACAAATCAACGCATTGCATCGCTCCATGAGTAAAATAGTGGAAGCAGGTGAAATACATCTAATACATGCAACCATAATGTCTGCTTTGTATACTATTTTGTTATTTTAATGAATTAAAGTGGATGTAAACCTGATTCATGAAATTTGAGCTAAGCACATATATCTGCAGTATTTTGTTATCTCTTTTCAATGAGCTAAGTCTAAGGCCTCGTACACATGACCGGTTTGCCGAGGAAACCGGTCGTGTGTACGTTTCATCAAGGTAATTGTCAAGGAACTTGACGAGCAAAAAAGAGAGCAAGTTCTCTTTTTCCTCGTCGGGAGTCTAAATTGGCTCGTCGTGTTCCTCGTCGGGCTGCTTTTCGACGAGAAACTCAAGCGTGTGTATGCTAAGAATTCCGTGCACCTTCGGTAAAAGTAGCGTTTGTAATGGAAATAGCACATTTGTCACGCTGTAACAGACTGAAAAGTGCAAATGTCTCTTACCAAATTTTTCCCTAACACGCAGTAACATGAGATTAGCAAAAGCAGCCCCTGCCGTTGTATGTGTTGAAGTCACCGCGTTTGAGAACAAGGAGATTTGGCCTTTAACGTTTGTACACAAAGCAAGCTTGTCGAGTTCCTCCACAAGCCTAACAAGGAACTCGACGAGGAAAACGATGTGTTTCGCCTGACGAGTTCCTCGGTAGTGTGTACGAGGCCTTATAGCTGTCTTCTGAACGGTTCCTCTGTTATCAGCCTGAGAACTTCTGACAGATTTTTTGACTTTTTAGACAAAAGCAGCCAGAATCTTTTGTCAAAGGAGGTTGCTAAAATAGAATAGCAGAGAGCAGCTCCAATTACAAAACACCTCGGAAAGTCTCTGCCTATGAGGAGAGGGGGTGTATGCCTTTCCTTCAATCAGCAATGTTAGCTATCTTGGCTGTATGCCCAGACATCACACTCTGTGTTAACCAGGAAGAGAAAATCTCCTAACACAATCTGAACTTATTAAACAGTATATAAATGTGAACACAGCAAATATACATATAAAACCAATGTAGGGAGATTTCGTTAATCTCTGTGTAATATCTGAGGCTGTTCACTTTACTGGGTGTATGGGGGGTTTACATCCACTTTAAGTCAGCATGCAAAGAAAAATGCCCCTGATTCTCATTTTTTTTTCAAAAGGTTGGTACTGAGAATGTGATAGGGCTTCTTTCAAAGCTGCTTATGTAATAACATCAATGTTCATTCTCTGTACTTGCCTGGTAAAGATGAGCAAACTGATCAGCTGAGTTCAACATTTATGCATGTACTGATTTCCAGTAGCACACCCCCGTATGGCTGCAGATGAACTTGGATCCCCCACTCCACCACAGCCAGGCACACCACACTTTAACAAGCATCCAGAGTCGGAGAACAGCACACCTGGCATGGGATTGGTATCCCTGTGGCTGGAGGATGCCTGTAATTCTGATACCAGGCTGTATGCCCTTTAGTGCCAACAAAAATGGACCCCATGTGTTTTCATAAGAGAAGAACGTTTGTATGTATGAGTCCCTCTTTAGACTTCTTTTACCATGGTTTTCGCTTATAAAAGTTTATATAAATTGCAATAGTATTTTATAGGCTTTATATGGCCTTGCTGAGGAAGAAGTTGTTGTCAGATACTATAGTCATGGGAAAAGATCTGTCTCCATCATGAACCCACACTCAGTGCAAAGAGGAAAGGATGGCCGCTACTCCCAACCAGCCCAGGTGAATAAACGATATAGAGCATTCTACTTGTCTCCATAAAACCGCACACCCTGATGCATTTTACCCCTAAGACTAATGCCGCGTACACACGATCATTTTTTGTGATGAAAAAAAACTATGTTTTCTGTGAAGTAAAAAACAACGTTTTTGAAACGTCACTTTTCAAAGACGATTTTGCATACACACCATAGTTTTTTCACAAAAAGCGAGGTTACGTTCACCACTCTTTTTCATTGAAGCTCGCTTCATAACCAGCTTCTGTTCATGCGCGGGTTGAAAAACGTTGTTTTAAACGACGTTTTTGCTACACACGGTGACTTTTTGTGAAACAAAAAACGACGTTTTGAAAAACGACACAAAAAATTCAAGCATGTTGCCCACACACGATCAATTTAAATGACGTTTTAAAAAACTTCGTTTTTTTTCATCGCAAAAAACGACCATGTGTTTGCGGCATAAGTCTCGCTGGGTGGGTCAAAATGAATTCCTCCTAAATCGGTAGTGATGACGTGACTCCTGAGCATGCACGTGGGACTCACGGCTGCAGCACGAAGCTCTGAAGAATGCATGCACCTGTGACGTCACTGGCCAGTGTAAATATCTCCTAAACAGTGCAAGTTTAGGAGATATCCATTGTACCTACAAGTAAGCCTTATTATAGGCTCACCTGTAGGTAGATGTAAAAAAGAAGACTTTACTCCCACGTTAACATTTACTAGCCCTGGAGAGGACAAGCCTGCACCCCATGTTTTGGGCACAGGAATATGCTTTCACCTCTAATTTGGGATGTCAAGTAATTTGCTTCCCTAACCCACAGACATTTAGCACTCCCTGAGTCCCTTCCTCAGTATTAAAACCCCTTTTGGTACATTTTAGGATGTACCACTCTCTTTCACTTTGTTCTCCTTTTTTCCCTTTTATCTCTCTCTATCCTAATTTCTTGTTTTTTCCCCCCAACCCTCTCTCTAACCACTTTCTTATCTTTCTTATTCTTTCTCCCCTCTTTTTCTTTGTTCCTCCCAAAAAAACAAACAAAAAAAAGAATGACATAGCGTTACCTGGTGACGAAACCTGGATGACCCCACTCCCATGTCTGCTTCTCATTGAACAAGTGTCAATGTTGTGCAGGATACACTGGTGACGTCACTGGGTAACCCCGCCCCCATGTCTATCTGTCATTCCAAAATGACACTTGACATTTTTATGTTTTTTTTTTTTTTAATAAAGGACTTTTTTAATAAAATCCTTTGAGCACTTTTTGGTGTTTGAGACCAGACCCTTATCTGAGCATGTAGGCCAGAAAAGGGGGGGGGATCCCCCAAAGCACCTTGTTCCCATGTTGATAAAGACAAGAACCTCTTCCCTACAACCCTGGCCCTGATAGTTGTGGGGGTGCAGGGGGAGACTTAACAAGGCCCCCAGATCCCAGCTCCCCCATATGGTACATATACATGCTTATATAACAGTGGCAATTTTCTGTCCCCTCAAAATAACTCAACACATAACCATTAATGTTCTAAACCGCTGGCAACAAAAGTGAGTATACCCCTAAGTGAAAATGTCCAAATTGGGCCCAATTAGCCACCCCCCCCCAGTGTCATGTGACTCGTTAGCATTACAAAGTCTCAGGTGTGAATGGGGAGCCAGTGTGATAAATTTGTGTTATTGCTCTTACTCTCTCCTACTGGTAACTGGAAGTTCAACATGGAGCCTCGTAGCAAAGAACTCTCTGAGGATCAGAAAAAAAATATTGTTGCTCTACACAAAGATGGCCTAGGCTATAAGAAGATTACCAAGACCCTGAAATTGAGCTGCAGCACAGTGACCAATACCATACAGCGGCCTAACAGGACAGGTTTCATTTAGAAGAGGTCTCGTCATGGTCAAGCAAAGAAGTTGAGTGAACGTACTAAGCGTCATAGCCAGAGGTTGTCTTTGGGAAATAGACTGTATGAGTGCTGCCAGCATTGCTGCAGATGTTGAAGGGGTGGGGGGGTCAGCCTATCAGTGCTCAGACCATACGCCGCACACTGCATAATATTGGTCTGCATGGCTGTCGTTCCAGAAGGAAGCCTCTTCTAAAGATGATGCACAAGAAAGCCTGCAAACAGTTTGCTGAAGACAAGCAGAGTAAGGACATGGGATTGCTAAAAACCATGCCCTGTGGTCTGATGAGACCAAGATAAATGTATTTGGTTCAGATTGTGTCAAGCATGTGTGGCGGCAACCAGGTGAGGAGAATAAAGACAAGTGTGTCTTGCCTACAGTCAAGCATGGTGGTGGGAGTGTCATGGTCTGGGGCTGCATGAGTGACAGGCACTGGGGAGCTACATTTCATTGAGGGAACCATGAATGCCAACATGTATTGTGACATACTGAAGCAGAGCGTGATCCCCTCCCTTTGCAGACTATACCGCAGGCCAGTATTCGAACATGAAAACAACCCCAAACACACCTCTAAGACGATCATTGCCTTGCTAAAGAAGCTGAGGGTAAAGATGATGGACTGGCCAAGCATGTCTCCAGCCCTAAACCCTATTGAGCATCTGTGGGGCATCCTCAAACAGAAGGTGGAGGAGCGCAAGGTCCCTAACATCCACCAGACACAGCAGTAGTAGTGGGAACAATAATCAACTCCAGGCTCCACTATGCAAACGCCCTTTACCTTGGTCTCCCAAAATACCAGGTTGCTCATCTACAAGTTGTCCAGAATACACACGACTTGTAACAGTAAAAAAAAAATGGGAATCAATCACTGCCCATGAAGGGCCAGATCACATTTAAGGCCCTCTGCCTGATGCACAAATGTGTACAAGGAATCACTCTCCAATATTTTTGTGAGAAAATAAAATAACACAACCCCAATTGCGTTCTCCGATCAACTAACCAAAATCTACTTCAAATCCCCAAGGCCCGTTACAAGACCAAAGGAGAAGGAAGATTTGCAGTCCAATGCCCCTGACGCATGTGGAACGCATTACCAACCAATATCCGAATGGAAATGAATCACCAGGCCTTCAGAAAAAAAACTCAAGACCCACCTATTCCGAAGGCCAAATCAGAAGGAAATGGATCCCAAGCACCTTGAGGCAATTCAGTTCGCATTTGTAGCGCTATACAAGTTTTTCATTCATTCATTTATTCATGGTGGAATGGAAGAGGACTCCAGTACCTGTGAAGCTCTGGTGAACTAGAAAATAATGGTGGCCACACAAAATATTGACACTTTGGGCTCAATTTGGACATTTTTCCTTAGGGGTGTACTCACTTTTGTTGCCAGCGGATTAGACATTGATGGTTGTATGTTGAGGTATTTTGAGGGGACAGTAAATTTACACTTTTAAGTCTCTCTCACACGGGCGGACCATTTAGGTCTGCCTGACAGTTTTTTTGGCGGACCTGAATTGGGCACTCCGTTCTCCTCTATGGAGCCACGGATGTCAGCGGTGACATGCCCGCTTGACATCCAACCCCGCATTGATCCGCCAAAGTGTGACTGAAAACCCTAGTTTCCATAAGTCTGGCAGATCGGAATGGGTGACAACGGACTCTACGGTTTGTCGTCATCCGATTCCCCTTAGGGGAGAGCGGCACTCTGTGTGCAGAGACCTACCTGTCATCTGCCAGCTCAGCGGGATCTACGGAGCGATCCCTGCTGAGCAAAGCGGAGCCCGAAAACGGTCTGCCCCATGTGAAAGAGCCCTTAACCCCCTGTCACACATGCAGACCTTCGTCCGTTTTCCATACATTCTTTGACAGATGAAAAACGCACATCCATGCATTGGAAAAACGGATGACAACGGATGACCATCTTGTTCATTAATTTTCATCTGCTTCTGTCAACATTCACTTTTTTAAACAGATGAAAGCCCTATTTCTCATCCGTTAAAAAAACGAACTAAAAACGGATGTAAATGGACCACTAGTCTATTTTTTATCAATGTTTTCATTGGTAGTGTAAAAAAATGATAAAAAACTGATAAGCAAGGATGAAAATGAATACTTTATCCGTTTTTTACGTAACTGAACGGATGAAATTAACAGTCCACATGTGTGAAAAGAGCCTTATACAAGCTGTACACTCACTACTTCACAATGTAGCAAAGTGTAATTTCTTCAGTGTTGTCACATGAAAAGGTATAATAAAATATTTACATAAATGTGAGGGGTGTACTCACTTTTGTGAGATACTCTATATATATATATATATGTGTGTGTATTATACACATATGTTTCATCCTATTGTTGTGTTCTTTGCTGTTCTTATTGCCAGAGTCTATCCATCAAAGTAAAAACCGTAACATCTTTTGTGTTCTATGTAATTGCACTTGACTGCTTTAAGTGGCAGATTGTTCTTGGAGTCGAGGCGTGGTACAAGGAACCCAAAATTACCAAGCGGCTCATTCGGGGGTGGCGCTACAATAGAAAAAGGGCATAGGATTAAATTGTTTCCAGTCAATAAGTGTGGGGGAGTTTAAGGGGATTTCCAAGTAATAACTATTTGTGTAGAATGAGGAATGAAAAAGATTGGTAGAATTAGGAAAGATCTGAATTTTCAAAACATCCTTATAAGCACCAAATAGGTTTGCAGATACTATGTCGAGCCTAGAAAATTAGCAATGAACTTGGTTACTGCAGACCAAAAGGATCATATTTTAGGAAAGTTCCAGGTCAAGTAAGTTGTATATGTCTAGTCACAGCAAGCACGATGCTGAATTCCTTTCAGTTGCAATATGCTGTACATGTTTCCTGAACACTGAAAACTAACTGGTAACCCACAAGACTCAGCCAAGGGGTTAATAAAGTGATATTCCCAGGCTGCCCAGATAGCAAGAAGCAGCGAGCCACTGGAAACAATGCGTCATACCCTAATAAAACAGTAGAAACTTAAGGTGGTTTTGAGATGAGGCCAACTACGTCGAAAGCCAAACACCCCATTTTTAGAATGGTTCCCTACACTCAGCCACAGGATGAGGTAAAACATTTAATGACAGGGGTCAGCTGCCTGAATCCCACAAACAGCAGAGAGAGTGCTTCCGGCACTTTCTCATCTGCAAATGTTTCCTCTGTGGGGCAGTCTCCATACTGCACCATACATAATCTGTGATTACCAAGTGAAAAAAAGACAATTTTCCACCTCGATAACTGCGTCACTGCTGTCCCTGGGACACCCAGCCTGAGAGGTAAAAATATTTCTGAGTCATTTCCACTGTTATTTTTATAACCACCATATGGCTCCGTGTACGCTCCCATCCACTCTCATGTACGTCTTTTGCCTCTTTGTTGTCGATGTGAGAAAGTGCATTGAAAGGAAGAGCCTTTTTCATGGGATGATCTCTGCGTGTCAAGACTGGACTATAGAATAAGTTTTATTGGGCCATATCTCGTTTTATACACAGCGGTTAGATAAAGGCATGAAATGGACTTCTCTCACAATAGAGTCGGCCCTTTTTGTCAAGTGGGGCAGTGTGACAGTTACAGGAAGACAAGAAAAGCGTGAGGAGGGATCACAGTGCCACTTGTTTTTCCTGTGTGAATTCCTGCCTATTATTGAAAGGAATGAAAACTATGTTTATCATGAGGTTTACATAAATGCTTTCTTAAAGGGCTGTTCATCCAAAATTAATATTTTATTCCTTTATAAATGCTGGTGAATTGAACCATACTTTCTCTTTGAAGTCTTAGGCCTCGTACACACGAGGCAATCTATCTGTTCAAATCGGTCGGACGGACCGATTTGAACAGATCTGTCTGCTGGCATTTTGGTTTGCTCGCGTGTACACACAAGCAAACCAAAATCCCCGCCAGCAGACAGCGCGCTGACGTTTCGGTGACGTGGCGGTGACGTTGACACCGCCACGTCACCGCACCAGGAAGTAAAACACTTCTGCGCATGCGTCAAAATCATTCGGCGCGTGTGCGAGAAGACATGTCTGCTGGTAAGTGTACTAACCAGCAGACATGTCGGGCGGACGGGTTCCCAGCCAACAGATTTCAAAGCATGCTTTGAAATCTGTCGGGTGGCCAAATCCGTCGGCTTGCCCATACACACGGTCGAATCTGTTTGCTGGGAAGGTCGGGCCGACCGTTTCCAGCAGACAGATTTGATCGTGTGTACGAGGCCTTATACTGTAGGGCTCATTCAGACGGGTCCTCTAATCTGATCAGTGGACCTGCTCTTACAAGCATGTCAGATTTAGACATGCGACTGTTTCCATGAAGCTGCTGCATCTGCATCCGCTTCTATGGGTGACCTGCATGCAGCTCCAAAGTGGAGTTACGCACGATGCAGCGGCTCAGATCGGAGGACCGGTCTGATCACCTGTCTGAATGAGCCCTAAATAACAATATTTTCTTTGATTAATTCCTAAATGCAGAACCAGCACCTGTTTCCATCAGCAGGTGGGATGCATTATGAGATGTCTGCCTAGATGTAGCAATATGATTGCCTCAGAGTGCTGTCATTACAAGGGGGTGTCACATCTTTTGTATTTGATAATTCTATTAACAAGATAGCATTTAGAAGGGGCTCATTTACACCATGTATGTTGAGCTTCACTTAGAAGCATCTTGCATTGAATGACTGACACTTATGACAAAAAACTTTGATGCAATTTGCTCTGTAGGCCAATGTTTCCATCACAGTCTGTAGGATTTCTGCTCTGCTCATGTCACATCTATTTATTGATGTGAGGCCTCGTACACACGATCAAATATCTTATTGACAGATTATTTAGATTTAGATCAAAGCACAAAACATAAAAAAAAGACGATTAACATTTAGAAGGGGCTCATTTACACCATGTCTGTTGAGCTTCACTGAAAACTGGCAAAGAGAAGCATCTTGCATTGAATCTTTTTGGCTGACCGCTGATTCCTGTGGAGAGATCTGATGAAAACAGACACCATGGACGTATTTGGGGACGTATCGGGATCTGTCTAATTTTGCCGTAGCGGATCGAGTCAGCGGTCCTTCACAATCTATAGATAATGATCTGGTAAGCTTGGCAGGGTTGAGATGAGATCACAGTCCTCCATTTGTCTGGAATCTACTTGTGGTCCATGGAGACATGAAGGAAAGATCCCTTTGGACGCAAGTCTAAATTTTCTGTATCGTAGGGGCTTGCTGTGGTTATTGACGTCACTTACTCAGCACATCAATCCAGTGTCTGTCTGCTCATGCACGGTGCAGACCAGCCATGTCTGGCGTGGTCCTCGGTCACTGTCGGGGGAAGATCTCCTGGTAGATGGCTGCGTTGACCCTGGACTTAATGAAGCACAGTGGACCAACACCAGCAGATGACATGGCTCCCAAATCAACACAGACTGTGGAAACTTCACACTGGACTTCAAGCATCTTGCAGTGCGTACCTCTACATTCTTCCTCCATACTCTGGGTCCTTGGTTTCCAAACAAGATGCAAAATTTGCTCTCATCAGAAAAGAGGACCACTGAGCAACAGACCAGGTCTGTTTTTCTTTAGCCCAGGTAAGACACTTCTGACGTTGTTTGTTGTCAGGAGTGGCTTGACAAGAGTAATACGACATTAAAAGCCCATGTCCAGGATCCCTCTGTGTGTGGTGGCTCTTGATGTACTGACTCCAGCCTCAGTCCACTCCTTGTGAAAGTCCCCAACACGAATGGCCTTTTCCTGACAATCCTCTCCAGGCTGCGGTTATCCCTGCTCATTGTGCACCTTTTCCTTCCACACTTTTCCCTTCCACATAACTTTCTATTAATGTGCTTTAATACAGCACTTTAGGAACATCCAACTTCTTTTGCAATTACCTTTTGAGGTTTTTTCATCCTTATGGAGGGTGTCAGTTATGGTTTTCCTCACAACTGTCAGGTCAGCAGTCTTTCCCTTGATTGTGATTCCTACTGAACCGTACTGAGAGACCATTTAAAGGCTCAGGAACCCTTTGCAAGTGTTATGGCTTAATTTGCTGATTAGAGTGGGAGACTTTGAGCCTAGAATATTGCACCTTTTCACAATATTCTTATTTTCTGAGATTGTGGAATTTGGGGTTTTCATGAGCTGTAAGCCATAATCATCACAATTATGACAAATCATGGCTTGAACTATCTTGCTTTGCATGAAATGAGTCTATCTCATATTAGTTTCACCTTTTAAGTTGCATTAGTGAAATAAATGAACTTTTGCGCAATAATTACAATTTTCGAGTATCACCTGTATATAATGGAAATGTTTTAAATGAACATGTTGCTAACTTAAAGCGGATGTCCCATTAAAAAAGTATATTGCAGCAGATACTGCAGCTGCTGAGGACACCTAAGTCCAGCGGCGTGAGCGACTCTCTGCTGCGAACCAGGAAGTGAATTACTAATGCGCGAGTTTGCCGAGCTAGTTTGTAAGATGAAGTGGTTGCAGATACCTGTCTTTTATCTGCTGAAACAATTGTGTTCCAATGCTGGAGATCCGCTTAAAATATGAATTTCTTGATAACACCAGGGACCACTGTCTTGCAATTTTCAGGCCTGTTTTACTGTAAACTTTCCATACAATCTTGTTTTTGATGATGATGCATTAGTTTACATAAAAAAATTATGGGATTATTTCATAAGAAACAAATGTGCACTGTACTTAACAAGGATTAAAAGTGCCATCTGCTGAGTCAATGTGCCATTTACTTATGTACTTGATCATTCCATGAACTGTTAATTATCTAATATCAGCTTTAGATTGTTTCCCTTTGAATTTTCATTATCCCACCCAAGCCTTGGGTATTAACATGAACACCACATCTAATAACTTGCACATTAATTATTAACATTAAGAAATTACAAGGGCTAAACTTGCTTTCCCTGCAAGGCTCCCCTGCTATCAGTGAGCTTGCAAAGTGGAAAACCTGATCAATGAACCACTATTCAGTCTGTACCCATCATAAACATTTACATGTTTCTCATCTTAAAGCTGAGCTCGAGGCATTATTTTTTTTCTTGACGAAAGTGGGGAAGGGTTAAAATTTATGTCAGGTTTTTATATCTATCTAATCCCATTGCAGAGATTTTTCCTCATCATATGTAAAGTGATGTGTAAATTGTCGGCGCTATATATATATAACAATAATGACTAAATATATTTTCCTGTGATATCAGGAAATAAATTGTGATTTCAGTTATTACTAGAAAAAAAGGATGCATACAGAAATAAAATGTAAACAAATTCAAATGACAGAAATAAAATAAATATACATTTTCAACCATTTTAACTCTTAAGGCCTGTACACGCGATCGGTTTGTCCGATGAAAACAGACCGATTGCCTGTTTTCATCGGGCAAACCGATCGTGTGTGGGCCCCATCGGTTTGTTTTCTGACAAGTCCTTTCTGACAAGATTTGCTGACACCAAGAGAAAAATAGTGACAGGGAAGGGATCTCCAGCTGTTTGACAGCTTCAGCTCTGTTGTTGTGTGCTGTGTGGAAGAGGTGTGTCCCTTTGCTCCAATCAGCTCTCCGAGCTCTCCTCACTCAGCTCTGCAGAGTCTACCTCCACCCCCTGTTTTCTGACAGCTCAGAGAAGCTTTATAAATTATGGATGTTGAATGGATGTAGAGAAGAGAAGACTGTATCACCCGAGGCCGTGCACATCAAACTAAAGAAGTGCAGACACATGTTTGAAACATAGTCATTTTGTACCATGTGATCTGGTGCCGACAAACAGCACTGCATTTGCAATTTGCGTATGGGGTGTCAACAATTTTGTATTGTAACCCACAGCAAAACACAAACACAGTGTGATTGGAATGCAGTGTGGGAAGTGTGCAGGGATAACTGCATTTCCCGAACCACATATGTGTGAACCTAGGCTAAAATGTTGACTGCTCTAAAGTGATAAGTCAAGTCTCATAAAATAGGTGTCTGTCTCAGGATAATGTATTGTATTGTGCAAGAAACTGATATCTACAAGGACTGGCTGCAAAAGACATAAGGAATCTTTACTTCTCACCCTATTAACAGTACCTGTACCTGGTCACCAACATGTATTGTGAGTGCATGGCTAGATAGTCAAATACTCCATAAAATGTATGGTGCGTAACACCGCGCTGCTAGTCAAAAGTATTTTAAAGCAGCTGACACGGCTGTGAAATAAAGCAAAAGTAGAACGAGTGTATATAAAGTGTCGCGCTAAACAAACATAGAAGCTGCATATAATGACATAAAAAATGCAATGCAAAATAAGCAATACAGAAGAGAAAATTATATACTAATTAGTGCACCAAGTGTAAAGTCCACACAGTGAGTGAAGAATACAAGTCCAAAATATAGTTCCAAAATAGGAATGTTGATAATCACGGATCAAAAGTCGTTAGGAACTCCAAAGTGAAAACCCTCCACCGATAAAGATGTAGGCTTACCAGAATTATTAGACTCAGGCAAACATATGTTTCATGAGTCAAATAAGCTTAAAGTAAAGACAGGTGCCGCTGGAATCTCTCCAGGAACAAAGAAGGTAGCCACTGATATCCAGACCATCACATGTACCAAGGATAACTTGAAGGCATACAGCTGGTTCTCAACAGTGCTCGGCAGTAGAGTCGTCCCGACGCGTTTCGTAATAATGCACATAAAAAATGCACTCACTGTGTAGACTTTACACTTGGTGCACTAATTAGTAATTTTCTCTTCTGTATTGCTTATTTTGCGTTGCATTTTTTATGTCATTATATGCAGCTTCTATAAATACTCCATAAAGCTTAGCGTGTCATCAAAGCCTTAAAAGTGATAGTAAAGTCTTATTTTTAACTTGTACCTACAGGTAAGCCTACTGTATAATAAGGCTTACCTGTAGGTACAGTTAATATCTCTTAAACCTGCACGGCTTATGAGATATTCACACTGCATGCAGCCAGAGACATCCCTGATGCATGCGCTCTGAAGGGACAGCATACAAATGCCATCCCTTCAAAGCTCTATGCCGCGGCTATGCGTATGAGAGATGGCCTTGGCGGCTCGGCCAAAACAGAAGGCCACGGCAATCGAACCAAAAAGGACGACCAGGAAGTGAAGATGGAAGCCCTGTCAAGGGTGACATTGTGCCGCTGGAGGACTTTGTTCTAAAGTAAATATTACATAATGTGCTAATATGAGTTGCATACTAGCACATTATGACATTGCCTTTCAGGATGTAAAAAAAAAAAGTGTGGTTTACTACCACTTTTATAGCTTTTGGTCTGCATGAGAGGCAAATCAAGGCTGGCAAACAGGGTATATAGATCAGTTTCTAAAGATATCTCTTTATTTAAGAATGTTAAGCACATTATTTACCACCATGACTATTTGCTCTGGGCAGATCTGATGTCCTAGTGCAGGGATGTCACACTCAATTTCATTGTGGGCCGCATCAGCATTATGATTTCCCTCAAAAGGGCCAGTTGTATTTGTAAGATTAGATGTCCAGCGCATCACCCTCCCCTTACATTAGATGTCAAGAGCCACCCCACCATCAGAAGTTGAGTCCCCCACTCGCCCTTACATCACAGTGCACCCCCCTTTCCTTATGCTGCTGCTAGGAAAAAGCTGGATGCATTGCTTGAAAGCAGAAATTAAGGGTCTAGAGAAGGGCCAGAGGAGGGCTGGAGCTCTCCTGCAGCTGCAGGAGAGGTGCGAGGACCACATGAAATGACCTGTGGAGGGCTGGATTCGGCCCGCGGGCCTTGTGTTTGACACCTGTGTCCTAGTAGGTATTCGCCGGTCATATGATTTTTCCTCTTCCTATTAGAGTACTTTTGGGGATTTTCAAATGTTATTTCTCCACACAAAACATTATTTTGCAATTATGATGCATTCCAGAGGCGTAACTAGAAACTTCAGGGCCCTCTGCAAGAAACCATGAAGGGCCCCCCTGACCCCGGCCAGGGCTCTTCCCACCAAGAACAGAGGCAATTAGAGAAAATCATAACTTGGTGTGTGGCCTAAAATCCACCAAGCCTCTGTACTAGTAGGCACAACAAAGATTGCATCTGTGTATTAGAAAGTGAGTTATTTGCTTACGACGAAGACCCAGCTTTTCCGGCTGTGGCATTTCCATATGTTTTGTGTATCTATTCTTCACCGGCTAGTGTGACAAAAGGAGAGACTGTTTTTACGATATTAGTTAGTTTTCATCTCATTTGCCATTCACATTGTTGTCTCCATTTATAATTGACATTGTCTGTTAATGATGTATGTATTTACTATTTACCACTGTTACTGTACAGGTGGGTCTGCATTGGGTTGTCTACTCAGTAACTGGTTTTCTCCCAGAGTTACAGCCCAAAAAAAAGAAAATATTTTATTTAAAGCAGATCTGCTGTTACATACTGCGAGCAGGCAATCTTTTTACCTGCAATAAAATACACTAATGCTGGCCATACACACACAGAATTTTACCCGAAACTGGTTGTTTTCAGAAAGATCGTTTGCCAATTGTGCCATTAGTGGACCCAACTTTACCTAAGATATTGACTGTGGGCCGGGCTAATGTCGATGGATCCAAAGCAAAAACTTTTACCGTTTTAACTAAAATGTATATGTGTATGTTGTAATCAAAACAATAAAAACATTCTGTCTTGTATAATTGATATATGCTTTTATTGTTATCCAAGGGTCTCTATGATCATGGAAACGATCATGTAAATGAGTTTATTCTGTCAGTTAGTGGCCAATTCACTTGGCGAATAATCATTTAGTCTGCAAACGGCTGAAATCCTGTGCGTGTATGGCCAGCATTACTTTACCTGCCTGCTCACAGCAATCCTGTGCATGCTCAGTTCAGCTTACATCAGCTGACTGACCCCTGTGTAATGAATAACTAGATCTTGTGAACGAGCAGGAGTGACATCATCCCGCGCCAGCCAATGAAGGTGGTCAAAAACCAGTGCACAAAAAATATGCTGGCGCCAGTGAGGGACCACTGGAAAGGTGACTATTAACCCTTTAGTACCACTTTAAAGCCCATTTCCAGGAACGTTTACAACCTCTCTCATCCCCTTCTAACTGATCTCTGAATGTGGGAAAAAAATCACTATCTAAAAGCCCTTGTACTTACTCAAACCCGTGGTCACATGATGCTCCAGCCCAAAATCTTCTCTACCGTTTACCTCTGCATGGGTCCTTCATAGGGTCTCTGAATTACTGTCTACATGACCTTGACTCTTTTATTTGGATGTCCAGTGTTGGAGACATGTCAGGATTCAGAAGAGGACTGATGTCAGCTAAGGAGAGTTAGGGAGGTCTCAAGCACTGGATTAGTGGTCCCCTACACTCGGAAACAGTGGCAGTGAGGGACATGGACTTAGGGGAGTATAGCTGGCTTTGCAAGGTATAAAACCCCCCCAAAAAAGAATGGCAAAATAGGTTATAGGGGGTGAGAGGGGGCACAACATGATCCCAGAATGTAACTTTAAGCTAGTGAGTCAGTGTGCTCTCGGGGGTACTATTTAAGGTATTCACTATTGCATAAGGTAGAGTGACCCTGAAATCAAATCTAACCACTCATGAGGTTGGCTACAAATGCTACTCAAAATGATCATTTTAGATTTTGCTACTTTGTGTACATTTTTCATGACTATGAAAACTATTTCCAACACTTATATCAGTACATAGTAGCGTGTTCCTGTATCCAACAAATATAAATGTATATAGGGCCAACCAGCATCCCAAATATGTATCTTGAGGAATCATAATCTATAATTTTGCACATTTCTTTTTACACAAAAATCTATGAAATTATAGATTTTGTTTAGCTTTGAAGGTGTCCATCAACACTGCTATCATCACCTAAGTATCAGGAGGGTTTGTCTAGTTGTGGTATACGCATCATTAGAGCTGGGCAATTGTTTTAATAAAAAACGTAATTTACGATTTTAATCAAGTTTTTTTTTGATGGACACTGAGGAGCTGCGGGCAGGAGTTTTTAGGCGAGGCCGCGGCTTCGGCCTAGTCCGTGGAGTCCGGCTTTGCGGACTAGGCCGGAGCCAGGGCCTCGCCTAAAAACTCCTGCCCGCAGCTCCTCAGGATCAATTTTTTTTACATATGAATCGATTTGACCTACCAACTTAATTTTAAAATCAAATCGATTTTTTTTCCCAGCCCTACTCATCCTCAAGGCCTACTATGGAGAGTTCCCCAGCAATCTCCTCCACTCCCTACAGCCATATGATTTGGCGTCAGGGAACATAAACCCCCTCTTACAACTGTATCTCAAAGCTCCAAAATTCCATGCTTTTCAAGTTGTGCGGGGCCTGTTCACACTTCAGCGTAGTGTCTCGTGAAGCTTGTAGCTTGAAAAAGCACACAAGCTTCTTTTCAGCTTCAAGCTTCACATGTTTTTGTCCCCTACACACGGCAGAAACATTTGCAGGAGCACACATACTGTGTACTTTGCCCCAAGTAACTAACTTTACATTTAAAAAAAAATATATATATATATATATATATATATATATATATATATATATATATATAAAAATGCTCAGGCCCCAGATGCCCACAACGATGTCTGTGCAAATGCTCAAAAGCAGCAGGTGCAATAATAATAAAATGCAACTTTGAGGGACCAAATTATCATAATAAGAGTAAATGTGCTATGTTCATATTTTGTATAATAACATATTTGGGAAGGAGTTTTTATTTAATCCCACCCAAAGTTATTGGTGTATATTTTCATAGGAGACAAGGAAGCGGACAATTAAATGGGTATATATACAGTACAATATGTATAAACAGATAGGGAAGGAATGTTAGCTCCTGACTAGAGAATTTAGCTAATGCACATTTCAACTGAAAGTGAAGAGCTCCATGCTTTGTGTCTTTCCGCCCTTCATACTGCTCTTTCCATCATAATTCCAGCCTAGAGAAGAGCAGCTTTCTGTTACATTAGCAGATGGTGTACATTTTATATGCTCTTGTTGTCTTGCTTTGGAGTGCATGCCTTTATTGGATTTGATAAAATAGCCAGATGTGTTTACGCTAAAAAGCCTGAGCCTAGTCAAAGAAATAAAAGGGCTGACATTCCTCCCTAATTTACACCAGTCTCCTAAACTAAAACATAGATTTTATGTTTGTATTTCCCTTCACCCTTGACAGGACCTTGGGAAATAAACCGTTGATACATTTTCAGGCCAGCTTGATGGAAATATTGCTACGAATGATTTCAGTTTGGGGATGACAAAGGACACCTTTCCCTTTACCTTGAATGCAACAAGTAGCATTTCCAAAAACGGTATTGTAGCTGCTCGCAGACCCCACATCTGCTTCACTTACAGATCTCAACCCCACCCTGTGACTGGACAGTGCGGACTGTCAAACGGTGCAGGAATCGAATCGCATAGGTGTGAACAACCATTCGATCCAATTCCAGTGCAGACCTAAAAAAGGGTCTTGCACCATTTTGGTGCGAATAATGCAATGCGTTTTTAGTGCATCATACAGACATTGTATGTGATCTGCACAGCAATTCGGTGTGAATCACATACAATGTCTGTAAGGCTGGGTTCACACTGGTACAACACAACAGTCATATTACTTTGGATCTGGCTTTGTGGTGCGACTTGAAGCCTGACATGCATCCGACTTCAATGAACAGGGATCCGACTTCGACCCCCGACAATACCAGGCACTGTGTCTCGTATAAATCTGAGGGGGAACTCTACGCTGAATAAAAAAAAAAAAATCAATGGCATGGGTTCCACCTCCAAGAGCATACCAGGCCCTTTGGTCTGGTATGGATCTTAAGGGGAACCCCCTATGTTGAAAAAATTAAATCGGGGTCCCCCCAAAATCAATACCAGACGCTTTTGCGAGCATGTGCATGGCCAGTCAGGAAAGGGGGTGGGGACGAGCGAGCCCCCACCACTGAACCGTACCAGGCCGCATGCCCTTAACATGGGGGGGTGCTTTGGAACAGGGGGGGCCCTGCGCCCCCCACCACAAAGCACCTTGTCCCCATGTTGATGCAGACAAGGACCTCTTTCTGACAACCCTGTCCGTTGTTTATCAGGGTCTGCGGGCAGGGGGCTTATCAGAATCTGGGATGCCCTTTTAATAAGGGGGCCAACAAATCCTGACCCCCCACTCTGTGCCGTTTCTAACTCGGGTCATGCTGCAAGTGGAGGCTCCCGGGAGATGCCCGGGAGTGACGTCACGCGATCCGGCCACTCACACTCGCAGGGTGAAGAATGGCCGCTAGCTACTCACGAGGAAGACGGGGATATCGCGGGGTTCTACTGCAGGTAAGTGTCACATAATTGGCTACTATGCGATGCATAGTAGCCCATTATGCTTTACCTTTGCAGGGAAACAAAGAGGAAGTAACACCCATCAGGGTTTACTTCCTCTTTAAGACTGGGTTCACATATGAGCCGCATGCGTCTAACAGCAGGGATCCGGTGCGTCCTGGTTCACCGTTTCAAGTCCTGAATTTTCAGCTGAATTCGGACCTGAAACGGACTAAAAGATGCACAGCGTTTTTGTGCAAATCACACCGTAACCGCTACGAAGACATGTGAACCGGCTACTGCGAATTGCAGGGGAACCCACATCCAATTTGCACTGGTGTGAACCCAGCCTCAATACAATTCATCTGTGTATGTAGCTGCTTGGAGTATCTGCTCTCTCTTGTACTATTTTAACACCCTGCATTTAAGTACTGGTAACTTGCTTCTGCCATCACAAGGAACAAAGGCAGAGCTATTTTTAACTTGTTTAAACACGTATACTATATTTATTTCAGTAGTATGTTGTTCCATATGGTGTTTCACAAAAAAAGGTCTGTTTCCTGATTTGTTCGGGTCCATTATTATGGAGCATGTCATCTGCTGTGAAGTGTGTTTTTGTGAGTAAGGAAGGCTGACATAATACTGCTCCATAAAATCCATCAAAGACCCCGAGTGTGTGGCTTTAACTCGGAGCTCTTTGACACAATTTGGTTAAGACTGGAGGCCAGGCGCTTTTTTGGATATCATCTGGGGAACATTTTGCTCAGTGCAGTTTACTACACGCTTCATAATATCTTATTAAAAAAATACTGCTCCATCTGTAAATAATTTTGTAACCCAAAATAGCACCTAAATGTAGTCAGTTGTCTTCCTAGTCCATTTCCCAGAAACGGCGGGAGCTGTGATGGTTGTTCACCTCATGCGAGGCACCCCTGGGAGCCAGAGCAGCTCTTGATTAGCCGACATGACCTTATTATCATAAGAACAGCATTAATAAGATTTTCTGCCTAAGTCTTTTAATTCAGCCATCTCGGCATCTGCAGCAGTGGTGCTCCACTCTTGGGAATCACATGTGTTACATTCCCTCTAAGCAGGGCTTTTTTTCAGGGGGAACTTGGGGGAACTCAGTTCCACCACCTCTGGCTCAGACCCTTTGGTGCCTGCTCACCACAATCACTTGTAAACACAGAAGTCTGGTTTCTGTGTTTACAAGTGACAACTCTGCACTCTGTGTGTAACCCCCTGAACTCTACACTCTGTATGTAATGCAATCCTGGTATTTAATGCCCCTTTAAGACCCTTCTACTGTTTGTGAAATCTGAACTGGGTCACGATTGAGTTCCTGCACCTATTTTCTGAGAAAAAAAGCTCTGCCTCTAAGTATTGCCTAAAAGAGAACCAGTCACTAACGGGCCTCTCTAATGATCTGAATTTTCAATCTCTTGTCTGCATGTTCTTACCATCTATCAAAGGCATACCTCCCAACATTTTAAGATGGGAATGAGGGACACCTATCAGCAAAAGTATGCAGGCATAGGACACACCCCTTGCCACGCCCCCTTAAAGGAGAATTGTACAAAAATAACCAAGATTGGTTAAACCCACAAGTACTTTTTTTACCACTACTATTCCTTTATATTGGCTTCCGGAATTTACAAATGGAGCAATTTAGAAATCAGATGAAAGGTTTAGCGCTGGAAAACACTTTTCGATAGCTAAACTTGTATATACATCTATTTAGATCAGACAAAAATGAGGGACAAATGAGGAGGAATTAGGGACAGAGGGACATTGCTCCAAATCAGTCCCTCGAAATCAAGGACAGTTGGGAGCTATGTCAAAGGTGATGTTAGGATTACATGAAGGAAAATGAACCCTTGGGTCACACCTGTGTGTCAGCGTGCGTGCGTGTTTACGTGATTTATGATTGTTAAAGCAGAGTTCTTACTAAAATAAAAATATGAAAAGTCAGCAGCTACAAATACTACATCTGCTGACTTAATAATTGAACACTCATCTGTCCCAGGGTCCAGCAATGCAGGGGAACTAAGCCCTGCTCCTCTCCCCCTCCTCTCCTCGAATCACTACTGTGGGCGCCCGGGCACGCACCGCGCATGCGCGAACCAAGCAATCATCTGGGACCTGTGATGTGTCCCCAGATGATTACAAGAAAAACTGAAATGGAAGGCGTGCACACCTAGTGCATTTACAGAGATAATTTAATAAAATATTTTTTGTGCAAAAGTGGGTACTCACAAAATGCAATTGACAAAAGGCCATAAAAACAGTGCATGAAAATGCACAGAACACGGGGTACAGCTAACGCATTTCGGGGGCGCATCCCCTTCCTCAGAGCTAGGCTACTTTTTTTTTTTTTTTCTTGTAGTTCCTTTCGGATTACCCCATCTGAGGAAGGCAGCATCCACCTAGCTTTGGGATACCATATATACCTTTCACACCACCATTTTAGCTGATATCTGTTACGGCACACATTGGAAGACCTATTAGCGCTGGAAGTGATTGTGTTGTTTGTATGTCCCAGATGATTGCCGAGAGGGGGGGGGGTGACCTTCCTTCTGGCGCTGCAGTGCCCACGGAGAAAGTGGGGGCTGGAAAAAAAATGTGGCATGTCAGGGGGGTCACTTTCCCTTAAAGTGGAAGTTTCATTTTTGGGTGGAACTCCGCTTTAAGGCACGTTTAGGGAGCCCATGCATTTTAGCAATAATTATTCGCAACAAAGGTAAGCACATCTTTATTTTTTAGGCATCATCCATAAGACTGCAAAGGACAACATAACATCTAATATAGCTATATTTTCTCTGCAGGGAGGGACAGGTGCAGTGCAGAGCCACCAACAATGAGCCTGTACAAAGCAATGGCTGCCAGCTACTACGCAAATCTAAGCGGCTACGTACTTACCGGACCATATTCTCTTCTACACACGCAGACAGTGTGGAGATCTAGGAGGCACATACTACCCTGTATGCTCAATATTATTATTGGTAAGCTCAGCAAATGTAAAACAAATGCAAGAATATATATATATATATATATATATATTTTTTTTTTATTCAATCTTTCCTTGAGAATTCATCCCATACCTGGGTGGGGTGTGCTAGTGACAAGTATTCAAACTATCCCCACTCCACATAATACATCTCAAAAGACAAATTCTTGTGTCAGCTATATGCCATAAGGAAAGACCTAAAGAACAATTGCAAGCAGCAGGTGAAAGTAAACAAAAGCTGTAACTGCAAAATCATGAAGTTCACTTTAAATTGGTTGTGAACTCAAGACCAAATCTCCTCGTTCTCAAACGCGGTGACTTCAACACATACAATGGCAGGGGAAGTTCGATTCCACTGGCACAACCCTTGGGGCTGCTTTTGCTAATCTCATGTTACTGTGTGTTAGGAAAAAGTTTGGTAAGAGACATTTGCACTTTTCAGTCTGTTACAGCGTGATAAATGTGCTATTTCCATTACAAGCGCTACTTTTACCGAAGGTGCGCGGGTTTCTAAGCATACACACCAACGTGTTTCTCGTTGGAAAACCAGCCCGACGAGGAACACGATGACTCTCGTCGAGAACTCGACAGTTTACTCGATGTAAACAGTCGTGTGTACGCGGCCTAAGCCTATATTAAGGTTTACCTGTTGGTGCTTTGAAATATCTCCTAAACCTCCACGTTTAGGAGATATTCACAATATACCCGTGCGCTGATGTCTTCGAAGGGCCTGGTCTTGATTTTGGTCTTGATTTTGGAAGGGGGGGGGGGGCATGCTGTTTTCTTTTTACATTTTGATGTGGAGTTCCCCTTTAAATCTATACCAGACCCAAAGGCCCTGGTATTATTTTGGGGGTGATCGTAGCCTTTTTTTTCTTAATTCCATCATCCACCTTAACTACTGCACTGTATTATGTACTCTGCACTGACTGCACTGTGTATATATATATACCGTATTTATCGGCGTATAGGGAAGTTTCAGGAAAAAACTTTCCACAGCCCATTGCGTATAACACGCAGGCAGAGTTTACCCTCTATTTTCATGGTAAAAAAGTGAGTGTTATACGCCAATAAATACAGTATATATATATATATATATATATATATATACACTAAACTGTCTGCACGCCATTTACTAACCTGTCTAATCTAGCTCAAGTTTCTCAATCTCTCCACGTTATCATGCTACATATGTCCGCCGTGTAAGCATCTTTATATAGTGTGGGGCATAGGCTTGGCCCCCTGAGCCATGATTGTGCCTTTAGCCAATAATGGCTCTCCCAGCAGATCATGCTGTGATTGGCCAAAGCATGCAGGTCAGGTGCATGCTTTGGCCAATCAGCAGCTGTCAATGCAGTGCATTATGGGACGCTCCACGGTGCTCAAATTTGCCACGAACGCTCCATATGTTCAGTTCGTTTGCAGACAGATGAACACTTGATGTTCGAGTCAAACTTACGCTTGACTCGAACATCAAGACCATCCCTATATATTAGTGTAATTTTGATATATTCATACCTGTGACCACAAATACTCTTTTATCATACCTGTGATCTCTTCCTGTTTGTAAGCCTTCCAATTTAATTTCCTATTCATATAAGGCAAAGATTACCCATTAAAATTCTACTGGAATATATCTCCGGGCTCCGGAAGGCACCCTAGTGTCTCCTAAGAATGGAGTTTCTGGAAAAAAGGGATTTTATTGAGATTGGACCATAACGCCCAAAGCGCTACAAAAAGGAACCCACTAACATAAAATCTGATAATATGAAAAGAACACTGTCTATGTTTTTGCCACAACAATTTTATTTTGAACAAATACTTGGCAGTGACTGTGATAATAATTGTGAAGGTTAAGTAATATATCTTAATTACAAGCAGTCCTTTAGGGCAAAAATCTCTAAAACTTGGATTACTAAAGAATCTTTCATATTTCAAAGTACTTAAGTACTTATTCCTTTACCGCTGTTTGTTCCACAGGTATAGGTATCCAAGGCACCATTATTAACTTTAAATGTTTAAACCTTTTACAGTAACTAAAGATAGATTTACTTCACTAAGAGGCCTTTGCATTTTAAATTAATGTCAACTGTCTTCCAACATTTCAAGAATTCAAAGAGGTGATCCTAGGATTAAGAGACACACCTGATTTACAAGTTGCTGGGTAGCTACAGGTTTAAACATGTCACATTATCCACCGCTGGCATGCAAAGACTGGTATAAAAACAGAGACTTTTGCTTATATTCCACCTAAATATCTTTATCCTGGTGAGCAGAATCACAATTTAAAACTGCAGTCTAATTCTGGTTAAAGCAGTTACAAAAGTATAAAAGAAGTAGGGATAGTATCACCCAAACACCCAGCCAATGGGGACCCTGCAAATGAAAAAGAGACCTGTCACCATTGGGGTTTGTAATCTTCTTTAACCTCCCTGGCGGTCTTCACGTGTGTGGCACGGGGTGAGATTTTTAAGCTAATATCGGTAACCCCGTGCCACACACGGACTTTCCTCGCTGGATGCAGAAAACTGTTTACTTACCTTTTCTCTGCGATCCAGCGATGAATCCCCGCAGTACACGGCGGGCGGATGTCCGCCTGATGCTGTGTGTTCCGCCGATTCCCTTCCCTGCGAGCGTCGCGACGTAGGGGGGGGAACGGCGCCAAATTCAAAAATGTAAACAAACACTATACATACAGTACACTGTTAATCTTATAGATTACAGTACTGTATGTAAAAAATACACACCCCCCATGTCCCTAGTGGTCTGCCCAGTACACTACATGTCATTTTGTATAATAAAAACTGTTCTTTCTCCCTGCAAACTGTAGATTGCCCATAGCAACCAAAAGTGTCCCTTTATGGCAAAAATTGTTTTAGAGCAGCTAAAAAACAGCGATAATAAATCAGAATCACTTGCAGAATTTAGCGATAGCGATTTATGGGGAAATTCGTCATAAAAAAAAAAAAAAAATGACAGCAAAAATTCTGCAACTGAGCAAATTTCAGTGATTTTGATTTGATTACATTATTGAATAATTTTTACTATAATTATATTATCATTTGTGATCATTTTTTATAATTACCCGGGATGCTTTACTCTTGTTCTGAATAGATTTAAGTGAGTTATTCCTAAGAATTACAAGCCTAAGTATAAAAAAAATCATAAGCCTATTAGGGATAGTATCCCTTGCAAACACCCAGCCAATGGTACCCTTTTGCACCTAATGAATCTTAAAGAGATCATACCGCCAGGGGGTTTGTAATCTTCTTTAAAAAAAAAAAAAGACTATTATAAATTGTAAATGATGAGCACAAAAAAGATATAACAAAGTATGGCAAAAAAGAGACAAGCTTGTTAGAAACAGTGTGATACAACAGTGTGATAATCGACTGATTTACTAAAATTGGAGATTGTAAAACCTGGTGCAGCTCTGCATGGTTGCCAATCAGCTTCTAACCTCAGCTTGTTCAAATAGGCTTTTACAAAAACCTGGAAGCTGATTGGTTTCTATGCAGATTGCGCCAGATTTTGCACTCTCCAGTTTTAGTCTCCGGTTTTAGTAATTCAAACACCAATGTATCACAAAACAAGATATAAACCAACTGAATTTGTCAAACAGGTTTTACTAATGATCAGGTATAATGTGCTAACTCTGCATTTACATCAAATTTGCCCAATATACACACACTATATTGTCAAAAGTATTGGGATACCTGTCTTTACACACTTATTAACTTTAATGGCATCCCAGTCTTAGTAAGTAGGGTTCAATATTGAGTTGGCACACCCTTTGCAATTATAACAGCTTCAACTCTTCTGGAGTTCCCACTCCGCATCTCTGCTCCGAGAAGGCCTAGCTCTAATTCATCCCAAAGGTGTTCTATCGAGTTGAGGTCAGGAATCTGTGAAGGCCAGCAAAGTTCCTCCACCCTAAACTCACTCCTTCATGTCTTTATGGACCTTGCTTTGTGTACTGGTCCAAATCATTTGGTGGAGGGGGATTATGGGTGGTTGTTTTTCAGGCGTTGGGCTCAGGCCCCTTAGTTGCAATGAAGGGAACTCTTAAGGCATCAGCATACCAAGACATTTTGGACAATTTTTTGTTACCAACTTTGTAGGAACAGTTTGAGGATGGCTCCTTCCTGTTCTAACATGACTGTGCACCAGTCCATAAAGACATGGATAAGTGAGTTTTTGGTGAAGGGACTTGACTAGCCTGCACAAGTCCTGACCTCAACCCAGAACACTTTTGGGGTGATTAGAGCAGAGTCCTTCTTGTCCAACATCAGTGCCAGACCTCACAAATGAGCTTCTGGAAGAATGGTCAAACATCCCCATAGACACACTCCTAAACCTTGTGGACAGCCTTCCCAGATGAGTTAAAGCTGTTATAACTGCAAAGGGTGGGCCAACTCAATATTGCACCCTACGGACTAAGACTGGGATGACAATAAAATTCACGTGCGTGTAAAGGCAGGTGTCCTAATACTTTTGACAATATAGTGTACATGGCCCAATACCCTCCTGATACAAAGGCCTCTTGCTAGAATCAAGCAATGTAGGATTTTCCTACAGGAAATAGCAATCAGTTATGACTAGAATGAAAAAGGCTACAGCTGTAGTACTGTTCATGGCTCATCAATGAAAAATACCAAAAAAAATCTAAAATCAAGATCAGAGCTGACCTTCTTCATGTAAATTGTGATATTTTACCAGCATAAAGCTCTGGTCCTGTATTCTCTTTGTACTGCCTTCAGCTAGCATTAAAATGAGTGGCACAGTGTTTAATAACATATAATTTTACAAGCATATATCTGATTAATTGTTTCAAGATCTAATTATTACAGCTGATGACTGATTTTCTCCTAGGACATAAAATATTAGCTTTTTTTTTTTTACTTTTGTTTTTAATTAATGGGGTTTACTGCAATATATAGTAAGTATATTCGTTAGTATCTGGGATCTTATTTTACCATGTGCACAGCATTTTGCAGAATGGACTTAGGAGGGAATGGTGAATTTATGAGAATCTGCATGCATATCTACATAACTGAACAATACATGGATATTTATTTAAAGCCCAATTAAATCCTTCTAATTTATTACTGCAATACAATCAGGTTGCATATACAGTATGAAGTTTTTTATTATTTGTTATCAAAGTGCTGCAACAAGGGTGTAAAAATCCTGTGCTGACAGCACTAGTAGAGTCAGGCTGCGTCTCTGTCACAAAAAGTAGCAGTCCGGCTTTCCATCACCCCCCCCCCCCCCCCCCCCCAGAACACTGCTCTAATCACCAGCTGTGGTAGGCCTCATGTACACTGCTACTGCTAAATGGACATTTAGGCCCTGTTCAGATGTGATAGTGAGTGCGATGTGTTAAACAAAAACTAGATTCGTATGTCATCCAAAAAAGTCATTGTTTTCAATGACGGTCGTTCACATCTATGCTTTGCAATTCCTCTACAATGTGATGCAATGCGATATTAAAAAGGGTCTTGTGCGAGTTTACAGCGTTGTGTTGCGAATTTAGTCTCCATAGACATCAATTCTGGAATTTTTCGTGTCTAGTAACAGACAGATGGGAGTCATTTGACAGGTAAGGATACATGCAGGAGGCATCTATATCCTTATAGATCAGCACTATGGCAGTAGTTTAGGAAGGATTAGAGTGGGTTTACATCCACTTTAACCATGAGGCCGCGTACACACGATCGGTTTCCTCGGCAGAATCCAGCAAGAAACTTGTTGGGAGACGTGTTTTGCAGAGGAAACCAGTCGTGTGTACATTTTTCGACGAGGAAACTGTTGAGAAACTCGTCGGCCCGACGAGAAACTGGAGCGTGTGTATGCTAAGAAACCCGCGCACCTTCTGTAAAAGTAGCGTTTGTAATGGAAATAGCACATTTGTCACGCTGTAACAGACTGAAATATGAAAATGTCTCTTACCAAACTTTTCAGTAACATGAGATTAGCAAAAGCAGCCCAAGGTTTGTGCCAGTGGAATCGGGCTTCCCCTGCTGTTGTATGTGTTGAAGTCACTGTGTTTGAGAACGAGGAGATTTGGTCTTGTGTACGCAAAGCAAGCTTGTCGAGTTCCTCGGCAAGCCTAACAAGGAACTTGACAAGGAAAACGATGTGTTTCGCCCGACGAGTTCCTCGGTCGTGTGTATGCGGCCCTAGGGTGCAAGAGTAATGTTGATTAGACCAGAGTTCTGTGGGACACTTTGGACTTCAGGAAAACTTGTGTTTCAGAGCAGGTGCCCAACTCTCTTATCTGCTGGCAGCGCAATCTTGCTGCAGCACTTAGCTGATAAAAAAGTGATAAAAAAAAGCATATTTATTACTGTAAATGCAGCTTTAGTGCATTAAAGTAATAAATTAAGAAGGTCTACTTGGGCTTAAAGCAGGTCTATTATAGAACACTGAAGATTCTATCTTCCTCAGGTGAAACCTGAATCCTGTATACATCTACTATCGTATAATCCCACATGAGTGTTGTTGTGTATAGACGTCTCCTCCTTCTGCAGCATACATGCAATGATGGAAGCTACAATGCAAAACATTATATAACCAAAGCCAAGTTGACATTAGTGCTGAAAGCTGGGAAATAGTTCCACGCTGTTCACAATCTTTGTAAATGGTTCTCCTAAATACACTATGATGTTTTCCATAAATATTGATATTCAGAGATGAGCAAACCAGTTTTTCAGGACTGGGTTGATGCGAGAATATTTTACATTTCCGGTACAAATATGTACAACCTTTTTCCAGTAGATACCGACCTATTGCCTGTTATGCCTTTAACTCCATGCCATACCTACACCAGCCAACACTCGTTAGAAGAAGAATGCCTCCTTTCCCTAAAATTAGGTGTCACCCCTCTAAAAAATCAGTCCGCTATTGACAGATGGTGGATTTTTAGCACTTTTGGTGTCCACCATGCTGACATCAGTACCCAAAATTAAAGCGCTGCAATGTGTCATGTGATGCAATGGTAAAGGATCTGATTTGTTAGAGAAATTATTCCAATTTCAAACTACAATATTCTTATTCACATTTCACAAAATATGAACATGTGAATTATCACCCTACATCCTACCGTACCCCCTGTTCCCTGTTGCACTTAGCTCTGTAAATGATTAGCTGCCAGTGCCCAAGCAGCTAATGCAGCGGTCTGAGGATTAAAAAATTCCTGCCGCATTGGTACTGACAGCTAATACCCCACAAAGGAAAGTTCAGTGGGGACTGGGGTGGTGGGCAGTTTGTGGGGTGTTCACATTTTCATTTTTTATTTAAAGGTAAACTAACCCTTTAAACACTCTCCCTAAGTTCCTCTAACTAAACCTAAAATGTAAATTTAGTTGATTAAAACCAGGCACTGAAGTGGGGTGATAACAGGGCCTGGACTAATCCTCTTTGCAGTGTTTACCTTGAAGTTGTTTTTTGATGTGACTGAAGCCATTTTTGCAGAGAAAAACGGTTGTGTGTATGTTTTTCGTTGAGAAAACTGTTGTGGATTTTGACGAGAAAAAAAAGAACATGTTCTCTTTTTTCTTGTCGGGAGTCTCAATTTCCTTGTCGTGTTTCTCGTCGGGCTGGTTTACGATGAGAAACACATTCGTGTGTATGCTTTAGAAACCCGCGCATGCTCAGAATAAAGAATGAGACGGGAGCGCATCTTCGATAAAATTAGCGCTCGTAATGGAGATAGCACATTCGTCACGCTGTAACAGACTGAAAAGCATGAATCGTCTCTCACCAAACTTTTACTTAACACGCAGTAACATGAGATTAGCAAAAGCAGCCCCAAGGGTGGCGCCAGTGGAATCGAACTTCCCCTTTATAGTGCCGTCGTACGTGTTGTACGTCACTGCGTTTGAGATTTTGTCTTGACAGTGTGTATGCAATGAAAGCTTGACAAGATTCTCGACAAGCTTGACAAGAACCTCGTCGAAGAAAAACAACGTTTCTTTTACGACGAGATTCTCAGTCGTGTGTATGAGGCCTTAGGCTGGCAATACATGGTCAAATTTTGAATGAATTTTCTTTTGAAAATCAGAAATTTTGTGCGTTTTGTGATGCGATAAAACCACCATTGATTTCTAAATTCGACCAACTAAGCCTTCAATTTCACCTAATATTTCTACAGAAAATAATTTTCATGGCTGAGAATTTTCTTTTCTTGCACTCATGCTCATTTCTTTTTTGATTACCTTTCTCACATGATTCTCCCATCATTGATTAGTAAACTGATCGCTTTTCAAAAAATTTCCAACATGCCCGATTACTCAAATTTGTTGGCCGCATGAAAATCAGTGGTTGCTGCAGCCTACTAATGGTGCGAAAGTTCTTTTGAAATTCTACTGATGTTTTTTTTTTTTTTTTTTTTTTTACTACTACTACTACCACCAGTAGAGATGTGCAGCCTTCATGTTCAGGAACTGTTACGTATCGTCCACATAGGAAGTACATAGGGAAGCTTTTCGTTAGGAAATAAAAAGAAGAATACCATTTTTGACAGTTATCACTAGAAAATATGTCTTCAGGTGCAGATTATTCCTTATTACTGTTTTAGTAACAACTGTAAAGTTTGTAATTTCTCATCACAAATGTCACCAGAACACTTAGAGCGAGGAGAATCACCCTAAGGCCGCGTACACACGAACGGTTTCCTAGACAGAATCCATCAAGAAACTTGGTGGGAGAGCTTTTTTGCCAAGGAAAATGGTCGTGTGTATGCTTTTCATCGAGAAAACTGTCGAGGAACTCGAGCAAGTTCTCTTTTTCCTCGACGGGAGTCTTCGTGTCCCTCGTTGGGCTGGTTTTCGACGAGAAACATGTTGGTGTGTATGCTTAGAAACCCCGCGCACCTTCGGTAAAAGTAGCATTTGTAATGGAAATAGCACATTTGTCACGCTGTAACAGATTGAAAAGTGCAAATGTCTCTTACCAAACTTTTACCTAACACGCAGTAACATGAGATTAGCAAAAGCAGCCCCAAGGGTAGTGCCAGTGGAATCGAACTTCCCCTGCCGTTGTATGTGTTCAAGTCACCGAGTTTTGAGAACAAAGAGATTTGGTCTTGAGGCGGCGTACACACGACCGAGGTTCTCGCTGGAAACCAGCGAGAACCTCGCTGGAAGCTGCATTCCAGCGAGGACCTCGGCCGTGTGTACACTCTCGGCGAGCTTCCCGTCGGGAAGCCCGTCGAGCAGAAATAGAGAGCACGCTCTCTATTTGCTCGACGGCCCGCCTGGAAGAATGGCTGCTTGCCATTCCCGACGGGCAGGTCGCCGATTTCGACAGCCGGCAGGGAACCTCGACGGGCGGAACGATGTGTTCTGCCCGTCGAGGTTCCCTGCCGTGTGTACGCGGCCTCACAGTGTATATGCACAGACAGCTTGTCTTTTCTGACGAGTTTCTCGGTCGTGTGTACGAGGCTTAACAGGGACACATACAGCAATAAAATCACACAGCTCCTTTTCTTTCTGTTAACTTTATGTGAAGTGCACAAAGTAACACTTCATTCATGTCACTGTACCATTCATGCGCCTACCGGTTCACTGCAAAAAATGCGGCATGTCTACATTTTATTGCAGCTCCAGTCGGTGTTGTAGTGTGAACACAGCAAATAGGAAACACTAACTAATACAAATGAAAGGGTATTTCCTTTACAAAACACATAATAATATATTTTAGTGTAGGGTAAATACCTTCAAATATTCTAAGGTATGAACCCCCCCTCCCCCCATGTAGCCGAGGGGAACTCCCTGTCATGCTCCCATTACGTGGACAACAAATAAATAATGCCACTACCACAAAATAAATTACGTTCACCACAATTTTTTTCTTCATACTGGTGTTTTCAAAAATAACAAATTCCCTAAGTCTGAGGATAGATGAAAGGTTTAGTGTAGTATAGGGAAGTAATGTGAGTACACAAGGATGTTATGTCAAAAGAGCCTCTCTTATTAGGTGACAGTTGGGAAGTATAAGGTTATCACAATCTCTATATAACCTTGTGTCTGCACAGATTTTTTTTTAATATTCTGCAGTATGAAGGTCGTTTTCGGGGGTTCTTTAAGGGTTACTGTAAATCAAAGCAAAAGTATTTAACAACTGAGCAATGTACGGGTTAACAAAGATAAAAGAGTGAGCAAAAACCACCTTAATTACAGCACTCCATTCCCCCACCTATCATAAAAGGGGGAGGCAGTGTGTGAGGAATCCTGTTTAAGTGAAGAGGACTTTTTTCCAAACCACTGCAGATGGGAATGGTTATACAGACACTGTAGCCAGATGCACAGTCTCTAATTTAGTCCAAAGCATATAATTATCAAGCAGAAAGTCTGTAATGAAAGAAGAACTGCAAAGGAAAAAGAACAACCACGTCCCATCAATGTCAACAAAACCAGGCGCTCACCCTGTCCTAAAAGGCAAGAGGGCGGCATGTGGACAGTCTGGTTTGTGCCCCCAGCTGCCCTTCGAATCCTACTACCTTGGTGAGAAGGGCACTTCAAGGAAAGAGCTACTAAGTGATTTGTGCAAAAAGTGAAATTGGATGATTGCTGAAAGTAGCAGACAGCAAGTATTTTATTATTCTTTCATTCACTGTTGGCAGATTTTAATAACCCACCAATTAAATAACTGCTCCGATATGATTCATAATTACAGTGCTTCGGCAGATAAGCACAACACATTTATCAAAATGTTGCCATATGCAAATCAGATGCCAATATGTACAGGAGATCCAAGTTCACGAAATGCTACCGTGTCAGCATTCTTAGTACATAACCCTTTCACAGCCTGTTCATTTTAATTATATAAAATAGATTGTTTAAGAGAAGAAATGTTACTTTTTTTTTTTTAGATGCAAACTTTATTGCTGCCAATATCTGATTTATGAAAAAGTAATTCACAAGGATGTTGTAAAGTAATACACACACAGATATATTAGCAATATTTGTAATTACAGCAGATCTTGCTGAAAGGAATGTATAGGCTACAATTGCTGTATAGGCCTGCTTAGTTTCAGTGATTTCCAAAGTGAAGCAAGTTCTCCTTCTAAAATACAGTAAAACCTTGAATTGCGAACATAAGTCATTAAGGAAGCATGCTTGTAATCCAAAGCACTTGTATATCAAAGCGAATTTCCCCATAAGAAATAATGGAAACTCAGATGATTCGTTCCACAACCATTTATTCATAAGTCCTTCAGTTTATAGTCCATATTAGGGGTGCAACGGATCACGGTTGATCCGTGATCCAAACGGGTCACCCCCTACGGATCGGATCGCTATGCGATCCGCGGACTACCGCCGTGGGCATAGCATTAGGAAAGGCCGCGGCTTCGGCCTAGCTCCGGAGCTGCGGCCATCTTGGCTCACTCGGTGGCGGCCCCTCCTCTCTGTTTACACCCACAGAGGAGGAGGAGACCGCGCTCAAGGGACACACACGCTGCTATCTGATCTGAGGTCTGCAGGGGGGGGGCTCACTGTTTGCCTGTACTACGGAGGGGGGGGAGGAGGTCACTGTGTGCTGCACTATGGTGGGAAGGGTCACTGTGTGCCTGTACTACTTGGGAGGGGGGGGGGTCACTGTCTTTTTTTTTGCTGATCTGAAAAATGATCCGATCCGTGACTGCCGATCCGAGGAACGATCCGAACCGTGAGTTTTTTGATCCGTTGCACCCCTAGTCCATATAAAAGAAGTATAGCAATGTGAGCAGGTTGTGTAACCATAAAATGTCCATCCACAAATGGAAGGCTTCACAAGGGGATTAGAAGCAAAATCCAACAGGCGCTACAGAGTATAAAAGAGAAGAGAGGCACCTCTAAGTGTAGCAATATATTTAATAAAGGTACAACATTTAGCAACTCACATGGTTGATGATTAACCACTTGCCGCCCGCCAATGACAGATTGACGGCGGCAAAGTGGTTACTAGTTCCTGAATTGACGTCATATGATGTCGTCAGGATATTGAGCCGCTGCGCGCCCCCGGGGGTGCGCATCGCGGCGATCGGTGATGTGGGGTGTCAGTCTGACACCCTGCAACCCCGATCTCGGTAACGAGTCTCCGGTGGAGCCTCGTTACCACATGATCAGCCGCGTCCAATCACGGCGCATCACGATGTAAACAGGAAGAGCCGTTGATGGCTCTTCCTCACTCGCGTCTGACAGAGGCTCTCCTGACAGGGGGGGGTTCGCGCTGATTGTTTATCAGTGCAGCCCCCCCTCGGATCGCCACACTGGACCACCAGGGAAGCCCACACTAGACCACCAGGGAATTTTTTTTAAAAAAAGGGGGAAAAAAAATATTAAAAATAAATAAATAAAAAAAAGACAGTAAAAAAAAAGATGCCAATCAGTGCCCACAAATGGGCACTGATTGGCAACATGGATCCATCAGTGCCACCCCTCAGTGTCCATCAGTGCCACCCCACAGTGTCCATCAGTGCCACCCCACAGTGCCAATCCATGCCCAGTGCCCATCAGTGCCACCCAAAAGTACCCATCAGTGCCACCCATAAGTACCCATCAGTGCCACCCATATGTGCCGCCTATGAGTGCCCTTCAGTGCCGCCTATGATTGCCCATCAGTGCCGCCTATGAGTGCCCATTAGTGCCACCTCATCGGTGCCCATCAGTACTACCTTATTGGTGCCCATCAGTGCCACCTCATCGGTGTCCATCAGTGCCGCCATATTAGTGCCCGTAATTGAAAGAGAAAACGTACTTATTTACAAAAAAATCAACAGAAAAAAATAAAAAGTCTTTTTTTAGTTGTTGCGCAAGAAAGCTCTATTTGTGGGGAAAAAAGGACGCCAATTTTGTTTGGGTACAGTGTAGCATGACCGCGCAATTGTCATTCAAAGTGCGACATGGCTGAAAGCTATAAATTGACTTGGGCGGGAAGGTGCGTAAGTGCCCTGTATGGAAGTGGTTAAAAGAGGCACATCTAAGTATGCAGGCATCCATGGTAAAGTGGTCCACATAGACCATCCCCCGCACCGACCGGCTCTCACCGATGTCAGTCTGCAATTGTGACCGGGAAGACTACCCTGCAGTAGAGCGATCTGAAAGCGAGGCTTGAACTACTCGTGAAGCGCAGCGTGGAAGGGATGAGGTTGATGGCAGTGCGGAGGACAGTCTATGTCAATGTTTCGCAACTCCAGTCCTCAAGGCGCACCAACAGGTCATCCCTCAGATGAAAAGACTGTGGTAATTACTAAGGCAGTAAAACTGATCAAATCACCTGTGCAAAATAATGGAGAGCCTGAAAACCTGACCTGTTGGGGCGCCTTGAGGTCTGGAGTTGAGAAACACTGGTGTGGACAGCTTTACCCCAGATGCCTGCATACTTAGATGTGCCTCTTTTAATCGTCAACCCTGTGAGTTGCTAAATGTTGTACCTTCATTAAAATGGAACCATATTGCTACAGTTAGAGGCACCTCTCTTCTCTTTTATACTTAGTTGTGACATGACGCTACTCTTGTATCAAGACATCGCTTGTGTATCAAGTAAAAAAAAAAAAAATTGCTTGTCTTGCAAAATGCTCTCAAACCAAGTTACTCTCAAACCAAGGTATTATTGTATTGTAAACTCATACCCCCTATTTCTGGTATGGGTGCAAGAGATTTCGGAAAAGTGAGAAGTTAGGCTTTAATTTCTCTTTTGATTCCTACTGTATCTTACGTCTTAGTTATAAGAATAGATCTTTTTAAACTTCACAATCATTTTGTTTTCTATGTGTGGTTCAGTGATTTGGGGATGTTGCCATTCCTCATCCATTCTTCGTGAATCATTACTGGTCTGAGCAGTGATATAACTTGTGGCTGCAGTTCAACTGGTACCACAGCTTTGTAGAAAATTCAGCATGCAATTTGTGCCATTAGAATCAGCTGGTTGACAGATATACGGTTTCTTCCTACTATACGGTAACTGAAACCTCACAGCAATTACAATGCATGCCAGTCCTTCATGCGGAAGGAGCCTATAGTCTTTTCTAAGACTGCCAGCGTAGAGTGGTTACTATAAAGGCATTAATGTACATTGAGATGTATCAAATGTTAAGCCAATAAGGACTGTAATTACCGCCTACCACAGCAGACCCCACCTTCATTTGTTCCTACACAAGTGTCATTTCCTATATAAATTCAGCTATTGGAATGTGTGTTTATCTGGCACTGCTCTGTGAATTGTGGTGCAGTAATTTTCCTGGCCATGCTTTGTTCTATCACAATAAGTTATTACCGAAAGTCATATGGGATACTAAAGTACAATTAAGAATTGACAGTGGTCCAGTCGGCAATAAAATCATTTTTACGAGATACGTGTTCAGTCTGTTAAAGTGTAACTTCTCCCAAAACGTGCAGTGCTGTATATTTTTTGTTTCGGTGAGGTGTCTTTTGCATCTCTCTGGGTCCCTAAATTAGACACATTTTTTGTTCTCTGTAATGGCTATAATAGGCAATTATCTGATGTCACCTACTAAAGGGAATTCTACCACATTTTCCTACAAATAACCCACTAAAGGGAATTCTAACACATTTTCCTACAAATAACCCACTGAAGGGTACATTTAATGGAGACACTGATTTAGTGCTTTCTTTTGCATTATATAGACAGATAGATTAAAAGAAATATTTGGAGAATGAAGAATTCACTTCATTGTTTGACATAAAATTAAAACAGCTGAAATGCCAAGCTTGGCTTATCACATATTTGTTGAGGGTGAGGACTCTGGAGACTAAACCTTGTCCTGCCTTAACAGAAAAAGCAGAACTAGACCATTTTTGGACCTGTCTGTTTGTCCGAATGGATACTGATTGGGTAATTTATAACATCCTTCTACTGTATGTAGAAATTTCACATGACCCTCAAAAAATCCAGTAACTTAATTTGCTATTGAATTTACAACTCAGAGTTGCCAACTTTTATGTTTCATCTTAACCTCCTAGTAGGCCTTCAAGGTGCATCTCCATTGAAGCTGGTGGACAGGCAGGAGAAGTAGAGTGGCTCCAGAAGAATGAAAGGCAAAGAAGTGTCCCCCAGAAGGTGGGAGGAAGGAATAGACAGAGCGACCACTACTAAACCAAGGGTCTCCAAACATTCTAAACCACTGGTTCTCAACCTTTCTAGTGTCATGACCCCTTGATAACATTTATCAAGTTGCGGGGACCCCTAACAGTAAAAAAAAAATTGTAGCGTGGGTTGTCAGCCCCTAAGGCAAGACAAGTAGTTTGAGCCCCTAACCCACAGACATTTAGTGCTCCCTCAGTCCCTTCCACTCGTACAGTATTAAAACCCCTTATGGTACATTTTAGGATGTACCACTCTCTCTCTTTTGTTCTCCTTTCTATCCGTTTTTTCTTTCTCTATCCTAATTTCTTTTTTTTCCCCATCCCTCTCTCTAGCCGTCTTTCTTGTTTTTTACCTTATTCTTTTTCTCCCTTTTCCTTGTTCCTCCCCCTCTTTTCCTCTCCCTTTCATATATTCTCTATTTTTATTCCTTCTCTTACTCATTAATGGGAGTTGGGATGAGTGGCAATGCTTGGGGGGAGTTCTGATCAGCCAACTTAGGTGCTCTTGATCATGGTCATCTGTTGATCTGAGAACTGTAGTGGGGACTTTAATGGCAACTATAATCACAGGTAGTGTTAATCACTGTGTCTCCGGTTTCACGGTGTCTCCAGCTTTGCGGTGTCTCGTAGCAGTGACACCTATGCTGAAATCAGGAGATAGGGTCTCCTCTATCCCCCCCCACTTCACATTCTTCACCAGTCAGCTGACCTCTATTCTCTGCCCCCCAGCCATGCCGTGAACTGAATGGGCGCTGCGAAGAGGCTGAATGGGCGCCCAGCCAGCTTCAGGAACAGCCCAGGATTCAGTGACCCCTGACAAATCACCATTCGACCCCCAAGTGGGTCCCGACCCCCAGGTTGAGAACCACTGTTCTAAACAAAGGGCTAGTTTACAGACCGGTGGGCCAGACTGTGACCACTGGGAGTAGAAAATGTCCTGGCCTCAGTGGGAGTAACCAATGCATCTTTGGCATGGGGGAGGAATAGTGTGCCATCGTTGGTGTCAGTGGGATGAATAGTTGCCCCATTGTTGATATCAGTGGGAGGAATAATGCACCACTGTTGGTATCAGTGGGAGGAATAATGCCCTGTCGTTGGCGTTAGTGGGAGAAATAGTGCCCCATTATTGGTGCCAGTGGGAGAAATATTGCCCCATTGTTGATGTTAGTAACAGGAAGTGTGCCCCATGTATAGTTGAAGGTGGTTGCTGGGCAGGGAGATGATAAGGTAGCTCCAAGTTTGTCTAAAGGTATTGGGCACCTGGGCCCACAAACTAAAGCTGGCACACAAGAAGGTGAGGGGCAGCCTCAACAGTGTACAATGCTTTGGGCTTTCATTATCTGCTTCTTTATCCCAACATGGATTCGGTCAAACTAAAAAGTATGATTAAAGGTTCGTGTTCTAGGATAAATGGGAGCTGCTGCATTTTTGGTCACTAGTATCCACTGTTGAATATACAATAACTGCCTAGCTGTACCAAAAAAAAAAAAATAGACAACATGAAATACGCTAAAATATTCTAGCTATAAACCACTTAATATAACTATTTATACCAAAGCATATAAAATAGGGCTGTTACTGATCAAAATTTTTGTGTTCGATTAATCGTTTTTTTTTTTAATCGATTAATCGACTAATTTCGATTAATTATAACGCACATACAGATCCAACTACTTTTAGCTGCTCTCCTTGCAGGCCGATTCCCAGTGCAGCTAGCAACAACTGGAAAAATGGATAGCAAAAAAAACACACAAAGGCAGCGCTCGATGGGAATAGCATTAAATCTTTTATAGTATTATGAGTTACAATCTGTGCTTGGGATGTATGTTGTGTTTTTTGTTCGAATATAAAATTGAATAAAAATCTGATATAAAGCAAAGTTTGTTTTAAATCAGATTTTTATTCAATTTTATATTCAAACAAAAAACACAACATACATCCCAAGCACAGCTCCGAAACTTTGTTATAAATGGCATTTAAAACAAAGTTTAGGAGCTGTGGTGGCTCAACGTGATTGGCACTGCGCTGACAAGCCGTTCACCTCTGCAGCCAAGGGTTCGGATCCCGGTCTTGGCTACATGTGAATTGAGTTTGGTGGTCTCAGCCCGGCTCCCGGTGGGTGTGCTATGCAAGGTACGCCTGTGCTTAGTACGACCACCCCCCCCCCACATAAACCACCACATTTGCACGCACACAAAATTGGTTTAACACACACGCATGTTGGCCATGCGGTCTCCTAAAATAAAGAGAGGCGAAGGACCTACGGGGCTGGCTGGGTTTAGGAGCTGTGCTTGGGATGTATGTTGTGTTTTTTGTTCGCATATAAAATTGAATAAAAATCTGATTTAAAACAAACTTTGTATGGGCCAGGCGCGAGGTCCCCAGGCCGAGATAGGGCTCCAGACGGCAATTTTATATTCGAACAAAAAAACACAACATACATCCCAAGCACAGATTGTAACTCATAATACATAACAGTCTAGAAATCATTTTAAAATAAAAAAAGGGAAAAACTTTTATATGCTTTGGTATAAATAGTTATATTAAGTGGTTTATAGCTAGAATATTTTAGCGTATTTCATGTTGTCTATTTTTTTTTTCTTTTGGTACAACTAGGCAGTTATTGTATATTCAACAGTGGATACTAGTGACCAAAAATGCAGCAGCTCCCATTTATCCTAGAACATGAACCTTTAATCATACTTTTTAGTTTGACCGAATCCATGTTGGGATAAAGAAGCAGATAATGATAGCCCAAAGCATTGTACACTGTTGAGGCTGCCCCTCACCTTCTTGTGTGCCAGCTTTAGTTTGTGGGCCCAGGTGCCCAATACCTTTAGACAAACTTGGAGCTATAGCTCATAGGGGGAGTCCCTCTGCCCCATTGGGGTCCTGTTGGGCCCCAGTTGGGCTCCCAAGAGGAGCAGGTAGGGCGGGGTGAGTGGGAGGCCCCCCTCACACCCGCCATTGCCACCAGGGGCATGGAGAAGGATGGCGATTGCCTCCGGCGGGAGGGTCTGCCTACTCCCAACTCCTGCAGTCCGGCTCCTCTCTCTCGAGTTCACGCACACACAAAAATACACTTAAAAAAAAAAAAAAGTTTGGCTGGCTAATGAAAGTGCAAATGCCTTTGCTTACTACCTTGGACTTGAGTTTGATACACTCGACCTAAAGGTTTTAAGGAAGGTATCTGATTTCACTTTATGTGAATCCATATGTAGGCAGTAAGAAGACAACCGTCTATCAAATAAATCTGCTTTTATTACTGTCTCTGTGCCCATCAGAAATCTTCATTTTTTTTCCTGCTCTGTCTGACATGTGTCACCTATACAGGAAATAAGAGTAAAACTTCCCGATCAGAACACAAACAGGGATAAAACCCTAATGGGGTGTTCTAACCTTACTCCTTCAGTACAAAACTTAGGGCCAGATTTTCAGATATTTGCCTTGGCGTAGCGTAAGCCTTTTACACTACGCCGCCGCAACGTAACAGAGCAAGTGCCATATTCTCCATGCACTTGCTCCGTAGTTTGCGTTGGCGTAGCGAAAATGGCCCAGCGTAAGGCCGCGTAATTCAAAGGGGGCGGCTTGTATTTAAATTAAGCGCGCCCCCGCGTCGATCGAACTGCGCAAGCACCGGCCGGGGAAAAAGCCCAGTGCGCATGCTCCAGCTCACGTCGGAAAGCGTTGTTGAAACCGACGTCAAAACGACGTGATCGTCACTACGCAATGCCCTATTCGCGAACGAGTTAGTAAAACGAAGTAAGCGACGGAAAAAGCCGACGCTGAGCCGACGCCATACTTAACATGGCATCCGACGGCACCCGACGGCATCCGACGGTACTGCGTAAGGTTACCCCTCATATTAGCAGGGGTAACCTTACACAGACGAAAATGACGTACGCGACGACGGGGCGGCGTAAAAGCATTCGGGAATCTGCGTAGTAGCCTCATTTGCATAGGCAAATGAGAAAACAACGTAAAGGCCACCTAGTGGCTGGAGTTGTCATTACAAGGAATCACTCGCATAGATACCCGGCCAAAAAAAACGGCGATACGACGGGGTATCTGAGATACTCCGTCGTAGCGTCTCTGAGAATCTGGCCCTTAAAGTGGATGTAAACCCCAAAATTTCACAATGTAGAGTATAAGATTTCCTATAATCTGTGCCCAGTCTTGCCACACTGAGTTAATCCAGCGCTGAGTAATCCTTTTGTAATGTTCAGTGCAAATGAACAGAATTCCATATAAAAACTTGCCAAATTATAAAATCCGTTTCTTTGTTTTTGCTTTCAGTGACAGGTTATTTAGATATCTAGCTTGGACATGTTTATCATATGTTATGTTTTGTTTATCATAACATGAGGTGATCCAAAGTTCATTGTATATTACCAGGATGTGTTATGTGGGGGATGGGTGGATTTCTCACTTTTTATACCTCATGTTATGATAAACATAACATAACATATGATAAACATGTCTGAGCTAGATATGTAAATAACCTGTCACTCAAAGCAAGAAGAGAGAAAACTGTTTATTTAGGCAGGTTTTTATCTGGAAGGCTGTTCATTTTACTGAACATTGAAAGAGGATTACTCAGCCCTCGATTAACTCTGTGTGGCAAGACTGGGCACAGATGATAGGAAATCTTATACTCTACATTGTGACAAAAAAAAAAAATGTTTTGGGTTTACATCCACTTTAAACATAGTTTTGGTTTATCTGTACTTTAAACCAGTTCGAAGTCCAGTAAAATAAAAAAATAAAATCTCAGCTCTGAATCTCTGGCTATGGATGCAATGCAAATATTATAATATCTATCATCTGTACAATAAACAGGTATTTTTGAAGGAGTATCTTATGCTATAGATCTTACAATCATTTCAGTATCAACATGTCACAAAGCATAATTTACCAAGCTAAATGCTTTGGTGCTCATATATCACGACTTGTGTCAACTTTTCACGAACACAAAGGAATCAATTATCTCAATTTCCATCTATTTTATTTATCTGAAATCAAATACACAGAGAATAGTTCGAACTAATCATAGATTTGGGCACGGAACAAAGGAATGCCTGCCTTTTCCTGGGTTCCAGTGCTGAAACAAAGACATCCATTGTCTTTTGTGTGGGTGTGTCTATAGTGCTGAGACATAATTTATAGTCATGCATGCATTTCATATCCTACTACCGATACCATAGGAAAAGATGTATGGCGGATACAGAAATAAATCTTACATAATTCACTTGGCACATGTACATGGCGTGGAGCAGATGTTCCTGCCAGTCATGGCATGAGGAGGCGATATGAGATCTTAGCCTAACCTCTGCTTCCTGTAAAATTTTATGAGTATTCATGTTACAATAAAATTACAACAAAGACAAATGAAAAACACCATTAATACGATGTAAGTACAAGATGCGGTAGACGTTGGAATCAATGTCCTATAGAGTACATTATCGTCTCAGGTATATAAATAAGTATAACTAAACCAAACATATCCTTAGAAATGTAATACAATTCTGCACTTCAGTGCCAAGTACATGCCAGCATTTTCTAATCCCAGCTAATAAATGCCAGTCTAAAGAACATCACATTCTGCAAGTGTTTGCAAAGCAGTTAAAGTACTGCAATTACAGAAAAATAACTGTTGATGTGCCAGAAATATACCGAACACCTACCTTCCCCATAGCTCCCAGCTGTTCCTGATTGGGAGAGACTGTCCCTCTTTTGGAATCAAATTCCTCTGGCCTTTTTAACTCCTCAGTTGTCCCGATTTTTGATATGATATACAGAGCTCTAAAATTAAATGTACTATTTAAAAAAGCAGAGTTCCACCCAAAAACGAAACTTCCGCTTTTCTGGAATCTTCCTCCTCTCCGGTGTCACATTTGGCACCTTTGAGGGGGGGACAGATACCTGTCTAATACAGGTATTTGCTCCCACTTCCGGACATAGATCGCCGCAGTATCCGTGGCGTTCTACACCATGTCCAGCCCCTCCTCTGCTGTCTTCTGGGAGACACACAGGTCCCAGAAGACAGCAGAGACCAGTGAGATAGTGCAGCGCGACTCGCACATGCGCAGTAGGGAACCAGTAAATGAAGCCACAAGGCTTCACTTCCTGAATAAAATGGTATAGTGCAGCGCTAAATCTAGTGATTGAAAAGAGTGGGGCTCCTGCTGTTCAGACAAAAGCTGATTCACTAAAGTGCAAAAAAAAAAACATATAAAAAATGAATCCAATGATCACACTCAATGTGACTAATAAGTGATAAACAATAACACATTTACACAAAACAAAGGTGCATGTGCATATTTATATAGTCCATAAAATGGTTCCAGTGGATAAAGTGACTTTCCAAGGTGAGTAGTTGTAAACAAGTTTGTCTGTAGATATTCCACCACCATTAGAAAAAGAGGCTTACTAGACACGTGGAACCCAACTAGGCATACACCCAATGATCAACAGAGCTTTTGGTGTATTACACCCAAGGGAGAGAAGTGTATCAGCATACACAGCTTCCAACGTGGACATATGAAGCGGAGGTCAATCACACTATTGTCGCCAATAGGTCTCAATCAAGGATGTAGTGACCAATACTCAAAGGCAATTCATCCAAATAGTACATTGATAAATGGAGAGAGAATAGGCCACTTAGTGTGCTACCATTTAGACGAAAAATATATTTATTGTATAAGTAAAAATTAACACTTACATTTGAGAAGTTGTTAAAAGCATGTCGATAAAATCAAATAATCGCAGTGGCTTCAGTAGAGCCTGTCCCGACGCTTTTCATCCTAATAAGGCAGATGATGCCTTATTAGGATGAAATGCCTTATTAGAATGAAACATGTCCTTTTTGTCCTCGGGACGTGCTATCTCAGGGACTTATTTGTAAGGTAACATAAAGGAGGGTTTAACCAGTTCTCGCCGGTGTAAGAAGTAAGGGGAATTCCCCAAATGGGGTTACGTATATACAAAATCAGAGGTTCGCCTCTATATTTGTGGAAAAAAAAAACTGTACTGTATTCAAACACATTTACTGGGACAAAATAACCTTACAGTTTATGGTGGAAAGGCTCAAAAGCACTCAAAAAGCTCAGACCCAATCAGTGGGTAGCACAAAAAAAATATTCCTAAAACAGATATTGCCATCTCTCAATGCATCACATATCTTAAAAATAAGAGTGTTAATCCCTATTTCAGGATAGTGGATGGAGCCATACAAATTACTGCTTTACACCTCACTGGCAAGATGTACACACAGAGACAATATTAAACAATTTATTTCAAACTGCATACAATTATTATGGGATATTTTGGTGATCATCATGCAGTTTGTGTGCAGTGGGTTAGATTTGGGTTCATAGATGACCACAGTGTGTCGTTTTTTTCAATCAGCCAATGGACTGATTGAAAAAAAATGGATTCTTCCATCTACACAAACAAGGGTGATAGAGGAGTTCTCTGCTGTGAGAATACACAGATCAACATTGCAGCCTATTGGATGCAGATGCTGATGGAATAACATTTTTCCAACATTCAACAGAAGTTGATCATTAGGTCGACTTCTGTCAAGCGAGAATGACTATAGATGGGTCAAAATGTGTCCAATCCTTGGTAAACGAAAATTTCGATCTATATACGGGCAGCTTAAGGAGGACAGGTAAAGTTGTGCAGTTTGGAATTTACAGCTAAACGACCTCTGGGACATTAGCAAGGAAAGAATCAGCAAACAATTTGCATCTAAATAGTGAAACATTGTCTTCTTGGTTTAAAGCCTCTTCAGTTGATCTCTACACCTAGCCTTTAATGCTAATGTATTTCTTCTCTTCCAAGTCTATCCTCAGGGGAAATAATTTTTTCTCCAAAATCTTCTAATTACATTTTATATTAGATGTCTTAGGAACGGCACATTTTTTATGAAATCGTGACAGAAAAGTCAAATCAATTTTACTGATTGATCATTAAACCAAGAAAAATCATTGAAATTAGCTTCTAACACAAGAGAAAATAGTATAAAAGAATTCCCATCAACGTCTTAATAAAGTTGTGTATGTTTTGAATGAAAGTTTTGGCATCCAGAATGTTAATATCAGAAAGTCTTTGTGAGTTTGGAATGCTTAATGATGTCTTGTATGTGAATAAATATGGGAAGTCTAAGAAAGGGAAGGGTAATAAGATAAATATTGCTACATCAAAGTAATGTGCAAAATAATACTAAAATTAATATTCGTTCTAATCCGTCTATGCTCATTTTGTTCTTTACAGCATTTAATGCTATATATTACATTTACAGCCTCATTTTGGGATTACTTCAAAACTCCCTGAGTGACAATAAAATATGGTTTACTGGAGTTCTCAAAAAATGACCTTCTCGAAAAACCAAATATTTATACCTTGAGTCAACAAAGTGACGTAACTTCTTCAAAAGGAGAGGAAATCCCAGTTTAGACAGAGCTGCTGATTGGCTGACTTTACCTGCATGCTATCCTTGGTCCACAAGACTAATGTCTTTCATTGCTTATATCCCAGACAATGCAGAGGTGAAAACTTGAGATTATTCCAGGAGAAAAAAAGCATTTCAAAGCTTGGTACTGTATAACATGGGAATATTTTTTAATAAATACTAAGTTTAGGCAAGAGATAGGTATTAATTGTGACTTGTTTATACTTTTTGGTGGGCAGGCAGCTCAATCTGAGCACCAAGGACGATGATCCTTGCTGAGAATCTAGAAGCAGCAGAAACACCTCACTGGCCATGACGTTCCCTATAAAACACCAGCAATGAATCGGCTGCAATGGTTTCTTTATGACTTTTATATTTATATAAAATATATATACTTTTAAAACAAACATGTCCTCTGCTTTAAAGCGGTTGTATACCTGCATTTTTTTCACACCTGTAAGGCAAAAGCCATACTAGCGCACCGCATACTAGCTCATTATAAAATACTTACCTTAAAACGAGGTGTATAGAACTTACCACTTTAAATGTTGGACGTGCAACGAGGTCTCCGACACGTTACCTGAACACTGACGAATCCACAGCACTGTTCAGAGGGGGAGAGCAATGATGATTAGAGCAGTGCTCGGTGGAGGGAGTCAAACTGGAGGAGAGCTGGGTGTGTGGGAGCCGAGTGCTGGCATTAGTTTCAATTAGTTTCAATCATTTTTTTATTGATTTACAAAATGTTGTAAAACAATGATTGTGAGCAAAGTAAACACGCATTCAAACATATTGTATATTATGCTGATATAAGATGCATGAAAATATAAGAATAATTGATGCTCAAAGTCTAGAATTATCTCTACACAACAGGGTCAACTTTTGAACCAAAATAGGGGAATAGGAAAAGGGAGGTGTCAGGGTATATGGGGGTTATGGTGCAGTAAGTGGAAGGGAAAAAAAAGAGGGAGAGAAGGGCTTAGCTGATAAATGAATGCCATAATTATTATTTTATATGCAGCATGTTTTGTTTTTTTCTTAAGTGGTACTAAACCCTGGACCCTGCATTCATTATATTTGGTCTCCCACAGTAAACAGAACATGGAAATGCAATTATTTTAGTAAATATAAACTGCTAAATACTTTTCTCATTAGCAGTCTTGTGATTTCTATCTGGTCGACCACTGATTAAAGCTTGGAGGAGTTTTTATTTTGCGATGACTGTACTATGAGGCTGCATGACTTTGTTTGGACAGTGCTGACTGGCCCTGTGTATTTTATTGGGTCAATCACAATAAAATACAGAGTACATTGCACCAAACGTACGTAAAAAGAAAAAACATTGCTGTGTATGCAATGCTGTGTATGCATAAAAGACAGGGATACAAAGTGCATAAAGAACAACGCATTGGCACCAAAAATGATACAATGACACATCATAACCATAACAAAATTTCCCTTGTGCTGAACCGGTCAGAAAACCCCTGCCAATCCAGCACAACAAGGAGACCCAAAGGACCAACGGGCCACTTAGTAAACAACAACATCCAAAAATTATACATTCAGTCAAACCTACCCCCTCCATATTCAAATGACCCATACACCAATCATCAGGCTTGCACGCCAAATAGCTGACATGTGGACCAATCACTACTCCAATATAAGATTCTCTCAGACTTGAAGCAAACAAGTCAAAACCAGCCTCGGAGGAGCAAGTTCCGGAGTCTCCATCCAGGCCCCCCATATACTATGAAATTTTTTGCTTGCATTTCTATGCTGATATGTTAAATGTTCCCGTATGAGTATATAATTGACTTGGTCTATCCATAATTTCTTAGTGGGGACATGAGGAGATAGCCAAAATCTGGCCACCAGCTTTCGAGCTAGATACAATAGTCTAATTACAGCAACATTAATAGGATAAGGATAAACGTCTTCATCTATCGCTCCCAGAATACATGTCAAAGGGTCCAAGGGGACCCTGATCTGAAACACTGAAGAAATAGTCTCAGTGACATCGCCCCAGTACCGGTGCAGTTTGGGACAACGCCACATCAGGTGAATGAGAGACCCCTTTGCCCCACAATGCCTGGGGCACTCGGATGAGTCCCTCCTCCCCCAGCGATGTAACTGAATAGGCGTACGATAGACCCTGTGCAACAAAAATAAGTGAGACAGTCTATGTGACTGACACCGAAGTGAGTGGACCTGCCTGCAAACACAATTCCCAAGTATCACCACTAATGTCCCCTAAATCCTCTGTCCAGCCCCTTCTACTGGGAAACGTCGTAGAGTCTTGTATCGATGCTAATGAACTGGAGTAAACATAGGATATTAAGCCCTTTTTCTCCCGACCAAAAAATACATCGTCTATCAATGAGTGATTAGTAAGTACAAGAGTAGAAGTGCATGTCAGATCTGAAGGAACCGATAGAACTGCTGTTTGGGAAGGTCAAATTCAGTCTGTAATTCGAGAAATGACTTCAACACGTTACCAGTATACAACTGAGCAATTTTATTAATACCTGCCGATTTCCACGCCTGGAAACCGTCAAGTTTATGAAGTTCCCTTAGATTAGGATTACCCCATAATGGGGTATCCGGAAGAAATCCCGAAATTCGCAGGGTGGATTTAACTGCAGTCCAAAGCTTCTTCAGAAGAATGACAGTAGGCGCTGTCTGTGGCAGGTAAGGTAATCCCGCCTCCAAACTCGCCAAAACCGAGACACCGCTAGTCCCTGTCCGTAAAAAGGTTTCTATGGAGTCAGAGTAATTTAAAATTCCCATGCCACAAAAATGTTGCACCTGGGAAGCATAAAAGTAAAGTTTAGGAACAGGAGCAGCAGCTCCCCCCTGGTCCTTACCAAACTGCAAGGTAGAAATACTAATACTAGCGGGACCCTTCTTCCAAATTAAGGACCTGAACAAAGTGTCAATATGGTTAAACCATCTACGGGGTATCCACTGAGGGGAATTATGCACAATATATAACAATTTAGGGCACCAAACCATTTTGATAAGGTTAATTCTTCCTATAACAGATAATGGGAGTTTGCACCAATTATTACATGTCATTTGAAGCCGCTTGAAAAGGGGTAAAAGGTTATCTACCAGGTAGGAAGTTGGACTAGCCGAGACCTGAACCCCTAGGTACCTGAACGAGGAAACTACCTTGAGGGACTTCGCAGCAACCGGAAATTAGGTCTTCGGGTCATCCAAAGGTAAAAGAACCGATTTGCTCCAGTTGATGAAGAATCCCGACAAGGAGCCAAAGCATTGAATCACCCTCATAGCCTCTGAAAGGGACACATCCATGTCCCCAAGATACGGCCCTGTGCTTAACACATGCACCCTAGAAAAAGAGAACAAAATAGCAATACACACCAAACTGAGCATGTGCAGAGTGCCTCCAAAGCTCTGTTCTATCAGCAAATGGATTGGGGACAGTAAAGGAAAGGAAGGTACAGAGAAGACACGATCAAACAGCCTTTTTACACAATGCAGAGGATTAACCCCTTAGGTTCCACAGTGAGTATAACAAGCATGCTTTACTGCATATACAGACTGATTTTACTGTTGTGTGTGTAGTAAGACTTTAAGAGGGTTTAATTTGACTTTAAAATCCCACTAAAAATATATAGATTAGGTCATTTGAGCTAACTGTGAAACAAAACAGGCTAGTTATGCATGTACAAATCTCTTTGGATAAACAAAGGGTTTTTGATTACTCTGTATGTTAATGCAATGTGATGTATTGTGCACTGTAAAATATGATGGTCCTGCAAAAGCATTTTTATTAGTATTGCAATCAAGTGTAATCCTTTCTCCACTTAGTGTGCTTGAAAATAAAAATAAAAAGAACACTGAACAATTAAAATGTGACTATGGGTAAAATAATAAAAAGCATATACCGCATCGCATGTGCATTATTTCCAGAGCTTTTTTTCTTAGAAAATAGGTGCAGGAACTCAACCACGACCCGTTCAGATTTAAAAAACAGTACAAGGGTCTTAAAGGGGCATTAAATACCAGGATTGCATTACATACAGAGTGCAGAGTTCAGGGGCATACACAGAGCTGTCACTTGTAAACACAAAAACCAGACTTCTGTGTTTACAAGTGATCGTGGTGAGCAGGCTCTAAAGGGTCTGAGCCAGAGGTGGTGGAACTGAGTTCCCCCAAGTTCCCCCTGAAAAAAAGCCCTGATTATTTCACTTCTATTAGAAAAGTAGTTTTTGCTTTGCAAAGTTCCTCCTTTAACATTTTGTTAACTTGTTGATCCTGCCCATTTAATTTCCTTTACTAGGGTGACAATGCTGTTCAATTTGCAGCTAAATCATTGGAACCTTGTTAGTCTTTGGGCAGGGTAGTCCAAGTAAAGGACGCCAAGTAAAGGAGAAACACAAACCCAACACCAGCTAATGCTGTTTAAACAGTTGCAACAACCATTTTTAAATCTTTTGGAAAAAGATTTACACTGGAAATGATAGATGATCATTTTAAGTACCCATGCCAGTTTATATGGTTTATCTCAACCACTAGCTGTCACTTTTGTTGAAAAGCTTGGCATTCTTGAACATAGAGAGAATTGTAAATAAAGATTTGTAATAAAAAAAAAAAAAAAAGAATATACTGAATACTATCATTACAAGTATTAGCCACATATAGTTACCAGAATACATTTAGCTCCATACACTACTGTATATAAGATTCTCTTTTATAATACAGAAGGTGTACAGAACACTTTTTTTTTCTATGCCTTACTATAAAAAGTAGTAGGTTTATTCTCAGTATACTATTCCATTCTGATAGATCGGGTCACAAAAGGTCTTTGACCCTTGCTGCTCTCTAGCAGGCTTTACTCACCTAGTAAATGACTCCCTTCTCAAGGCATAGTTGTTACACCTGAAAAAGCAGCATGCAATCTTATATGAATGACAGACAAGGTGTTATATGCTTGACTGCCTTTTGATCTGATATATGATGCTCATTTTTCATGCCCCTTTGACCTATAGCCTGAAGGATGTCTATAACAGGATCAGTCATTACGGTCAGATAGTCACAGACATGACAAGTCATATACATCTTCTCCTGTGCCCAGGAGGAAAGAAATTTAACAATACATCCCTGTACTATGCTGGCTCTACACTTGTCCCTTCGATTCATCCATGCACCAACTAACTAGTCAAACAGGTTTGCGTTTTTTTTTTTTCTTTGTACAATTCACTTAAGGCTGAAACTTAATTAGGTGAAGGTGAAGTACTTTGTTCTTCAGCGTCTCAGCTAAGCCAATGAAATGAAAGCATATATTCCAAATATATCATTATTTTTTACAACCTAAAAGCACATAAATATGACATGTATACAACATCACTTTAAAAAATATAAATTTAAGGAAATTAAAAAAAAAACATTATAACATGTGATGGTATGTTCTGTAGGCATAGGTGTGCACAGCCTATTGCTCAAACACATATACGTGTGTGCGTGCATGTGTATATATACTGACAGTGTCAGTAGGGCAGAGATTGGTCAGTAGGGCAGTGGACAGTGTCAGTATTTTTTATAATTTTTTACAATTTTAGGGGAGCATGGTGAAATATCAAGGGCTAAACAGGGGGTAATCTGCACCAACAGGGTGATTAGGGTGTGCCCAGGCACACCTGGCACACCCTGTGTGCACGCCTATGTCTGTAGGCTCTGACCACTGCAAGCACATTTTTGGAAAGTTATTTTTATATATATGCACATTGCGATGACCTTAATGTACATGTTTGGCTATTGAGAAGGTAAAGGGATAGGAGAAGATCCTCTCTGAATCTGGCCTAACTTAGTGATAGAGAGAAGAAGAAGAAATAAAATGTGGCTGGTAGAGTTAGACCGCGTACACACGATCGAATCTATCTGCTGGAAACGGTCCGACGGACTGTTTCAGCAGACAAATTTGATCGTGTGTACGGGCGGACAGACAGGTTTTTCCAGCAGACAGATTTTAAAGCATGCTCCGACATGTCTGCTGGTTAGTACGCTAACCAGCAGACATATCTGCCCGCTCATGCGCACCGGACCTGCTGCGGAGATATGTGAACCGGCTTCATAGAGAGCCATTCACATTATCCTGCTATGCGAATTGGATGCAGTGAAAGCCACATCCAATTCGCATAGGTGTGAACCCAGCCTTAGCATTTAAAAATATTTCTTCCGTAGCGTAAAGTCTGTTTAAACCAGGGGTCTCCAAACTGTGGCCCGGGGGCCGGATGCGGCCCTTTGCTTGCTTTTGTACGGCCCTTGGGGCACTAATCCTCCCACTGATACAAGGCACTAATCTGCCATCGAACACCAACAATGGAGCACCATTTCTCCCACTGAAACTAATAATAGGGCACTGTTCCTCCTTGATGATACCAGTGATTGGGCACTATTCCTCTAACCTAATACCAAATGTGGTGATGTTTACTCCTACTGATGCCGCTGGCCATGATCTGGCCCTCCTGAAGTCTGAAGGAACGTAAACCGTCCCTTTGTTTAGAAAGTTTAGAGACTCCTGGTTTAAACCATTGCTACCTGAAAGATTAGGTTAATTTCTGGGTGGGCACTGGAGAGGAGAAAATAGATTTTCTATCATCAGGACTTCCATACTACCAGAATCATATGTAAGCCTGACTTAGGAGACATTGCATAATTTTTTTTGCCTCATTCACACATAATGAATATGCATGGACTTTCACTGGGTAAATAACTATGCAATTTTTGTATATATACACCCCTAAATGTCAGCAACAAGCTCTTTTAATAATAGTCATGCACAGTTGTTGTTCGGTAGGTATCTACATAATGTTATACTGACCCATAAATGACCATGTTTAGCTTGGCAATGCATTTTAATTGTAATGGCAAGTGATGGCGAGCATTCAGATGTGCTGACAGTATACCATGGGTTCCTGCAAGTGATATTAGATGGAACTCATCCCTAGATATAGTTAGTTAGTCTAAATCCTTAGACAGATGATCGGATTTTCTGACAACAAATGTGTGATGGCAGGGTTTTGCCAGATAATCCATCCGTTTGGATGCTGCATCAGACAATTGTTGTCCGAAATGCCGTCAACAAATGTTTTACAGCATGCTTTCAAATTTTCCGACAACAAATGTCAGTTGGAAAAAAATCCAAAGTACAAACACCCATGCTCCGAACCAATGCTAACCATAGAACAACATTAGCATAAGATGCCCAAAGGGTGGTGATAAAAAGCTAAAAAAAACTGCCGTCTGTATGCATACCAAGTTCATGGCCAATGTCCTTTGCACACAATTCCACGGATTTGTCTGACAGAAATCCGATTGTGTGTACAAGGCTTAAGGGTTACAAACAACATAATTCTATCTTGCTGTTCAACAGATATGCAATGTTTGCAACAAGCACAGGCACGTCTTTCAATTTTCATTCAAATTGATGACTCATCTGTGTACCTATGGCCAACATCAGTTAGCGGGGTCATATTTTGCCTTCAATAAGTATTGCTGTTTTGAAGTAGAGCCTTTCAAGGGCAGATATCTGGAGCCTTTTCTCTTGTTGTCAAAGGGAGTATAACTACCGTATATACTTGAGTATAAGCGACCCCAATATAAGCCGAGGCACCTCATTTTACCATAAAAAACTGGGAAAACTTATTGACTCGAGTATAAGCCTAGATTGCCAATCTGCATGCCTCACTGTGCCTCACTTTGCCTCACTGTGTCCATGTCCATGCCTCACTGTGTCCATGCCTCACTGTGTCCATGCCTCACTGTGCCCATGCCTCACTGTGTCCATGACTAGACTGACATTTAACATTGAAGTCTATGGAAAGGGTGCCTGGCTTTGAAAAATCGGTGCTCACCAGCCGAAGGTCCCCCTGACAAAAATCTTTGCACACTTACAAAGGAGAAATGGGGCTACATGTGTGTTAAGTTTGGGGTCCAGCTGACCTACGACCGGCCGGTACCGGGTCCCCAAAATCACCAGGAAATTACAGTCTAACATGGGAGTCTATGAAAGGGTGCCCGACTTTGAAAAATCGGTGCTCCCCGGCCAAAGGTCCTCCGGACAACAAACTGTGCACACTTGTAGAGTTAGAGTGGGGCTACACGTGTGCCAAGTTTGGGGTCCAGGGATCGGGTCCCCAAAGTCTGGGAGATCAGGCACAAAAAGGTGACTCAAGTATAAAATAATGCAGAGGGGGCATTTTCAGCACAGAAAAAATTTGCTGAAAAACTTGGCTTATACTCGTGTATATACGGTAACTAAAACTGGCCATACATAGATTGAAATTTGGCTGGCTCAGCAGAGACCGGAAGAACTTTAATGCATAGACAGTTTGGGCTAGCTGGTTGCACATAAGTTGATCTATTAATTGATTGTGTACAATCAGCCTGTTGGGTTTTTCCCCGAATGATCAGTGCCACTGGCTATAGCAGGCAACACTGATTATTGTATTCTACTGGTGGGGAAAGCTCCCCGTCTGCGGAATACAATAGTTCAACGGGAGTAAATATATCCATCCATATCGAATGTGTGGATGGAGAAATCTGTTCATTTTCTTTCTTTCAACCTTCAAAAAAATCATGTTCCAAACCTCTTCCATAATTCCATTATTCCACAACTATTTGACAGTAGGGTCAACGTTGGCATAGACTGAGATCAGATATCTCTGTTCAAACTTTTATTTTCTCTCTTTATCAGTTCCAAAAGAAAAAAAACGGAAAGGAGGGAAGAATGAGAAAAGACATTTACAGATATATGTGCAACCATTTATGAATGGACAGCTACATCAGAGTACTTTATTAATAAACACAAAGCTATCGGTTTGCAGGAAGAAACCTCATTGCATGACGGTATCTACAAAGAGTCATGTCAGCTGAACACTGAATTTCTTTTTGAAGGCTATCTTTAGTGCTACTGAAATGTTGAACAGTTCAATATAATAACCCAATTACATACAGTATTTGACACTAATTAATGTTTAAATGTATAATAACCCAGAGGGATGGGCTTGGTTAAAACATTAAATACATTTATTATGTATTAAGTAAGATACCTATTCCAGTATTCTCATGACACTATGATTTGGTTATTTGAAATAAAAATGCACACTGAACATTTTTACAGCTGCTTCTAGGGGATTTTTTTCCCTGCCTCTAAACGCCCCTCCATGTTAGCCATGTTAGGCTTTTAGCAGCATTTAGTGGCAGGAGCTTTTAGTGTCAGAAAAAGAAAAAAAAAACTCTCTCTCAGTGCTTCCAGGAGCAGCAGAGTTTAGGCAGAAAAAAACCGCTTGATGCTACTAAAAGCTCCAAGAAGCTGCTATACGCGCCTAAAAGCTAATGCTTTTAATTATTTTCATGGCCAGAATAAATTATTTATTCTAGCCAATGAAATAAATTAACGCCCAAGAGCTCCTAAAAGCTTTGGACACTTTTACAAGCGTCAGGCATTTTTTCTGCAAAAACACAGCTGGCATCTAGTTAAAAAAACGTCCTGTGTGCATGAGGCCAAAAGGTTTTAGCGCTTGTGTCGACAAGTTTTGGGCTTGTGTCTATGGAATTAAAAGTAGATTCTGAGATCATTTAGGATTAACAGGTGCATTTGACCTGCAGTTGTCTACCTACTGACCTTTAGGCTGAGTTCACACTAGCGCGATGCGGGAACCCTGTGAATCCACTGCGGGTTCCCGCATCGCACCCGACTCGCACGGCAGTTCACACTGCCATATGTGAAGTGCTGAGGAGTGCCAATACATTGTTGATGACACCCCCATTTCAGCTTGCATATCGCACTGCAAACTGTCAGTTCGGAAATGAATCGGATCGCATAGGTGTGAACACCCATGCGATTCGATTCTGGTGCGGACCAAAAAAAGGAAAACGGCGGGAAAATGACGCCGATTTGACATGCAATTTCAAAATGCAGCAGTGTGAACTAGAGCTAAAGGTATGAGTTGGATCATTTGCATACTGTAAATCTTAGTAAATGAAGCCTGCATTTTTTTTTCATATTGTTTGGTGCTGATGTACCTGGTGATCCTGCCCGTTCCCCTTCATTCCTGTATGAAACTAACCATGGCAAGCACATAAGCAGATCTGTGCTGGCATGGTCAGTTTGCATCCCTGGATTTGCCAACAGGAGATACAAGATGTCACCCCATGTAACTCATTCATTTAGGTGCTACACCCCATGCCCAGCCCTGCTGCCTTCATTTTCTTGGGTTTCTGCTGGAAGATAACAGATGCTGTGCTTATATGTCCAGTGGTCAGTTTAGGTGCCACCCTCAGTCCTGCTGTGATGACTGACTGACTGTGGCTCCCAGTAGCAGCCTCACTGTCAAAACTGCAGAGCATACAGAATGGCGAACATACTTCCCTGCTTTGTGTGAGGTCACACACTGCCATGTCACCCGTCTACTATACCTGCATGCATCCTCTATGAGTAGCATGGAGAAATATAACATTTAAAAAAAGGTACTAAAATATGTTTTTCCAAAAAATAAAATTGGTAATAGGAAAAATCTTCAATGTGTTAGCATGTCTTGTTGTACTTGTGTGTTCACAAATACTTTAAAGTGGTAGTAAACTATCAGTTTAAACTTAGGCCTCGTACACACGGCCGGTTTCCTCAGCAGAATCCATCAAGGAACTCGGTGGGAGAGCTTTTTTGCCAAGGAAACCGGTCGTGTATATTTTTCATCGAGGAAACTGTCGAGGAACTCGATGCGCAAAAAAGAGAGCAAGTTCTCATTTTCCTCGATGGGAGTCAATTTGGCTCGTCGTGCTCCTCGTCGGGCTGCTTTTCGACGAGAAACTTGAGCGTGTGTATGCTAAGAAACCCGTGCACCTTTGGTAAAAGTAGCTTTTGTAATGGAAATAGCAAATTTGTTACACTGTAACAGACTGAAAAGTGCAAATGTCTCTCACCAAACTTTTACCTAACACGCAGTAACATGAGATTAGCAAAAGCAGCCCCTGCCGTTGTATGTGTTGAAGTCACCGCGTTTGAGAGCGAGTAGATTTGGTCTTTAACGTGTGTACAAAAAGCAAGCTTGTCGAGTTCCTCGACAAGCCTAACAAGGAACTCGATGAGGAAAACGATGTGTTTCGCCCGACGAGTTCCTCGGTTGTGTGTACGAGGCCTCAGACCTACAGGTAGGCATAAAACAAGTCTTACCTATAGGTACCATGAATATCTCTTAAACTTGTGCCATTTAGGAGATATTCACATCGCCTCAGACTGTTGACATCACTGCATGTGAAGTTTGCTCTGCATTAATGGTACACTTAAGTCTGGTACACATGATCGGATTTTTCGCGGACAAAGCGTAGGACTTTTGTCCGAAGGTCATTGGCCATGATCTACGTGGTTTTTCAACTCTTTAGCGCCACCCTTTGGGCAACTTCTGCTAATGTTGTGTTATGGTTAGCATTGCATCTGAGCATGTGTGTTTAAACATACTTTTTTTTCAAAGGACTTCTGTACACACGATCGGATAATCCGACAACACACATTTGTTGTGGGAAAATTTTAAAGCATGCAATCCGACATTTGTTGGTGGAAAATCCGTCAACAATTGTCCGATTGGGGCATATAAACAGTTAAATTTTCTGACAACAGCCTGTCATCACACTTTTTCCGTCGGATAATCCGATCCTGTGTACGGGCCTTTAGTATTCAAGGGTCATGCCGCAATTGTGACTCCCGTGTGTATGGGCTGGAGTGACGGCATAATGGCCAAGCCATTCAGAATGCCAAAGAGCACAAACCCAGAAGGAAGACCAGGTGAGGACGGAAGTGCCAGGAGTGGTGAGCTTAGCGCTGGAAGGCTCCATTTAAAAGGTCTGTCATTGTGTGCTGGTATGCAAAGCAAACTCGATTGTTATGACATAAACCTTCAGGGGGCTCATTGGAAAAAAAAAAAATTGGTAGAGTTTATTAGTGGTTTAAAGCAGATTTTGCATTCCTATAGACTTGAAAGAAGTGAACAAAGGCCTGTCAATGGGCCTCACCCAAAATGCCCTTTTATCAACAGAAGTATATGTTTAGATCCATGCTTTTTATACAAAACGATCCACTCCTCCTGTCATGTTATAACAAGTAAGGCTGGGACAAATGAATGCAAATCAAATTCAACAGTTTTATATCTAGAGACTATTCTTGACAATTATTATGTATACCCCAGAGAGGCCGGAAGACGAAGACCTCTTTAATGGTACAGGCCGATACAGGTCTGGTTATCACATATCGCAAACAGCAACCAACCTGGGAGCCACAATCAATTGCTGTCTGCAGCAATTGCAAATCTAGTATGCATTAATGTGCTTGGAAACACACAAATCATATAAATGGATATTATTGACCTATATTTGTGCGCTTTCTGTTCCCAAGTTAATGTTCTCTACGATATAAGGTCATCATAGAGATCAGTGGTGGTTTATGGTGCTGTCATTGCAGACCAATGAGGTTACATGGTAATTACACTGGTGGTTTTCCTTTATCAACACTTTACAAAAGGGTCTTTCTCTAATCTTTAACCATCTGAAAATGGAACATCTGAAAAATGAAAGCTGGCTGCTGACTCGATGATACGTTTTATGCATCATTTGTAACATTTATGTCTATAACATTTTTACACATTTATGTTTTATACTTTATAAAGGGAAACAATGTGGTGCTCTCACTTTATTCTAAGGTATGAGCAGCCTTTCCCTTTGCATTATCTTCAGTTTGCTAAATGCCTATAAAATTTGTATTAATTAAATCATATATATCCATATATAATCAATGCAGTAATTAAGATTTTGAGGCAGTGGTAATTAGCAATACAACATTTCTATCTATCTATCTATATATATATGTGTATATATATATATATACTATATATATATATATATATATATATACAGGGCTCGACAAATCCCAGGCGCCAGGTCGCCAATGTGACTAGAAATTTCACCCTGGCGCCTGGGCTTTGATCAGTGTCTGTATTTAGTGAGAGGGATCTATACTGCGGGAGCAGGGTCTGTATTTAGTGAGGGGGATCTATACTGTGGGAGGGGGGTCTGTACTTAGTGGGTGGGTCTCTAATGAGAGAGGGGGGTCTGTAGTTGATGGAGGGGGGTGATACCAATCCTAGTAACGACACTGGGGCTCATCACTGAGTCATACCAAAAAAAAATGGCGCCTAACTTTTTTAGCTGGCTCCTAGATTCAAAGCAAATTTGTCAAGCCCTGTATGTATATATATATATAGATATAGATCTATAGCTATAGACTTCGATCTATACATATATATATATATATATATACCATTACTAATTAAAAATCTCTCTCTCTCTCTCTCTATATATATATATATATATATATATATATATATATATATATACAAACAGTATAGATAGATCTATATCTATAGATAGATGTATATATATTTTTTTACTTTATTTTAAGACTGCAATTAAATATCGTAAACAGTATGAGTGTGAACCTTGTGATCTGAAATAAACAATGTAAGTGTGTATATGTAAGCAAAGCAATATTTCTTTCTGCTATTTACATGGCAGCTAAAGTGACTGTGCTGCTGACCGTAACTCCAGGGTAGAAATATGATATTACTGAACTTCTCAATGTGTGTCATTTTGGTCGACAAATCGATCCATTCACACAGTTGATTACAAATTATAGAATGAAAGAACAAATAAAAAAAATAAAAAATCGCCCTGGGTTCATCAACAAATATATTGGCCCAGATTCACGTACATCTGCGCATTATTGGACCGGCGTAGCGCACCGCCTTTACGTTAGACTTGCGCAATTTTGCCGCGTAATCACCCTATTCTCGTAGCTTTTGCGCAGGAAATTGCGCATACGTAACGTTTTTCCAGAGGCGTAAGGAGGAGTAATACAAATTGGGAAGGACGTGGGCGTGTTACATTGAAATGAGCCGTGACCCCATGCAAATGAAGGGCCGGCCGGCTCGCGCATGCGCGCTTGAAGGAGACCATGGTCAGCTCCGCTGTGCGCATGCTCACAACTCGGGAGCGGCGCAATCAGTGAAATTGGAAATGGACTAGGGCAACTTTGTGAACTACGCAGACAGCATAAATAGACAGACACAAACGCACTTCCTTTGCAAAAGTACATCCCTTTGTATCCCTCCCTCTAGAGCAAGGTGCTTTTGTTTGTTTGTGACGTGTCTTTGAGATATTTGGGGACTGTTTTGCAGAGTGATTTTTGTCTTTTATGTGTTTTCTTTGTTGTTATTTTGTTTAAATTATATTTTTGCTGGGCATTTTTTTTTTTTTGCTCGTCATTTATTTAATTTTTTTGGTTCTGTTTGTGTATGATTTTGGAATGTGGGGGTGATATTCCTGCGGGAAAAGGGGTGTCACCCTCATTTGTGGTGGAGAAGTGATCCCCAGGTCTGTGTGAATGGTGTATGAATGTACAGTGACATAATTGGAGCCGTGGCATGGCGTTGCAGCTCACAAGTCCTGCATGGTGGACTGGTGCCAATCCAATTTGATGAGGATGTGAGGTGTGTGTGCTAGGGACCACAGTGGTGTGCATGCATGCATTCTCATTGTGCCATGATTAATGTGTGTGTTTAACGTGCAAAGATGCATAATGTGAGCTGGCATGAGATGGGGTCATGAGATGGGGTATCAGTGCATATGCAGAGTCACCTTGAAGGGAAAAGACAGGAGGATGTTAGTCATGCATGTGCCACTTGTGAGGTGTGCATCACGGGAGGGGATAGTCATGCCTGCCACCCATGTCACTCACCAACCAGCCAGCTGTCCCCATACATGTTCTGTTCGAAATCTGTGGGGATGGGGCTCTGATTGTATATGTAGCTGTCATGGGTGTCATGGGTGGTGCCATGTGTTGGGCTGCTGATGTCCTCCTGCAAGGTTGTGGTAATTCCAGGATGGCATGAGGGGTGAATCTGAAGATGCGAGACACCTCAGAATCACTCATGCCAAACAGGTCTATGCGTGTGTGATATATCAAGTGAAGAGTGAGGGGCTTGTATCAGATAAGAATATTGTATTAGATTAGATTAAATTGTAAATTTTATATAAGCAAATAAAAAAAAATAAAAAAACATCTCCCGTGCCCTCCTTAGTGCCATCCTCCGTGCCCTCCTCCTTCTTTGTTCATCTAAAGTCAGTAGTATAGCTATGTGCGACGATGCCCCTGGCATGTTGGCATACAGATTGTTGAGCAACACGTGTGACTGCTGAACTCCTCACTAACAGTGTTGCTTTATCTGACAAGTAGACTTTTTTTCTTTTTTTAGACCAGCTTTTATCAGCTCTAATTTTAGACAGGACATTTTGCTGTTGCGCACACTGCGTCGCCTGCGCTGCCCCAACGTTGTTTTGTGGATCCCCGTAAGTCCCTCATTAGCATATTTGACAAATCAATGGTGTGTCTATCGCACTTTTGCGCGGACGGATGCGCCAGTCTAACGAAATTACGCGGGACAAAAAAAAGACGTATCTCGTTCTGGGGAATGCCGCGCAATGAAACGCATGCGCACATTTAGACTTACGCACGCGCATCTCCTGTTGCGCAGGCGTAATCGCTCTGTGAATCTGGGCCATTGTGCCTATTTCTACCTAAACCACAAAAAGACAACAGATTGTACTAGAATGTGATTGTAGTAGACTGACACACAAGGCCAAGAACATGGCCAAAGACATACAGTATCCACACTGAGTAAAAAAAATATTTCTAAGGTTCTAATATGTGACGCGTCTGCTGAGTAAGCAAAATTTGGGAATTTACTATTGTAATACCTTCAGTTTAAATTTCAGCAGAAGGCCACATAGAGTCTGGAGTACTTGACAGTCAATTATCTTAGAAATAGGCAAGATAATTATTCACAATATACAATTACTTTGTAAAATTACACATGGGAACATATCATTGTATCTAATTAGTGATGTGTTTCTTGTCAAAGGGCTCTTTTGATGAGTACAGGTTCCATTTAGAGTGACACTTATTCTCCAAAAATAAACCACACACATCCACTACTTAATGGTCCTGTAATTTATTTTTTATAAAATGATATCTCACTGAGTATTTCTTCCTCCTTGTAATGCCCCCCGTGAACATCTCCTTCATATTCCCCCTTCACAAGCCTGTTTGTTTGGAACTGGCAGTGCATGTTAGTTGCTCCGCTCTATGCACACTACACATCCGATTTGGCCATAGTCCCTAGTCCATTTCAGGAGTGAGCAAGAGAGGGTGGCTACGTTCCTACACACAATGAGACCATGGAGAATGAACGTAGCCACCTTCTAACAGGAAGTCAGACCACATCAGCCAAAAAATGAAGGAAGCTGAGAACAATAGAATAGAATAATGGGTATTTTTTGAGTTAAAGGATAAGTTCACCTTTGTACAAAAAATATTAAATGCATATTTTTGCAGGTATAAAACTGTGCATTTATTATGTTTTGTAGTAGGAGCCTGTAAAGCATTGCATCACTGATTCCCTGCAGGTCTCCTGCACGCTGTCAGTGTATCTGCGTACATCCCGTACGGGTAAGCTGATACTCGCTGACAGGAAGACTCAATAAACTACCACAGCTCTCCATAGCGCCGTGGTAGTTCATTCAATACTACAAACCGACAGCCGCTAAGGATGTCAGGACTTGTCGTTCATTAATACATAGAGAGCTGTGTGTGTGGAGCCCTGCGCGGACGCACTGCTTTCAAGAACTGGCAACTAGTACAAGGAACTTCTTCCCATGCTGCTGCCACAGAGAGGGGGCAGCGGGCAAGGACCGCAACATTGGGAACATGTTACATGTTACACCCTAAAATCAAGTGGAAAATGTAACGTGTTCCCAAAGGTGAACGTATCTTTAAGCCCACATTCACATTGGGCTGATTTAACATGCGACATCCAATGGCACCGCCCGAATCGTTGCAACGTTGACTTTGCTGTGCCATATCGATTCCCAAAAGTCGTTTCTGCACTACTTTTGGCGACTTTGGGGCCAAATTCAATAGATATCTGTGCATGAACCCGAACAGATGTCTGTCAAATAGCCCCCGAAGACAGACTGACACCATACTGTCCACTAGAGAGCTGTCATACGTCACCTTAATGTCCACTATATAGCTGTCATACGTCACCCTGCTGTCCACTATAGAGCTGTTATATGTTACTCTATTTGTCCACTATAGTGCTGTCATACGTCACCCTATTGTCCACTATAGAGCGGTCATACATCACCCTACTGTCCACTATAGAGCTGTCATACATCACCCTACTGTCCACTATAGAGCTGTCATACGTCACCCTACTGTCCACTATAGTGCTGTCATATGTCACCTACTGTCCACTATAGAGCTGTCATACATCACCCTACTGTCCACTATAGAGCTGTCATACGTCACCCTACTGTCCACTATAGAGCTGTCACACGTCACCCTACTGTCCACTATAGAGCTGTTATAAGTCACCCTACTGTCCACTATAGAGCTGTCATACGTCACCCCACTGTCCACTATAGCGCTGTCATTCGTCACTCTACTGTCCACTATAGAGCTGTCATACATCACTCTACTGTCCACTACAGAGCTGTCATACCTCACCCTACTGTCCACTATAGAGCTGTCATACCTCACCCTACTGTCCACTATAGAGCTGTCATATGTCACCCTACTGTCCACTATAGAGCTTTCATACGTCACCCTACCTACTGTCTACTTTAGAGCTTTCATATGTCACCCTACTGTCCACTACAGAGCTGTCATACCTCACCCCACTGTCCACTATACAGATGCCATACGTGACCCTACTGTCTACTATAGAGCTGTGATACCTCACCCTACTGTCCACTATACAGATGCCATACGTCACCTTACTGTCTACTATAGAGCTGTGATACCTCACCCTACTGTCCACTATACAGATGCCATACGTCACCTTACTGTCTACTATAGAGCTGTGATACCTCACCCTACTGTCCACTATAGAGATGCCATACGTCACCCTACTGTCCACGATAGAGCTGTCATACCTCATCCTACTGTCCACTATAGAGCTGTCGTACGCCATCCTACTGTCCACTACAGAGCTGAGACAGAATGAAAGAAGCCAGTGAATACCAAAAAACTCCATCACAGACCAAACACGTAATTACGAAAAATCACAGCTCTAGATCTCCTTGGGACTTAGAAGAACAGTATCAGAAGGTGGAACCAAAGGACGGAAACACATACTTGATTCTGATATCACAAATTTGAATGTCTGATGCTGGAGTTAATATTATAAAGAATTTCCTGTTGAAAATGAAACTGGCTGATGAGGATGTTTCAATCTTGTATTGATTTTTTTTTTTTTCTGACATAAGTTCCCCTCTGTAAAACGTAAGCAGCAGGGGGGATCTCGTCCACACGTGTAGAGGAAATATGACTTGATTACGACCCCAATTCACATTATGCCAAGACTAAACAATGTGCCAACAATCTGATACAAACAATGGATCACTCATCTCGAGTACTGAGACAGAACACATCACCATACTGTCACCAGCCTGCTTAGGGACTTGAGAACACATTGCGCAGGGAATTACGCATTAAATGAGCACTGTGGCAGCAGGTAAACCATCATTACTATTACTGAGAAATAGCATGGACAATAAATATATAAGCTTGCTGTTGTGTGCAGCTTTCATCTGCTCAGCGCTCTTGGTGTGATCCCCCTGTCATTCTGTAAAGTGGGTCATTATTCCTACTTACTAGTCAGATACACATGCTAACAAGACGGGAGAGATTTCTGATGGTGTGCATCTATAGATGATGTGAAGGGTAATAAAAAAGAATGACAAGATATCTCCTTGAACTTCACTCCTTAGGTGACCCCTGACAAACATCACATTTATAACAATTACAGTCTTTGGGTTTATCGCAGAATTATTTCATGATATTAATTGTACGCTCTTTAAAAGACTGATGTCATTTGGACCTCCCATTACAGCAACCTATAGGTGACCATACACTCTTTAATTCTTGTATTTAATTAATTTATATTATTAATATTAATATTATTATTATTATTATTATTAATAATATACAGAGTTCATACCCTTTAAATTACTGATGTCATTTGGACCCCCCCTCCCTCTTCATTACAGCAACCTAAAGGTGACCATACACTCTTTAATTCTTGTATCTAATTAATTACGATTATTATTATCATTATTATTATTATTATTATTCTACAGAATTCACTCCCTTTAAATTACTGATGTCATTTGGCACCCCCCATTATAGCAACCTAAAGGTGACCATACACTCTTTAATTCTTGTATCTAATTAATTAATTATTATTATTATTATTATTATTATACAGAGTTCATACCCTTTAAATTACTAGTGTCATTTGGCACCCCCCCCCCCCATTACAGAAAAACAAAAGAGACTATACATTATTTAATTCTTGTATCTAATTAATTATTATTATTATTATTATTAATATACAGAGTTCATACCCTTTAAATTACTGATGTCATTTGGCACCCCCATTACAGTAACCTAAAGGTGACCATACGCTCTTTAATGCTTGTATCTAATTAATTACTATTATTATTATTATTACACAGAGTTCACACCCTTTAAATTACTGATGTCATTTGGACCCCCCATTACAGCAACCTAAAGGTGACCATACACTCTTTAATTCTTGTATCTAATCAATTATTATTAATATTATTATAATACAGAGTTCACACCCTTTAAATTACTGATGTCATTTGGACCCCCCCATGACAGCAACTTAAAGGTGACAATACACTCTTCAATTTTTGTATCTGATCAATTATTATTATTATTATTATTATTATTAATATTATTGTAATACAGAGTTCATACCCTTTAAATTACTGATGTCATTTGGACCCCCCCCCCCCATTACAGCAACCTGAAGGTGACAGTACACTCTTCAATGTTTGTATCTGATTAATTATTATTATTATTATTATTATACAGGATTTATATTAAATAACAGTTTAGCGCTTTACAAAATAAAACAGACAGCACAGTTCCAATACAATGCAATACAGAAGGAACCAATCCATCAAAACGAATGGATCCGCAAACAATCCAAAAGCCATAACGGATCGATTTAGATCGGCGATTCGATTGGCCAGGGCAAAAACATGATCAATCGTTTTGCATCGATCGGGGCACCACCGAAACACTTTGTTCTGGAATATAACTGGTTTATTACGAAATGACTAAATCGATAATTTATGATCGCAAATTACGATCGTATCTCAACTATCGAAATGTATTTTCTTGTGTCGAATGAGATCAATTATTTATCGATCGGAAAATAAATGGATAATTTATTGAAGTGTGTATGGTCACCATTAGCCGCTGTAGAACTACAAATCCCAGCATGCCAAGCATCTGGCTGGGTGGTCATGCTATGACTTGTAGTTCCACACATCTTTAGCCAGAATCACAAGCAGACAAAAGGCAAATGCTGTCAACAAGTATCTGTGTTTACCTGGATGGGGGATTTCAGCACTAAACCTTATACAACATCCATGTCAGTGACAGCAAAGCAGGACACAAATCATTGCATGCTCCAATCTCTGTCCTATGTGACAAGATCCAAGTTCAGCACCTTGTCAGGGATTACCTGTAGAGCAGTCAGCACTGCCATGATCATCAGATTATATGTATGGTAACCTCGATGCCCCCAAATTCCCCAAACCACTCAACAGTGCAGCCTGCAATCCCAACAGTGCTGCTGGCTGCCTCCCCCCCCAAAGTACTGCACCAATGACAGGAGTGTGGTCAGCGTGTCCCCCTCCTGTACTCACCAGACTGATAGAGATCAGAGCAGAAGACCAAGGTGGAAGAAGGGAAGAGCAAGATCCTGAATGAAAGTGTCCACAGATCCATTCCCCTGGAAGGCTGCAGCTGGAGATAGGAGTGCAGAGAGTGAGTGGCAGGATTCCCCTAGATAGAGCAGGTTGTTAATTTCCTCCGATCCTGAGAGGGACTGGCTCAGCTCCGGGGGATGCCTTTTATTTCTGCTCCTTCTTATGGATTGTAGACAGGAGAAGGCAAAGGGGAACCCTACAGACGCTTCCCAGCAACTACACTCACACCAACTCATTGTACGGATCCTATTACCGGACCGATCATGTGACAGGATACATACATACTACCCAGACAGAAAGGATACACGGGATAGCTACATACATGGTACTACACACTCAGGATAGCTACATACATACTACACACTACACAGGATACATACATACTACACAGACAGAAAGGATACATGCATACTATACACACGGGATAGCTACATACATACTACACAGACAGAAAGGATACATGCATACTATACACACAGGATAGCTACATACATACTACACAGACAGAAAGGATACACAGGATAGCTACATACATGATACTACACACTCAGGATAGCTACATACATACTACACAGACAGAAAGGATACACGGGATAGCTACATACATGATACTACACACACAGGATAGCTACATACATACTACACACACAGGATAGCTATATACATACTACACAGACAGAAAAGATACATGCATACTATACACACGGGATAGCTACATACATACTATACACACAGGATAGCTATATACATACTACACACACAGGATAGCTATATACATACTACACAGACAGAAAAGATACATGCATACTATACACACGGGATAGCTACATACATACTACACACACAGGATAGCTACATACATACTACACAGACAGAAAAGATACATGCATACTATACACACGGGATAGCTACATACATACTACACACACAGGATAGCTATATACATACTACACAGACAGAAAGGATACATGCATACTATACACACGGGATAGCTACATACATGATACTACACACACAGGATAGCTACATACATACTACACAGACAGAAAGGATACATGCATACTATACACACGGGATAGCTACATACATGATACTACACACACACAGGATAGCTATATACATACTACACAGACAGAAAATATACATGCATACTATACACACGGGATAGCTACATACATGATACTACACACACAGGATAGCCACATACTACACACTACACAGGATACATACATACTACACACACAGGATAGCTACATACTACACACTACACAGGATATATACATACTACACACACAGGATATCTGCATACTACACAGACAGAAAGGATACATGCATACTATACACACGGGATAGCTACATACATACTACACACACATGATAGCTATATACATACTACACACTACACAGGATACATACATACTACACAGACAGAAAGGATACATGCATACTATACACACGGGATAGCTACATACATGATACTACACACACAGGATAGCTACATACATACAACACAGACAGAAAAGATACATGCATACTATACACACGGGATAGCCACATACTACACACTACACAGGATACATACATACTACACACACAGGATAGCTACATACTACACACTACACAGGATATATACATACTACACACACATGATATCTGCATACTACACAGACAGAATACATACATACTATACACACACAGGATAGCTACATACATACTACACACACATGATACATACATACTACACACACAGGATAGCTACATACATACTACACACACATGATACATACATACTACACACACAGGATAGCTACATACATACTGCACACACATGATACATACATACTACACACACAGGATAGCTGCATACTACACAGACAGAATACATACATACTATACACACACAGGATAGCTACATACATACTACACACCCAGGACAGCTACATACTACACACACATGATACATACATATTCTACACACAGGATAGCTACATACATACTACACAGAAAGGATACAGTACATGCATACTATACACACAGGATAGCTACATACATTCTACACATACATGATAGCTACATACTATACACACAGGATAGCTACATACATTCTACACAGGATACATACATACTATACGCACACGGGATAGCTACATACATACTATACACACATGATAGCTACATACATTCTACACAGACAAGATACATACATACTATACACACAGGATATCTACATACATTCTACACAGACAGGATACATACATACTATACACACAGGATAGCTACATACATACTACACAGACAGGATAGCTACATACTATACACACAGGATAGCTACATACATTCTACACATGATACATACATACTATACACACTGGATAGCTACATACATACTATACATACAGGATAGCTACATACATTCTACACAGACAGGATAGCTACATACTATACACACAGGATAGCTACATACATTCTACACAGGATACACACTACAGACACAGGATAGTTACATACTGCAAAGCATACATACTACACAGTTCAAATACTACAGACACAGGGGGATACATACTACACACAATACATACTACAGACACAGGATAGTTACATACTACACAGGATACATACTACAGACACAGGATAGTTACATACTATACAGGATACACACTACACAGGATACACACTACAGACACAGGATAGTTACATACTACACAGCATACATACTGCACAGATCAAATACTACAGACACATGAGGATACATACTACACAAGATACATACTACATAGGATACATACTACATAGGATACATACTACAGACACAGGATAGTTACATACTACATATGATACATACTAAAGACACATGATATTTACATGCTACACAGGATACATACTACAAACACAAGAGGACACATACTACACAGGATACATACATACTACAGACACATGATACATACTACAAATGATACATGCTACAGACACATTATACGTACTACACAGGATACACACTACACACAGGATACATACTACAGACACAGGAGGATACATATTACACAGGATAGATACTACAGACACAGGATAGCTACATACTGCAGATGATCCCCAGATCTCTCCATAAGGAAGACCAGTCATTCTTATTTTTATTACAAGGGATGTTTACATTCCTTGTATTAGGAATAAAAGTGATGAAAAAATTAAAATAATAAACATTAAATGTAAATTCATAGAGTGTAAAAAAAATCAAAGAAAAAACAAACTAAACTATATATAAATGTAAGTGCCCCATCCCTCTGTGCTTGCATGCATAAGCGAACACACACATGTGAGGTATTGCTGCAAACGTTAAAGCTCTGTAACTCTAAACAGGTAACCTGTAGACATTTTGAAAGTGTAACCTAAGGAGATTTCTAATTACTGTAGTTTGTCGCGTTTTCACAAGCGTGTACATTTTACCCACTTCAGCCCCAGCAGGATTTGCCCCCTTAATGACCGGGCCATTTTTGCGATACAACACTGTGTCGCTTTAACTGACAATTGCGCGGTCGTGCCACGTTGTACCCAAATATAAAAAAACATTTTTTCTCTCTAATAGAACTTCTCTTTTGGTGGTATTTGATCACCTCTGTGGCTTTTATTTTTTTTGCTCTATAAACAAAAAAAGACTTGAAAAAAAAAAAATATATATTTTTTTTTTTACGTTTTGCTATATTAAATATCCAAAAGTGTTTAAAACAAATTTCTTCATCTGTTTAGGCCAATATATATTCTTCTACATTCTTTTGGTAAAAAAAATAGCAATAAGCGTATATTGATTGGTTTGCGCAAAAGTTATAGCGTCTACAAAATAGGGTGTTTTGTTGAATTGAGCCACCTGAGCCATCACATTCCATCCCCCGTCAACACATACATGCACAGCCGCTTCCACAAACACCGCTCATGTGGCCCGAGCAGCCAATCGGACCACAAGGCGACCATAGAAACACAGGGCCAGATTCACGTACATCGGCGCATTTTTAGACCGGCGTAGTGCAACTCCTTTAAGTTAGACCGGCTTAATTTCGAGGCGCAAGTACCGTATCCTCGTAGTATTTTCGGCCAAATTTGCACCGGTGCAATGTAAATTCCGAGGCGTAAGGCGGTGTAATTCAAAGTGGGAAGGACGTGGGCGTGTTCCATTGAAATGAGCCGTGACCCCATGCAAATGAAGGGCCGGCCAGACTGGGCATGTGCACATGAAGCAGACTATGGTCAGCACCTCTCTGAGCATGCTCAGAACTCGGCACAGCGCAATCAGTTAGATAGGAACTAGGCCTGTCAGACTTAGTGAGCTATGCACAGTGCTTAAATGCCCTTCCATTGCAAAAGTACATCCAATTTTTTTTCCTTCCTGAAGCAAGGTGCTTTTATTCCGTTGTCTGTTGCTGTTTGGAGGTTTGTGTCGTGTCGGTGTATATATATATATATATATATATATATATATATATATATAATATTAAATAAGATAATTATAATAATGGTATATGGAGGGCTAATAATGAATAATAAGAGAATAAACAATAAAGTGAAATCTAATAAATGGCCCGTCTGAACCAACAATAGCAGACTTAGTGAGCAGCAACACACTGAAAATGGTGAAATAGAAATAGATTGTACAAAAAACAATGAATAAATAAATAAACTCAAGTCCATTCAAAGAGTGTTAGATAAAGTCCAATCAAGGCTAATCTTTCTCAGATGCAAATTGTAGAAAATGAATTGTAAAAGGTGTCCACCTCCACCAAGAAGATCCCCCAAATGGGCACTGATGGATGGCTCCTTACCGCACGGTGTTGACCTGATTGTTTAGAAAAGGTCAAATACAGCAGTTGGTCACTAAACCAGTTGAATGATTCAGCTGCGCAGCTCTATGTTTCCCAGAATCAAACACTCTCATGAAGGAGGGAGAGGGGAAACCACCATAGTGAAGTACAGTTTATTTAAAATATGTCACAGATAAAACAGCATAGCCAAATGGCATCTTACTTTAGTAGTCCCTAGGACCCGGCACTAAGGCTAGTCAGCATGGCAGGATGGGCTATGATGAGAGTTCCTCGCTGGGGAACTGGCGTGTAGTCCAAGCCAGATAAGGGTTCCTCGCTAGGGAGCTGGCGTGCGTTCCAAGCCAGAGGACCAGCGGGACCGGAAGTGTGTTGTTTTTACGTATCCAGGCGCTTCGACGTACGTTTCGTGATTAACACGTCGTCAGGAAGCAGATAGCTGTCATAACCCTGGTATTTTTAAAAACGGCGGGCAGTCCACTTTCAGATAAAAGTGGTCTCTGTGGCAAATTCACAGCGAGATCACTTTTATCGGTGGCGGGAGAGGTGAACACCCCCCTCCCGCCGCATCCCAGTCATGTCCGCCGCTTACTGGAGCCGTCGGTAGCACCAGAGACGATCCAATCCTTTCCTCTCAAAGGCTGGAAGTCAAGTTAAGGAATGATGGCCCCAACTCGACTCCATACCATCGGATGTGACTTCAAAGTCACTTCCGTCCAATGGTCTTAAAGGGGAATTTTTTTTATTTTGCCACTGACATCTTTATGCTATTCACTACACAGGGAAAGATTTTATAAGGAATTTTGGTGAACCTGTTGCTGGTGAGTTGCCAGTTGCCACTATAGACGGAACTGCATGTGTCATCAGTCTAATCACAGTTACAAATCGCTAATGCCAACTATTAACAGCAATTTGTAGCTAGCAATTTAATGGCTACAGTCACTGGAGATTTCTTACAGCAATGGGTTGTACTCTGCTACATTTTACTACAAAGCGATTGCAGCTAATTTAAAGTAATACTATACACACAATTAATGTACATTGTCCCTTCTATTTTTGTATTTGAATGATGGTACTGTAATTATTTGTATTAAAAAAATCATCCAAGTCCTTTTTTACTAATCAATATACAGCTGCCACAGGACCCAGATCTTTCCCAGATTGTCTGCAGGGAAACATAAGCAGGAGGAGCTTCAAGTCTTCTGCTGCTGGTCACATGTTCAAAATAAAAAACTGCCTTTGCAATACAGAGTAAAAATAAATAAATAATATCAATAAACTGTAAATTGTTATTTAAATATAAATTTTAAATCAAATATTTATTATTTTGTTGGCAATAAAATGGTGTGGGCGTATTTCTTCGTATTTCTACACAGGCTGTATCACACCCCTCAAGCCTGTGTAAATAAGAGGGAGATGAAGCCTCTATTAATCTACATGTAATATCCCGCCCCCATTGTGTTTAGCTGGTTTGTGGGCGAGGAGGAGGGAGGGAGTGGGCTGTCTTTGACCACTGTGTATACGCCCACATGTGTGACTCTATAGTTACATGGGCTGCTCAGATGTGATAGAGAGGAAATGCTCAGCATAAAAACTGACTGAAAACTGAGCATGTGCTGCCAACACTGCTCTGCAAAACCCCTAACTGCATTGGGGACATGATCAAAGGGTGGAGATATAGAACATCAGAATCAACCAGGTTTTTTGCAGAATACAGAAAACAAATCTCATAGTGACTAAGTGGGTATGAAGAGCATGTAATACACCATTTATTGATAGATTTTTATGATGTGGTTTTAGTCACACTTTAAGAATTTAGTGCGATTGTCGCTAGCGATTTTGCTGCTGAGCCAAAACACTGACGAATCTCGATCACTGAGTGATAGAACAACGAATCGCTTTTAATTTGTTTACGGTTAGTGATCCCATATGAGAGAGCAGCATTATTTCCCTAGGACAAGAAGTGTGATAAAACTCCTCCTAACACCTCCTCCTCTCCTCTTCTTTATAACATGGAGTGGAGGGTGCTGCAGTCCACAAAAGTGGTGAAACAGTATTAGAGCTTGCACACGTGAGAGTATCCTATAAAATGCAGCCTCTTTTGTTTACTTTTAATATATATATATGAATAAATTCAAAACTTTCTTTGTTTTGGATAGCATGGAAATGGATTAGAACATCCCTGTGTCTAATTTTTTTGCTGTCTGTGTTCCCATTAAGGAGATTTAGGGTCCTTTCACACTAGCGGACCGTTCGTCCGCTCATTACAAGTCCGTTTACGGACTTGTAATGAGCCCCTATGGGAGCGGATCCGTTAGCGGATGATGCATCCGCTAACGTCCGCCAGATCCGCATCCGTTTTTGCGGACGGAAGAATGTCCTATTTTTCTTCCGTCCGGCCAAACGGATCGGATGCAAACGGACAGACGGTCCGTTTCCATCCGACTCCCCATAGGGGAGAGCGGAGGAGAGACAGGGCGGTCCCTGCACAGTGTGCGGGGACCGCCCTGTCCGCCAACAGCTGAGCGGAGACCCCCCCGCTGAGCTGACGGACACAGGAGCCTTACTCTCTCTATTTGTCCTGTTTACTGTTATCATTGAACGTGCAAGTAAAAGACAATCCCAAATGTTGGGTTGTCCCCAGAACAGTAATAGAAGGGGAATCTGTCAATAAAGCCACTAGTTCTGGTGACAGCCACTTCTCACTTCCTGTTGTGGCTATGGGAGAGGAAGTAAAGGGAAATCTCCACAGTGGGGCACAGATGCTGAAAAACTTGAGTCCCTGCATACAGTGTGAGCAAGCCCTACTAGATATAGTTACAGTTGGTAAGGTTGAAAAGAGACACCAGACTATCCTGTTCAACCAGTGTAGGTGTGCAAGTTCATAATCATTTGCCATATCCCTGTATACTGTGCTCACTAATATACACGTTCAAGACCGATTGTGGAAGTGAATTCCACATCCTTACTGTCCTGACAGTGAAAAACCCCTACATAGTTTAAGGTAAAACTGCTTCTCCTTCAGTTTCATTAAGTGGCCCCATGTCTTCTTATGCCGCGTACACACGATCATTTTTTATGATGTAAAAAATGTCGTTTTATCTCATGAAACAAAACAACGTTTTTCAAACTTCATTTTAAAAAACGATGTTGCCTACACACCATAGTTTCCTGAAAATGCTCTTGCAAAGCGCGGTTACGTAAGACACTTTCGACGGCACTCTGTTCCATTGGAGCTCACGTCTCATAACTTGCTTCTGGGCATGCGCGGGTTTAAAAACGTTGTTTTAAACGTCGTTTTGCCCACACACGTTCATTTTTTGTGAAACAAAAGACGACATTCTGAAAAACGACACCAAAAATTCAAGCATGTTGGAATTTTTTTTTGGTCGTTTTTTTGAAGACAAAAAACTACGTTTTGCCCACACACGATCAATTTAAATGACGTTTTAAAAAACATCGTTTTTTTTCATCGCAAAAAACGACCGTGTGTACGCTGCATTACACTCCCTGAATAGTTTATTACCTATGCCAGAATTGCCTTTGAGATATTTATCACTATCATATCTCTTCTTAAGCATCTCTTCTTCAAAAAGAATACATTTAGTGCTTGTAGTTTATCCTCGTAAGGGAAGTTCTTTAGCCCCCTCATTAGCTTTGTTGCCCTTCTCGGGACTCTCTGAAGTCGCCCGAACTGGATGTAATACTCTAGATGTGGCCAAACCAGAGTGTTATAAAGTGGCAAGATTATAATTTTATCTCTGAAGTAAATTCCCTTTTTTATGCATGCTAATAGTCTGCTAGCTTTGCTTGCTGCAGCTTGTCATTGCATGCCATTGCTGAGTCTGTGATCTACTAGGACCTCAGGATCTTTTTCCATCCTGGATTCCCCCAGAGGTTTTCCCCCTATTGAGCAACTAGCATTCACGGCCCAGATTCACGTAGATCGGCGCATTATCGGTCCGGCGTAGCGCACCACTTTTCCGTTAGACTTGCGCAATCTAGCCGCGTAATCCCGCGATTCACGTAGCTTTTGCGCAAGAAATTGCGCAAGCGTAAGGTTTTTTCCTGAGGCGTAAGGAGGAGTAATACAAATTGGGAGGGACGTGGGCGTGTTACATTGAAATGAGCCGTGACCCCATGCAAATGAAGGGCCGGCCAACTCGCGCATGCGCGCGTGAAGGAAACCATGTCAGCTCCGTTGTGCGCATGCTCACAACTCGGGAGCGGCGCAATCAGTGAAATTGGAAATGGACTAGGGCAACGTTGTGAACTACGCAGACAGCATAAATAGACACACACAAACGCACTTCCTTTGCAAAAGTACATCCCTTTGTGTCCCTTCCCATTAAATCAAGTGCTTTTGCTCTGTTGTTCGTTAGAGTGTGTTTTGTAGTTGTCAGATTAGTGTTCTGTGTGATCTAGTGCTTGTTGGTAGTTTTGTGAAAGTGTATTTTGATAAGTGTTTGAGACTGTTTGTTTGATTGATATATTTCTGTGCGTTTGTTTTCTTGCTTTATTTTTTCATCTGATTTTTTTGTGTCTGTTTCTTGCTGAGTGCTAGTGTGATTTTTGGGTGTTCTTTTTCTCTTTGTGTGTGTTCTTGCCTGATTGGTTGTGCTTGTATTTGTGACAGATTTTTGGTGACTGCTAGTGAGTTTGTTTGGAAGTATGACTGAGAGAAAAAGAAAGCTTAATTTTACAGTGGGGGAAAAAAGAATTCTTGCCCGGGCCATTACCGACTATGGGCGTTACCTCCACGGCCCGCAGAGTGCCACCACCACCCTGGCCAGGAGGAGGGAGATATTGGATATGATCACGGAGCAGGTCAATTCATCGGGGGAGGGGGAGACACGGACCCGGTCTGGGATTGACAAGAAAATAAATGACCTCCGGCGTCAGGTGAAAAAAAAACTGGCCGCAATAAATGCCCATGCCAGGGGCACAGGAGGGGGCCCACCATGCCGGATTAGATTTACAGCGACGGAGCGTGTGGTGGCCCTGACCTTTCACCGTCATGAAGTGGAGGGCCTGCCAGGCTTTGACACAAGTCCGGTCCCCGCGGTGCCAGGTAAGGTTTTTATTTCTCTCAGGTGTGTAGCATGTGTGGGGGAGGGGGTGAAAGGGAATATGTGGCACGTGTGTGGATCCTCCAACCTGTGAATGGTTTGTGTCATCCACAGATGTGCAGGAGGGTGCAGGGCCATCTGGCCTGACCGCTCCAACCCCAGGACAGCAGCCTAATGAGGCCCCCCCAACAAGGCCAGAGTCCGCGGAGGAGGAACAAGAGGAGGAGGATGATCATGAGGAGGACGATAATGAGGAGGAGGAGAATCATTAGGAGGAGGAGTCCATGGCAGGCACTGGACGTTTGGTTTCTGCGGACTCTTCCCCTCTGGCTGCAAGAAGCCTGCCCTCCCTAAGGGTGAGCCCCTCCCCCAACATGGCTCCCCTCACAAGGGCCTCCCCTTCTCCCCGGCCACAACCATCAGCTGGAGCCAGGAGGTCATTCCAGAGCACCAGGGGGGCGCCCAATCTCCTGCCCGCCTGTCTGAGAAGGAACCTGGCCACCCAGACCCGCCTTCTGAGACAGCTCTGCCAGACTATGGGGCGGGTGGATCAGAGCCTGTCCTCCATCAACGATAGGCTGGGTAACCTGGACTCCCACTCCCGGGCCTCCACAACCTGCCTAAATGACCTGCAAACTACAGCAGCAGGCGTTGGGCAGGATGTGAGGGCCCTTACCCAGGCTATCCAGGGCAACACGGCAACACTTGGTGCTGCCCTGGACAGAATAGCCGTGGCCTTGGAGGGCAGGCCGCCAGGTGGGCAGATCTCAGGGGCTGCTCCTCCTTCCCCGGCTTTTCCCCTCCCCCATGCGTCTCCCCTGAGGGGCCGGGGCCGTGGCCGTGGGCGCCCCAGGCGTGGCTCACGCAGAGGGCATTAATTTTTTTTTCCCCTTTTTTTTGGTTTGAAAGCATTTTTTTTTTTGTTCTCTGCATTTTTTTTTCTTCTCTGCATTTTTTTTTTCTATGCATTTTTTTATTTTTTCTATGCATTTTTTTTTTTGTTTTGCTGACATTTTTGGCATATTTTGGGTTGTGAATGATGTTTGAATGTGGGGGTGACATTCCTGCTGGAAAAGGGGTGTCATCCTCAATTTGGGTGGAGAAGGGTTCCCCAGGACCAGGGAGAAGTGATTCCCAGGTCCGTGTGAATGGTGTATGAATGTACAGTGACATAATTGGAGCCTTGACGTGGCGTTACTGCTCACCAGTCTTGCATGGTGGACTGGTGCCAATCCAATTTGATGAGGATGTGGGGTGTGTGTGCTAGGGACCACAGTGGTGTGCATGCATGCATTCTCATTGTGCCATGATTAATGTGTGTGTTTAACGTGCAAAGATGCATAATGTGAGCTGGCATGAGATGGGGTCATGAGATGGGGTACCAGTGCATATGCAGAGTCACCTTGAAGGGAAAAGACAGGAGGATGTTAGTCATGCATGTGCCACTTGTGAGGTGTGCATCACGGGAGGGGATAGTCATGCCTGACTCCCATGTCACTCACCAACCAGCCAGCTGTCCCCATACATGTTCTGTTCGAAATCTGTGGGGATGGGGCTCTGATTGTATATGTAGCTGTCATGGGTGTCATGGGTGGTGCCATGTGTTGGGCTGCTGATGTCCTCCTGCAAGGTTGTGGTAATTCCATGATGGCATGAGGGGTGAATCTGAAGATGCGAGACACCTCAGAATCACTCATGCCAAAGATGTCTATGCGTGTGTGATATATCAAGTGAAGAGTGAGGGGCTTGTATCAGATAAGAATATTGTATTAGATTAGATTAAATTGTAAATTTTATATAAGCAAAAAAAAAAACATCTCCCGTGCCCTCCTTAGTGCCATCCTCCGTGCCCTCATCCTTCTTTGTTCATCTAAAGTCAGTAGTATAGCTATGCGCGACGATGCCCCTGGCATGTTGGCATACAGATTGTTGGGCAACACGTGTGACTGCTGAACTCCTCACTAACAGTGTTGCTTTATCTGACAAGTAGACTTTTTTTCAAAATTTAGACCAGCTTTTAGGTCCTCTAACTTTAGACAGGACATTTTGCTGTTGCGCACATCGCGTAGCCTGCGCAGCAACTGCGTTTTTTTGTGAATCCCCGTAACTCCCTCATTAGCATATTTGACTAGCAAATCAATGGTGTGTCTAGCGCAGTTTTGCGCGAAGGGAAGCGAATGTCTAACTCAATTATGCCGGACCAAAAAACGTAGATTTCTGGCGTATATTGTTTTGTGAATCGCGTGCAACTATACGCACGCGCACATTTAGACTTACGCACGCGCAACAGCAGTTGCGCACGCGTAATCGCTCTGTGAATCTGGGCCCACATTTTTAGCACCCAAATGGATTACTTTACGTGCTTCAACATTAAACCTACGGTAATTAGCCATGTAGTTGCCCATCCCTTTAATTTATTGAGGACCTTTTGTAAAGTTTCTATATCCTGCTGTGAAGTTATCAGTGAAACAGATATTAATATCAACCTCTATATCGTTTATGGAAAAATTCAACATAATTGGTATCAGGACAAAGCCTTGGGGTTCCCCGCTTACAACTCCAAACCAGTATATAGTATTTATTATATATCACCACCCTTTGGATATGTCTCTGTAACCAGTTTTATATGTACAAACCCTATGGTCAATGCATATAGACCTTAATGTGTAGATTAGACATCTATGGAGGTATGTATCAAATGCTTTTGCAAAAACCAAATACACCACATCCACCGACCTTCCCTTACTTAGATGGCAGCTCACTACCTCCTATGATGTTAACAGATTTGTTTTGCAAGAACAACCTTTTTAAAACCCATGCTGATTACTACTAATGATACAGGCCCAGATTCACAGAGCAATTACGCCTGTCTAACTGGTGTTAGACAGGAGTAATTTCAAATTTCGCGCGCCGTATCACTAGTTTGAATCCTCAAACCATGATACGGCGGCTTCGGGCTTCGATCCGAGAGGCTTACGTCTTCGTAAGCCTTCGGATCTACGCTGCGATATTTTTGCGGCCGCTGGGAGGAGTTTGCGTCGTTTTCATGCGTCGGGATATGCAAATTAGTTTTTACGGCGATCCACGAAGGTACGAGTGTCCCTCGCAATCGCCTACGTCATTTTTTGGCTACGTAATGTTAGAGGAGCTTTTTGCTGGTCTAACAGTGCGTAACCCATGTAAAGTATGGCCGTCGTTCCCGCGTCGATTTGAATTTTTTTTTTTTTTTAACGTAAATCGTTCGGGAATAGGAATGTACGTAAACTACGCTACTACGACGTAACGACGTGATTTCGCGCAATGCACGGCGGGAAATTTGCGAACGGAGCATGCGCAGTTCGATCGCCGCGGGAACGCGCCTATTTTAAATGCTTCACGCCCCCTACTCGCGCAGATGGATTGCGACGGGAGAAATACACTACGCCGCCATCGTTTACTGGACAAAATCTACCTGGATTCCACGTAGAGCCAGGTAAAAAACGGCGGCGTAGTGTATTTCTGATACGCTACGAGAATCTAATTCTCTCTGAATCTGGGCCACTGTTTTCATCAGCAAATTCTTGTCTATAGTCCCTTATCATCTTTTAAAATAATTTACATACTATCAATGTTAGACTGACTGCTCTGTAGTTCCCAGGTATACTGTATATTTCAGCCCTTTTTTTTTATATCGGTACCATGTTGGCCCTTCGCCAATCGGCTGGTACCATTCCTGTTAGTATGCTATCCCTAAGAATTAGAAATAGCAGTCTGGCTATAACCTGACCGAGTTCTTTAAGGACTTTCGGGTGTAAGCAATCTGGTCCTAGTGATTTAGACCCTTTCACACTGAGGTTTTAAGGCACTTTTGCACAAAAAATAGTGCCTGAAAAGTGCCTGAAAACTGGCTCCTATACATTTCAATGGATGGTTTTACATAGAGGCGGTGTTCTTGCGCGGGCGGGGGAAAAAAGTCCTGCAAGCAGAATCTTTGGAGCATGTTTGGAGTGCTTTAATCACTTGAGGACTGCCTAACGCCGATATACGTTGGCAGAATGCCGCCGGCAGCATGCTCGCAACCCGGCCCGAAGCTCTGTGACCGCGCCCGCAGGACCCGATCGCCGCCGGTGTCCCGCGACCGGGTCACAGGAGATAAAGAACGGTGAGAGGTGAGTGTAAACAAACCTTCCCCGTTCTTCTCTGTGGCTTGCAACTGATCGTCTGTTTCCTGTCATAGAGAATGACGATCAGTGACGTCACACGTCCAGCCACGCCCCCCTACAGTAAGAATCACAAACTAGGACACACTTAACCCCTTTAGGACCCACTAGTGGTTAACCCCTTCACTGCCATTGGCATTTTCACAGTAATCAGTGCATTTTTATAGCACTTTTCGCTGTGAAAATGACAATGGTCCCAAAAATGTGTCAAAAGTATCCGACGTGTCCGCCATAATGTTGCATTCATGAAAAAAACGCTGATCGTCGCCATTAGTAGTAAAAAAAAAAATATTAATAAAAATGCCATAAAACTATCCCCTATTTTGTAAACGCTATAAATTGTGCGCAAACCAATCCATAAATGACTTGGGGAATCGCGATGACACGCTTCCTAAACTGATGTAAATGACATCAGCGGAAAATGGACTTCAGACTGCTCTTTGCTGAAAATGGGTCACAAGAGTGCAAAACTCCTGTGACTCAGAGGAGAAGCCCAGCCTAAAAAGCTCAGACTGGACTTCTCCTTTAAAATATAATTAAATCCAATCTTTTCTTAGTTATTTATGGAGTGGAGAGGGATTAGAAAACCTGTGAGTTTTTTTATTCCTGTCTTTTCACCTTGGCTCCAAATATCCACAGTATACCTGTGTGTAAATGAGGCCTTATAGTTTTGACTGGAGTACAGTTCTCCTGGGAGGACATTAGATGGTACAGTTCTTTTGGGGCAGTAATTAGGCCTCATGCCCAATGGACATTTTTAACGCTGCTGTTAGGGGTGTCTGGCATTTTTGTTTTCTGCCTCTAAACACCCCTCCATGTTTGCCTGTGTACATGCACACATAGATATTTAGTGGCAGTATCATTTAGAGGCAGAAAAAATCCCAACTACTGATGCGTCCAGGAGCAGCAGGGCTTTGTCAGACAAAATGCCTAACGCACGTAAACACCTATAAATGCACGCACACGCTATGATTATACAGTATGCACATCAGGGGCGGACTGACAACTCATGGGGCCCCCGGGCAATAGAGGATTATGGGGCCCCTTGGCTTACTGATGGCCACCATGCCAGGATGCAGTGCAGAGGAGGGGCAGCTAAAATCTCAGAATTTTCACATCAAAAGCATGTCAGTTTCTGACATATCAGGGACAGATCTAAAAAAAAAACACTGATTTTGACATACTGTCCCTGGTTTTACTGAGCCTGGCAACCCTGATGGGGCCCCCTAGTGGCATGGGGCCCTCGGGCAGTGCCCGAGTGACTCAATGGTCAGTCCGCCTCTGATGCACATACACGTTTACAAGCATCAAGTGGTTTTTCTGCCAAAACGCTGCTGCCAGGAGGAGTGTGGTCTAGGAGAGATGGGCAAACACCCTGCGTACATGAGGCCCTAGTGTGAGTAATTTATTCTAAAACACTGTAGAATATCATGAGCTCAGTAGATTGCTTTAAAACAGGCCTGGATTCTTTCCTAAATGTACATTATATACGGTAGCTGGATACCAACATTTATAGGTAAAGTTGATCCAGGGAATATCTCATTGCATCAGCAAGGATTTTTTTCCACTGCTGGAGCAAATTGGGTCATGCATTGCTGTTTTTTTTTGTCTTCTTCTGCATCAACTGTAGGTATAGGATTATGTATATAGGATTGTGTAAATGTTTCACTTTTTATTGATTGAACTAGATGGACTTGTATCTTTTTTTTTTTATCAGACTAACTAAGTAACTATGAGGCTATTTAAATTACCAAGTAAAAATAAAAATAAAAATATATGTTTTTGGGAAGATGTATTTCTAGCAATTGGGTGTTTGAGGTTGTGTGCCTACAAGCCCCATTGATGGAAATGTGGCCGTGAACACATTAGAGCGCGGTTTAGTATAGAAAATAAAGTTAGCTGTGGTATTTGGTGGATGATTTATGGGCACAGTTTAATGACACAATAATAGTTTTTTAACGTGATCATGGGGCCCCTTACACAGCTTCAGGCATGGGCCCCCTGGAGAACCGGGGGGGGGGGGGGTGCTGCCGCCTGAAATTGAGAAGCAGGGGGGGCTGCTGCGAAAAAAAGAAGAAATGAAGAAAAATATATAAAAAAAAGGGGATAGCCATCCGCGGCCCTGGGGACCTCTGGGCCCTTTAATAAAAAGAAAAAAGAGAGAGAAAATATATATATATATATATATTTTTTAAAAGGGTGGTTAATATCTGGGGCCCTGGGGACCTCTGGGCCCATTAATAAACTTTTTTTTAATAAAAAGAAATTACAAAAAAAGGGGGGTTTAATAAAAAGAAACCTTTGGGCCCTTTAATAAAAAAGAAATACAAATATATATATATATATATATATATATATATATATATATATATATATATTTATATAAAAAAGAAAAACATTTATAAAAAAACAAGGGGGGTTGCCTTCCAGGGCCCTGGGGACCTCTGGGCCCTTTAATAAAAAAATAAATAAAACAATATAAACAAAAATAAAAAAATAAACATTTATAAAAAAAGGGAGTTTGACACATGGGGCCCTGGGGACCTCTGAGCCCTTTAATAAAAATATATTTATATAAAAAAAAGAAAGAAAAAGAAAAAAAAGAATATACATTTTTTTTACCTCTGGACCCTTTAATAATAATATATATATATATATATATATATATATATATATATATATATTGTATATATCCCCCCTTTTTTCATAAAAAAAGAAAGAAATAAAAAAAAGAGGGGGTCATCTGGGGCCCTGGGGATCTCCGGGCCCGTGGGGACCTTCAGACCCCTAAAAAACAATTGGCCCTTAAATAAAAAAAATAAATCAAAATATATAAAAAAATATTTTTTTTATCAAAAATAAATGTAAAAAAGAGAGGGTTGCCATCTGGGGCCCTGGGGACCTCTGGACCTCTAAAAAATAATAAAAGAAAAAAAATGGCCCTTTAATAAAAAAATAAAATAAAAATATATTAAAATTTTTTTTTTTTTTAATAAAAAATATATAAAAAAAGAGGGGGTTGCAATCTGGGGCCCTGGGGGCCTCCAGGCTTGGGGACCTCTGGACCTCTAAAAAAATAAAAGAAAAAAAATTGGCCCTTTAATAAAAAAAAAAAGAATATATTAAAAATATATATTTTTATAAAAAATAAATAAAAAAAAGGGGGGGTTGCCATCTGGGGCCCTGGGACCACCGGATCCCTAAAAAATAATTAAAGAAAAAAAATTGGCCCTTTAATAAAAAATAAAAGAAAAATGTATTAAAAAAATATATTTTTATAAAAAATAAATAAAAAAGAGGGAGTTGCCCCCGGGCCCCTTACAGGTGTAATGCCTGTACCCCCCTGATGGCGGCCCTGCTAAACACCAATGTAAGGAACATTCTTCCCACTGATCACCAATGTAAGGAACATTCTTCTCACTGATCACCAATGTAAGGGACATTCTTCTCACTGATCACCAATGTAAGGAACATTCTTCCCACTGATCACCAATGTAAGGAACATTCTTCCCACTGATCACCAATGTAAGGAACATTCTTCTCACTGATCACCAATGTAAGGAACATTCTTCTCACTGACCACCAATGTAAGGGACATTCTTCTCACTGATCACCAATGTAAGGGACATTCTTCTCACTGATCACCAATGTAAGGGACATTCTTCTCACTGATCACCAATGTAAGGGACATTCTTCTCACTGATCACCAATGTAAGGAACATTCTTCCCACTGATCACCAATGTAAGGAACATTCTTCTCACTGATCACCAATGTAAGGAACATTCTTCTCACTGATCACCAATGTAAGGAGCATTCTCCTCACTGATCACCAATGTAAGGAGCATTCTTCTCACTGATCACCAATGTAAGGAACATTCTTCTCACTGATCACCAATTTAAGGAACATTCTTCTCACTGATCACCAATGTAAGGAACATTCTTCTCACTGATCACCAATGTAAGGAGCATTCTTCCCACTGATCACCAATGTAAGGGACATTCTTCTCACTGATCACCAATTTAAGGAACATTCTTCTCACTGATCACCAATGTATGGAACATTCTTCTCACTGATCACCAATGTAAGGGACATTCTTCTCACTGATCACCAATGTAAGGAACATTCTTCTCACTGATCACCAATGTAAGGGGCATTCTTCTCACTGATCACCAATGTAAGGGGCATTCTTCTCACTGATCACCAATGTAAGGGGCATTCTTCTCACTGATCACCAATGTAAGGGGCATTCTTCTCACTGATCACCAATGTAAGGGACATTCTTCTCACTGATCACCAATGTAAGGAGCATTCTTCCCACTGACCACCAATGTAAGGGACATTCTTCTCACTGATCACCAATGTAAGGAGCATTCTTCTCACTGATCACCAATGTAAGGGACATTCTTCTCACTGATCACCAATGTAAGGAACATACTTCTCACTGATCACCAACCAATGTAAGGAGCATTCTTCTCACTGATCACCAATGTAAGGAACATTCTTCTCACTGATCACCAATGTAAGGAACATTCTTCTCACTGATCACCAATGTAAGGAACATTCTTCTCACTGATCACCAATGTACGGAACATTCTTCCCACTGATCACCAATTTAAGGAACATTCTTCTCACTGATCACCAATGTAAGGAGCATTCTTCCCACTGATCACCAATGTAAGGAACATTCTTCCCACTGATCACCAATGTAAGGAGCATTCTTCTCACTGACCACCAATGTAAGGAGCATTCTTCTCATGGACCACCAATGTAAGGGGCATTCTTCTCACTGATCACCAATGTAAGGAACATTCTTCTCACTGATCACCAATGTAAGGAACATTCTTCTCACTGATCACCAATGTAAGGAACATTCTTCTCACTGATCACCAATGTAAGGGAATTGTCTTCTCACTGATCACCAATGTAAGGGGCATTCTTCTCACTGATCACCAATGTAAGGGACATTCTTCTCACTGATCACCAATGTAAGGGAATTGTCTTCTCACTGATCACCAATGTAAGGGGCATTCTTCTCACTGATCACCAATGTAAGGGGCATTCCTCTCACGGATCACCAATGTAAGGGGCATTCTTCCCACTGATCACCAATGTAAGGGACATTCTTCTCACCAATGTAAGGAGCATTCTTCTCACTGATCACCAATGTAAGGAACATTCTTCTCACTGATCACCAATGTAAGGGGCATTCTTCTCACTGATCACCAATGTAAGGAACATTCTTCTCACTGATCACTAATGTAAGGAACATTCTTCTCACTGATCACCAATGTAAGAAACATTCTTCCCACTGATCACCAATGTAAGGAACATTCTTCTAACTGATCACCAATGTAAGGGGCATTCTTCTCACTGATCACCAATGTAAGAGGCATTCTTCCCACTGATCACTAATGTAAGGGACATTCTTCTCACTGATCACCAATGTAAGGGAATTGTCTTCTCACTGATCACCAATGTAAGGGGCATTCTTCTCACTGATCACCAATGTAAGGAACATTCTTCCCAATGATCACCAATGTAAGGGGCATTCTTCTCACGGATCACCAATGTAAGGGGCATTCTTCCCACTGATCACCAATGTAAGGGACATTCTTCTCACCAATGTAAGGAGCATTCTTCTCACTGATCACCAATGTAAGGAACATTCTTCCCACTGATCACCAATGTAAGGGGCATTCTTCTCACTGATCACCAATGTAAGGAGCATTCTTCTCACTGATCACCAATTTAAGGAACACTCTTCCCACTAATCACCAATGTAAGGAGCATTCTTCTCACTGATCACTAATTTAAGGAACATTCTTCTCACTGATCACCAATGTATGGAACATTCTTCTCACTGATCACCAATGTAAGGGACATTCTTCTCACTGATCACCAATGTAAGGAACATTCTTCTCACTGATCACCAATGTAAGGGGCATTCTTCTCACTGATCACCAATGTAAGGGGCATTCTTCTCACTGATCACCAATGTAAGGGGCATTCTTCTCACTGATCACCAATGTAAGGGGCATTCTTCTCACTGATCACCAATGTAAGGGACATTCTTCTCACTGATCAACAATGTAAGGGAATTGTCTTCTCACTGATCACCAATGTAAGGGGCATTCTTCTCACTGATCACCAATGTAAGGAACATTCTTCCCAATGATCACCAATGTAAGGGGCATTCTTCTCACGGATCACCAATGTAAGGGGCATTCTTCCCACTGATCACCAATGTAAGGGACATTCTTCTCACCAATGTAAGGAGCATTCTTCTCACTGATCACCAATGTAAGGAACATTCTTCCCACTGATCACCAATGTAAGGGGCATTCTTCTCACTGATCACCAATGTAAGGAGCATTCTTCTCACTGATCACCAATTTAAGGAACACTCTTCCCACTAATCACCAGTGTTGTAAGTAACGGCGTTTAAATAAACGCCGTTACGTAACGATTGCCCGGCAAGGGGTAACTAGTAATCTACCTGATTACTTTTACCCCAGCGAGAGCGCCGTTGCCGTTACATTTGCTCCGTTACCTCGTTACTTACACCTCAGGGCCGGCGGGATGGCATTGACGGACCGGTTGTGATTGGGTGGGTGAGTGTCGTGACTCAGTGACTGACTGTGTCATCATCAATCATCATCACATGCAAAAAAATTATGATTGGTCGCCGGTGGGCATGTGACTCTCAGTGTGGGTGGCGCTGGCCTGGCACTGCCAGCGCCACCCACACTGAGAGAGTCACATGCCTGCCGGCGACCAATCATTAATTTTTTTGACATCGATGCATGTGATGATGATGATGAGTTGACAGACAGTCACCCACCCAATCACAGTGGCAGAAGTGGCTTCACTTGGCGCATGCGACGCGCCCCCTGGAGTCTCCCGGGTCCCGCCCGCGGCCGTCTGCAGTCTGAGACGGTCAGACCCGCGTGAGGTGTGACACTCGCGTCGTGACTTCACTCGGCAACTGACTGAGCACAGTGAGCAGCAGAGCGTGTGAGCCCGCCGACGATCACACCCGACCCGAGTGACCCATCCCCCGCGGAGGCTCCGCTCCACCACGGACCTGAGTCCGGACCAAGGCCTCAGGCCTGAGGCCTAGCCAGAGTGGAACCGAACCAGGCAGCAAGTGAAGCACTGTGGCCCTGCCAGCAGACAGGAGGAGGTGAGGTGCACCGGGCAGCACCGTAATGCGCTCAGGTGGTCAGCACTCAGCAGTTGGTCACACGGTGTCGGTGTGACACACACATACACTGGTCCTTTTTTATACTTCATGAGCAGTTGTTCAAGTTGAAAAGACTGGGGAACTGTCTGTTGCTTAGACTCCAATTTTAACTGTAGTTAAATATAGGCTTAGTGACACTGACAGTCAGATAATAATTGGAGTAATTAGAGTACTAAGCTTACTTTACTTTACAATTAAAATCAGCAGTAGCCACTAGCCAGCCAGCAAGGCATTGTCAGACAGTCACTCTCAGCTCAGGCAGTAGCACAGTGTTCATATTTTGCCACGCCTTAGGCCTGGTGTGGCAAAATATGAACTTTGTGCTAGCCTACTGGCTGACACTGTGACTGCTGCTGCTGCTTGATTGTAATTGTAAAGCTTAAGGACTCCAATTATCTGTAAGCCTGCTATATATTTATAGACAGATAATTGGAGTATTTTAAGCTTTACAATTAGGCAATGTAATTTTTTTTTGAGGTAATATAATTCACCAATATTAACCTGTGTATCTTTCATGGATTATAGAGTTCCAGGCACAGGCAGTCACCTCACCACTCACCAGGCAACACTGTGGCCCTGCCCCTGCCCTGCGCAAGCCAGCAGACAGCAGCACGGACCGACCGACCGACTGTGGCCCCTGCGCAGCCAGCCACCAGCCAGGTCCCAGGTGAGGACGGAGCCGATTGGAACTGGGGGGGCGGCCTAGTCTAAGGCCGCCTTAGGCCTGGTGTGGCAAAATATGAACTTTGTGCTAGCCTACTGGCTGAGCTGACACTGTGGCTGCAGTGCTGCTTGATTGTAATTGTAAAGCTCAAGGACTCCAATTATCTGTCCATAAGCCTGTTATATATTTATAGACAGATAATTGGAGTATTTTAAGCTTTACAATTAGACAATGTAATTTTTTGAGGTGATATCATTCACCAATATTAACCTGTGTGTCTTTCATGAATTATAGGGTTCCAGGCAGTCACCTCACCAGACAACACTGTGGCCCTGCCCCTGCCCTGCGCAAGCCAGCAGACAGCAGCACCGACCGACCGACTGTGGTCCCTGCCCCCTGCGCAGCCACCAGCCACTCAGCCAGGTCCCAGGTGAGGAGCCGATTGGAACGGGGGGGGCGGCCTAGTCTAAGGCCGCATTAGGCCTGGCTTGTGGCGAAATATGAACTTTGTGCTACTGGCTGAGTCTGACTGATACTATACCAATAATATCATACAAACCAAACCTGGAAATCTAGAAAGGATTTTAAGGTGGACCAGTGGAGGACCAGTGGACCACATACAAAAAATAAAAAAATAAAAAAAAAGATATTGAGTACAGTGCTATGAGGCTCATGCCTTTCTTTTTCTAATGTTTGCTGCTAATTTTAATGCAAGCCTTTGTTAGAAGTTGCAGAATACTTCCATCGATAGGAAAAAATAGGATCCCAGCTGTAAAACAATGCTTAGAATATTGCGGTTTTGTCTTGTATTATATACTGCAACTTCTACCAAAGGCTTGCATTTAAATTAGCAGCAAACATTATTTAAAACAAGAGAGGCATGAGCCTCATAGTAGCACTAGCACTGTACTCAATATTTATTTTTTATTTTTTTGAATGTGGTCCACCTTTAAAATCCTTTCTAAATTTCTAGGTTTAAAAAAAAACATGCCCTGCAGTAGAAAAGTCACCCAAAGAAAAAAAGGCATATGAATGATAAACCTTAAATTCTATATCATAGTTGCCATGTATTTTAAAGAAGACACGCCCATTTTTTTTTTGCTTTTATTTAGGTGCACCCCAACCCCCCCAAAAAAAAAAATACAAGAGAGGAATCAAGGAGTCAGACTCAGATCACGGTCAGGTACCACCGTACCACACTGCCAGTACCCCCACCAGTGGAGTGCCACACCACCAGCCGTCAGCAACAATGGCGACGAGCTGGGGAAGATCAAAGTTAGCATTCTCAAACTGGAAGTACCGTGACTACTTCTCCTTGATTGAAATTAAAGGCAAGAATGTTTATGTAACATGCACGCTATGCTCAGGAAAAAAGACTTTGTCCACATCTTCTTCAAGCAACTCCAATCTTTTGAAGCACCTCACATCAACACATGCTAACGTGACACTTGTTGCTGCTGCTGCTAACCCAACCCCGAATTCAGCTAGCGGAGTAGCCGGACCGTCTCTCCTAAAACAAGCAACGCTCGATTTTTCTGGTCAACATCAGGTGACCAAGCCCGAGCTGAATACATTGATTGCAAGGTATGTTGTTGAAAACATGCTCCCCCTGTCCACTGTGGTGTCTGAGTCATTCAGAGCTATCCTTTCTAAAATACCACTACGAGGAGGAGGAAAGGGGGTTGCCCCATGCCGAAACACTTTTGCTAAATTCTTGGACAGTGAATACGAAAAAATGATGATTGAGCTCAAAAAAACATTTGAGGAATTACAGTACATTGCAACTACAGCAGACATCTGGACTTGCCACAATAAAAGTTACCTGGGTGTGACAGCACATTGGATCAATCCACATAACCTGGAAAGAGAGAAAGCAGCTCTTGCCTGCAGACGGTTTAAGGGGCATCATAGTCATGACGCCATAGCAGTTGAGCTTGACAATATACACTCAACATATGGGATAACACACAAAATCACAGCAACAGTGACTGATAATGGCTCAAATTTTGTAAAAGCATTTAAAAGGTACCAGCCACTTGAGGAAAGTGATTCTGAGGAAGACGAAGATGAGGTGACCTTTACAGACATTAATGATGCTCTACATGCAAGAGGTGATGATATTGATGGTGATGTGATCACTTTGCCCCCCCACAAGAGATGTGCATCACACACACTGAACCTGATTTCATGCACAGATGTAGACAAGTGGCTGCTGTCAAAATCTGCAACAAAGGCTGTTTATAGAAGTGCTACTGCCAAATGTACTGCCCTATGGAACAAGACTAGTCGATCAGCTTTGGCTACTGAAACAGTTGATGAGTTGGTGTCAAAAAAGCTGCTTGTACCTTGTACAACACGATGGAATTCCTTCTATGATGCCCTGGCTCGAATCTGTGAAATATCCATGGTAGACCTTAACACCATTTCCTCCAAATTAGGACTGCCAGCAATAACGGAAAGGGAACAACAGTTTTTAAAGGAGTACTGTATTGCGATGAAGCCCCTTACAGTTGCCTTGGATATACTTCAGGGAGAAGAGAATTGTTTTTCATGGTACACTCCTACCAACAATTGAGACATTAATGTTAAAGACAGAAGCCCTTCAAAGTGGCCTGCAAATACTGAGGGACCTTCCTGACGCCATAGTCACAGTAAGAACTTAAATTTCATATTTTATTGTTTATTAAGTGAACATTGCTGTAGTACTCATAATACTAAATACAACTGCTACTAATTATGATTATTATTTCAGTCTATCAAAACCAGATTTGCTGATGTCCTGGGAAATGAAGAGGCTATACTTGCTGCCGTAACTCTTCCAAAATTCAAGCTTCGCTGGCTGCGGTCACAGGAGTTAAAGGATAAGGCTAAGGCAAGTTTGCTGGCAGAGTGCCGAAGAATTGTCCTTGAAGAACCACAACAAGGTAACAGCACATCTACACAACAACATCACACAGATTCAGCCAAAGAGAACGATTTCTTTTCCTTTGAAGAGGATGAGGAGGAAACAACCTCTTTAGCAGAAAACCAGGTGGCAGACTATATAAGATCTTCAGCACAAAATGTTGACTCTCTGTGTGGATTTTCTCTTATCAAGAAAATTTCGCTACGTTACAATGCTGCTACTCCATCTAGCGCACCTGTTGAGAGACTGTTCAGCCTGGGCAAGCTTGTCTTCTCTCCAAAGAGGAACAGACTGTCAGACCAAAAATTTGAAAAGCTTCTCCTATTACGTTACAACCACTGGTTTAGTTAGATGATGAGAGGAGTTCAGAGTTGGATAGTGTTCTGTTTATTGTGCACTGCAGTATTATACAGTTAATTGCACTAATTAATAAAGGCGAGAGTTTCCTTTGTCTCCTATAGTCCTATTAGTATAAGAAACTAAGGAAAATCTGGCCTTTAATTAATGCAATGATTTATCTATATCTGTATAATTGTTTGAAAAGAAACAAAGGAAAATCTGGCCATTAGTACAAATCTCTGTATCTCTGTAGCTGTATATTCAGCCTACTAGTGCACAATAAACAGAAGTTTTGTTAATGTACTGATTGAATAGTTAAGATTTGGATAGTGTTCTCCAACTCTTAACTATTCAGAATCAGTACAGTAACAAAACTTCCGTTTATTGTGCACTAGTAGGCTGAATATACAGCTACAGAGATTTGCACTAATGGCCAGGTTTTTCCTTTGTTTCTTTTAACACTATTATACAGATAATCGCACTAATTAAAGGCCAGATTTTTGTTTCTTTTTACCCTTGTTTACATTTGTGTGTCTTAATTTTGCACTTGAATTCTAGTTTAAATATTTTTTTATTTTTTATGTTTCTGTGCATACCATTCATATGATCTATGGCAGGCTGCGCCGCTGCAATCTATTGAATTGGGTTCAAATAAATACGAAATGTTCTGAAATACTGTATATAGTGTTTTTAATCTTCAATCAGTTAATATAAACATCTTTGATATTAAAGATGTTATAGAACGTAATTGTATTGTAGAATATAAAAAAAAAAATAATCAGTTACTTTTCCGAGTAACTAGTTACTTTGCCAATAAAGTAACTGAGTCACTAACTCACTTACTTTTTCGGGCAAGTAACTTGTAATTGTAACTAGTTACTTTTTTAAAGGAAGATGAACAACACTGCTAATCACCAATGTAAGGAGCATTCTTCTCACTGATCACCAATTTAAGGAACATTCTTCTCACTGATCACCAATGTATTGAACATTCTTCTCACTGATCACCAATGTAAGGGACATTCTTCTCACTGATCACCAATGTAAGGAACATTCTTCTCACTGATCACCAATGTAAGGGGCACTCTTCCCACTAATCACCAATGTAAGGAACATTCTTCTCACTGATCACCAATGAAAGGGGCATTCTTCTCACTGATCACCAATGTAAGGAGCATTCTTCTCACTGATCACCAATGAAAGGGGAATTCTTCTCACTGATCACCAATGAAAGGGGCATTCTTCTCACTGATCACCAATGAAAGGGGCATTCTTCTCACTGATCACCAATGTAAGGGGCTTTCTTATTCCCACTGAACAACAGTTTAAGAGAGAAGTTTGGCCATACTTCTCTTCTGGGTCACAGGAGAGCAAAAGTACGTGCTGTTGGCTGACTTCCCAGAGCCGTTCCAGGCTCTAGAAGGATCCTGAATGAATGAATGAATGAATGAAGAACTTGTATAGCGCAGCACATGCGAAGTAAATCGCCTCTGGGCGCTTGTTGTTCCTGTCTCCTTTGAGATCAAAAGAGATGAGTCTTAATCTTTCTCCTGAAGACTAAGTAGTTCTCCTCCAGCCGAATGCTGGCTGGTAAGGCGTTCCATAGTCTGGGACCTTGGACAGCGAATCTCCTGTCTCCTTTGGACTTGTATCTGGCTTTCGGTATCTGTAGCTGATTTTGATTGGTGGATCGTAGAATACGATTGGGATTGTAAATTTTTAATTTTTCGCATAGATAATGGGGAGCATTCCCATGGATACATCTATGCGTTAGACAGAGTGCTTTAAAGGTGATTCTGTCTTTGACTGGTAGCCAGTGAAGGGATCTCAACGAAGGTGAGATTGATTCCCAGGGTTTTTTCCCAGTCACAAGTCTGGCGGCCGTATTTTGAACGACTTGAAGACGAGCGATTTGGTACTTGGGGAGTCCGAGGTAAAGGGCATTTGCATAGTCCAGTCTGGAGTTTACAATCGCTCCCACCACGACCGCTATGTCTTTCTTGGGAATAAAAGGCGTGAGTCTGCGTAGTAGGCGCAGCAGATAGTGAGATCCGCTGACTACTGCCCCTATTTGTGCGTTCATTGTCATGTCGGAGTCAAAGACGACCCCAAGACTTTTGACTTTGGTGCTAGGGGTGATGACTTTGCCCAGAATGGGCGGGGGGATCCAGGTTGTTGTCGATTGATTCCTATGCTTGGCGTGAAACAGAAGAAGTTCTGTTTTCGCTCCGTTGAGTTTGAGATAACTCTTTGTCATCCAGTCCTCTATCAAAGAGAGACATGTCTCTAGGTTGAGGTGGTGATCCTTTTTATTGCAAATGCGGAAGTACAGTTGCGTGTCGTCTGCGTAAGAGTGATATAGCAGTTTTTGGCTGCTGATGATTTCAAAAAGAGGACGCAGATAGATGTTGAATAACATCGGCGACAGGGGAGATCCTTGAGGGACCCCGCACGATAATGTGCGTTGTTCCGAAGTGAATGGTCCTAGCTTCACTATTTGCGATCGGTTTTCCAAAAAAGAGGAGAACCAAGATAGATCGCTTTCTGCGACTTTGGCTATTTTAGCCAACCGAGTCAATAACAGCTTATGATCAACTGTATCAAAGGCTGCGCTTAGGTCCAGCAGAACCAGAAGAGAAGATTCTCCTTCGTCTGCGGCCTCGAGAACGTCGTCCCATATCTTAAGCAATGCTGTTTCCGTCCCGTGTCCGGGACGGAATCCTGATTGCAATGGGTCGAGTAAGTTGTGGGTATCTAGATGCTGTTGCAGCTGCTGTACCACTGCTTTCTCCATTACCTTGGAGAGAACATTTAGGCCTGTTATGGGGCGCCAGTTGAGTGGATCCTTAGGATCCAGGCTGGCTTTCTTTCAAAATGGGTTGAATGAAGCCCTCCTTCAGCTGGGAGGGAATTTTGCCCTCCCTGAAGGATTGGTTAATAAGCTGCGTGACAGGAGGTGCCAGGATGTCGGCGCATTCCTTCAGCAGTTTGGTGGGGATAATATCATTTGGCGCAGTGCTGTTGCGCATAGCGCCAATGATATTTTTAGTGGTCTGAATGGAGATGGGTTCCAGCGTGAATTCACCAAACTGTGGTGAATTGCTGCCGGTGCTGTGTAAATGCCTACGGGGGGGGGGCTGGGAGAGCAATTGTTTTGCTGAATGCTTTGCCGGATTGCCATAATTTTGTTAATGAAGCAATCCGATAACTCATCGCAAAATTCTTGTGTGTCCAAGTTGGGGGCTTCAAGACATTCTGGATTCATGGTCTGAGTGACCAGCTTGAAGAGTTCGCGGGGGCGATTTATGGCACCGTTGATAGCCTCAGAAAAATAGTTTTTCTTGGCTTTGAAGATTTGCTTGTAGTATTTTCTGGTTATTGCCTTGTAGATCGAGAGGTTCTCATCTGAAGAGTTTCTTTTCCAGGCTGCTTCTGCCCTTCTGCGCTCTTGCTTCAGTAACGCCAGCTGGTTGTTGAACCAGCCGGATTTATTTTTCCTGATCTGGGTCTTTCGTTTCGGCGCTATCAAGTCAGCTGACTGCAATAGTGCTGTGTTTATGGCCTCCAGTGTTTCTGCCGCTGTTTGGTGCGGCTGAATTGTGTTTATTTTTTTCCCTAACGTGGCTTTGAAGAGTTCCGAATGGAGCTTCTTCTGACATCTGGTCCAGTGTGTTGTCACTGGATTTGATGTTTTTGTTAAGGGGGGGAATTCGGAAATAATGAATTTAATTGCATGGTGATCTGTCCATGGCAATGGTTCATTTTCCAAGATATTTTTTTCCAGATCTTGTCTGAAAATAAGATCGAGCGTGTGACCTGAAGCATGTGTGGGCCCACATACTAGTTGCTGAAGCCCTAATCCTTCCAGGTGGTCGATGCAGGCGTCGGCAACGGGGTCTTGCGGGGAGTTGGCCCAGAGGTTGAAGTCCCCGAGCAGCAAAAGGTGTTTGCTATTCAGGGTATAGGAGGAGACAAAGTCTGTCAAAGATGGGAGCAGCTGCGACTTAGGGCCAGGTGGCCTATAGCAGAGTAGAATCCGGACGGTCTCCTGGCCGTTTACTTGCAGTTGAAGAGTAAGGGTTTCCATGAATGGAAGAGGGTTTTGGAGGCTTGGTTTTGTGATCGCAAGACGCGTCTTATGGATCACCGCCAGTCCTCCTCCTCTTTGCCCTATTCTGTTTTCCGTAATAATACGGTAGTTTTCTGGCACCAATTCTCCTAGAATGGTGTTACAGTCGGCTGTGAGCCAGCTCTCTGTAATGAAGAGGCAGTCTAGGTCGTGTTGTAGAATGAAATCATGGATTTCAAGTCGGTGTTTTACTGCCGATCTTGTGTTGATCAGAGCACATGAAATGCGCTTAGGTTGGGGTAAACGGCTAAAGTTTTTGACAGTCGATCGTCGATCGATCCTCAAAAGGTGCTCAATTCTTAGGGTCTTTTTGGTGATGGCTGGCAGTATTGCGGCGAAACGCCTCAAATTCCCAATGGTTTCTGCGGAGTACCGCAGATTAGCCATGGTCGCCATTCACCTGGGGGAAAAGTCGTTCCTTTTGGTGGCGATGAAGAGAGGATTCAGTGAATCCTCCCGGCTTGGTCCAGAGGAAGGCAAAAAAACCCTAACCATGCTATGTCAATTTGCATTTGGTAGGGGAAAAAATTCCTTCCTGATCCCTGAAAGGCGATCGGGCGAACCCCTGGATCAAGTACTATTAAGTTGTGAAAAGGGGGGGGGGGGGGGGGGAGCTGACACTGCTGCTGGGTGTACCAAGATGGCCGCCGACCAGGAGCAGGGCATGGGACCCTGGCTGGTGTTTAGCCAGCTGGGTGGATTGGTGAGCCAGGGGGGGGGGGGCTGCTTGTTGAGGCCAGGGGTGGTAGAGTACCTAGAGGGGCTGGGGGTGAGCTCCTGGGGGCTACTACAGGTGATTTGGCCGAGAATGCGGCGCGCCGCTAGGCCGCGGATGAAGCCGCGGCCTTTCCTAAGATGCGGCGGCCGCGAATCAGTCACGGCTGGCGCGGTTCAGGGGAAAAGACGGGGAATCGCGGGGATGCGCCGGGGGGAAGATTGCATTGGCAGGTGGGTGGTAATGTGGGGTAAGGAGAGGGAAGGAGACCCCAGCGTTCAGCCGATTCGGCGGCTTATCCTGATAAGGACGGCCACCAATCGGTTCCAGGGGAGGTGATGAAAAGTAGGGCCTACCTGGGAGGATGTCTGGAGAGGAGAGGGCTGTGAAAAAATCCTGCCTGCCTAGCTGATACTGTCCCTGGGGAGAGCCGACTCGTTTGAGAGCGTCCTGCTCTCACTGGCCCTAAGGTGAGCAGACTAGGTGAGAGCGTCTGCTGCACGTCTGCTGCACACCTCACTGACACACCTACTGACTAGTTACTAGCTGATCCAGGTGCATGTCCAGGACAGATCTGTGACGTCTCTAATGTTCTAATGTTCTAATGTCGGGATACACCAAGATGCCTGACCAGCAGCAAGCTCATCCTCTTCGCTTGCTGCTGAGAACCCGAGCCAGCCACTTCCACCCCCTCCCCATCTGGCACTCCGATGAGCACTAGAGGGGAAGAGCAGAGAGCGATGATTAACAGTCACCACCGTGCTCAGAGCAAACTGAAAAGCGAGTGATCAGCCCTTAGAGCCCGAGAACTGAATTCAACACTTCTCCCTTTTCCACCCACTGATCATTCTGCCACTGACAATCAATGTAAGGGGCATTTTTCCTTCCCCCAACCAACAATGTAAGGCTCTGTACACACGATCAGACATGTCAGAGGAAACATGTCCAACAGACCGTTTTCATCAGACCACGCTGAAGTGGTCTGTTGGTCTGATGTGCGAACACACCATCAGACCAAAATCCGATCAGACCAGAAAGCCGTGACGTAGAACACAACGACGTGCTGAAAAAACAAAGTTCAATGCTTTCAAGCATGCGTCGACTTGATTCTGAGCATGCGCGGGATTTTGGTCCGATGATTTTGTGTACTAACCATCTAACATGTCTGACGGACAGGTTTCCAGCGGACAGGTTTCTAAGCATGTTTGGAAACTTTTGTCCGCTGGAAACCTGTCCGATAGGCCGTACACACGTTCGAACTGCGGACCAGTTTCAGAGGACATGTCTCCTCGTGTGTACGCGGCCTAAGGGGCATTATACCACCCACTGACCACCAATGTAAAGGGCATTCTTTCTCTCACTGACCACCAAAGTCAGGGGCCACCCCCCCCCCCCAGTGACCTCCAATGAAAGGAGGCATTCTTCTTCCCATTGACTACCAGCGTAAGGGGCATTCTTCCTCCCACAGACTCCCTATAATAATGATAAGTAACATTAGTAGCCCCTACCATTGGGGATTAGTGGGAAGAATTGACGCCACCCCCTCACCCCTTCACCCTGCAGCAATGTTGGCAGCACTCATACGTCTATTTCCCAAAGACAACCTCTTGATATGACGCTGAGCATGTGACCTCAACTTCTTTGGTGGACCATGGCGATGCCTGTTCTGAGGGGAACCCGTCCTGTTATACCGCTGTATGGTCTTGGCCACTCTGCTGTAGCTCAGTGTCAGGGTCTTGGCAATCTTCTTATAGCCTAGGCCAGTGATGGCGAACATCGGCACCCCAGATGTTTTGGAACTACATTTCCCATGATGCTCAGGCACTCTGCAGTGTAGGTGAGCATCATGGGAAATGTACAGTAGTTCCAAATCTTCTGGGGTGCCAAGGTTCACCATCACTGGCCTAGGCCATCTTTATGTAGAGAAACAATTCTTTTTTCAGATCCTCAGAGAGTTCTTTGCCATGAGGTGCCATGTTGAACTTCCAGTGACCAGTATGAGAGAGTGAGAGCGATAACACCAAATTTAACACACCTGCTCCCCATTCTCACCTGAGACCTTGTAAAGCTAACGAGTCACATGACACAGAGGAGGGAAAATGGCTAATTGGGCCCAATTTGGACATTTTCACTTATGTGTGTACATTTATGGCTGTGTGTTGAGTTATTTTGAGGGGACAGCAAATTTACACTGTAATGCCTTGTACACACAATCGTTTTTCCCGTCTGGAAAACTGCCGTGTTTTATTTTGGCCGGGAAAACCGGAAGTCTGTGTGCTCCTGCGGTTTAAAAAATGAGAACGTTCTCTTTTTTTTCTCGCCGTGAAACACATCGTTCCCCCCCCCCCCCCGCAGTTTTCCTGTGGGAAGCATACACACGGCCAGTGTTCCCGGTTTTCCTGTTGGGAACACCGGCCTTGTGTACTGGGGAAAAGAGACCGAGCCGATTCCTGGTATTCCCGGACGTCTTTTGACCGTCGGGAAAACCAATTGCGTGTACTAGACATTATACAAGCTGTACTCTCAGCGTCAGCGACAGTATGCTGTTTTTTTTTCTTAATCCCCACGGCGGATGGCGCCTGTATAGCCCATCACGGCTTCCGAAAATAGCCGATTTTGGACTCAAGTTTTTCCGGTGCAATGCGGCGACTGCGCACAGACCTAGGCGCTGACTGCGCATGCGCCGTATTTCTCAGAGTCCTATTTCGGCTTTTTCCGGAGGGCGTGACGCGCCATAGCCATAGGACTCGGAGAAATACGGCGCCTGCGCAGTCAGCTCCTAGGTCTGTGCGCAGGCGCCGCATTGCACATTGAGTCCTAATTCGGGTATTTTCGGAAGCCGTGACGCGCTATACAGGCGCCATCCACCACGGGGGAAAGAAATAAAAAAAAAGATTACACAGTAAGTGGGGGATTTAAAAAAAAAAAAAACAGATGACGCCAGTATGCTGGATCACATGAGAAAGACTATATTTAGGGTGAACCTCCTCTTTAACTACAGGAAATATTTTTTATTGTTTAACCACTTTACTACCGGGCGGCCGTCAATTGACGGTAGCTCGATAGCTCCATTGTTCTGACAGGACGTCATATGACATCCTCGTCTTTTAAAGCCACACACACCACATTACTGGGAACACATTGCGCGTCCGGGCACCCGAGATTGCCCACTAACTGAGCAGGACCGTGGATCTCTGTATGTAAACACAGAGATCCACGTCTTGTCAGGGACAGAAGACCAATGCTGTGTCCCCTATACATAGGGACACAGATCGGTCACCTCCTCCAGTTAGACCCCTCCCCCTACAGTAAGAATCACACCTAGGGAACACATTTAACCCCTTCCTTGCCCCCTAGTGTCACCCCTTCCCTGCCAGTCACATTTATACAGTAATCAGTGCATATTTATAGCACTGTTCGCTGTATAAATGTGAATGGTCCCAAAATAGTGTCAAAAGTGTCCGATATGTTCGCCATAATGTCGCAGTCACAATAAAACACAGAGGGGTGTACTTACTTTTGTAAGATGCTGTATATATTTTTTGTGGTTTATAAGTGGGTTACATCACACATGGTGTGTGTTGAGGTCTGCAGCAATGAAGGATTTTTGTATTTGAAACTTTAATGTAAATCTAGGCAATTGAGGGGGTGTAATATTCCCGCTGGGTGGAGTATGCGATAGAGGTCGACCGATATATCGTCCGATATTTCACTTTTTTAAAGAAATCGGCATCGGCCGATTATTTTGCAAAATAGGCCGATTGTCTGGGACCTGAGGCAGGGGTGTGCTTTCACAGCCGTTGTCTGCTAACTTATTTTTTTCCCCCGTGGAGGATGTCGGCAGCCGCGGCCGCCGATTTGGCTGTTACTCGCTGCGCTGCATTCTGGGGTTTGTAGTGTGGAGGCATAGGCGAGGCGCATAACAGCCAATCGACGGCGGCCGCTGCCGACTTTCTTCTGATTTTAAAGGAACTTTTACTGCACACACAGGGGAGGGGATGGGATGGAGCTGGGAGTGCTTGCTGGTGGGCACTGATGAGCTGTACTGTCTGGGGGGGGGGCAATGAGGAGCTGCACTGTCTGGGGGGGGGGGGGGGCAATGAGGAGCTGTACTGTCTGGGGGGGGGGGCAATAAGAAGCTAAACTGTCTGAGGGGGCAATGAGGAGCTGTACTGTCTGGGGGGGCACTGAGGAGCTGTACTGTCTGGGGGGGGGGGGGCACTGAAGAGCTGTACTATCTGGGGGGGCACTGAGGAGCTGTACTGTATGGGGGGGGGCACTAAGGAGCTGTACTGTCTGGGGGGGCACTAAGGAGCTGTACTGTCTGGGGGGGAACTAAGGAGCTGTACTGTTTGGGGGGGGGCACTAAGGAACTGTACTGTCTGGGGGGGCACTAAGGAACTGTACTGTCTGGGGGGGGGGCACTGAGGAGCTGTACTGTCTGGGGGGGGGGGCACTGATAAGCTATACTGTGGGGGGACACTGAGGAGCTCTACTGTCTGGGGGGACACTGGGGAGCTGTAGTGTCTGGGGGGGCAATGGGGATCTGTACTGTCTGGGGGGGGGGTAATGGGGATCTGTACTGTCTGTACTGGTGGCCACTGATGGGCAGGCACTAATGAGGTGGCATTGACAGGCGCTGAACTGGTGGGCACTGAGGTGGCACCGATGGGCTCCACTGGTGGGCACTAATGTACACTGATAGGCTCCACTGGTGGGCACTAATGTACACCGATAGGCGGCACTGGTGGACACTAATGAGGTGGCACTGGTGGGTACTAATGGATACTGATTGGCTGTACCGGTGGGCACTGACAGGCTGCACTGATGGACACTGACAGGTACTACTAGGCTGCACCCCACCACTCCACCCTAAACAATAACCTCCTACCCACCCTAAACAATAACCTTTTCCCCACCTCTCCACCCTAAACAGTAACCTCCTCCCCACCCTAAACAATAACCTCCTACCCACCCTAAACAATAACCTTTTCCCCACCTCTCCACCCTAAACAGTAACCTCCTCCCCACCCTAAACAATAAACTCCTCCCCACCTCTTCACCCTCACAAACCCTAGATTTTCTGAGATGAAAAAAAAAATCGGCCTAAAATATCGGCCGCAAAAATCGGCAACATATATCGGCCATCGGCCGCCCCGATTTCCAAATATCGGCATCGGCCAGAGAAAAACCCATATCGGTCGACCTCTAGTTTGCGATCCCCTTCAACTTTTTTTGTACTATTTATACTAAAATGTTAAAATGTTACACTTTTTAACACTTTTTTTTAACATTGAATTCAGGGCCGCCATCAGGAATTATGGAGCCCCTTACACAGCTTCAGGCATGGGCCCCCTGGAGAACCGGGGGGGGGGGGTGCTGCCCCCTGAAGTTGAGAAGCAGGGGGGGGGGCTGCTGCGAATTGAGAAGCGGGGGGGCCTTTACAAAAAAAGAAGAAATAAAGAAAAATATATATATAAAAAAGGGGGTAGCCATCCGCGGCCCTGGGGACCTCTGGGCCCTTTAATAAAAAGAAAAAAGGGAGGAAATATATATATATATATATATATATATATATATATATATATATATATATATATAGATTTTTTTCTAAAAGGGTGGTTAATATCTGGGGCCCTGGGGACCTCTGGGCCCTTTAATAAACTTGTTTTTATAAAAAGAAATTACAAAAAAGGGGGGTTTCCATCCGGGACCTCTGGGCCCTTTAATAAAAAAAATACATATATATATATATATATATATATATATATATATATATATATATATATATAAAAAAGAAAAAAACATTTATAAAAAAAACAAGGGGGGGTTGCCTTCCAGGGCCCTGGGGACCGCTGGGCCCTTTAATAAAAAAAAAATATAAACAAAAATAAAAAAATAAACATTAATAAAAAAAAGGGGGTTTGACACATGGGGCCCTAGGGACCTCTGAGCTCTTTAATAAAAATATATTTATATAAAAAAAATAAAGAAAAAGAAAAAAAAAAGAATATACATTTTTTTTACCTCTGGACCCTTTAATAATAATAATAATAATAATAATAATATATATATATATATATATATATATATATATATATATATATCCCCCCTTTTTTCTTAAAAAAAAGAAGAAATAAAAAAAAAAGAGGGGGTCATCTGGGCCCTGGGGATCTCCGGGCCCCTGGGGACCTCCAGACCCCCCAAAAAAAATTGGCCCTTAAATAAAAAAAATTAATAAAAATATATTAAAAAATATTTTTTATCAAAACTAAATTTAAAAAAGAGAGGATTGCCATCTGGGGTCCTGGGGGCCTCCGGGCCCTTGGGGACCTCCGGACCTCTAAAAAGTAATAAAAGAAAAAAAATTGGCCCTTTAATAAAAAAATTAATATATATTAAAAAATTTTTTTTTTATAAAAAAATAAAAAAAGTGGGGGTTGCAATCTGGGGCCCTGGGCGCCTCCGGGCTTGGGGACCTCTGGACCCTTTAATAAAAAATAAAAGAAAAATATATTAAAAATATATATTTTTATAAAAAATAAATAAAAAAAAGGGGGTTGCCATCTGGGGCCCTGGGGACCTCCGGACCCCTAAAAAATAATAATAAAAAAAAAAATTTGCCCTTTAATAAAAAAAATAAAAATGTATTAAAAATAGGCTGTTACTGATCAAGATTTTTGTGTTTGATTAATCTTTTTTTTTTTTTATCGATTAATCGACTAATTTTGATTAATTACAATGCCCAATTACAACGCACACAGGATACAAAAAACACACAAAGGCAGCGCTCGATGAGAATAGCATTAAAACTTTTATAGTCTTCATGTAGGTAACCAAATAAATATTACACTGGAGATAAAATCGATATAGCTACATAAACTGTAAAACTGGTGCGAGTAATACCAAATGGTACCAAAAGCAGTCAAAAAAACATGTAGCTAAGTATGATACTGGTATAAAAATGTGTACAATGATACCACTGCTGAATCCAGATGAGGAGAGGTTAACATCAGTCCATCGGCATGTAGATGTCCCATGAAGGGAACTATCACAACTCCCAGTGGATGGCTGTAGAATCCCAGGTTGACAGAGGAAAGTGATAGAGGGAAGTGTAACAGCCCTTGCGTGTTGCAGATAGTAAGGTCCCGCCGGCATGCAGATATGAAGACACACAAAGGAGCCCTTCAGATGGACACTGCAAGCCCCGCCGGTGTCCATGACGTTACCGGATCTCCGACAGAACTCCCTGAAGTTCCATAAGCCGGTGGAGAGGTGAGTACCAATCAAAAGAATTTTAATCGATCAAAAAGATTTTGATCAATTTAAAAAAATTAAAGATTAATCGATTAATTAAAAGTTAATTTGCACAGCCCTAATTAAAAAATATATATTTTTATAAAAAATAAATAAAAAAAAGAGGGAGTTGCCATCTGGGGCCCTGGGGGCCTCCGGGCCCCTGGGAACCTCTAAAAAAATAAATATATATATTTTTTTAGGGGGTTCCCATCCGGGCCCCTGGGGGCCCCCAGGCCCCTTACAGGTGTAATGCCTGTACCCCCCTGATGGCGGCCCTGCATGTGACTGAAGATAGTGGGAGACAGGTGACCAGACATGCCTGGCCTTAACCCAGAGAAATACAGGGATTGGTCAATTGCCTATTCTTCTGAGAACGATTGGTTGATCGTGTCCACTGCTACCTATAGACATGAAGGCTGCTCAGTCCAGCCCAAACTGGGCACATTTGGTAACAGTCATCTAATCTTTTTTTTTTTTAAGGGTACATTTATTAGATTTAAAAAAAAAAAAAAAAGATAAACATGTACAGTACATTTCTTTTTCATTATACAGAAATGTTTGTAAAAATTCAACAGCACACAGTCTAAACTCAAACTTAAAATAAAGTTTCCATCCCCAAATATTTTTTTCATTATTTTGCTCATTAGACCTACAAAAAAAAATCACCTAGGATTCTGACATCATCTCCCTCGGCTCCAGCACACTAATGCGCCTGGGAAATGTGTGTCATAATTTCCCAGGATGCAGTGCGCTACCCCATTATAACTCCCCATCCAAGACTTCCAGGAAGTAAGTGCTTGTGGGCTTCACAATGCCCACAAGCAAAATGACAACAGTGTGGACATAGTTTTATAAACTATCTTTTTTGAATAACTATGCGAAGCGGCGGCGGATTGTAAAATAGTAAGTGACCGGATTTATATTCTAAAAACGCATGATGAAAGGACATACATTTAAAAAATTGTGGTTGGAACCCCGCTTTAAATGCATATCATATATGTTTCGTCTTACGTTTGTAACATCCTGTCAATAAAAGCTATATATCACTAAATGAACAATTGCAAGACATTTTCTGTTGCTAGCACATCCCACATAGTGCAAGGAATTTCCAGCTAGGCCAGGCTTCTGGGGACCGGGCCACCATCCACATCCCATCATCCCAATCCCAGTACCACATCCAATTCTTATCCCACTACAGCATTCTCAGAAGTATATTTCAACCAACCCGCCCAGATTTTCTCAAACTTTTTAGGGAAACCTCTAGCTGCATAAGTCAATTTATACAGTGGCAGTGCTTGGTTTACCAGGTCTATCCAATTCTGTAATAAAGGGGGGACCGAGGCCTTCCATCTAAGGTGGCGTACACACGACCGAGGTTCTCGCTAGAAACCAGCGAGAACCTCGCTGGAAGCTGCATTCCAGCGAGAACCTCGGCCGTGTGTACGCTCTCGGCGAGCATCCCGTCGGGAATGCTGTCGAGCAGAAATAGAGAGCATGTTCTCTATTTGCTCGACAGCCCGCCTGGATGAATGGCTGGTTGCCATTCCCGACGGGAAGGTCGCCGAATCTGACGGCCGGCAGAGAACCTCGACGGGCGGAACGATGTGTTCTGCCCGTTGAGGTTCTCTGCCGTGTGTACGCGGCTTGAGAGCTATTGCGTTTTTGGCATAACAGAACAGTATTCTGAGTAGTGTCTTTTGTGATTTAGATATCCCTTCATCCAGATCACCCAATAGGCATCTGCCCGGAGAATACATATTAGGGAGGGCCAGGGCATCCTCTAGGTACTGAAGGATTGTCTTCCAGAATTTCATCACATGGGGGCATAGCCACACCATGTGAAAATAGTCTCTTATTGCACAGTCATCTAATCTTATTGGTTAGTATACACAGATTGTTCACAAAGAAAGAATGGTGATGAGTAGTTTCAAAGTCAAAGCATTCCTTCTTGACAAAGACATATGAATGCAACACACATCCGTTGAGACAATCATTGCCTCTTCTATTGAAAGATTTCAACATGTTGAAAAATGTAGGCAGGTATGAACACTTCATTCCCTCATGCTCCTTACTGTCTAGGAATTAACTCCTGCATGGCCTGATTATCACAAGCAGTGTATGAATAAGTCACATGGCTTAATAATCAGCCTGGGTATGGGCAGCTTATACCTATGAAACACACTTCTGGCAAATTTGCCTAAAACCAACATTCAACAACATTTGAAAACATTTGCCTTATTTATCACCCGTCAATGTTCTATTCACTGCACATTGGCTAGATACATAGGGCCAGATTCAGGTAGATCTGCATAATGTTATGCGGTAAAGAGAAGTGTACCGCTCCATATACAAATAATCCCAGTTGCTTCCGTCCCAATCAAACCAAGAGGGTGCTGGCTGTGCACAATTAGCATGGGATGAAGGAAAAAATCCTGGATCGCCGCAGTGCGTATCTCATTTTGAGAATACGCTTAAAGATACGACTGCTCAGATTCTGAGTTACGACGGCGTAACTCTACGTGAATCTGGCCCTAATTGTTTTGCACATTCACAAGCTGAATTTTTGAATCATTGCATTTTCTTTAACGAAAAATCTAAAATTCAATATGATGACCTATTTTTAAAGTGCTGGATCTGTTTTCTTTCTTTTTTTTTTTTTTTTTTTACACAGGTTTATCTCTGAAAAGTTTTTTTTTGTGATGGTTCAATGCAAAAGACCATCAACTGTTCCAATATCTGTGGTTTCCCTCAGCTGTGGGTGCACTGGGTGCCTGGCCCTGGGGGCCCAGCTATGCCCCATGTAGAAATTATAAGGCCACACACTTATTCATTCACTCCTTTGCACCAAGTTTCCCACAAAGGGACCACCCTCCCTGAAGCGTTTCACCTTTACGGATAAAGCCTCTGAAGGTAAAATGTATCAGAAGGGTGTTTCCTGGGTCAGGAGCTTCAGCATGTACTTACTGTTTGAATAAGGTTTGGCAGAAGGAAATGATAGCACAGGTGTGCAATCTTTACATTTCCTGTAGATTATTTGTAAAAATATATAAAGTTGTAATGTGAAAAAAATAATATTTTGCCTCCTCCCATTCCCAACATTTGCAGTCCACCCCTCCTCCACACAACCATGTGGCAAAAGGAATGAGAGTGCTGCCCCCTGTAATTCTAATAACTGTCCATATGCCATTCAACATTGATGAATATTGTATTAGGGAACAATATGGATACAATGGTCATAAAACCATTTTAGATATTACATATTTCTAACAAACGTTTGCACTTAAAAAAAAAACAGGGATTCTCAGCTCAGTATGCAAGGGGTTAATTAAGAAATGTCTGTGTGAACAAAAAGTTATATGTATACTGTATATGTAAGCTATTTGGATTTAAGCAAGAGACATTCAGTTCTATTGCAGAATGCAGGTCAGTGATCAGACCTGAGTCTGTGGCTCTCCCCCAACTGTGTCACATTATCCCATATTGGCACTATATATCCATTAAAGTAAGCTATGAGCAAGTACGTTTAGTGGAATTTTAGGGACTGGCCAGAGACGGATCACTTTGATGCAGTTGATCAGCTTGAACATTTAGTGCAGTGGTTCTCAACTCCTCTCCTCAGGACCCACTAACATGCCAGGCCTGTTAGTGGGTCCCGAGGACAGGGGTTGAGAACCACCGATTTAGTGCAATATATGCACACTAATGCCCCATACACACATGCGGGATTTGCGAAAAGTTCCCGTCGGAAATCCCAAGGGTAAAGCCGAAAACCTGCTCGGTTCAGTCTTTCCCCTGCACATGGCCAATCTTCCTGACAGGAAAACTACGAGGGACCTTTGCCCGGGAATCCCGGCCCTGTGTATGCTCCATCTTAGTTTTTCCCATAGGAAAACTGCCAAAAAACGCAGGGCAAAAGTCCGCCGGTTTTACGGCTGGTTCTTTTTTCTTTGTCCGGCGGTTTTGGGCCAATTTTACCGTCCGAAAAACTGCGAGGAGCAAACACACGACTGGGGTTCCCAGCCAAAAGCTCTCCTCACAGTTTTCCCCTCGGGAAAACTGATCGGGTGTACGAGGCATGAGAATTCCTGTTTTTTTTGCAGACTGTTGCTAGAAATATGTAAAGGTTTATGTAGTGAAAATTGTGTATTGTCACACCTACTAGCACTTCCTATGTTATATACAATATATGTAAGCTATTTGGATTTAGGCATGGAAATGTTTTCCTTTCTATTCCAGGACAAAGGGTCACAAACAACAAAAAAAAAAAACTAACAAGGGTTTTTATCACTCCCTACTCTATCTAATGCAGCCACCACATGGTTTACAACCACTTTAAACACAGTGGTGTCCGAATGCTGTGGGTTACTGTACTTTGGGGGTTGTGTTGAAGAGGGTTGCTAGGTGAAACAAAATAAATCTAAAGGGCCAGTTTACCTAAATCCCAGATCTGCTAGAAAACATCAGGTAATAGCTGGCAGTACAAGGAGTAAACATAGAACTTCAGGCAGCAGGCCTAACAAAAATAGAGAGGCAGGTGAGGAGAAAATAATTTTACTATCTTTCAGGGGCAGAGCGTACACATTTACAAGCAGTATACTTGAGGAAATGAGAGGTGCGTAGACCACTTTTGCTTGTGCATGTACAGTAAACAGGATGTGCTCTTCTTTTATTGTTCTAGCTATGCTGTTTTTTTGACACGGACAATAAAAGAAGAGCACATCCTGTTTACTGTACATGCACAAGCAAAAGTGGAACGTTTGAGAAATGTGAACATGTCTCTGACATGTATCACGTGACAAGGCTATTCACACACTTTTTGGCTTTTTTGGGTATGTGATCATGCAAGTGCATTTATGTTGTGTGGCTGTATGTCAGCCAAATAAAAGGTCTTATTGTGCTAGGTTGCACTTCCCTTGTTGATTTACTTGTTTCAGATTGTTTTCAAGCAAAAGTGGCAATTAAAGCAGAGTTCCACCCAGGAAAACAACATTTGACCATATAGCTTAAAAAAATTAAATAAAAAAAAAGTGAAAAAAAAAAAAAAATACTCACCCGAAATACCTGTTGCTATGCGGAAGTCCGTAATCTGCCTCTTCCACACCGCTGTGTCTTTTCTTCTGCTTCTTCTGCTTCTGAATTGGGTGCGCTGCTTTCTGGGAACTGTGTGTGTTCTCAGAGAGCAGCCGCCCATTCACAAGCCAGCGTGAGAATCACGCAGGCACAGTAGGAAATGGGCAGTGAAGCCGTACGGCTTCACTGCCTGTTTCCCATAGTGTGAATGGCGGCGCAGGACCTGGATCGATCGTGGGACCGGCATCAAGGGGGCCATCAGCGCGGGCAAGTAGGACAAGGTAAGTGTCCTTATTTAAAGTCAGCAGCTACACTGTTAGTAGCTGCTGACTTAAAAAAAAAAAATTGCGGCTGGAACACCCCTTTAAGCCATGAGGTGGGTAAGCCTCTTAGAATTTTTGTGTTATACCTTGGGTTGTCCTTCCCCAGGTGGCAAAATATAACACTCTGGTTTCCTAAATGAGCCGTGTCTCTCAATGAATGAAAGATAAAAGTTATTTCTTGTCATACGTGCTGGCAACAGGAAGTAAGGAAAAAGTTTTGTTATAGGTACACACACAGTATTAAAACAACCTGACAGAATTCTGACCCCCCAACTCTTTACAGAACCAAACAAATATTTTGGCTAAAATATTACTTTAAGTTATATAAAATCCACAATATATGATTTACACAGCTCTATGCCACACCAGTCAACCACGCTAACATGCATTGAAATGATAAAGCCTAACTGTAACTAACTAAAAAAAAAAAAATCAGCACAAGGTACATAACATACAGTCAGTAGGACATGTCCACTGTGCTCATGCCTCTTATGTTAGTAGAAATCCTCCACAATCTATGCTCCCTCAGGTGTTCAGTCTAGATCTGTCTGTCAATTTTCAGATGGTTCCAGACTGAACCACAAAGTATGTTTATGAGGGGGCATATGTAACTGGAATTATGGAAGCTACGCATCTATGAATAGAAAGCAATCTCTGAATGGAGAGTGGGTAAATGATTGATAGGTCTGTCTCCTTCATTCATAAATTCTATACCATTCATACAAGCTGTAGTACCACTTCTATGCATACAGGGCCTGGGCTAAAAGATCAAGCATCATTAGGTTCTATTAATGACATTCTCTGACAGCACCTAATTTGTATTTTCCCCCACCTCACCAGAAAATATGGCGTGGAGGGTATGGAAAGAGAAGAATTTCTACTAACAAAGGACCCATCATACGGGCTTTTAGTTATGTCCCTTTTGGTGATTTTTTTAAATTAGCTATTCTTTAACAAAATAGTGTTGCCTTTTTGAGAAATGTAAACTGATGTAGTTGCATTGTTGCAATTTCCGATTGATACAATGTACAGGTTGGACATACAAGGTCTGGCTAAGCAGTTTATGTCATTTCTAAATCTGCTTTTTGGACAAAATTTCACATTAAAAAAAAAAAAATATATATATATATATATATATATATATATATATATATATATATATATATATATATATTAATAAAAAAACAGAAAAAAAAAAAAACAGAGAACAAGACCCATATACAGAGATAACACAATATAAACCTACCCTGAAGAAGAAACACACATTGAGTGTATATATAATGAAATTACTAATATTACCAGCTCATGGTACCACACTAAGCTTTCTGCTTTGCCACCTGTCATGTTATTGATCAATGCACTGGCATATAATATTCTCTTGTGGCTATCAGCAAGGAGTTTAGCTCATTGTTAGCATAGAAATGCAGACAGAAAGCCCATAGATGCCAAATAGGTAGCCAAAGGTTTTCTATGTTTCAGGCCAATAGTCTAATATTCAGAGCTGGCAAATGTATGTCAACAAATACTATTGCTTTACTAACACACACACACACAAAATATAAAAAATCAGTAATACTATAGCAAACCCATAAGACCTGTTAAATAGGAACATTCAGACAATTGTCATCTTAAAAGAGACGAATGTTTAAAATATATAGACAATTGCAAATTATGTCAATTTGATATCCAAGTCACATAGAGATATACAGTGCATATTTTATACATGAATTCCATTAACCTGTCATGGTATACACTTTCAGGATTGTAAAATAAAAAAAAATAAAAAAATACATATACAGAGATAGCCACATGAAAGAAAAATCGACCCAGAAGTAGAAAACGAAATTCAGTGTATATAATGGAATTACTAATATTACCAGCTCATGTTAACACTAAGCCTGCTGCATTGCCACCTGTCATGTTATTGATCAATGCACTGGCATATAATATTCTCTTGTGGCTATCAGCAAGGAGTTTAGCTCCTTGTTAGCATGGGAATGTGAGCAGAAAGCCCATAGATGCCAAATAGGTAGCCAAATGTTTTTTTATGTTTCGGGCCAATAGCTTAACATGCAGAGCTGACAAATGTATGCCAAAGAATGCAATTGCTTTTTTAATAATAATAAAAATAAAAACAATCAATAATGCTGCTATAGCAAACCTGTAAGACCTGTAACATTCAGACATGTGTCTTGTTGTTAGTGAAGAACTGTTAAAATGTATGAACAAAAACTAATTATGTCAGTTTGAATCCCATGTCACATAGGGATATACAGTACATATTTTATACATGGATTCCAGTGAAAACAGATAGGCATGATTAACTGAACTAAGACACCATGTAAAACTTTACAATATATACAGTATGTTATGTGTCCAAAAAAAAAGATTCAATTAAGAAGTATAAAAATTTCTCATGAGAACTTTTTGCGATTGTTAGTGGTAAGCTTATTCATAATTAAATCAGTCACAGACATGAGATCAGCCCAACAACCTGAATTAGGAGGGGGTTTATCCCTCAGCACATGTTCTACGTATGCTATATGCTCAAGTTTTGCCACAAAATAGAAGCTGTTGAGGTCATAATCAAAAATAAGAGCAGAGACAAAGGTTTGGATGGCATTCTGGGGCCGTTGTACAGTAATACCTAATTTCCAGTAAGTCATTTTCAAAGTGAATAAGCTGCTGAAAAGTTTTAAAGATCAAGTTCAGGCAACACATAAAATAAATCATGTATGATCAATGGCCTGCTAATGTTAATGAGGGAACATGGCAACTGTACTTTGGTCATAAATCTACTTAATGCACCTTTAAAATAATCTCAATAGCCATGAAGTACCTTCCGGCTCTGCAGAAACCACTGCTGCTGGTCATAAGATCACTTTCTTGGCATTCAGGGGATCTCTGCCAATCAGAGTTTAAAGTGGATTTGTAATGTAATTTTTTTTCGGGGGGGGGGGGCAAATACCCATCTCCCACTTCCTCCCGGGCACTGTGGCACCAAAAGGAAGATCACCTCTATCTCTCCCTCTTGGCAATCATCTGGGACACTCACAGGTCCCAGATGGTTGCCCGGCCAGTCACAGTGCTCATCACAGCTCGCTCATGCACAGAGCACAATGAGTGCCAGGCTGTGAAGCCACAGCCGGGGGCGCCAACAATGACAATGTCGGCACCGCAGAGAGGTGGTGGAGAGAAGCGGGGCTTTGTACGCATGCATAGCTGGACCGTGGGACAGGTGAGTGTCCGATTATAAAAAGTCAGCAGCTAAACTTTTTGTAGCTGCTGACTTTTATATTGGTGGGACTCCGCTTTAAGTTAGCTAATCATTGGCAGAGAACATGATAGGTTTTGAATGGCTGTTTCTACTGCAAATGTAGGTATTTTACTGTTACCTTTATTACTTTCCCTGAGCAGAATAGACAGGGTGGGAAAGGCAGGTATATTGATGTAGCGCACTGTTCCTAAAGAACTGGGACTATGTTGTAAATTTAGAATTAAAGACAAAAGACAATCCGCGCTAACACCCCTAAACTAAATGATGTATGGGTATAAACAAACCCGTGATAAACGTGAAAAATAAAAAGTGAAAAATGCTGCACCTTAATACAAAGAAGCCCAATATAGGGCTCCACAAGACATATATATATACAAAGGACAAAGGCGCGCAACAATGTAACATATGTTACAGTCCCTTAGGTTTCAACATAGAATGGGATGTCAACTGTTACATAGATAACAGTTGAATCCCATGAGCACTTATTCCTCCTCCCGCTCTTCCCCTTCAATGTGTAGTTCCCACACAGTATTGTAATTTTTGCCCCCTCCCCCATTCACTTTCGGGCATGTCCCATAGTGAATGCAATGTGGTTCTCTGTATCTGTCATATTTGATATCAGGCAGTACACCCAATAACGTTGTATATGCCTTTTTATTTTATTTTATTTTAATTTTTCATATATTTAAAAAAAAATGCTTTTTAAAATGTATTTTTTCTTAAATAATATACCTTCCCAGGTAGCATCATGTTGTTTTTTACAGTACCAAGTTATGTTTTTCACAGCATTATGTAATGTTTTCTGTTGATGGTTTTGTCATGAGTGATGTCCCGCTTCTAAGTGTAGAGATCTCGCTGTAATACAAAACCAAGTTGGCTGCAGTGCAGAGTAGGTTCCGGCATTTGTATGTTCCGGTGTCACTCTCCTGCGTGATTACATAAATAGGAACGAGGTGTGTGACGTCCGACACTTGAGCCTCCTTTCCCCGTAGAAGCCCGTTTGGATGAAACGCCGCGTCGGGTGGAGCTAAGTATCGCAGACGTCACCACGTTCATGAGCTTGCCAGCTGGCTGATTTGATCGTTCGCACGCCTAGCTGGAAGCATCTGCACACACTAAATTGTTTTTGAATCCATGCTGAGAACCCGTATATGTGCAGGGTGAAGGACTGTTATTTTTAATTGTATCAGTGCAAACTGAATAAACTGTCAGGCCCAGATTCACAGAGCGATTACGCCTGCGCAACTGCTGTTGCGCGTGCGTAAGTCTAAATGTGCGCGTGCGTATAGTTGGACGCGATTCACAAAACAATATACGCCAGAAATCTACGTTTTTTGGTCCGGCGTAATAGAATTAGACATTCGCTTCCCTTCGCGCAAAACTGCGCTAGACACACCATTGATTTGCTATTCAAATATGCTAATGAGGGAGTTACGGGGATTCACAAAAAAACGCAGTTGCTGCGCAGGCTACGCGATGTGCGCAACTGCAAAATGTTCTGTCTAAAGTTAGAGGACCTAAAAGCTGGTCTAAATTTTGAAAAAAAGTCTAATTGTCAGATAAAGCAACACTGTTAGTGAGGAGTTTAGCAGTCACACGTGTTGCCCAACAATCTGTATGCCAACATGCCAGGGGCATCGTCGCGCATAGCTATACTACTGACTTTAGATGAACAAAGAAGGATGAGGGCACGGAGGATGGCACTAAGGAGGGCACGGGAGATGTTTTTTTTTTTTTTTTTGCTTATATAAAATTTACAATTTACAATTTAATCTAATCTAATACAAATATTCTTATCTGATACAAGCCCCTCACTCTTCACTTGATATATCACACACGCATAGACATCTTTGGCATGAGAGATTCTGAGGTGTCTCGCATCTTCAGATTCACCCCTCATGCCATCATGGAATTACCACAACCCTGCAGGAGGACATCAGCAGCCCAACACATGGCACCACCCATGACAGCTACATATACAATCAGAGCCCCATCCCCACAGATTTCCAACAGAACATGTATGGGGACAGCTGGCTGGTTGTTGAGTGACATGGGAGTCAGGCATGACTATCCCCTCCCGTGATGCACACCTCACAAGTGGCACATGCATGACTAACATCCTCCTGTCTTTTCCCTTCAAGGTGATTCTGCATATGCACTGGTACCCCATCTCATGACCCCATCTCATGCCAGCTCACATTATGCATCTTTGCACGTTAAACACACACATTAATCATGGCACAATGAGAAGGCATGCATGCACACCACTGTGGTCCCTAGCACAGACACCCCACATCCTCATCAAATTGGATTGGCACCAGTCCGCCATGCAAGACTGGTGAGCAGTAACGCCACGTCAAGGCTCCAATTATGTCACTGTACATTCATACACCATTCACACGGACCTGGGAATCACTTCTCCCTGGTCCTGGGGAACCCTTCTCCACCCAAATTGAGGATGACACCCTTTTTCCAGCAGGAATGTCACCCCCACATTCAAACATCATTCACAACCCAAAATATGCCAAAAATGACATCAAAACCAAAAAAAAAATGCATAGAAAAAAAACAATGCATAGAAAAAAAAAAAACAGAACAAAAAAAAAAAATGCAGAGGACCAAAAAAAGGGGGGAAAAAAAAATTAATGCCCTCTGCGTGAGCCACGCCTGGGGCGCCCCCGGCCACGGCCCCGGCCCCTCAGGGGAGATGCATGGGGGAGGGGAAAAGCCGGGGAAGGAGGAGCAGCCCCTGAGATCTGCCCACCTGGCGGCCTGCCCTCCAAGGCCACGGCTATTCTGTCCAGGGCAGCACCAAGTGTTGCCGTGTTGCCCTGGATAGCCTGGGTAAGGGCCCTCACATCCTGCCCAACGCCTGCTGCTGTAGTTTGCAGGACATTTAGGCAGGTTGTGGAGGCCCGGGAATGGGAGTCCAGGTTACCCAGGCTCTCGTTCATGGAGGACAGGCTCTGATCCACCCGCCCCATAGTCTGGCAGAGCTGTCTCAGAAGGCGGGTCTGGGTGGCCAGGTTCCTTCTCAGACAGGCGGCAGGAGATTGGGCGCCCCCCTGGTGCTCTGGGCTGACCTCCTGGCTCCAGCTGATGGTTGTGGCCGGGGAGAAGGGGAGGCCCTTGTGAGGGGAGCCATGTTGGGGGAGGAGGGGGGGGGGCTCACCCTTAGGGAGGGCAGGCTTCTTGCAGCCAGAGGGGAAGAGTCCGCAGCAACCAAACGGCCAGTGCCTTCCATGGACTCCTCCTCCTCATGATTCTCCTCCTCCTCATTATCGTCCTCCTCATGATCATCCCCCTCCTCTTGTTCCTCCTCTGCGGACTCTGGCCATGTTGGGGGGGCCTCATTAGGCTGCTGTCCTGGGGTTGGAGCGGTAAGTCCAGATGGCCCTGCACCCTCCTGCACATCTGTGGATGACACAAAGCATTCACAGGTTGGAGGATCCACACACTTGCCACATATTCCCTTTCACCCCCTCCCCCACACATGCTACACACCTGAGAGAACTAAAAACCTTACCTGGCACCGCGGGGACCGGACTTGTGTCAAAGCCTGGCAGGCCCTCCACTTCATGCCGGTGAAAGGTCAGGGCCACCACACGCTCCGTCGCTGTAAATCTAACCCGGCATGGTGGGCCCCCTCCTGTGCCCCTGGCATGGGCATTTATTGCGGCCAGTTTTTTTTTCACCTCACGCCGGAGGTCATTTATTTTCTTTTCTATCCCAGAGCGGGTCCGTGTCTCCCCCTCCCCCGATGAATTGACCTGCTCCGTGATCCTATCCAAGATCTCCCTCCTCCTGGCCGGGGTGGTGGTGGCACTCTGCGGGCCGTGGAGAAAACGCCCATAGTCGGTAATGGCCCGGGCAAGAATTCTTTTTTCCCCCACTGTAAAATTCAGCTTTCTTTTTCTCTCAGTCATACTTCCAAACAAACTCACTAGCAGTCACCAAAAATCTGTCACAAATACAAGCACAACCAATCAGACAAGAACACACACAAAGAGAAAAAGAACAGCCAAAAATCACACTAGCACTCAGCAAGAAACAGACACAAAAAAATCAGATGAAAAAATAAAGCAAGAAAACAAACGCTCAGAAATATATCAATCAAACAAACAGTCTCAAACACTTATCAAAATACACTTTCACAAAACTACCAACAAGCACTAGATCACACAGAACACTAATCTCACAACTACAAAACACACTCTAACGAACAACAGAGCAAAAGCACTTGGTTCAATGGGAAGGGACACAAAGGGATGTACTTTTGCAATGGAAGGGCGTTTGTGTGTGTCTATTTATGCTGTCTGCGTAGTTCACAACATTGCCCTAGTCCACTTCCAATTTCACTGATTGCGCCGCTCCCGAGTTGTGAGCATGCGCACAACGGAGCTGACATGGTTTCCTTCACGCGCGCATGCGCGAGTCGGCCGGCCCTTCATTTGCATGGGGTCACGGCTCATTTCAATGTAACACGCCCACGTCCCACCCAATTTGTATTACTCCTCCTTACGCCTCCGGAAAAAACATTACGCTTGCGCAATTTCTTGCGCAAAAGCTACGTGAATCGCGGGATTACGCGGCTTGATTGCGCACGTCTAACGTAATCGCGGTGCGCTACGCCGGATCGATATTGCGCCGATGTACGTGAATCTGGGCCTCAGTTTCTTTCTAAATCTGCTACACTATGGAGTTCCTTTTTTCTCTATCTTTCACGATATCCTTAATTAAGCTGAATTTCTGAGCTACATCTTGGAGTGAGATATCTCTTGGAGTGGAAAATCTCTTCAGTCGTTCTGAGTGGTTTGGAGCTGTCAGCAGTGGAGTGATTCCTAGGACCTAGCCGTGGATAAGTGTGTTGAATGCTTTACTGACCCCTGGAAGGGTCCAACATTGCGGTAAGCGGCCATCTATTACTTCCCCACATAGAACAGATGAGGGGCACCATTGGAATTCTCTACAACACTACATTGGAAATTTCCTATGAACTGTGTTTTTAAGGCTTTATGAAATAAGCTTTTGAACACCTAACAATTGGAATCCTATTTGGGACGTTGCACATTCTTTATTTGTGTTTATTTTTCACTATTTGCAAGTTGCTGTGGAAACACATATTTTTCTATACATATGTTACATTGTTGCGCGCCTTTGTCCTTTGTATATATATATATGTAAATTTAGAATTGTCTGAGCTGTAAACAGCTCAGATTGATTGTACAAAGTTCAATTAGCTTCTGTTCCAACTTGGTTATGTTGTGCGCATTTCCCAGTGTTGCCAGTAAGTGTCACTGTTACCACAGGCCGATGTGAGAAATACAGCAATCTGAAGTGCATTGACTATTCTTTCCCCAGAAAATGCCCAGTGGGAGTGTTCTTGCTAATGTGCATTCTGGGAGAGGATATTTAAGGGGCAGAAGCCATGTGATCTCTGGCTCTAACCTCATGGCCCTGCTGGCCTGAGGATGTGCTAATTCTCTTTTTAACTTGGGGCCTGCTTGCCTGTGGCTGTGTTACTGCGAGTAGGCCCAGAAGTCTGTCTGGGGCCTACTAATCTGAAGGTCGTCCTGGCTGTCTTGCCTGCGCAGAAGAAGCCTCTCTCGCTGGGGAAAAGATGTTTGAAAGGGAACATGATAGCTATTTACAAATACCTCAATGGTGACCCCAGCATAGGAAACAAATTGTTTAGTCTCAGGGGGTGTAAGAGGACACGGGCCACACAATGAGATTGGATGAGAAGTGGTTTAACCTTAAAGCGGGGGTTCCGCGGGAATACGTTTTTTTTTTAGATGCATCTGCCGCTCTTCACATAGTTAATGGGGTACTCACGTGTCCTTATTTTATAGGCCCCCGCAATGTCTTTCTGCCGCAAAAGTGACTTTATAAAAAGAATTGCTGGAGGCTTCCATCTTGCTTGTGGGCACTCTGAAGCCCACAAGCAAATCCTTTCGGGATGCGGTGGCACGATCTACCAAGTTGCCAGCAAATAAAATGGCATAATTCGAACCGCCCTCATCACGTGACCTGCTTCACGGGTCACGTGATGAGTGAAATCCCGCGATATCGAGAGAATCTGCCTAATGACTCCTCTCCTGGGAAGCATTACGCTGTGCTCCCAGGAGACTTTGCGATGAAGTCCCAGAAAAAGACACACCCACTCCTGCGGGAAGGATACTCGGAAGTGCCTGTTATTCCGAGGTGAATAAAGATAATGTGATTGTTTAAAAAAAAATTAACAGCGGACTATACATGTATTCAATGTGACGGTCTTAATTAGATAAAAAGTGTCTCTTGAGGGTGAACCTCCGCTTTAAGGAGCACAGGTTTTTTTTTAATATCAGGGCAGTAAGAATGTGGAAATCTCTTCCGTAAGTGGTGGTGTCAGCGGGGAGTATTGATATTTATAAAAGACTCTTGGACATGCATCTTAAAGAACACAATATACAGAGATATGGGAAATGATTATCGACACTAACCCACGTACACCTACACAGGTTGAACTGGATGGACTGTTGTCTTTATTCAACTTTACCTACTATGTAACTATGTACAAGTGCCATCCAGTCAGATTTTTACTAAGAAAAACTGATTCAGTTTACCTTAGGCCCCTTTCACACAGGTTTTTCAGACGGATCTGATTGGACATTCAATTCACCTATAGAGCGGTGGATGTCAGTGGTGACACCCACTGCTATCCAAGCTGATCCTCTCCTCCAAAACCAGACGGGTGGAGGTCCTATTTCTATCTGTCTGGTGGATCGGATCGGATGAAAATGGACAAGCAGTCAATTTTTATCTGCATGTGAGAGACTGAGTAGGATAATAACATGCTGGTTGTAGGAGACTGGAACATCCTACTACAGTCTCACACCCACAAACATTTAGCGGCAAAGGGGAGAATATGAACTGATAATGATTCGCACTCATTCACATAGAAATACAAAGCATTCTGCACTCATAAATGTCCTCCATTATAGCTTCATTTTATTTTTTACTTGCGGTGCTTTTACTTTTTTCTAGGACACCAGTTTACTGACAATAAGAGGATTATATACAGTGGGGTAACTTGCACTATGGATATGCCTGCATAAAACAAATGCAGCTCTTCAAGATGTTTAATCACAGTATTATTTTGAGCATCTGGTACCTAAGTAGTATTTTAAGACATTTACTAAAAGCTTTGAATCCAAACCAAATCCTATATTTTATTATATTATGCTGATTTGTCATGATAATGTTCAATGTTTTTCTCCAGAAAAAAAAAAATTATATATAATTGGTAATGGATGCCAACTTTACTATAACCACCTAGCGACCGGCTCATGTACATATACGTCGACACTTTAAAGATGGATATCTCGGTAACGGCAGCAGCTGCTGCCACAACCGAGATATCCATCTTTTCAGCGACCGGTCCTGTAAACGACAATGGTGGTCTCTGCGGCGGATTCGCCGTGAGATCACTGTTATTGGCGGCGGGAGAAAGCCCCCCCTCCCACCGCTCTCCCGTGCCACCTGCAGCTTACCAGAGCTGTTACCAGAGCTATCGGAGGCGATCGGGACCTGTCAGCAGCTGGATATGGATACGAGTGAGGGCAAGATGGCCCCCACCTATCTCCATACCATAACAGGGTGGAAGCAACTTCAAATTGTCACCTCTGCCCATACGTCTTAAAGGGACATTTTCTTTTGTAATTTTTTTCAAATGTCAATTTTTTTTATTATTGCATTTAAGTCCAAATATAAGATCTGAGGTCTTTTTGACCCCAGATCTCATTTTTAGGAGGGCCTGTCATGCGTTCTAGTATAAGGGATATTTACATTACTTGTAATAGGAATAAAAGTGACCAAAAAAAACTGTTTAAAATCAATAAAATAAAGTAAAAAAAAAATAAGAAAAAAATAAATAAACATTTTTAAAGCGCCCCGTCCCAACGAGTTCACGCTCACAACGCATACATTAGCAGCCACCCCATATTAAAATTGTGTTCAAACCACACATGTGAGGTATTGCCATGATCAAAACGTTGCCTATGGAGATTTTTAAGGGTAAAAGTTTGACGCCATTCCACGAGCGGGTGCAATTTTGAAGCGTGACATGTTGGGTATCAATTTACTCTGCATAACATTATCTTTCACAATATAAATAAAAATTGGGCTAACTTTACCGTTGTTTTATTTTTTAATTAAAAAAAGTATTTTTTTTTCCCAAAAAAGTTTGCTTGTAAGACCGCTGCACAAATACGGTGTGACAAAAAGTATTGCAATGACTGCCATTTTATTCTCTAGGGTGTTAGAAAAAAAATGTTTGGGGGTTCTAAGTAATTTTCTAGCAAAAACATTCTCTGAAAAACTTGCTCGATTCTTAAGGGGTTAAAGGGTAACTTCACTATTGTGGGGAAAAAATAGCAAATACAAAATAATAGTATAACATATACAAATGCGACACAAGTCATATTGTAATTGAATGTTATTAAAAAATGACTTTTGCTTTTCAATCTGAAGCCGCTGAAATTTTCTGTAAAATGCAATGTGGCTACCTGGAGGTGTTATGTACACAGAATGTGTAAAGAACGCCCCCAAGAAACATCATGCTTGTGTGATTGGCTCACTATTTTTCCCAGAAGTCTACACTAAGATACAAGTCAGATATCAGGCATCCCCTGCAACAAACATGTCATTTTTGGTGAGATACTCCCAATACTCCCCTCAATGAGGTCCTCTGTAATAAAACACATCGGGTGGGGCCAGAGAGAGTGACGTGATCACGCCAGTCGGGACCTGGAAGTAGACGCATAGCACGAGGAGAGAACTTGGGTGACTGAATACTGCTTTTTAATATACCGCTTGCTTTACTTGTTGGCTTTGTGAGTACTGTTTAACCTCTTATATTAAACCGGTTTGACTAAATACTACACAATGAGAGCGTTTCTTCAATTTTTCCTTGTTTACAATGGAAGCTTCTAAATGACTACTAGTTGAGTGTTTTCCCGGGAGGTTTGATGTTTCCCATGGTGTATGGATTATACACAAAGTTTGTTTGGCCATCCGTCATAGGTGGTCAAGCTTTCTGGTAAGGTGCACTTGTTTACCAGAGCATGTTTTGTGGTGGAGGCTTTTTTACACTTCATTTGTTGGAAAATAATTTGTTCTTGATCATTCACTGCTCATCTGTTTTCTATTAAGATTTCATCTGTATGGACTCAATACACATATGAACTCAGATTATTATACTTTTTTTGGTGGACATTTTATTTTTTTCTGATTGGTCACAGTTCTTTATATGATATTTATGTGATTATATGAATCTACTTATAATTTGTTGTTTAAGCACTGCACTATATGAATAATATGTACATAGATCACCCAGAGGTGGAAGTTTTTTTTTAAAGTGTAACTTCACTCTCTCAATTAACATTGACAATTGTTAAACTGTATGCTGCTAGCATTATTAAACAAGTTAACGTGTTTTAAACTTTTTTTTATTTACAATTATTCAGTTACTTCCTGGTTTTCAGGCCTAGGCAAATTATGTCACACATCCCAGGAGTTTTCAGAAAAGTAGAGGAGGTTCTCTCAGCTAAGCACACCCTTCTGCCCACATTCCTGAGCTAATGGCAGATTGATTCCAGGAATCATCTGCCCTTAATCAAGATGGCTGCAGCTTGAAATGCTAGGAAATAGGGGCGGGGGGAGGGATAAAGCAGGGAGGCATAGATGGATGGGGGAGTTTGCCTTGAAAATGAAAATTGATCTAAATAGAATTTTCAGTCCTTGGTGTTTAGATGCAGTTTCATTCCACTTTAAGAAAATAATTAATAAGTGGTCTCACTGATAATGGGTTTGAGTTACTAAAGGTTTGAGTTACTAAAGGTTTATGCATGTTCAGTTTCAAACTACAATTTCACTTTGAAAAGTCAATCTTCACTTATCTTAGTAAATTAGATAAAAAGCAAATCTACAGGAATTTTCTCTTTGCAGAGGGATTCTTTTACTTAGATTCTTAGCTTATCTTAGTGAATGTTGCATTGACTTAAATCATCCAATAATGTGTAAACAAAAATCCAAGCCATTTTTTTTAAAATGAAATATTAACCACTTGCCGACCGCCCGCCGTCGTTAGATGATGGCAGTATGGCACTCCTGTGCAAACATAGCTGTAAGGCGGGAGCTTTAAGAAGTATAGGGGGCGCGTGACGTAGGAGCCAATGTGTGGGGCTGGAAGTCGCGATGGGCACCGGCTACCTGCGATTGCTCCTGAGAAGGACAGAAGGGGGATCTGTCAATGTGAACAGACAAATCTCTGTTCTGTCAGGGGAGTAGAGACTGTTAGTAGTTCTTGGGAACAGCGATCGGTCTTCTCCCCCAGTCAGACCCATTCCCAACAATTCAGTTAAGCCGCGTACACACGATCGGTTCAAACCGATATAAACGGACTGAAGTTCGTTTTCATCGGTCCAAACCGATCGTGTGTAGGCCCCATCGGTCCGTTATCCTTCGGTCCAAAAACAGATGGCTTGCGTTAAAATTGAACCGCTAGCCGCTAACCGATAAGTCAAAACCGATCGTTAGTACGCACAAGCATCAATAAAAATCCACACATGCTCAGAATCAAGTCGACGCATGATGGGAAGCATTCAACTTATTTTTTTTTCATCACGAGATTGTGTTTTACATCACCGCATTCTGACACAATTGGTTCATGAACCGATGGTGTGTAGGCACATCAGTCGGCTTCATCGGTGAACCGATGAAAACGGTCCGTCGGACCGTTCTCATCGGATGGACCGATCGTGTGTACAGGGCTTTAGAAACAGGGCTTTAGAAACACACTGAGAGAACACACTTAACCCCTTGATCATCCCCTAGTGTTAACCCTTTCCCCTGTCAATGACATTTATACAGTAATCAGTGGCTATTTTTAGCACTGATCGCTGTATAAATTTTTTGTTTATAAAAACTGCAGGTGATCAAATGCCACCAAAAAATCTCTATTTGTGGGAAAAAAAGGATGTAAATTTTGTTTGGGTACAATGTCGCATGACTGCGCAATTGTCGGTTAAATCGACGTGGTGCTGTATTGAAAATAATGGCCTGGTCAGAAAGTGGCTAAATCCTTCTGAGGTTGAAGTGGTTAAACATGTTATACTCACCTGCACTGTTTAATGGTGTAATTTCAGTCAAAACTAAATTAAAATCTACTCCCATCCTCATTCTAAGCCTATTCTATTAGTCACATGATCAGTCCCAGCGTCAGCTTCACTGTACATTTGGGACTACAGCTGCCCCATATTAAATCCATGGGTGACATCATCGCCCCAGGCTCTGCAGCCATTGTCAGTGCTCTCTACTGTACACTAAAGCTGACGATGGAGAGATCATGTGACCGGACCAGAGTGAATTCAGAATAGGTAACTATACAGACTTTTACCTCCAGGTATCGTGAACAAGTGCGCACTGCCGGTGGCGCACTCCCACTGTGTAGAATCCAGTGGACCCAATGTCTGCCAGTACCCGCAGATCATTCGGTACACAGGCGGAATGGCGATCTGCCTATGTATCTAAGGCAGATCACTGTTCTGTCAGCAAGGAAGGCATTGACCCTGTGTTCCTGCAAAGCAGGGATGCAAATCTATGAATTCATCTAGTCAAAGCACCTCCCTTACAGTAGTATATCACTAGATAAGCACACAGTTAACCCTTTGATCACCCCTGATGATCACCCCTGTAATAATGTCACTGGTCCTCAAAAAAATTCAAAAGTGTCAGTTAGTGTTCAATCTGTCCACCACAATATCACAGCTCCGCTATATGTTGCTGATCACTGCCATTAATAGTACAATAAATAAATAAATACAAATTCTATAAATATATCCCATAGTTTGTAGACACTATGGGCCAGATTCAGAGAGAATTAGATTAGCGTAGAGTAACAGAAATACTCTACGCCGCCGTTTTTTTACCTGGCTCTACGTGGAATCCCGGTAGATTTTGTCCGGTAAACGACGGCGGCGTAGAGTATTTCTCCCGGCGCAAGCCATCTACGCGAGTAGGGGGCGTGAAGCATTTAAAATAGGCGCGTTCCCGCGGCGATCGAACTGCGCATGCTCCGTTCAGAAATTTCCCGCCGTGCATTGCGCGAAATCACGTCGTTACGTCATTCGTTGTTTGAGTAGCGTCGTTTACGGACATTTCTATTCCCGAACGACTTACGTAAAAATAAAATAAAAATAATAATTAAATTTGACGCGGGAACGACGGCCATACTTAACATGGGCTACGCACCGTTAGACCAGCAAAAAGCTGGTCTAACAGTACGTAGAAAAAAATAGACGAAAGCGATTGCGAAGACCGCTCGTATCTTCGTGGATCGCCGTAAAAACTCATTTGCATATCGCAACGCATGAAAACGACGCAAACTCCTCCCAGCGGCCGCAAAAATATCGCAGCGTACATCCGAAGGCTTACGAAGATGTAAGCCTCTCGGGTTGGAAGCCCGAAGCCGCCGTATCATGGTTTGAGGATTCAAACTAGTGATACGGCGCACGAAATTTGAAATTACTCCTGTCTAACACCAGTTAGACAGGCGTAATTGCTCTGTGAATCTGGGCCTATAACTTTTACGCAAACCAATCAATATACACTTATTGGGATTTTTTTTTAACAAAAAATATGTAGCTGCATACATATTGGTCTAAATTGATGAAGAAATTTGATTGTTTAAATTTTTTTTATTGGATATGTTTTATAGCAGAAAGTAAACATTTTATTTGTCTGTGTTTTTTTGTTTATAGCACAAAAAATAAGAACTGCAGAGGGGAACAAATACCACCAAAAGAAAGCTCTATTTGTGGGAAAAAAAGGACGCACATTTTATTTGGGTACAGCTTTGCACAGCTGCGCAATTGTCAGTTAAAGTAATGCAGTGCCATATTACAAAAAAATGGCCTGGTCAGGAAGGGGGGTAAATCTTTTGGAGCAGAAGTGGTTAAAATGGTTGTAGACCTCAGACATGAAATATGAACTAATATTGTCCAATAGTGTGTACTTGTATCAACTAAGAACACTGGCCCAGATTCACAGAGCGATTACGCGTGCGCAACTGCTGTTGCGCGTGCGTAAGTCTAAATGTGCGCGTGCGTATAGTTGGACGCGATTCACAAAACAATATACGCCAGAAATCTACGTTTTTTGGTCCGGCGTAATTGAGTTAGACATTCGCTTCCCTTCGCGCAAAACTGCGCTAGACACACCATTGATTTGCTAGTCAAATATGCTAATGAGGGAGTTACGGGGATCCACAAAAAAACGCAGTTGCTGCGCAGGCTACGCGATGTGCGCAACTGCAAAATGTCCTGTCTAAAGTTAGAGCACATAAAAGCTGATCTAACTTTTGAAAAAAAGTCTAATTGTCAGATAAAGCAACACCGTTATTGAGGAGCAGACCACACACACGTGTTGCACTACAATTTGACTGCCAACATGCTAGGGGCATCGTCGCTCATAGCTGCACTAGTGAATATAGATGACCAAAGAAGGAGGAGGGCACGGAGGATGGCACGGGAGAGGGTATACCGCACCCGCATACACCTGTTTGGCATGAATGATTCAGAGGTCTTTCGCATCTTCAGATTCCCCCCTCATGCCATCCTGGAATTAACCACAACCTTGCAGGAGGACATCACCAGCCCAACACAACGCTCACATGCAGTGCAGCCACTGGTGAAGGTCCTGGCAACACTCCATGTCCTTGCCAGTGGCTCTTTTCAGCGTACAAGTGGAGTGGTGGCTGGGATGTCACAATCCTCCATGAGCAGATGTGTGCACCAGGTTGTCCCTGCAATCCTCACACGCTTGGCCAACCAAATCATCAAACCCACCACTGAGGAGCTTCGAATCAAGGCAATGGCAGATTTCTACCGAATTGCCAGATTCCCACGCACCATCGGGGCCATAGATTGCACACATGTGGCACTCCAGCCCCCAAATGAGACCGAGCACATGTACCGCAAACGTACAGGTGATAGTTGATGCCCAAGGCCTCATATGGCACGTCCGTGCCAAACACCCAGGGTCCAGCCATGACAGCTACATCTACAATCAAAGCCACATCCGAACAGAATTCGAACAGAACGTGTATGGGAACACCTGGCTGGTTGGTGAGTGACATGGGAGTCAGGCATGACTATCCCCTCCCGTGATGCACAACAGAAGTGGCACATGCATGACTAACATTCTCCTGTCTTTTCCTTTACAGGTGACTCTGCATATGCACTGGGACCCCATCTCATGACTCCTATCCGGAACCCCCAAACCCCAGGAGAGGAACGATACAATGAAGCACACATCAAAACCCGTGCAGTGGTGGAGCGCACCTTTGGCCTCCTGAAGTCACGTTTCCGATGCCTGGATAAGTCTGGGGGTACACTGTTGTATTCCCCAAACTTCGTGTGCCATATCATCGCTGCATGTTGCATGCTACACAATCTCGCAGTGAGGAAGGGCCTGCAGGTTGAGCTACGTGATGATCTGACCCCCCAACCAGAAAATCAACCCCTAACCGAGGATACCCCGTCTTCTGAGGGAAGAGCAGTCAGGAGGCAGCTCATATTGGGCATCTTTGCACGTTAAACACACACATTAATCATGGCACAATGAGAATGCATGCATGCACACCACTATGGTCCCTAGCACACACACCCCACATCCTCATCAAATTGGATTGGCACCAGTCCACCATGCAAGACTGGTGAGCAGTAACGCCACGTCAAGGCTCCAATTATGTCACTGTACATTCATACACCATTCACACGGACCTGGAGATCACTTCTCCCTGGTCCTGGGGAACCCTTCTCCACCAAAATTGAGGGTGACACCCCTTTTCCAGCAGGAATGTCACCCCCACATTCAAACATCATTCACAACCCAAAATATGCCAAAAAAGTCAAACCAAAAAAAATGCATAGCAAAAAAAAATTGCATAGAAAAAACAATAAAAAGCAGAGAACAAAAATAAAAAAGCTTTCAAAACAAACAAAAGGGGGAAAAAAAAATTAATGCCCTCTGCCTGAGCCACGCCTGGGGCGCCCCCCGGCCACGGCCCCGGACCCTCAGGGGAGACGCATGGGGGAGGGAAAAGCCGGGGAAGGAGGAGCAGCCCCTGAGATCTGCCCACCTGGCGGCCTGCCCTCCAAGGCCACGGCTATTCTGTCCAGGGCAGCACCAAGTGTTGCCGTGTTGCCCTGGATAGCCTGGGTAAGGGCCCTCACATCCTGCCCAACGCCTGCTGCTGTAGTTTGCAGGTCATTTAGGCAGGTTGTGGAGGCCCGGGAGTGGGAGTCCAGGTTACCCAGGCTATCATTAATGGAGGACAGGCTCTGATCCACCCGCCCCATAGTCTGGCAGAGCTGTCTCAGAAGGCGGGTCTGGGTGGCCAGGTTCCTTCTCAGACAGGCGGGCATGAGATTGGGCGCCCCCCTGGTGCTTGGGGATGACCTCCTGGCTCCAGCTGATGGTTGTGGCCGGGGAGAAGGGGAGGCCCTTGTGAGGGGAGCCATGTTGGGGGAGGAGGGGGGGGGGCTGACCCTTAGGGAGGGCAGGCTTCTTGCAGCCAGAGGGGAAGAGTCCGCAGAAACCAAAGGGCCAGTGCCTTCCATGGACTCCTCCTCCTCATGATTCTGCTCCTCCTCATGATCGTCCTCCGCATGATCCTCCCCCTCCTCTTGTTCCTCCTCTGCGGACTCTGGCCTTGTTGGGGGGGCCTCATTAGGCTGCTGTCTTGGGGTTGGAGCGGTCAGTCCAGATGGCCCTGCACCCTCCTGCACAGCTGTGGATGACACAAAACATTCACAGGTTGGAGGATCCACACACTTGCCACATATTCCCTTTCACCCCCTCCCCCACACATGCTACACACCTGAGAGAAATAAAAACCTTACCTGGCACCGCGGGGACCGGACTTGTGTCAAAGCCTGGCAGGCCCTCCACTTCATGCCGGTGAAAGGTCAGGGCCACCACACGCTCCGTCTCTGAAAATCTAACCCGGCATGGTGGGCCCCCTCCTGTGCCCCTGGCATGGGCATTTATTGCGGCCAGTTTTTTTTTCACCTCACGCCGGAGGTCATTTATTTTCTTTTCTATCCCAGAGCGGGTCCGTGTCTCCCCCTCCCCCGATGAATTGACCTGCTCTGTGATCATATCCAAGATCTCCCTCCTCCTGGCCGGGGTGGTGGTGGCACTCTGCGGGCCGTGGAGAAAACGCCCATAGTCGGTAATGGCCCGGGCAAGAATTCTTTTTTCCCCCACAGTAAAATTGAGCTTTCTTTTTCTCTCAGTCATACTTCCAAACAAACTCACTAGCAGTCACCAAAAATCTGTCACAAATACAAGCACAACCAATCAGACAAGAACACACACAAAGAGAAAAAGAACAGCCAAAAATCACACTAGCACTCAGCAAGAAACACACACAAAAAAATCAGATGAAAAAAAAAAGCAAGAAAACAAACGCTCAGAAATATATCAATCAAACAAACAGTCTCAAACACTTATCAAAATACACTTTCACAAAACTACCAACAAGCACAAGATCACACAGAACACTAATCTCACAACTACAAAACACACTCTAACGAACAACAGAGCAAAAGCACTTGATTCAATGGGAAGGGACACAAAGGGATGTACTTTTGCAATGGAAGGGCGTTTGTGTGTGTCTATTTATGCTGTCTGCGTAGTTCACAACGTTGCCCTAGTCCATTTCCAATTTCAATGATTGCGCCGCTCCCGAGTTGTGAGCATGCGCACAACGGAGCTGACATGGTTTCCTTCACGCGCGCGCATGCGCGAGTCGGCCGGCCCTTCATTTGCATGGGGTCACGGCTCATTTCAATGTAACACGCCCACGTCCCTCCCAATTTGTATTACTCCTCCTTACGCCTCCGGAAAAAACCTTACGTTTGTGCAAGCTCTTGCGTAAAAGCTACGTGAATCGCCGGATTACGCGGCTAGATTGCGCAAGTCTAACGGAAAAGTGGTGCGCTACGCCGGAATGATAATGCGCCGATCTACGTGAATCTGCCCCACTGGGCCAGATCCACAGAGCCAGTACGCCGGTGTATCTCCTGATACACCGGTGTACTTTCAAATTTCCCAGCGTCGTATCATTAGTTTGAATCCTCAAACCAAGATACGACGGCTTCAGGCTCCGACAGGCTTACGTCTTTGTACGCCTTCGGATCTACGCTGCAATATTTTTGCGCCCGCTGGGTGGAGTTTGCGTAGTTTTCGGCGTCGGGTATACAACTTTTTACGGCGATCCACGAAGTTACGATAGTCCGTCGCATTCTCTTACGTCGCCGCTAGTCGGCTTTTTCCGGCGTATAGTTAAAGCTGCTATTATCCGGTCTATAGTTAGACTGGCCATGTTAAGTATGGCTGTCGTTCCCGCATCAAATTTTTTTTTTTTGCGTAAGTCGTCCGTGAATAGGAATGTACGTAATTTACACTGAAAAAAAAAAAGACAACGTTTCGACGTAATTTCGAGCAATGCACGGTGGGAAATTTCTGAATGGAGCATGCGCAGTTCGATCACCACGGGGACGTGCCTGATTTAAATGATTCACGCCCCCTAATAGCGTAATTCGATTCCGCTGCGAGAAATACACTACGCCACCGTACCTTACGGGCCGAAATCTTCCTGGATTCGACTTAAAGCTGCTTAGTTTCTCTGCTGTCAGCATCAGTCATGTCTGAAGTTTGGCGCCATTCCACAAGTGTGCGCAATTTTAAAGCATGACATGTTAGGTATCTATTTACTCGGCGTAAGATCATCTTTCATAGTATATCTAGAGACATGCCTCTCTTTGATAGAGGAATGGATGACAAAGAGTTATCTTAAACTCAACGGAGCGAAAACAGAACTTCTCCTGTTTCACACCAAGCGGAGAAACCAACCTGCAACAACCTGGACCCCTCCGCCCATTCTGGGCAAAATCATCACCCCTAGCGCCAAAGTCAAAAGTCTAGGGGTCACATTTGACTCCTATATGACAATGGACGCACAAATAGGGTCAGTAGTCAGCGGATCTCACCATCGCCTACTACGCAGACTTATTCCTTTCATCCCCAAAGAAGACATAGCGGTTGTGGTGGGAGCAATTGTTAACTCCAGACTGGACTATGCAAATGCCCTTTACCTCGGACTCCCCAAGTACCAAATCGCTCGTCTGCAGGTCGTTCAAAACACGGCCGCCAGACTTGTGACGAGGAGAAAACCCTGGGAATCAATCTCACCCTCACTGAGAGCCCTTCACTGGCTGCCAGTAAAAGACAGAAACGCTTTTAAAGCACTCTGTCTAACGCATAGATGTATCCATGGGAATGCTCCCCATTATCTATGCGAAAAAAATAAAAGCTCATAATCCCAATCGCGTTCTGCGATCCACCAATCAAAACCTGCTCCAGATTCCGAAAGCCAACTACAAGTCCAAAGGAGAAAGAAGATTCGCGATCCAAGGTCCCAGACTATAGAACGCTTTACCAACCAGCATTCGGTTGGAGGAGAATCACTTGGCCTTCAGGAGAAAGATCAAGACTCTCTTTTGATATCAAAGGAGACAGGAACAACGAGCGCCCAGAGGCGATTTAGTTTGCATGTGCCGCGCTATATAAGTTTTCATTCAATCATTCATATACCAAAAATCAGGCAAACTTAAGTGTTTTTTTATTTTTTTATTCACGAAACAGTTTCTTTCAACAAAAAAAAACACGTTTAAAAAATTTCTGTGCAAATACCATACATAAAAAGTTGCAACAACCACAATTTTATTCCCTATGATGTCTGCTAAAATATTATATATACTGTTTGGGGGTTCTAGCAAAACAATTATGATTTTTACATGTAGGATAGAAGTGTCAGAATTGGCCTGGGTGGCAAGTTTTATATATGTATATATATATATTGTACAGGACGCCAGGGTTGGGTCCTGGACTGGTGCTATACGGCACCACTATTTGGACTATGGTCCATTAAAACAGAGGTAGAAGGTTCAGGGGGTCACCCAAAGTGGGTGAAAAGTTCCAGGCAGGTGCTAATCCAGAGAAGACTGGGTCGCAGTCTTCTCTATCTTAATAAAGTAGTTTGGGGCCTGGAATTTTGGAGGCTCCAAAGTGTTATTTGGGTGGGACGGAGCCTCCACTCCTAAACCTTGGGAGCCAGCGCACATGGTGTTAACACTCCCAGAGAACCACCCATTAACCACTTTAGCCCCGGACCATATTGCTGTCCAAAGACCAGAGCACTTTTTTCAGAATCTTCAGAAACATGTGCATGGAATTATTCTACTTATCTGTTTAACCACTTGCTACTGGGCACATAAACCCCTTGTGCCCAGGCGAAATTTCAGCTTCGGCACTGCATCGCTTTAACTGACAATTGCGCGGTCGTGCGACATGGCTCCCAAACAAAATTGGCGTCCTTGTTTTCTCACAAATAGAGCTTTCTTTTGGTGGTATTTGATCATCTCTGCGGTTTTTATTTTTTGCGCTATAAACAAAAATAGAGCGACTATTTTGAAAAAAATTCAATATTTTTTACATTTTGCTATAATAAAAATCCCAAAAAAGATATATAAAAACATTTTTTTTCCTCAGTTTTGGCCGATACGTATTCTTTTACATATTTTTCGTTAAAAAAAAATCACAATTAGCGCTTATTAATTGGTTTGCGCAAAATTTATAGCGTTTACAAAAAAGGGGGTCGTTTTATGGCATTTTTATTATTATTTTTTTTACTAGTAATGGCGGCGATCAGCGTTTTTTTTTTCAGTACTGCGATATTATGGCGGCCACATCGGACACTTTTGACACATTTTTGGGACCATTGGCATTTTTATAGCGATCAATGCTATAAAAAAGCAATGTATTACTATAAAAATGCCATTGGCAGTGAAGGGGTTAACACTAGGGGGCAGAGAAGGGTTAAGTGTGGTCCTGGTGTGTTCTAACTGTATGGGGGGGGTGGCCTCACTAGGGGAAATCACTGATCTTCTGTCCATAAATTGTATGGACAGAAGATCAGCGTTTCCCCCGCTGACAGAAACGAGAGGTATGTGTTTACACACATACCTCCCATTCCCCGCTCTGTAACGAGCAATTGCGGGTGCCCGGCGGCGATCGTACCCGCCGGGCACGCGCGCGGGACTCTGGGGACGGGTGCGCGCCCTATTAGCTGCTAAAGGGAGGACGTAGAGCTACGTGCTCCCGCGTAGCAGTGCCACCGTCCCGCAGTAATATGATGGCGGGCGGTCGGCAATTAGTTAAAGCAGGAAGTGGTGCTGGAGGTGGTGAGTGAGTTTGGAGAGTGCACCTGATGAGGACAAGATGGGAGTCTGCTAGCTGCACAGTGAGGACTTTTGGAGTGCAGGGGATAAAGACTTGTCTTTCAACAAACCGTATGTCATTTGCTTTCACTGTTTTTGTGCTGAAAATAAGCAGACTTTTGGTTGATGCTGGAGCCAAGCAGACTTTTATGTTATAGTTTTCTGGCATGCTGAGAAAGCCTTATTTTGCTTTTCGGTGAATAAAAGCCTTTTTTCTTCAAACCAACGGTTTAAGCACTGAATCCCTGCTGAGCTATAGCCCCCAAATGTTAATATATATATATATAAAAATGTATGTAATTTTCTATATTTTCAAAAACTATACCCAAGCATGTAGCTTAACGCCCACATTTGTGAAGTTTGAAGTTACAATTTCAAACCAGTAATTTCACAGTAAATAGATAAATAATAAATTATGTTATATAGCATAATATATTATTTAGCTTGATTAAAACAGTACCTTTTCAGTAGCAGCAGATTTTCATTCTCCCTCTGTGTGAGAAAAACATGGGATTATGGGTAAATCTTATTACCATAAACCCATGTTTTTTCCTTGTAGTTAAAAGGGCTGGGCTGGAAGGGAGCATTTGTCTTTTAGAATCATGCCCCCTTCTATGACACTACAGTGAGAGGACAGCCTCCACTGCACTATTTTTATTGGACAGCTGGGGCCAATGGTGCTTTACTATTGGTCCAAGGCTCCAAGCAGCCCACTGAGCTCAGTGCCTCTGACAAGAAGTGAGAGGCACTGTGAGCTTATCCTCCCCGTCTGCTGCAAACAGTGTGTTCCAGCTTGTATTTAAACTGGCCGCTCTGTATGTAGCTTCTGATAGGCTGTGCAAGGAGCCCCATATTTCTGGAACAATAGGCAGCAGGAGCCCGAAAATTTGACAAGTTTTGGGGTAGAACTTCGGTCTCTGTGACCCCAGGTCATCAAGTTATGACCCTTGAAGCGCAAAGTCTTTTTTTTTTTATGTTCATGTCAGGTGCCTTCCCTGACTGCATGTCCCTGGTGTATTACCTGGATGTCACGACTGTCATGTCTACCCCAATGCAGGTGGTCAGACACTATAGCTAGCTACTGTGTGCTTTGGTAGGTGTGTGCTTGGCCAATACGCCAAGGTAGACGCAAACTGAATAAAGCAAACCAATACTTGCAGTTGATAGTGTGGTTCTAAAACAGTTCAGGTAAAGGACAGGCTGAGTTCAGGGAATAGTCCAATATCCAATCAAGTATACAGGGAAATCCAGATTAAAAAATCAGGGCAGACAAACTAGAGGCTTGATCAGGAACAATGCAGGTATACTGTCTCTATCTCAAGCAAGGGATAGAGTGTTCAGTTTGCTTATATTAGGTGACTGACCACATTAATCACCTTCCAGGTGAACACAGACAGGGGGAATGCAACAGCCAACACCAGGATGCTGGAATGAGTAGCAGGAGCACAAGTGATCCTGACACTGAAGCCAGTTACTTCACTGGGCATATGTAAGGGTGAAAGTGAACCTGTCCTATAAATCAGTGTCAAGGTGTATGACATAAAGCACAAGATAAGATTAATTTAAATAAGTAACCATTAATGACTACATTACCCATTGCCAAATGTGAATGGAGGTCACTATGTTTTCCACTATTATTACCATCAATACTAACTAATCCACTCTAGCCCACATGGATAATTTGCATTGGTTTTTAAACTACTCCCCAAGCACCCAAATATGTATTTCCCAAAAATAGAATGGGTAATTATAGTTTAAAAACATTATCGAAATAAATAATGGAAGGTATTTGCCATGATTTTGGAAAATCCAATGATATTAGTGCTATAATAATATATTTTTTCAGTCACCTCCTTTAGGGATAGAATAGACTCTATCAAATGTGCAAAATGAAATCCCTGTGAGCACTTGTTCCCTTTATTGGAACTGAAACGCCACTTCTTCACTATTTGATGGCTGATGCAGGTAGTCAACCACTTGAATGGGAAGAAGATGTGTTTCCCCCACCATGTCCTTCCTCCTGCACCCTATAGTGACATTTGAGCTAGCAGGAGAAACAACAGCATGTGGAGGGGGAGCAAGTATTTCAAACACTCAGAAGTGTGGAATATAGACAGTGGCAGGTGAGCAGAGAACAATCATTTAAACAACAATTTTGAATTGATTGCTGATGTATGAGACATAAAGTATGATTGGAAAATGTAGCTTTAAATGACGACTTGCGCAATCATAATAACCAGATCCATACCAGGTTACATGATTATCTACTGGAAGTTCCATTTTGGATAACGACAAGTATTGTAGGACATAGATATGTTTTGCTTTGCTCTACAATTTAAAATCTTTTTGCTTTATCATAATAACCTTTCTCCAATTTATCCTTCAGAGATGAAGTTTTTTATGTATAATTTATAGTATGTTTGTAACCTATCCAGAAATCGATCTGTTCTCCAAAAGCAGATGCCAGGGTTTGTATAAGATTTTCTGTACAGCTTCATGCTGCCTGGAGAGAAATTTATCATATTTTGCCTGGAAAGTCTTCTTCTCTGTATCTTGGCAGTTATCCATTTGTTTAAATTATTTTTGCTCTTAAATATGCCATACAAATGTCCTTATCCCCTGGCTAGCCAAGATGCCCTGCTTCGACTTCAAAATCATGGTCACATGTGTAAATTCCTACTTTAAATATTGGCCAATAGGGGGTTCTGCAAATTTGGAAAACAAAAATATTACCTATTAGAAGTATATGTGAATTTTACTTTACACAGTATATCATTTAGGCCCACACAAACTCTGTATCTCCTGTTGTGGGTCCAACCATAAAATATTGATATTGAGGTTGATTAATTAAAGTGGATGTAAACCCACTCTCATCCTTTCTAAACTACTGCCATAGTGCTGATCTATGTAGTGCTGATCTACCTGTCAAATGTTTTCCCTCTGTCTGTTATAAGAACTGAAAAACTGCAGTTTCTGTGGGTGTATCTTTTGTCTGGAGCTTTGTGGGTGGAGTCGTGGTGTCAGTAGACTCCCCGCCCTCCTCTACACTCCCCTTGTCAACATGCATTTTTTCCTGTGTATTCCTTACACTAAATTCTGCTATGATCACTAACATCCAGTCAAAATCCAGAAAAGTAACCACATGACCCAAAAGGAGTGGGGGTGGGAATTAAAAAAATAATGTCTGTCTCCAGGCTAGTGCATGAAATATGTAAATAACCTGTCACTCACAGCAAGGGGGCGGAACGGACCAAGGTTTTTCTCTGTAAGTCCAATTTATTTCACTGAACAATAAAAGAGAATTGCTCAGAGCTGGATTAACTCTGTGTGGCAAGACTGGGCACAGATGATAGGAAATCTTATACTGTAGATTGTGAAAGTCTAGGCAAAAACTAACTAACTGTAATCCTACTTTATGCCACATTCTAAAACAAACCTATCTAGCCATGTAAAGCAAAAAATCGCTGTACTTGCCTGTTCCGCAGCAGTACTGGTTCAGTCTCCAGCGACGAAAGCTCTGCGCAGGAGAGAACTCATGACGGCTGTGAAATGCCTGGTAAGTGACATCACCCATAGAGTTACGGGGCTTCCGTTGTCGGCTGCCTATCCTCTGACAGCTCAGCCTGGACCAGGACCGGAGCAGTTGCAGAACAGATAAGTACAATGATTTTTGCTTTACAGGGATAGATAGATTAGTCTGAGAATGTGGCATGGAGTAGGATTAGAGTAAACCCCCGTACACACAATCGGATTTTCCGATGGGAATTGTGTGATGACAGCCTAAAATCCGACCATTTGTTCGCTCCGTCGGACAATTGTTGTCAGACTTTCCGCTGACAAATGTTGGATGGCAGGCTTATAAATTTTCCACGCACATCGGTCTGTTGTCAGATTTTCCTATTGTGTGTACACAAGTCCGTCAGAGAAAAGTCAAAAGTACAAACACGCATGTTTGGAATCAATGTTCACCAAACACGACATTAGCAGAAGGTTCCCAAAGGGTGGCGCTCAAGAGCTGAAATTTCATGTAGTATGTCACTACGTTCATGTTTGTTGGCTGACAATTGTGTGCCGTTTTTATGCAAGACAAGTTCTTGGCCAACGCCCTTCGGACAAAAGTCCTACGCTTTGTCTGCGGAAAATCTGATCATGTGTACGACCTTAAGGCTAGGTTCACCCTGCTGAGATACAATTTTGATCCAACTTTCAGTGTGAGTCTGTAATTCAACTTTGATAAGGTATGTATATTGTAAGGGGGCAAAATCACGCTGGAATCGCACCAAAGTTGGTTTTTGCCTAAACTTCCACTTTAAGATTCTCAACTGCTTTCGTAAATCAACCTAATTGTTTTTGTAATTACATCAAGAAACAGAGCCACTAAACCGTTTCCCAGATAAAATGAAATACTCCATTGTGAAATACAGCACACACTATTGAATCACTATACCAGTCAATTTAAATCCTAAACAAATGTAAAATTAATAAAAGACAATATCTAATCCCTTTATGAGCCTAGCAAGTTATACAGGAATTAAAATGGCTTCAGTGAAAATATCTCAGCTGTGTCCTTATTAAGCCATTTGCCAACTCATGCTAACATCTGTCACATCACATTCTTGAAAGTCAAAGATGTCTTCAGTAGAGGGGAGATTACAAAAGCAAAGGATCTCCTGCATACAGTATTATACAGGAGAAATAGATACTGATTCAGTTAGAGTCGGTTCACACTGGGGCGACTTGGGATCCGACTTGAGGTCGCCTCAAGTCGTCCCAAGTCGCGCTGTAGAGAAAAACAATGTTAGTGAATGGGAGCGGTGTTATTACACCCTACTCATGTCGCTCCGACTTCAGAAAAGGTTCCTGTAAGGCCCCATACACACGATCGGATATATCCGATGAAAACGGTCCGCGGACCATTTCCATCGGATATGTCCGATCGGGAGTTTGATCCGATGGCGTGTACACACCATCGGATCAAATTCCCCGCCGCCGGACGGCGCGATGACGCGGCGGTGACGTTGACGCCGCCGCGTCACCGCCACGTCACCGCACCAGGAAGTAAAACACTTCCGCGCATGCGCCGAATCCATTCGGCAGCGGCGCGGCGGTGGTGGGAGCCGACATGTCTGCTGGTAAGTGTACTAACCAGCAGACATGTCGGGCGGACAGATTCCCACCGGATAGATTTCAAAGCTTGCTTTGAAATCTGTCGGGTGGAGAAATCTGTCCGCTAGCCCATACACACGAGCGGAGATGTCTGCTGAAACGGTCCATCGGACCGTTTTCAGCGGACATATCCCCTCGTGTGTACGCGGCCTAAGACTTCAATCCGACTTGTCGCCTCAGAAGTCTGATCACTTGCTACTTTCCAGATAAGATAACATACATTTCTTAGGCAAACCCCTCCCTCCCCTCCCTCTCTCAGAGCTGATTGTTGTTTTATTGGCCACTGGAATGTCTCCTGTCTTGGAGATGACTTCAAGTCGTGTTGTAAATCTCCCCAGATCGCCCTGTGGTTCATGCTCAAGTCGTGTCTGGGTCGCCTCTGAAAGTCGCACTGGAAGTCGTGTCGCCCCAGTGTGAACCGACTCTTAGTGATCTAAAAGCAAAACAATGAAGACAACAGAAAAGGAAGAGATATATATATATATATATATATATATATATATATATATATATATATATATATATAAGCAGCATCAAAAAGAGAGAGAGAGAGACAAAATGATATAACTCCTTCTAAAATGAAGGGAATGAGTGTGAAAGAGTGAGGAAGAAAAATAAAAGAGGGGATAAAAAGAATGTGAGGAAAGAAGGTGATTAATTTAAAGTGCTTTGAAAGTCTTGTCCCCCCCCTAAAAATAACAAACATGTCAAATTAACCTACTGTGTGCATGGGGATTTGCACAGAGCAGCCCAGATACTCCCATTCTGGGGGTCCCTCTTCTGTGATCCTGTCCCCTCCCTCCCGTCGAGTGCCCCCACAGCAAGAAGCTTGCTATGGCGGGTCACAGCTCCCAGTGTCCATTCAGACACAGAGCTGCATCCTGGCCCTGCCCCCTGTCTCTCTTGATTGGCTGACTGACTTTGATTGACAGCAGTGGGAGCCAATGGTGCTGCTGCTGTGTCTCAGCCAATCAGGAGGGAGAGTTTTAGATGGCTGAAACACTTGTGGACATCGCTGGAGATAGATGAGGCTCAAGTAATTAGGGGGGTGCTATGGTAGATGCTATAACTTTCAATCAATATACCAGTGGCGGTGCGTCCATAGAGGGCGCTGGAGCGCCGCCCCTCTCGCTCTCGCACCACCACTGATTACTGTAACGGTCACCACCTTTTACGATCTTCCATCCACCCAAGACAGCTTATACGACAGTCCGACAATCCATGTAGACACGATCCATTCCCCAGAATTAAGACGAGACAAGCTCCGTTCTCTCTGATTCAAATGTATGAATGTTTTAATGGTAAACTCAGCTGGTTCTTATACAGCTACAAACATGTCACAGTTAATCACAGGGACAATGAAACTCTCCACCCCCCCTAACATCACACAATGAACTTCAATCACATTCTCTTAGATAATGACATTCAGTTGAGGTAATTATCCCCCAGACGTTCCGACTCTGCCAATAAGTGATTCACCTGTAGAATACACATTCCTATGTCAGACGGTCTGTCTCTGACTATAAGATATTCACACCTGATCATCAATAGGCTTTAAACAGTGTTATTAGCATCATACAACGGAATGTCTTTCAGGAGCCAGCCTCAATTAACACCTCAAAGGCATGTGTCCCCACCTTGAATGAAACATTGACCTCTACAGCTTGTAATATGTCCAGATCTTCTGCAAAACATGAATTATCATTTATCAGTCACCCTGTGCCCAAAAGGGGCACGGGTGACCTTAGACCCAAGAGTCCTTAGTGACGCTGGCACAGGAGTACCCCCCATCCCTCAAAAGTCTCTGGGCGTCACGGATCATTCCGTTACAATTACAATACATAGATGCATGCATTGCATGCATCTATGTATTGTTTCCGCTGCCGCCCACTATTCAGATGGCCGGCCGGATGATGAGCGACGGCCATCTGACTAACGGCAGCTGGTTGGCTGTGTGGAAGTGCCTATCAGAGCCAGCAGCATCAAGGGACCTGGAAGGAGGATGGCCGACCCCAGAAAGGTAAGTGCCGGTCAGGGGGAGGGGCATTTTACAGAGCACAGCCGCGACAATTGGCACAGTGACAGTGGCCTCAATGGGCACAGTGGCGACAATGGGCACAGTGGCATCAATTGGCACAGTGGTGACATTTGGCACAGTGACAGTGGCATCGATTGGCACAGTGGCAACAATGTGCACAGTGGCGACAATTAAAGGGCACAGTGGCATCAATTGGCAAAGTGGCGACAATTAAAGGGCACAGTGGCGACAATTGGCACAGTGGCGACAATTGATGGGCACAGTGTCTGTGTTTGATGGCATGGCACAGTGGCTGCTTTGATGGCATGGCACAGTGGTGACAATTGATGGCACAGTGGCTGCGTTTGTTGGCATGGCACAGTGGTGACAATTGATGGCACAGTGGCTGCGTTTGATGGCATGGCACAGTGGTGACAATTAATGGCACAGTGAGGCTGCAATTTAAATTTTTTTTGAGCACCAGCCGCCACTGCAATATACGCTTATTGTGATTTTTTTTTTTCTTTACCAAAAATATGTAAAAGAATACATATCGGCCTAAACTAAGGAAAAAAATAAATAAATTGGGATATTTATAATGGTAAAAAGTAAAAAAAGCCTTTTTTGGTTTATAAGCGCAAAAAATAAAAACCGTAGAGGAGATCAAATACCACCAAAAGAAAGCTCTATTTGTGGGGGAAAAAATATCTAAATTTGGATACAATGTAACAAGACCGCACAATTGTCATTCAAAATGTTACAGCGCTAAAAGCTGAAAATTGGCCTGGGCAGGAAATGCCCTGTATTGAAGTGGTTAAATAAAATGTTTTTTTTCCGCATTTGTAATTTTACATACTGTCACCAGTGAAGTACAGCATCATCATATGACTGGCGTGGCAGCGATCAGGGATACTTATTGGTGACAGTGTGGCTGATTTACTAAAACTGGAGAGTGCAAAATCTGGTGGAGCTGTGCATTGAAACCAATCAGCTTCCAAATTCAGCTTGTTTAATTAAGCTTTGACAAAAAAATGGAAGCTGATTGATTTCAATGCAGAGCTACACCAGATTTTGCACTCTCCAGTTTTAGTGGGACCCCTTTCACACTGGGGTCACCCGTGCATTTGTGGTGGGGCGTCGCTGTTTAAGCGGCGCTTTTCAGCCATTATCGGGGCGCTTTTAACCCAAAAAGGGGTTTAAAAACTCCCGTGGTGCGGTGCTGCCCATTCATTGCTGTATACAGCGCTCCCAAACCGCCCCTAAGATGATACTTGCAGGACTTTTCCTAATGTCCTGCGAGGGCACTGCTCAGGTGTGAAAGCAACCATTGCAGAGAATGGGAGGCAGTTTTCAGGCGCTTTACAGGCACTATTTCTAGCACTAAGGCCCCTTTCACATTGAGGCGTGGAGCCGCGGTGACGGTATAGCCGTGCTATTTGTAGCGCCGCTATACCGTCGTGTTTACCGCGATATTCGGGCGCTAGCGGTGAGGTTTTAACCCCCGCTAGCGGCCGAAAAAGGGTTAATAGCGCTATTACCGCGGTTTCCCATTGATTCCAATGGGAAGGCGCGCTATAGGAGCGGTGAACACACCACTCCTATACCGCGGTAAAGATGTGGCTAGCAGGACTTTTGGAGCGTTCCTGCTAGCGCACCGCTTCAGTGTGAAAGCCTTCGGGCTTTCACATTGAACACTACAGGGCATGATTTTTCATGCGGTATAGCAGCGCTATTTTTAGCGCTGTACCGCATGAAAAACGCCTCAATGTGAAAGGGGCCTAACATGCCTGAAAACTACCTCAGTGTGAAAGGGCTCTAAATCAATCTCATCATGTAAAAATAATTAATGAATACATTTTAACCACTTGACCACTGGGCACTTAAACCCCCTTCCTAACCAGACCAATTTTCAGCTTTCGGTGCTCTCACAATTTGAATGACAATTACTCAGTCATATAACATTGTACCCATTTGAAATTTTTGTCCTTTTTTTCACACAAATAGAGCTTTCTTTTGGTGGTATTTGATCACCTCTGGGTTTTTTATTTTTTGCGCTATAAAAGAAAAATGACTGAAAATTCTGTAAAAAAAACAAAAAACATCTTGTTTCTGTCATATTAGCGGGTTATTTCTCACACACAGCATATGCATACCACAAATTACACCCCAAAACACATTCTGCTATTCCTCCCGAGTATTGCGATACCCATGTGTGGGACTTTTACACAGCGTGGCCACATACAGAGGCCCAACATGCAGGGAACGCCATCAGGCGTTCTGGAACACCCAGACCAATTCTGACATTTCCTTTCCTACATGGAAAAATCATCATTTATTTGCTAGAAAATTACATAGAACCCCAAAACATTATATATGCTTTTTTTAGCAAAGACCCTAGAGAATACAATGGCGGTGGTTACAACTTTTTATCTTGCATGGTATTTTCGTAAGAAATTTTTTGAACGCGTGTTTTAAAAAAAATAAGTTTTGTGCTAAAAAAAACAAAACAGTAAAGTTAGCCCAATTTGTTTTCCTAACGTGAAAGATGACGTTACGCCAAGTAAATAGATACCCAACATGTCACACTTCAAAATTGCGCACACTCGTGGAATGGCGCCAAACTTCGCTACTTAAAAATCCCCATAGGCGACGCTTTAATTACTTTTATTGGTTACACGTTTTTAGTTACAGAGGAGGTCTAGGGCCAAAATGATTGCTCTCGCTCTAACGTTCGCAGAGATACCTCACATGTGTAGCTTGAACACCGTTTTCATATGTGGGCGGGACTTACGTATGCGTTCGCTTCTGCATGCGAGCACACGGGGACAGGGGTGCTTTAAAAAAATGGGTATTGTAGAGTATCGCGCAGGGTATTTTAGAGTATCGCGCAGGGTATTGTAGAGTATCGCGCAGGGTACTGCAGGGTATTGGGGTACTGCAGGGTACTGGGGTACTGTAGGGTATCGCGCAGGGTATTGGCGTATTGCAGAGTATCGCGCAGAGTATTGGGGTATTGCAGAGTATCGCGCAGGGTATTGGGGTACTGCAGGGTATTGGGGTATTGCAGAGTACTGGGGTATTGCAGAGCTGGAATGGATGGAGGGATGGCTGGATCTGTGACTGCATTTGTCACAGATCCAGCCACAGCGCAGCTGCTGACACCCCGCTCCCCCCCCTTCTCCTCTCACACTGTACCAAACGGTACAGAGAGGAGACTCAGGAGAGGGAGGAACCGGCGTCATCAAATGACGGCGGTTTGTTTACAAGTGACGGCGCGATCATGTGGTAAACGGCCGATATCAGTGGCAATTTACCGTGATCCGTGATGCGCCTGGTCTTCTAGACCCGGCGAACACAGACACTTCGAGCGCGTTCCAGGGGACGCGCAATCGCGGAAGTGAAGGACGACGTCCCAGGGACGTCGTCCCAAAATAACTCCACCGCGCCGTAGCAGTAAAATGCCTATGGCGCGGTGGGAAAGAGGTTAATAAAAAAATATATATATATATATATTTTTTTATTTTTTTACATCCTGTCATCAGAGTAGTTCATTGTTACCAGTGGCCGCTGGTGCTGAAGGATTTTTTTTGGGGGGGGGGGGGTGTGGGGACTGGACTGTCCACCACCACAGCTTTTGTCTTCACCCGGTCTTCTTTCCAGTCTTCTTTCTGGGTCTTGAATGACCGGGAAGTCGGGAGCTGATGCCGATTCACTGGACAATATAAAACTGACCAATTGGGGCCTTGGGATGGGGCGATGGACCTGGTAGAAACCTATTAGTCTGGCGCCCCGAACAGTGCACGGCCACATAGATTGGGTTTCCTAATTTGTTTACATTGTTACCATGTGATCACTATGACCAATTATGGCGATCACGTGATACCCAGTTACCATTATCCAGTGGGTGCACATCATGCTCCCAAACCGCAGCAGGATTAATCATGTATGTATATGTGTATGTACAGTATGTGTGTGTGTGTATATATATATATATATATATATATATATATATATTGTGTGTGTGTGTGTGTGTGTGTAGCGCTACCCCCTCAGGAGCCGCTGATTGATTGTGGGATCGGCATATTAAGTTACCTCTGTATGTTGTCTAGTGGTGATTGCAGTGAGCAGAGCAATAAGAGAATGTCCAAACCTGCTGCTGAAGCTTTCTGAATGCTTTATTTCCTGGTCCAACACGACCAACATCAACATGAGGTAGATAGAAAAGGTTGATGAAAGGAGAGAACGTTGCAGTATCAGGCTTTGGATGAAAAGAAAGCAGTCCTGCTTTCCGTAGTAGAACAGTTCGTCACCACTCCAGCCGGAGTGGGCAGAGTGCCTCCGGACAGACTTCTGGGAGGAACAAGTCTCTCTCACTGACTTGGCTCTAGTTTAATTTAGCATTTTAAGATGAAGACCTCTGCCACAGGCCCAATGTTGGACTATAGAACGAATCCTCCCAGAAAGTTCTCTTTTAAGTAGGGGTCACCAGCTGACAGTCTATGGTTATCTGTCAGTTCCTGGCAACCAGATCCCCGATGGTTCGTTCAAGCCCTTTTGGATCACCTGCCTCCGGGGTTCTCCTCAAGCCGAACGCACACAGCTTAGGCTCTCTTCAGTAGAAATGGAGCCCCCAGCAAGTCACTAGGGCCCCTTTCAGCATCAGCAGGGATCTCTGCATAGCATGCGACCCTGGCCTGGTAAGCCAGGTGCCGAACCTGGAACCAGCGAAGAACCCTGAGAGAATGGCGTCTGCCACAGGTATACCCTCCCCCAGCATGCTCCACGAGGGAAAAATCCTCCAATTGGCTGCTGGGGAAAAGTGTCTCTGCCTGAATCCCTCTGGCGCCACCTGCCACCCAGAGATGGAACTACATCTCTGGAGCACAGAGCCCAATTTAGCAAAATTAGGAGTGGGAGCAACATAACTCTCCCACCCTCCCACTAACTTTAGCGTAGCGCCTTTTCTAAAAGAAAGGGGGCGCTACATATATATACATGACTGAGCCTGCCTGTGCCGCCCCACCACAGTATATCTGCAGGAATAGGGCGTCAAGTGGTTAAGAATAAAGAGAATCCCCAGTTTGTGTACAAAAGGAAGAAAAGTGTCTTAAGTTGTCATTTGCTGGCAATTTAACCCCTTCCCGCCAACTGTACACATATATATTTGGCCTTGGGGAAGTGGGTCTTAATCTGTGGGGGCACATGCATGTATACTTGTGTTTGTGTTGAGACCCCCGGATCCAGTACTATTGATCTGGGACTAGGAGGCTTGTTTCCCTATCATCTGATTGCCGTGATAACCTCTGAAGGCTATTAGAGTTTTCAGTCACAGTATGGCCCATCATGTTTTCTCCTCTTCAATGGAGAAAAATATACATAGCATCATGGTCAGGTCATGTTAGGGTCCTTTCACATGGAGCGGACCGTTTTTCGATCCGCCCTGTGTGTGTCCGTCGGCTCAGCGGGATGTTACTCGTAACCACGCCCCCTAACAGTTAGAATCACTCCCTAGGACACACTAAACCCCTTCCTAGCCCGATTATGGTTAACCCCTTCACTACCAGTCACATTCACACAGTAATCCGTGCATTTTTATAGCACTGATCGTTTTATAAATGTGAATGGTCCCAAAATAGCGCCAAAATTGTCCGATGTGTCCACCATAATGTCGCAGTCACGATAAAAATCGTTGACTGCCACCATTATTAGTAAAAATATTAATACAAATGCCATAAAACTATCCCCTATATTGTAGATGCCTTTAACTTTTGCGCATACCAATCAATAAACGCTTATTGCGATTATTGTAGAAGAATACATATCGGCCTAAACTGAGGAAAAAAAATGTTTTTTTTTTTATAGATTTTTTTGGGGATATTTATTATACCAAAAGTAAAAAATATAGCTTTTTTTTTTTCAAAATTGTTGCTCTATTTTTGTTTGTAGCGCAAAAAATAAAAAACGCAGAGGTGATCAAATACCACCAAAAGAAAGCTCTATTTGTGGGGAAAAAAGGACGCACATTTTATTTGGGTACAGTTTGCACGGCTGCGCAATTGTCAGTTAAAGTAATGCAGTGCCATATTACAAAAAAATTGCCTGGTCAGAAAGCGACGCAGTGCTGAATCTTAAAAAGTGCTCTGGTCTTTGGCCAGCCAAATGGTTCAGGGCTTAAGTGGTTAATAACCAAATGGGTACACTTTAAATGTATGTTTATATATGACTAGTATCACTTTGTGGGACTGTAAATTGTTAATCTATACAGAATATGTCGCAGATTATGGGCCAGATTCACAGAGCGATTACGCCTGCGCAACTGGTGTTGCGCGTGCGTAAGTCTAAATGTGCGCGTGCGTTTAGATGCGCGCGATTCTGAAAACGAATTACGCCAGAAATCAACTTTTTTTTGTCCGGCGTAATTTCGTTAGACAGACGCATCCGTCCGCGCAAAAATGCGCTAGACACACCATTGATTTGCTAGTCAAATATGCTAATGAGGGAGTTGCGGGGATCCACAAAAAAGCGCAGTTGCTGCGCAGGCTACGCGATGTGCGCAACAGCAAAATGTCCTGTCTAAAGTTAGAGCACCTAAAAGCTGGTCTAAAAAATGAAAAAAAGTCTACTTGTCAGATAAAGCAACACTGTTAGTGAGGAGTTCAGCAGTCACACGTGTTGCCCAACAATCTGTATGCCAACATGCCAGGGGCATCGTCGCGCATAGCTATACTACTGACTTTAGATGAACAAAGAAGGATGAGGGCACGGAGGATGGCACTAAGGAGGGCACGGGAGATGTTTTTTTTTTTTTTTATTTGCTTATATAAAATTTACAATTTAAATTAATCTAATACAATATTCTTATCTGATACAAGCCCCTCACTCTTCACTTGATATATCACACATGCATAGACATCTTTGGCATGAGTGATTATGAGGTGTCTCGCATCTTCAGATTCACCCCTCATGCCATCATGGAATTACCACAACCTTGCAGGAGGACATCACCAGCCCAACACATGGCACCACCCATGACACCCATGACAGCTACATATACAATCAGAGCCCCATCCCCACAGATTTCGAACAGAACATGTATGGGGACAGCTGGCTGGTTGGTGAGTGACATGGGTGGCAGGCATGACTATCCCCTCCCGTGATGCACACCTCACAAGTGGCACATGCATGACTAACATCCTCCTGTCTTTTCCCTTCAAGGTGACTCTGCATATGCACTGGTACCCCATCTCATGACCCCATCTCATGGCAGCTCACATTATGCATCTTTGCACGTTAAACACACACATTAATCATGGCACAATGAGAATGCATGCATGCACACCACTGTGGTCCCTAGCACACACACCCCACATCCTCATCACATTGGATTGGCACCAGTCCACCATGCAGGACTTGTGAGCTGCAACGCCACGTCAAGGCTCCAATTATGTCACTGTACATTCATACACCATTCACACGGACCTGGGGATCACTTCTCCACCACAAATGAGGGTGACACCCCTTTTCCCGCAGGAATATCACCCCCACATTCCAAAATCATACACAAACAGAACCAAAAAAATTAAATAAATGACGAGCAAAAAAAACAATGCCCAGCAAAAATATAATTTAAACAAAATAACAACAAAGAAAACACATAAAAGACAAAAATCACTCTGCAAAACAGTCCTTAAATATCTCAAAGACACGTCACAAACAAACAAAAGCAACTTGCTGTAGAGGGAGGGATACAAAGGGATGTATTTTTGCAAAGGACGTGCATTTGTGTGTGTCTATTTATGCTGTCTGCGTAGTTCATAAAGTTGCCCTAGTCCATTTCCAATTTCACTGATTGCGCCGCTCCCGAGTTGTGAGCATGCGCACATCGGAGCTGACCATGGTCTCCTTCAAGCGCGCATGCGCGAGCCGGCCGGCCCTTCATTTGCATGGGGTCACGGCTCATTTCAATGTAACACGCCCACGTCCCTCCCAATTTGTATTACTCCTCCTTACGCCTCTGGAAAAAATCTTACGCTTGCGCAATTTCCTGCGCAAAAGCTACGTGAATCGGGGGATTACGCGGCTAGATGGCGCAAGTCTAACGTAATGGCGGTGCGCTACGCCGGACCGATAATGCGCCGATGTACGTGAATCTGGGCCTATATTTCCATGTATCTAAACCCACTAGATATAAAACAGCTTATATTACCCTTCACTTATTTTTTTATTTTTTTATTTTTATTTTTATTTGCACTTAGTCTTAAAATGTTAGCTATGCATCATTTAATCTTGAAAATGCCCATCTATTTTTATCTTTTAATCTATTTTCTCTATATTGTACTATAACTCTCCTCTTGCTTATATTTTCGTTAGTTGAAATCAATGAAATGTGCTTGAAAAGGGTTTTTGCCATATTTTATGGATTTTTCAAAAGATATAGGGCCAGATTCATGAAGAGTTAGGCTGGCGGAACTGTCACTTTAAGCCGGTGTTTCTGTTTTCTATAACCAGAAAACAAGAAACGCCGGGTTGGAGTTCCGATGCGATCGGCGTAATTGAATTTCGCCATCGCATCGTTACTTCAACTTAAAAATGGCGCCGGGGGCGTTCCCGCCGATTTACGCTCAAAAAATATGTTAATGAGCGGGAATCGGCAATTCACGATCTTTTTTGGGCGCGACGCAGTGACTTTACGACGTTCCTGGAAGCGATACGCGGCGTATAGATAAAGCAGCCCCCTAGTGGAGTATCCTATGTTAAGTATAGGCGTCGTCATCGCGTCGGAAAAAAAACAAATCGCGTCGCTTGCGTAAAACATTCATGAATGGGAATGTGACGTCATTGACGTTCACTGACAGAATTTGGAGCATGCGCACTGGGATGCATTGACACTCGACGCATGCGCAGTACGTTCGCCGCGGGATCGCGCATAGTTAGAATACTACACGCCCCGTACCCACCCAATTTGAATTCCGCTGGCTCATTTGCGATGCGCTGCCGCAACTTTAGGAGCAAGTGCTTCCTGAATAACAGCACTTGCTCCTAAAATTTCGGCAGAGTAACGCAAATGAGAAGCGTTACTCCAGAGCAAAGATGCTCTGATCTACCTGAATCTGGCCCATAGTGAAACAGTGACATGTGTGAACACTGTAAAATAATGCCAGATTAACAGTAAATGATTAAAATTAGCACAAATACATTTTTATTGGTGAATATAAAAAAAAAACTATGTTTTTATATCCAGAGGGTTAAGATGTAGGGAAATATGATGCATACCATATTCTATACTGAAGGATGTCAAAAAAATAATAATCTTCAGCTATTGCATTCTGCTATGTCTCACATTTGGAGGACAGCCTTTCTGTTAGCAGGCATGAATTATAATGGTCAGATCTAATTCCAATATGTGCAAAGAGTTATTGTTTCCACATTTTTTGTTGCACACAATATTCAAAAGCTTGGTGTACAGATGTTTGTGAGATGTCCCCTTATAAAAGTCAAACGCGGTAGCGATAGTTAACAAAACAGGACATGCAATAATAAAGGTAGCTAAATGAGGACATAAACAAAATTGAATTTGTTTCATCTATTTTTACATAAAGACCTATGCATATTAAAGTGCGAAACACAAATGAGGGCAGTAAAACAGGGTTACTGGCGTTAGTTCAATTTTCTATGTAAAGTATATGTAAAGGGATTTTTTTTTTTAGCTCTGGATAAAGAAGTATCATGCCCCGTACACAAAAAAGGAAATTGCGACAGCAAAAGTCCGATGTTAGATTTTGAGCAGAAATTCTGACCATGTGTATGCTCCATCGGACTTTTGATTGTCGTAATTTCTGTCAACAAAAGATTGAGAGCCGGTTCTCAATTTTCAAAATTCCGACATGCAAAATTCCGACGAATGCTCAAACAATTCGACGCATGCTCGGAAGCATTGAACTTAATTTTCTCGGCTCGTCGTAGTGTTGTATGTCACCACGTTCTTGACGGTCAAAAGTTCAGAGAATATTGTGTGACCGTGTGTATGCAAGCCAAGCTTGAGCGGAATTCCGTCAGAAAAACCATCCAAGGTTTTTCAGACGGAAAATCCGATCGAGTGTACGTGGCATTAGATCTTCTTTCAAGTTTATTGTGATTAGTGTCACCAGTGGGGACCCCCAGCCACCACCCCACCCTTTCTCATTTGTCCATGATACCATTATCACAGACAGCAGGGTTGCCAACTTTCAGTAAATTTATGAACAGTTTGTAAAATCCGTACTTTTTGCATCTGTACTTGAATGTCCATTGCCGACATCTAAGCTGCATGTCTGTAACTGACATTCATGGACAAATGCAACAATTATGGATTTTACAAACTGTTGGCAACCCTGAGGCGGCGTACACACGTACGAGAACCTCGTCGGGCTAAACCCATCGTTCTGCCCGACGAGGTTCTCGGCCGGCCGCCGAGTTCGTCGACCAGCCTGTCGAAAAAGGCATCGAGCCATTAGTCCCGATGGCCCGTCGAGGAAATAGAGAACCTGCTCTCTATTTTGGCTCTGCGCCTCGCTCGACAGTTTGCTCGGCGAATACGTACACACGATTGAGCTTCTCGGCAGAATATGGATCCCAGCGAGCTTCTCGCTGGATTCTGCCGAGAAGCTCGGTCGTGTGTACGGGGCCTGACAGACAGAAAGTAATGGGAAATTCAAAATTTTAAAAACATTTACAGCAAGAAGCTAGGATACGTCATTCAATGCAAACAAGACTGGAATTACCCTCAATTTGAAGAGACTTCCTCTCATTTTCTCCCCACTGGGACACAGACAAAAAAAAAAAAAAACCTGAAGCCTCGTACACACGACCAGGAAAACTGCCAAGAGAGCTTTTGGCCATGTGTATGCTTCCTCGCAGTGTTCCCGACAAGAAAACTGCCAGGAATCCCGGCAGGAAAATAGAGAATCTGCTCTCTATTTTCCCGCCGGGATTCCCTGCCGGTTTTAAACCCGGCAGTTTTCCTATGGGGAAACACTCAGGCCGCGTACACACGGCAGGGAACCTCGACGGGCAGAACACATCGTTCCGCCCGTCGAGGTTCCCTGCCGGCCGTCGAAATCGGCGACCCGCCCGTCGGGAATGGCAACCAGCCATTCTTCCAGGCGGGCCGTCAAGCAAATAGAGAGCGTGCTCTCTATTTCTGCTCGACGGGCTTCCCGACGGGAAGCTCGCCGAGAGCGTACACACGGCCGAGGTCCTCGCTGGAATGCAGCTTCCAGCGAGGTTCTCGCTGGTTTCCAGCGAGAACCTCGGTCGTGTGTACACGGCCTTAGAGGGAACCTACACGCGGCCGGGATCCCCGGCCAAAGCTCTCCCCACAGTTTTCCCGACAGGAAACCCAGCCTTGTGTACACTCGGTTCTCTCTGCTCAGTGGAGGGGAGAAAGCATCACGTTTGGAGGAGAGCAGATTGACTTTGACAGGACTATGTTTTCTCCCATATTTTTTTTTTTTACAGAATTGTTATTCATTGATGTGCTTTATACTCTGTGACTGTAAGGCAGTTTTTTTGTTTTCTAACTATGGCACTCATACCACTGCTGGTTTCTCCTGTGTAAGCGCTACATATCTGGATACTTAAAGTCATGATTTTTTCAAACTAGTTCTACAGTATCAACTATACCATGGCTCTGCTTTTTATTTTTTTGTGGAAAGTTTCTTACCATTTTATTTGCCTGGCATACTCCTCATTCTCCACTGATGTACCTCACAGCTACTAGTGTTGGCCGAGCAGTCCCATTATAGCTGGTCACATGCTCTGTTCTGTGTGTTCTACAAATCCCATAGAGCAGGGGTGGCAAACTCAAATTCATCGGGGGCCGCATCAACAGTTTGGTTGCCCTCAAAGGGCCGGTTGTATCTGCGCTCACACTAGTGGCGTAGCGTGGGTTGTCAGTGCCTGGGGTAATTTGCTCCCCCCCCTGACTCGCAGACTTACCTATTTACAGCTAGCTCCAGTCTGGTTACATGATCCCCTGTGTGAGCCAGCGGTGGCTGCAGGGGAGAGGAGAGCGTGCTCGTCAATGACTGGTAAAGCCCGGAGTGTTGACATCAAATATAGATTCCTGTTGGTGCTCCTTCCTCTCCCCTGCATACACCACTGGCTCACACTGGGAATAACACGACCGGACAACCTGAAAATAGGGGTTTACATCTTTTCTACACAGGTTAGCCATCATAGGCATTAGGAGTGGGATTTTATAATATTTCAGTTAATGGGAGCTACACATCATATTCACACTATAATACTTGTTGCAGCACTGTGCAGCTATATATATATATATATATATATATATATATATATATATATATATATTGGTATATCTATATATAAACCAAAATATATATATATAGAAAAGATTCAAAAAGGTTAAAAAAAAAAAACCCTAATGGGTATTGATCCCAAGTGCACGGTGCTGCAACAAGTATTATAGTGTGAATATGACGTGTGTAGTTTCCATTAACTGAAATATTATAAAATAACCTACTGGGTAGTGAGTCCCAATCACCGGTGCTGCAAGAAACCTTAAGCTCATTGTGCAAATAAAGCAAATACATAAAGTACAGAAAATTTCATAAAACAATTCAGAAAATTTCATAATTCTACGATGGCCCTACTCCTGCGTAGTGAATCCAAATCACCAGTGCTGCAAGAACACACAATTGTGCAAATATATAAATAAAAAAACTAATTCCATATAACAATTAATAAAAAAACATCCAAAAAACAACATGGCTGTGAATGAACATTTTATTAATAATTAGTTTGCTTATTTATTTATATATTTGTACGATTGTGTTTTTTTTTTTGCAGCAATGGTGATTTGTATTCACTGAGACATTGATCGCAGAGACAGTGGAACTGAGGGAAAGGGGGAGGAGGGGGAGGCTGAGAGATAACAAGAGAGACTGCTAGAAGACCTACCTTCCATGGCAGCGTGTCTCCTTTGATGCTTCCAGCAGCTCCCTGGCAGCGTGCCCGTCCTCTGGGTCCCCAGTCACCATGTTCCCCGGGACTACATTTCACTGCAAAGAGGAAGTCCATGCTCTGGAGGCATTGGAGATGCTGTGCCCGCCGCTTCTCACCTCTCGGGGGGGGGGGGGGGGTCGGGGGGAGAGGTCAAGGAGGAGGCGGCTGTGGTTGAGATATTCTCCCAACTTCCGGGGCTCTCAGGCCTATCTGTCCTCGGCTCGGCCCCTCGCTGGTTACCAGCATTAGAGAGAACCCCCTGCTGACGGGGCCCGCTCCGCGGGCCACATGACAAGGCCTGGCGGGCCGGATTCGGCCCGCGGGCCTTGTGTTTGCCACCCCTGCCATAGAGCATGAAGGTGTCCATTTCATGGGCGAGCAGGAAAGGGTGGCTACATTCACATAGGCAAGAGGGGCATGGAGAATAAACATAGCCAAAAGAGATGAAACAAAAGAAATAGAGAGCGATAGAAGGTACATTCTACTTATATTTAGACATATTGAAATTATTTTATTTAAAAAAAAAAATTGAATTTAGTGTCTTTTTAATCACTTGCCGACCGCCGCATTGTGGACGAGCGTGCGCCGCCGCCAGCACGAGCACGCACCCACCACAAGCTCAGTGAGCCCGATTGCAGGTCCCGCGGACTCGATCACCGTGGAGATACCTGCGATCATCTCACGGTGAGGAAGAATGGGGAGATGCTGATGTAAACAAGCATCTTCCCGCTCTGCCTAGTGACAATGACACTAATCACCGCTTCCTGTAATCGGTAGCGGTGATCACTGTCTTGTCACACACAGCCCATCCCCCCTATAGTAAGAATCACTCACTAGGGAACACTTAACCCCTACAGTGCCACCTAGTGGTTAACCCCTTCACTGCCTGTCTCATTTTTACAGTAATCGGTGCATTTTTTTTTGCACTGATCGCTGTAAAAATGACAATGGTCCCAAAATTGTGTCAAATGTGTCCGCCATAATGTCGCAGTCATAATAACAATTGCTAATCACCGCCATTCCTAGTAAAAAAAAAATGTTTTAATAATAATAAAAATGCCATAAAACTACCCCCTTGTAGACGCTAAAATCAATAAACGCTTATTGTGATTTTTTTACCAAAAATATGTAGAATACGTATTGGTCTAAACTGAGGAAAACATTTTTGTTTTTTTTATATATATATTTTTGGGGATATTTATTATAGCGAAAAGTAAAAAAAATATTGAAGTTTTCTTAAAATTGTCGCTCTATTTTTGTTTATAGCGCAAAAAATAAAAACCGCAGAGGTGATCAAATACCACCAAAAGAAAGCTCTATTTGTGGGAAAAAAGGGACGTCAATTTTGTTTGGGAGTAACGTCGCACGGGGCTTAAGTGGCTAATTATGCTGGACTGTATATTATCTTTAGCAGCTACCTAAAGTTTATAGACTGAAGGGTGGACTTTATTCCTATATTTTTTGCAGTTTACCAGCTTTTCTTTTTCTTTACCGATTTAAGGTTCTAATACACTGGCTCAGGTGTCTCCAAACTTTCTAGACAAAGGACCAGTTACTGTCCTTCAGACTTAAGGGAGGCCAGACTGTGCGTATTGGGATTAGAAAAGGCCCTGATGTCAGTGGGAATAAACAATGTCCCATCTTTGGTGTCAGTGGGAGGAACATTGCCACATTGTTAGGCCTCATGTACAGTACACTGCTGCTGATAAATGGATGTTTAGGAGCAGTTGGGCATTTTTTTCAGCAGCCCCTGAACTGCCCTCTGTTATCTTATCTGTACATGTACGCTGAGTAGTTTAGAGTCGTTTAGAGGCTGTTGTGTTTAGTAGCAAAAAATTGCGTTTAGGATGGATGTTTATTGCTATTTGAAACACCAAATGCTTGTAACAGTGCACAAATGCGTCTAAATGTTGTAAATCGCATTTATAAGCGCTTTTGTTTATAGGCGTTTCTAATGGGGAAACATTTCTGACCATTTGCAATATGCAAATGAGAGGGTGTATTGTTCTAAAAAATCTGTTATCTGTACAAAATGCCTCTGATCGCAAATGCTCATTAACGCCACAAAACTGACATTTTTAAACGTTGGTTACTAGCTGTCAAGTCGCTGTAAATCTGAGGGGTAGATGAGGGGAAGCTCTGCTGATTTTATTATCCAATCATGTGCAAGCTAAAATACTATTTTTAATTTTCCTTGCATGTCCCCCTCAGATCTACAGCGACTGCACTTTCAGTGCAATTTCAAGTGCACTTTGCACTTGTAGTTTGCACTTGTAGTGCAAAGTGGATTTGCCTTTCGTAAATAACCCCCTAAGTGTCATTGGGAGGAACTGTTCCACCATCTTTGGTAAAAGAAAAAGATGGAGGGCGCACCGACCTAGTGTGATACTGCTAAATGAATTTTTATTAAAATATTAAAATCAATCATTATACTCACAATGTGGAGTTAAAATCAGGCTTAAAAAGACAGTACAGCAAAAATCCAACAGCCAAAACACCATCTTTGGTGTCATTGGGAGTAATTATGTCCCATTGCTCGTATTAGTAGATGAAAATAGTGCCCCAGAGAAGGATATAGCAAGCAAAGGGTCGCATCTGGCCTCTGGGCTTCAGTTTGGAGAACCACTGCACTGGCACTATGGCTGCTCCGTGCGCTTCTTTTTTATAGTAAGAGGAATGGCCTATTCAAAGCCCCCATTATTGTCCTTTCTAAGCTTTTAGCCATAGTTTAAAAGCATACAGTGCACAAGGATTTTACAAGAATTATTGGAAAGATTCACCTCAAACCCATGGAAGTAGAAAACACAATTTACATCCTTACTAATGAAAGTTTTGTGTTGGCTAAATGTGCACCACACAAATGTGTTATGGTGCTGCTGTGATTGGTGGCCATTGTGAAAGATGGAGTATACCTTATGCCGCGTACACACGATCACTTTTTGTGATAAAAAAAAACGTCATTTTATCTCACGAAACAAAACAACCTTTTTCAAACTTCATTTTCAAAAACGACATTGCATACACACCATCGTTTTCCCACAATGCTCTTGCAAAGCGCGGTTACGTAAGACACTTTTGACGGCAATTGAAGCTCCCATCTCATAACTTGCTTCTAAGCATGCGCGGTTTAAAAACGTAAGATCACTTTTGACGGACACTCTCGTTCCATTCATGAAGCTCCGCCATCTGTCACTTTAACTCTGTTTTCTATCTAAGCATGCGCGGGTTACTTTTAAAAACGTCGTTTTAAACAACGTTTTGCCCACACACCATCACTTTTTATGACACAAAAAACTACATTTTGCAAAAATCGACACAGTAAAAAAAATCAAGCATGAATTTGCTCATTTGCAATTTTTTTTTGGTTGTTTTTTTGAAGACATAAAACGTTTTGCCCACACATGATCATTTTAAATGAGGTTTTTTAAAACGTAATTTTTTTTCATCACAAAAAGTGATCGTGTGTACGCGGCATTAGAGGTCAGACCTTGTAATTTATTACATTTCCATAGAATGCATTAAGGTAAAAAAACTTAAAGCAGAGTTTCACCCAAATAACATTTATATCAGACCAACTTCTTTATACTTCTAACATGTACAGTCTACAATTTTTTTTTTTTTAGGTTGTACATACCTTCTAATCTATATTTGCAATACGGCTTCCAGGTACTTCTCCCCACGGGAGTAGGTGTTTCTATGCTGAGGAGGCATGTCACCTGGGAGGTTGCCCAGATGATTGACATCCTTTCAGAAAAAGTTCCCCCCGGCGGATAAGGCCCCGCCCCCCGCATTGTGTAGGCGCGTCACGAGTCACGGCGTTTCCGAAAGAAGCCGAACATGAAGAAGCTGCGAGTCGGCTCTATACGGCGCCTGCGCACCGACTAGGAGCCGTGTAGAGCTGACTGCGCAGGTGCCTTATAGAGCTTCTTCATGTTCGGCTTCTTTCGGAAACGTCGTGACTCGTGACGCGCCTATGCAATACGGGGGGCGGGGCCTTATCCGCCGGGGGAAACTTTTTCCGAAAGGACGTCAATCATCTGGGCGACTTCGCAGATGACATGCCTCCTCAGCATAGAAACGCCGTAAGCCGTATTGCAAATATAGATTAGAAGGTATGTACAGCCTAAAAAAAAATAAAAAAATTGCGGACTGTACATGTTGAAAGTATAAAGAAGTTGGTCTGATATAAATGTTATTTGGGTGAACCTCCGCTTTAAGGCTATAGAACCACTTTAACTAATTGCCGACCGCCCGCCGTCATATTACTGCGGGACGGTGGCACTGCTACGCGGGAGCACGTAGCTCTACGTCCTCCCTTTAGCAGCTTGTAGGGCGCGCGCGCGTCCCCGAGTCCCGCGCCTGGCGGGTACGATCGTCGCCGGGCACCCGCGATTGCTCGTTATAGAGCGGGGAACGGGAGGTATGTGTGTAAACACATACCTCTCGTTTCTGTCAGCGGAGAAACGCTAATCTTCTGTCCATACAATGTATGGACAGAAGATCAGTGATTTCCCCTAGTGAGGCCACCCCCCCCCATACAGTTAGAACACACCAGGACCACACTTAACCCCTTCCCTGCCCCCTAGTGTTAACCCCTTCACTGCCAATGGCATTTTTATAGTAATACAATGCATTTTTATAGCATTGATCGCTATAAAAATGCCAATGGTCCCAAAAATGTGTCAAAAGTGTCCGATGTGTCCACCATAATATCGCAGTACCGAAAAAAAAAAACGCTGATCGCTGCCATTACTAGTAAAAAAAAATAATAATAAAAATGCCATAAAACGACCCCTTTTTTGTAAACGCTATAAATTTTGCGCCAACCAATTAATAGACGCTAATTGCATTTTTTTTAAACAAAAAATATGTAGAAGAATACGTATCGGCCTAAACTGAGGAAAAAAAAAGTTTTTTTATATCTTTTTTGGGATTTTTATTATAGCAAAATGTAAAAAATATAGCATTTTTTTCAAAATAGTCGCTCTATTTTTGTTTATAGAGCAAAAAACAAAAACCGCAGAGATGATCAAATACCACCAAAAGAAAGCTCTATTTGTGGGGAAAACAAGGACACCAATTTTGTTTGGGAGCCATGTCGCACGACCGCGCAATTGTCAGTTAAAGCGACGCAGTGCCGAATCACAAAAAGTGCTCTGGTCTTTGTACAGCAATATGGTCCGGGGCTAAAGTGGTTAACTATTGTAACTCTCTCCTTGTTCGCCTACCTCTACACATATATATAATGAATGCTTTTGACAAACTCATTCTCCTCACCAACTGCTCTGCATTCACTACTTCTCACTGCCAATCCTTCCACCGGCTTCTTCTGCTCACCCAATGAATGTAATTTTAAATCCTAACAATTACATACAGAGCCTCTGCCCCAAGCTACATCACCAAACTTGTCTCAAAATATCACCCAAACTATCCACCTCACTCCTCCCAGGGCCTTCTGCTTTGTAGCTATCCCATTACCTCCTCCCATGTTCATCTTCAGGACTTCTACACAGCCTCCCTCTTCCTATGGAACTCTGTACCTCGATCTCTTTGGGTATCTTTTACTCAGTCTTTAGATGATCCCTGAAAACAAATTTTTTTCAGGGAAGCCTAGCCCACCTATATCTAACAGCTGAACCTTTACTTTCTCCATCAAGTCATCCCCCAACAATTATCTGTTATATCACTTTAAATCCCCTGGTTAGATTGTAAGCTCACATTAGGAAGGTCCTCCACCTCACTGTATTATAAGTTTACTGTATACTTTATATTGTAAAATGCTGATTAAACTATTGGCACTATATAAATCCTGTAAAATAATACTACCAACAATATGGATTCAATAAAAATATATTAAATAGAATACCATCTCTTCATCACAAATAATTATTTTTATTCAGCTTCTTTTTTTTACAAGTCCGATTCCAAGAAATTTGGGACACAGTGTAAAATCTACATAAAAATAGAATGCAATGATTTACAAAGCTCATAAACCCATATTTGTTTTACAATAGAAAATAGAAAACATATGAAATGGGTAAAGTTTGGACAGGGCAACAAAAAGCTGGCAAAGTAAGTGGTACTAACAAGGAAGAGCTGGAGGATCATTTTGCAACTTATTAGGTTAATTAACAACAGGTCACTAACATGGTTGGGTATAAAAAGAGCACTTTAGAGAAAGTCAGAGTATCGGAAGTATAGATGGACCCTCTGTCCATCTTTACTTCTGATACTCTGACTTTCTACAAAGTGCTCCAATCTGTGAAATGCTGCATCTAATGCCGCGTACACACGGTCGTTTTTTGCGATGAAAAAAAACGACGTTTTTTAAAACGTCATTTAAATTGATCGTGTGTGGGCAAAACGTCTTTTTTTGTCTTAAAAAAAAAACGACCAAAACGTAGTTTTTTGTTTCACAAAAAGTCACCGTGTGTAGCAAAAACGTCGTTCAAAACGACGTTTTTCAACCCGCGCATGCCCAGAAGCTAGTTATGAAGCGAGCTTCAATGGAAAAGAGTGGTGAACGTAACCTTGCTTTTTGTGAAAAAACGATGGTGTGTATGCAAAATTGTCTTTGAAAAGTGACGTTTCAAAAACGTCGTTTTTTACTTCACAGAAAACGTCGTTTTTTTTTCATCGCAAAAAACGACCGTGTGTACGCGGCATTAGAAATGTTGAACAATTTCAGAATAGTTTTCTTCAATGTAAAACTGCTAAGACTTTAAATCATCTACAGTATATAATATGAGTAAAAGATCCAAGAATCTGGAGAAATCTCTGTACAGGGCACAGGGCCAAAATGCAATATTGTATGCCTGTGTTCTCTGGGACCTCAGACTGCACTGCATTAAAACAGGCATAATTCTGCGGTGGGCTTCACTGTATGGGCTCAGGAATACTTCCAAAAATCCCTCTCTGTGAACATAGTTTGCAGTTCCAGCCAAAAATGCAAGTTGAAGCTCTATTATACAAAGAAGAAGACATATATCTGAGCATGATCCAGAAACACTCTATCTTCTCTGATGCCGTGTACACACGGCAGAGAACCTCGACGGGCAGAACACATCGTTCCGCCCGTCGAGGTTCCCTGCCGGCCGTCGAAATCGGCGACCCGCCCGTCGGGAATGGCAACCAGCCATTCTTCCAGGCGGGCCGTCGAGCAAATAGAGAGCGTGCTCTCTATTTCTGCTCGACGGGCTTCCCGACGGGAAGCTCGCCGAGAGTGTACACACGGCCGAGTTCCTCGCTGGAATGCAGCTTCCAGCGAGGTTTTTGCTGGTTTCCAGCGAGAACCTCGGTCGTGTGTACACGGCCTGAGCCAAAGCCCATTTAAAATGGTCTGTTGCAAAGTGGAAAACTGTTCATTGGTGAAACAAATCAAAATTTGACATTCTTTTTGGCAACCATGGGCTCCACATCCTCTGAACTAAAGAACGGAGGGACCTTGCGACAGTTAATCAGCATTCAATTTAAAAGCCTGCATCTCTGACGGTATGAAACTGGGCAGCTTGCACATCTGTAAAGGCACCATGAATGCTGAATGATATATCCATGTTTTAGAGCAACATATGCTCCTATCGGGCCATCCAATGTCACAGAGCTGGAGCTAGGTGATTGACTGCTCAGCCATGCAATCTTACAAAGCACAAACTTACTTTAGTGACTAAAGCTGTTATGCCGCATACACAGAAAATTGGTCATAAAAAACGGTCGTGTATAGGCTCCAGAGCATACGTCGTGAAAAACAGTTGTGTGTACGATTTGCTCAGAAGCAAGTTATGAGAAGGGAGATTTGCATAATCAGCCCAAAAGGTGGCACCATTTGAATGGAACTTCCCCTTTATAGTGCCGTCGTACGTGTTGTACGTCATCGCTTTGCTAGAGCATTTTTTTCACGATCGTGTGTATGCAAGGCAGGCTTGACAAGAATCACGTCAAGAAAAACTTTGGCCCAGATTTACAGAGCGATTACGCCTGTCTAACTGGTGTTAGACAGGAGTAATTTCAAATTTTGCGCGCCGTATCACTAGTTTGAATCCTCAAACCATGATACGGCGGCTTCGGGCTTCGATCTGAGAGGCTTACGTCTTCGTAAGCCTTCGGATCTACGCTGCAAACTTTTTGCAGCCGCTGGGAGGAGTCCGCGTCGTTGTCAGCGTCGGGATATGCAAATGACTTTTTACGGCGATCCACGAAGATACGAGCGGCCTTCGCAATCGCTTACGTCATTTTTTTGCTACGTACTGTTAGACCAGCTATTTGCTGGTCTAACGGTGCGTAGCCCATGTTAAGTATGGCCGTCGTTCCCGCGTCAAATAAATTTTTTTTTTATTTTTTTACGTAACTGGTTCGGTAATAGGAATGTCCGTAAACGACGCTACTCAAAAAAAAAAAATGACATAACAACGTGATTTCGCGCAATGCACGGCAGGAAATTTCTGAACGGAGCATGCGCAGTTCGATCGCCGCGGGAACGCGCCTATTTTAAATGCTTCACGCCCCCTACTCGCGTAGATGGCTTGCGCCGGGAGAAATACACTACGCCGCCGTAGTTTACTGGACAAAATCTACCGGGATTCCACGTAGAGCCAGGTAAAATACGGCGGCGTAGAGTATTTCTGATACTCTACGCGAATCTAATTGTATGTGAATCTGGGCCTTTGTTTTTTTCCATGACATGAAAAATGGTCATGTGTACGCGGCTTTAGCGCATGTACTATAGTTGTTGAACTAACATCCATACTAAACATCTAAAATACAAATGCTTTTTATGATCATAATGGAATATTTTCTTATTAATAGTTCTTGATCAGTAAGTTCATAAGTGATTCAGATATGATAAACAATGTGTAATAATTAAAAAATCAACTTTTTCCTGTTCATTATTCTTTTCATAAATGTAAGCACTACACGCAATTAGGATTTATATACACTGAAATCTGTGCAAAGAAATTATTTTTTTCTTCATCCAAAGACTGCTCTGGTAATGTCTGACCTAATTCTTCCTCAAGATTTTTTATACTGACCTAATTTATAACATATATGGTTATCTACTTGAGAGGGTAAAAATGACCTTTCTGTTACTGTGTTAGCAACAAGGTATATTTCTTCTCTACATAAAAACAAGAATCATCTTCCAAAACATTTTAATTTTGAAATACAGCCCTTGTACAAATTTTAATGTCATGGCTGCTGTTGGGGGTGGGCAAATTAAGCAAGTGTCCAGAGCTTCATGTGCAGGTTTAAAGGATCACTAAAGGATTTTTTTTTAGCTAAATAGCTTCCTTTACCTTACTGCAGTACTGGTTTCATGTCCTTATTGTTCGTTTTTGCTTTGAAGTTGCTGTAATCCTGCTCTGTTCTCCAAACTTCCTGCTTGTCTGTTTCCTTATAACCACAGTGCTGGGAGCTTTCTCACGATGGTTTAAGCTGTCATTACTGTGTGTCTAAAACTTCCCAGAACCAATCAGATTCATTTTAAAAACAAAACACTGCCCTGGATTTGTTTGTTTTTGTTCTGTGTGTCTATTTCGACTTTGCAGAAACATGAAGCCAGTTCAAAAGTGAAACTAACCTGCAGGCACATTATAGGATTGATTTTTTATCTATTTTTAATCATTTTGAAAAGGAATCAGTTAACTTTAATGTCTCTAAACCCTGTAAACAGTCATTTCAGCAAAACATTTTTTTTTCCTTTAGTGACCCTTTAAGGCATCCCCCAAGCATGTTTTTAAAATAATTAATGTTGCCCTTTAAGCTGTATTAAAAGAGATACTCCACACTGAACATTACACATTTTTGCATTGGTGCGTATCCCTCCTGGCAGTAACTAAGTTACCCATGCCTTTCTTACTGAGAGCTTAACCATAAAAAAGGCCAGAACAAAATTACAAGATTTGTCTTTTATTTACTTCAGTTCATCTGAGTAGAGGTCTGCTCATTTCTTCTTATTTACATACATCTGTGCATAGAACTTTATTGACCTGAGACCCAGGCTCCATTTCTTGTACAGTACAGCAAGGAGACTTGAGGATCCTCTTGTGGGTTCTATGACTGGTTGGCCTGGGACAGCTACCCATTTTAAGCTTATCATTGTTGACCATAAACCTAATCTAATGCCACGTACACACGGTCGGAATTTCCGATGGAAAAAGTCAGACGGACTTTTTTCGTCGGAAATTCCGATGGACTTACAAAGAGAACATGTTTTCTTTTTTTCTGACGGAAAAAAATTCTATCAGAAATTCCATTCGTCTCTATGAAATTCCGACAGAGAAAAAAACCATGCATGCTCAGAAACAATTCAACGCATGCTCGGAAGCATTAAACTTCATTATTCTAGGCTTGTCATAGTGTTATACGTCACCGCATTTTCGACGATCGGAATTTGGTGTGTTCGTGTTTATGCAAGACAGCTTGAGTGGAATTCTGTCGGAAAAACCTGTCAGGCCCTGTACACACGAGGAGACATGTCCGATGAGACAGGTCCGAAGGGATATTTTGGTCTGATGTGTGTACACACCATCAGACCAAAATCTCTGCGGACAGAGAACGCGGTGACGTATAACACACCGATGTGCTCAAACAAGGAAGTTCAATGCTTCCACGGATGCGTCAAATCAATTCGACGCATGCGTGGAATTTCGGTCCGATGGTTGGGCGTACTAACCATCGGACATGTCCAAAAGAAACAGACATGTCCCTCGGATATGTCCGCTGGTTAGTACACTAACCAGCGGACAGAAATTTCCCTGCATGCGTCGAATGGATTCGACGCATGCGTGGAAGTATTTTACTTCCTGGAGTGGTGACGTGGCGGCGTCAACGTCACCGCCACGTCACCGCGTCCTCAGCTCGAGGGGATTTTCATCCGATGGTGTGTACACACCATCGGACCAAAATCCAATGAGACATGTCCGCTGCAAACGGACCGTCGAACATGTTTGAGCGGACATGTTTCATCGTGTGTACGCGGCCTCAGAGGTGCCTCTTTTCTCTTTTATACTCAGTTGTGACATGACGCTACTTGTATATCAAGACATCGCTTGTATATCAAGTCAAGTTTTATAAAAAAATGTTGCTTGTCTTGCAAAACGCTCTTAAACCAAGTAAATCTCAAACCAAGGTTTTTCTGTAGTTAGTTGTTAGGTTTATTAGTTATTTTGTCGTTGGGGCTTGTTTATGTTCATTGTTTGCTGTGTATGCTTGTTTGTGTGTTTCACTGTAAATAAATCTCACTTTAAAGTGGATGTACACCCGAATGTATTTATTTATTTTTTATGTCACAATGTACAGTATAAGATTTCCTATCATCTCTGAGCAATCCAGCTCTGAGCAATCCTCTTTTATTGTTCAGTGAAATGAAACGGACCCTTGCTGTGAGTGACAGGTTATTTACATATTTCATGCACTAGCCTGGAGACAGGCCTTATTTTTAAATTTCCACCCCTACTCCTTTTCTGAAAGTCATGTGGTTACTTTTTTGGATTTTGACTGGATGTTAGTGATTATAGCATAATTTAGTGTAAGGAATACACAGGAAAAAAATCATGTTGACAAGGGGAGTGTAGAGGAGGGCGGGGAGACAACTGACATCACAACTCCACCCACAAAGCTTCAGACAACAGACCCACCCACAGAATCTGTAGTTTTTCAGTTCTTATAACAGACAGAGGGGAGACATTTGACAGGTAAGGATACATGCAGGAGGCGTGTATATCCTTATAGATCAGCACTATACAGTAGTTTAGAAAGGATGAGAGTGGGTTTACATCCACTTTAAGGATATCTACATTGTTTGGTCTCCGTTTCCATGTGTAGCTATATGTGCCTGGTCTCCTTAGCTGCTGAATCCTGGCACACAGCAATAGTATTGCCATTATTATTATCATGCCAAAGGTGCTATGAATCTAAAAAAAAATTGCTGCAATAATGCAATCTGCTAAATTATTGGTGCTGAACAGCTCATTTCAAGGTGCCTGCCAAATTACCATCACTATGCAATGAATTTAAAAGTGTAAGTGTAGTAAAATATCTAAATGTAAAGGTCTGCCTGAAGTAATACGACTTGTGATCTTCTACTTAAAGCGGAGTTCCACCCAGGAAAACCACTTTTGCCCATCTTCTTTAAAAAAAAAAAAATTAAAAAAACCTGAAAAAAAAAAAAATACTCACCCGAAATACCGGTTGCTATGCGGAAATCCGTAATCTGCCTCACCTGCACCGCGGTCCGATTTCTTCTTCTCCTTCTCCTAATGAATGGGGCGCGCTGCTTTCTGGGAACTGTGTGTGTTCTCAGAGAGCAGCGCGCCCATTCACAAGCCAGCGTGAGACTCGCGCAGGCGCAGTAGGAAATGGGCAGTGAAGCCGTACGGCTTCACTGCCTGTTTCCCATAGTGTGGATGGCGGCGCGGGACCCGGAGCGATCGTGGGACCGGCATCGGGGGGCCCATCAGCGCGGGCAAGTAGGACAAGGTAAGTGTCCTTATTTAAAGTCAGCAGCTACACTGTTAGTAGCTGCCGACTTTAAAAAAAAAAAAAAATTGCGGCTGGAGCACCGCTTTAACATTACTGAACTAGAAGGCCTGTGATAAACAGTGAGTTTATAGGGAGTTGAATGGATTGAGTTAATAGGGACTGGAATATATAAAAGGGATGGTGAGCAGGACAGTAGCGGCATAGGATGGCTTCAAAAATTGTGCTAGAAATAATTGTCTGTAGTGTTTTCCACTGGAAAACATTAGGCTCTATGGGTTATCACTCTTCAGTTTACTCCTCTTTTTTGTGATAGCTGAAAGAAATGAATGCCACTCCAGGTGAACCATTACTCACTCCTCAATGCAAGTCTATCACAAGGGTATCACCCAGCCGGTCTGTGAGAGCCGGTTCACACTGGGGCGGCACGACTTCGGGGGCGACTCGGCAAGGCGTCCTGAAGACGACTTCAGAGGCGACTTGCAAAATTACTTCTGTATAGAAGTCAATGCAAGTCGCCCCCAAAGTTGTACAAGAACCTTTTACTAAGGTGGAGCAACTTGCGTCGCTCCTATTAGAATGGTTCTATTGAATAGAATGGGACGCGACTTGTCAGGTGGCTGAGTCGCCTGACGAGTCTCCCCAGTGTGAACTGGCTCTGACGGTATGCAAAAAGGAAAAGTCCAGAATTTGCTGCACTCCTCTGTATCTTTAGCACCATTATTACCCCGTACACAAGATCGGAATTTCCGTCGGGATAATCTCTGACACATTTTTCTGACGGAATTCCGTTCAAGCTGTCTTGCATACACTGTCACACCAAATTCCGACTGTCTTAATATATCATAGGCTGTGACGTACAACACTATGACGAGCCAAGAAAAATTAAGTCCAATGCTTCTGAGCATGCGTCCACTTTATTCTGAGCATGCATGTTTTTTTTCTCCGTCAGAGTTCCATACAGACAAAAAAACTGAAAATTGTATACTCACCTTTCCGTAATTTTCCTTTCCTGACGCATCTTCATGGCAGCACACACTGGGTTGTGACTCCGCCCCCACAACCTGACAGGATTGGTTAGCTATAAATTTGAAGGGGAGACGCCCCGCACCATTCTCTGTATATATCATCATCAAATAGCAGGGTGGGCATTTGTGTGCTGCCATGAAGATGCGTCAGGAAAGGAAAATTACGGAAAGGTGAGTATACAATTTTCCGTTTTCCTGACGCATTCATGGCAGCACACACTGGGTAATAGCTCTCCAGTCGGGAGGGTGCAAGAAAACAGTAATATTTATTCTTTATAGCACTGAGGAATTGGCTCTAAGAACAGATCTGCCGAAGTCGACGGTAGCCAGGAGAGCAGAATTCACTCTGTAGTGAGAAATGAAGATGTGTTGGGAAGACCAAGTTGCTGCTCTGCCTATGGCTTCCGGTGAAGTCCCGAAATATGGTGCCCAAGAAGTGGCCTCTGCCCCTGTCGAATGGGCCCTAATGCCCTCTAGGAGTCGTAAGTTGCTGGATGGAATAGGTATCTTTGATAGCTTTAACAACCAAGAGGTAATGGTACGGGAGGTAGCCGGCTGACCTCGTCTGCTCCCGTGTGGGATAATCAAGAGAGAATCCGTCTTCCTGAGATGTAGCTGTGACGTAGCTGGAGATGGTAGACTTGATATCCTAGTCATGGGACTCGCCCCTCTCATTAGTAAAAGACGGAACGACGATGTCCTGGTTATAATGAAGGGAGGAAGTTACCCTTGGATAAAAATGATCTGAGGGCTTCAGAACCACTCTGTCAGGGAAGAACACTAAATTCCGTAGCCATAAGTGCTTGTATCTCCGACGCCCTCTTAACTGAGGTGATAGCAATACGGGAAGCCATCTTCAGAGCTAGGTTCCACGGTGAGACTAAGTTGAATGGAGAAAAAGGTGGATTGGATAGGGCCTCGAGTACTACACAGAGATCCCCTGTTGGAAAGGCTGGTCTCCTAGGTGGTCTGATCTTACGTAGGCCCTGAGGAACAGAGTGACTGGATGATGAAGAGCCCATCTAGTACCCGTCATGGCTGAAAGGGCAGATACTTGCACCTTCAGGGTACCCGAGCCCGGGCCCTTGTTAAGCCCTGACTGAAGAAATTCAAGAATTTGAGATGGTATTCCAATCTCTTTGCTGCGATTACCCGAACCTCTCCCAGATCCTAGTATAGGTGACATCAGTGGAGCTCCCTAGAGCTTGTACTAAGGTTGATATTACCTCCTGAGAGTAGCCTAGTTCCCCTAACCTAGCCCTCTCAGCTTCAAAGCTGGCAAATGCAGCTTCTCTAGGCTGGATGGAAGAATTGCCTCTGATGTATGAGATCCCAGGTTACTGGAAGATGTATTGGAGGCCGCGTACCTAGTTGTAGCAGGGTCGTAAACCATGGCCTGCTCAGCCGGAATGGTATTAGTACAATAACCGTGGCTGAAGACTTCCGAAGTCGGGACAGGAATCTTGTAATCCGAGAAGTTGGAAGGAAAATGTACCCTAGCTCGCAGCTCCATGAAAGAACTAGGCAGTTTGTCCCTTCAGGTAATGGAAAGTGGGCTCTGGACAGGAACCTCTGACACTTGGAGTTCTTTGGCGTGGCCGCTAGGTCGACTTCTGGTACTCCACAAGTTTTCGTAAGAATGGAGAATACATGTTGGTTCAGGGACCATTCGTTGTTTGAAAGTGTCTTTCGGCTTAGGTAGTTGGCCAACGAATTCTGTGTTGCTGGGACGCATACTCCCCACAGATCTAACAGGTGCACTTGTGCCCCTTCCATTATGGGCGAACTTCCTCCTGAAGCGTGCGACTCCTGATGCCCCCCTGTCTCTGGATACATGACAGCGCGACTTGTTGTCCATCCTGATCAGGACACTCTTCCTCTCTAGAAGAGGCGCAATGGCCAGGAGGGCCTGAAAGGCTGCTCTGAGCTCTAAAATATTTGACAATATGCCCTGAGCCAGAAAGTGCCACTGTCCTTGGGCTACTCAGTCTAGATAGTGTGGACCCCATCACCCCTGGCTGGCGTCCGATGTTACTACTTCTGGACTTGGGGGAACTTTTGGAATGGACTCCCTGAGGTTGGACGGGTGTGTCCACCACCATACTAATTGCTTTACCTAGTTCGGGATGTGAATGGTTTGGAGTATTGACATTCTATTCCACTGCCTGAGAAAGGAGTTCTGTAAGACTCGCATGTGCCACAGGGGCCACTGTATCAAGGGTATGGATGCTGACATGGACCCCAGGGTACTGAGGCAGGCTCTGACAGTTAGACGTCTGGGTGATAGCAGACTCTATCTTCTGGAGCAAGGGCTTCAGCCTCTCTTGAGGGAGTTGCACCCGGTACAACCTAGTATTTTTTTCTGCCCCTAGGAACACCCTGACTTGCCGAATACTCTGGGTGCTGAGGCAATGCCGAATGGGGGGCACCAAAATTGGAAATGGGATTGATCGATTGAGAAACGAAGGGACCTCTGGAAGGTAAGATGAACTGGGATGTGAAGGTAAACGTCCGAAAAATCTAGAGATAGCATCCAGTCTCCCACGTCCACTGACAACAAAATAGACTGAAGGCTTTTCCAATCTGAGGGCCTCTATTTTGATCGTCTGTTGAACTTCTTTAGGTCCAAGACTGGACGTAGATCCCCGTTTTTTTTTTGTACCAGAAATAAAGAGGAATAAAACCCCTTCCCTTTCTGGTGCGGAAGTACTTGGTAGGCTGGAATGTGTTCCCTGGCAATGTGCCCATCAATTGTGACCGGTCTTGATAGAGGATAGTGTCCATGGATCTGTTATACGAGTTGCCCATATCCGAGCGAATCTCTTGAGTCTGGTGCTCACCTGAGCTGGGTGGGCAGACGGACCCTCAAAAAGGATTTCTGCTGTTCCCCAGCTGTGATTGGCTTACTGTATCTACATGAAGGAGGGTCGAGTCTTCCAGTCCCTCCTAAATTCCCTGCCTGGGCGGTAGGATCTAACATCCCTGTACTTGACAGGAAGATCGCGCCTGTAAGCGGGGCCCCTCTGGGGCTCTGGTTTCCTATTGGAGGGATTCAGCCCGGACTTCCCCCCGGGGTAACCTTGGAGATGGCCGAGTCCATCTTTGTGCCGAATACACTTGAGCCGCCATATGGAATTTTGCACCAGTTGATTTTGACGCTGCCTTCGCTATCCAGGGTCTCAGCCATAAGGCTCATCCCAGCCATGAAGTCGCCCCCTCAGGAGCCGTAAGCCAACTTAATTTTCCTGCAGGGAGGAGAATATCTTCCCCTGGTCGGCTCCTTCTAGAATGTAATTCTCAACATTAGCCGCCCATGCAGCGATAGTTTTAGCGACTGCCGCCGTGGTGATAGCCGGCCTACAAGCGTCTCCTGTCGTGGAGCAGGCTTTCTTCAGTTCTATATTGATTTAACGATCAAGAGCCCCCCGGAAGGTAACTGCGTCTTCAATCGGTAGAGAAACGTCTCTAGCGAGTCGCATTAAAGATGAATCGACCGTAGTTGCATTGATCAAAGAATTGATCTTAGACTCCCACAAGGGGTACAATCTGCATACTTGTTGCTCATACTGGGCCGCTTATACGACCCCCCCCACTTATCCTTTATGAGGTTTTCCAGCTCTTCGATGAAGGGAAATGATTCAGGACCCCCTTTTCAACACCGGGAAATATTTCTGAACCTTCAGAAGTTCTGCCATAACCTCCTCCCAGCCGATCGCTTCCTTGACTGAATGGGCAAATGGTTCCACTAAAAAGAGACAGTCCGATGCCTGCTCACACTCCTCATTCTTAGAGAGGGTTACTGCAGCCTGGCGTAACGGCCGGGCGATGTGCTTGGGGAAGGATCGCCCACATATGATCCCTGTGGCGATTCTCCTAGGAGCTCAGTATCTACTCTGGCCTCCGAATCCTTGGTTACTTTAATGAAGCACGAGCGGCAGGCCAATGCCCCTGGCAAGGCTGGCGCCCCGCATATTTGGCAAACATTTGCCGTGGTGCGGGTAAGATAGCTCTGTCTGGGATGAAGGTAATCGTCTACGGTGGGACCGACTATGACGGGAGTGGCTGTGACGCGAGCGGCTATGCCTTGATTGAAGAAATCAAGAGGGTAACCTTGAGCGACTTCTTGCGCCTTCTGCCGGAAGCATGGCTAGAATCTCCCTCTGTGCCGCAAACTTGCGTCTCTTGACCCGATAGGGCTACCAAAACAGTAGCGTCAGTGGCCAGGCTCTCTTTTTTGTCTCCCCTCTACTTACCACCTTCTGGACGGCCTCTATACCTGGTCAGCTGATTGTGGTCTGCGAGGGCAGTGGCCCCCATGAGGATAGCAGAGAGACAGCCCGAAAAGGTGGGAAAAAAAAGAGAGAAGGAAAAACATTACAATATCCGAGACTCTCGGCAATAAACACTGTTTTATATATTCAACATTTATTTAATTTTACCATTGCTGCCTATATAGGCCCACTGGGGAATCTTTTTCTTTCAAACATTACAATATGTTCCCCCCCAACATTTCTATTTATTAAATTAATATAATAATTTTATATACATATATCCTTTTTTTTTGGGGGTTATATTAATTGTTTAATTATGGATATACTTTCTCCTATGGTATGTTATAAATTAATATATAAATGTATTATATCTTCTATCCTATATGTTCCTTTTTTTTTTTTGTGTGTAATCAATTAGCCCAGGCTGATCTGGGACATGCCTGCACACACCTGGTGCAATCTTCACTCTGAGTAGAGCAGAGCAGCAGGGCAGCAGCCAGAACTACAGAGCAATAGGACTGTTTTTTTTTTTTTTTTTTTAATGGCGCGCGCATGCGCAGAAGCGTTCCGCCCAGCGCCATTTGGAAGAGGACAGAGGAGACAGGCGGCGTCATCACTGAGCTGCGCGCATGCGCAGAGCGCCAAGGGGTACGCAGCGGTGGCCCCGAGAGTATGGGGTGTCAGAGGAACCACAGGGCTCAGCAGAGCTGAGAAAAAAACAACAGGCAGACAAAGGTACAAAACGGACTAACCTTAGGTGGTAAATGTAATGATACAAATACCTTTGTGGAAGCACACACTGCACTGGAAGGAAAGACAGAGCGAAAGTGGGGGCCACTGCGAGATTTGAAGCTTCTTTAAAGCTTGCTACAGATGCCAGTATAATTCCAAAGCCCCTGAGACCACCAGAACGGGGTTCCCACCATAAAGCTCATTTAGAGACTGTACAGGAGGGACTTCCAAACAGGAGAGGCTGAACCTGCTGGGGCGATTTGCGGTAAGAGGCATGCTTTTTGCTTGTTCGTTCAATCTTGTCAGGTGAGGATAAAAAAAGAGAATGGTGCGGGGCGTCTCCCCTTCAAATTTATAGCTAACCAATCCTGTCAGGTTGTGGGGGCGGAGTCACAACCCAGTGTGTGCTGCCATGAATGCGTCAGGAAAAAGAGAACATGTTCTCTTTCTAAGTCCGTCGAAATTTCCAATGGAAAAACTCCGATGGGGCATAGACACATTTGGAATATCCAATGAAAAAATTTCGTCTGACTTTTTCTAACGTAAATTCCGATCATGTGTACAAGGCTTAAAGCGGAGTTCCACCCAAAAATGGAACTTCCACTTAATCCAGTCCACACCCCCTTACATGCCACATTTGGCATGTAATTTTTTTTTGGGGGGGGGGGGGGGGAGTGTGGGCTTCAGGAGGAGTGGAACTTCCTGTCCCACTTTCTGCTTCCGCCGAGGGGCTGGTTAGGCGATTAAGCTAAATCGCCTACAGCAGCCCCTCCCTGTAGGCGATCGCATGGGACACATGACAGGTCCCATGCGATTGCCTGTCCAATCAGCGACGAGCCGCACGCGCATGCGCAGTGCGGCTCGCGCATGCGCAGTGGGTGCCCGGCCGTGAAGCCGAAGGCTGTCACGGCTGGGTGCCCACAGTCAAAATTAAGTCACCGGCCGGGGAGGGGGGGGGTGAGCGGAGCCCCGGTCGGCGCGTCGCTGGAACGCAGGAGCAGGTAAGTGAGTGTTTATTAAAAGCCAGCAGCTACACTTTTTGTAGCTGCTGACTTTTAATAAACACAATTTTTGGCTGGAACACCCCTTTAACATTATCACAAGCATTAGGCCTTGTACACACGATCAGTCCAAACCGATGAAAACGGACTGAAGTTAATTTTCATCAGTTCACAGACAGATGGACGGTTCAAAAATCGATCGTGTCAGAACGCGGTGACGTAAAACAAGTTCAATGTTTCCAAGCATTCGTCGGGTTTTGAGTATGCGCGGGTTTTGAACCAATGCTTTTGTGTACTAACGATCGGTTTTGACCGATGGTCAGGCGTCCATCAGTCCGATTTTAAAATAAGTTTTAAAACTTTGGATTGAAGGACAAGACTGATGGGCCGTACACACGGTCGGTTTAGACCGATGAAACTGAACTTCAGTCCGTTTTCATCGGTTTGGACTGATCGTGTGTACACGGCCTGACAGGAACAATAGATGGTAACACATTTGTGCTAAACAGCGCTTACTCAAACCTCCAAACCTGTCATGTCTGTGATACTGCTATGATGCTAAAATAAAAATACAGAGGAGTGCAGCAAATTCCAGACTTTTTGCATTCTCCTCTTTCTCCATTATGGTCTTATGCCGTGTACACACGGTCGTTTTTTGCGATGAAAAAAAACGACGTTTTTTGTGAAGTAAAAAACGACGTTTTTGAAACGTCACTTTCAAAGACGATGTTGCATACACACCTTTTCCATTGAAGCTTGCTTCATAACTAGCTTCTGGGCATGCGCGGGTTGAAAAACGTCGTTTTAAACGACGTTTTTGCTACACACGGTGACTTTTTGTGAAACAAAAAACGACGTTTTGAAAAACGACACAAAAAATTCAAGCATGTTGGAATTTTTTTTGGTCGTTTTTTTAAAGACAAAAAACGACGTTTTGCCCACACACCATCAATTTAAATGACGTTTTAAAAAACGACGTTTTTTTTCATCGCAAAAAACGACCGTGTGTACGCGGCATTAAAGGGGTTGTAAAGGTTAGTTTTTTAATTTTCTAAATAGGTTCCTTTAAGCTAGTGCATTGTTGGTTCACTTACCTTTTCCGTCCATTTCCCTTCTAAATGTTTTTTTTTCTTTGTTTTCTTTGTCTGAATTTCTCACTTCCTGTTCCTCCTCAGTAAGGTGTTCAGTAAGCTGTTCTAAATGACTTTCCACCACTCAGATGATGGTGGAAAGCTTACTGAGGAGAAACAGGAAGTTAGAAATTCAAACAAAGAAAAAAAAACATTTAGAAGGGAAATTGAAGGAAAAAATAAGTGAACCAACAATGTACTAGCTTAAAGCCTATTTAGAACCTATTTACAAAATAAAAGACAAACCTTTACAACCCCTTTAAACTCTGTTTTCCATTCAGTGTCTATCCCATGACCCTCTGAATGCATGACAAAATGACCAAGGCTTCTGATGAGGCATAGTACTAAGTGTAGCTGTTTGTATCATATGGAACATCAACAGAGAATGACATTTTATGATTCATAAAACTTGGGAAAGATCTGCTGTAACTAGTATAAAGATGCAACATCATGGCAGGCATATTAGGTACATTATATATGGGTTTTACTGTAATTGTACTTTAAGTTGACTGAATTTACAATTATTATTATTTTCATTTTTAATTTCTACGTCTTCCACATATCCTCCTAATTCCTTAGCTTTGATCTTTAATCCAGATACTTTCAGCATTACAAGGTAAGAAAGCAGATGGCCTTACAATAGCAATTAATGTGTGGAAGGGTGGTATCCACTTAAAATAACAAGCCAAGTTTTAACAGCAATAATTATAGTTTTGCATGGTTAAAGAATCAAGATGAAAAATGATGTACAGCTGTATTATACATACTGTATCAGACTGAATTGAACTTCATATTTAATGGGGCAATAACTATATGCAAGGTGCTGTTAACTACATCAACCAGTTGTAAAAATGTATTGGCAATAATCATTGTGAACTGTTGGCAATAAACATTATCTCACAAAAGTGAGTACACCCCTCACATTTGTGTAAATATTTTATTATATCTTTTTATGTGACAACACTGAAGAAATTACACTTTGCTACAATGTAAAGTAGTGAGTGTATAGCGTGTATAACAGTGTAAATTTGCTGTCCCCTCAAAATATCTCAACACACAGCCAATAATGTCTAAACCGCTGGCAACAAAAGTTAGTATACCCCTAAGTAAAATGTACAAATTGGACCCAAAGTGTCAATATTTTGTGTGGCCACCATTATTTTTACGCCCTGCCTTAAACCTCTTGGGCATGGAGTTCACCAGAGCTTCACAGGTGGCCGCAGGAGTCCTCTTCCACTCCTCCATGACGACATAATGGAGCTGGTTATAGACCTTGCGCTATTCCCCCTTCTGTTTGAGTATTCCCCACAAATGCTCAATAGGGTTTAGGTCTGGAGACATGCTTGGCCAGTCCATCACCTTTACCCTCAGCTTCTTTAGCAAACCAGCGGGGTCATCTTGGAGGTGCGTTTGGGGTCATTATGTTGTAATACTGCTCTCCTTAAGTATGTCACAGTACACATTGTCATTTATGGTTCCCTCAATGAACTGTAGCTCCCCAGCGCGACAGCACTCATGCAGTCCCAGACCATGACACTCCCACCACCATGCTTGACTGTATTCAAGACACACTTGTCTTTGTTCTCCTCACCTGGTTGCCGCCACACACGCTTGGCACCAACTGAATCAAATACGTTTATCTTGGTCTCATCATACCACAGGATATGGTTCTGGTAATCCATGTCCTTAGTCTGCCTGTCTTTAGCAAACTGTTTGCAAGCTTTCTAGCTTCTGAGACGACGGCCATGCAGACCAATTTGATGCAGTGTGTGGTGTATGGTCTGAGCACTGACAGGCTGACCCCCCACCCCTTTAACCTGCCAATGCTGGCAGCACTCAAATCTCTATTTCCCAAAGACAATGAAAGTCCCCAGTTGAAGTCACGTGACATGATGTAACGTGTAGGGCGTGGCTGGAGTGAGTCGCTGACCGGAAGTGATGTGAGAGGCATTCAGATTCTATTGCGCTTTTAACTATTCTTTGATGTAAGCTTCCAATTGTCTCTTAATAAACCATTTCTTGTTTGAAACTATTTACATTTATACTTTGGGAGGCATTTATTTCACGTTTACATGTAATCCGGAACCCTGAATAATCCAACACGAGCTGATAGCTTGGAGCCTGGAAGTTGAAGATCGCTAACACCTATATGTGTCCCTAAAGCTGATTCATCACTGCATAGATGTGAGAGTTCTGTGAGCACTGAGAAGTTGTGTGAAGGCACGAGATTATTTTGATTGTTTGGTGGAAGTTCAATTTATGAGGACTTTATATTCTCTGCACTTTATATGTATATCGTGATTTAGGAATATTTAGGAATTTGATTTGCCACTTCATTCAGCAATATTTGGATGTTCATTTTCGTATTTTTTAAAACTTAGCACTTTGTATATGTGTGTGTATATATATATATATAATATATATATATATACCGGTATATACAGTATATATGTGATATTCAAGAAATTTCTCTGATCACTTTTTTTTTTCAATGATTCAGCAGCAGTTTCATATTTTATTTTCTTTATCACCTTCAAACTGTTCATTTAACTATTTTTTACCTGGGAGGGAGACTACAATTTTGATTTTATATTTCCCAAAGACAACTTCTGGATATGACGCTGAGCACGTGCACTGAACTTCTTTGGTTAACCATGGCAAGGCCTGTTCTAAATGAAACCTGTCCTATTAAATCGCTGTATGGTCTTGGCCACCGTGCTCATTTTTAGGGTCTTGGAAATCTTCTTATAGCCTAGGCCAGTGATGGCGAACCTTGGCACCCCAGATGTTTTGGAACTACATTTCCCATGATGCTCTTGCACTCTGCAGCGTAGTTAAGCATCATGGGAAATGTAGTTCCAAAACATCTGGGGTCTTTTTTTTTTTGAGATCCTCAGAGTTCTTTGCTATGAGGTTTCATGTTAAACTTCCAGTGACCAGTATGGGAGAGTTACAAATGTAACACACCTGCTCCCCAGTCACACCTGAGAGACATTGTAACAAGTCACATGACACCTGGGAGGGATAATTTCTAATTGGGCCCAGTTTGGACATTTTCACTTAGGAGTGTACTCACTTTTGTTGCCAGCGGTTTAAACATTATTGGCTGTCTGAGTTATTTTCAGGGGCAGCGAATTTACACTGTTATACAAGCTGTACACTCACTACTTTACATTGTAGCAAAGTATAATTTTTTCAGTGTTGTCACATGAAAAGATATAATACAAGTATTACAAAAATGTGAGGATTGCACTCACTTTTGTGAGCTACTGTGAATATATGAGTGAAAGCTGTTTGTATGGGTAAATCATTTCACATGGGCTTGTCCATACAGTTTTCTTAATCAAATTGTTTTTTGAATCTATTGCAATTTCTTACCTAGAGAACCTGCCAGGAACGGCTCCTCCTGTTGCAGACTGTCTCCCTTACATCTACTAGTGTTGCTCACGAATATTCGCATTGCGAATATTCGCTACGAATATTGCATATTCGAGTATTCGCGAATAACTCGAATATTGCGGCGAATATTCGCTATGGCGAATATTCATATTTTTTCAAATTTATTTTTAAAACAGATCACATCCTAGTGATCTCCATCGACGTCTAAAAGCATTGCTGGTATGATTAGAGAGAGACCCTGGGCCGAGTAGCTGATGCAACTCTTTTATGTTGCCGAAAATTCGCATTGCGAATTGTCGGCAACATAAAATAATCGCATCAGCTACTCGGCCCTTCTTTTGCATCAGAGCCAATCAGAATAACTCGAATATTCGGCAAAAGGAATATTGCGCGATATTCCTTTTGCCGAATATTCGAGTTATTCTGATTGGCTCTGATGCAAAAGAAGGGCGGAGAAGAAAATCGCGCAGTATTCCTTTTGCCGAATATTCAAATTTATTCTGATTGGCTCTGATGCTGCATCAGAGCCAATCAGAATAACTCGAATATTCGGCAGAAGGAATATTGCGCGATTTTCTTCTCCGCCCTTCTTTTGCATCAGAGCCAATCAGAATAACTCGAATATTCGGCAAAAGGAATATTGCGCGATATTCCTTTTGCCGAATATTCAAGTTATTCTGATTGGCTCTGATGCAAAAGAAGGGCGGAGAAGATAATCGCGCAATAGGAATATTGCGCGATTATCTTCTCCGCCCTTCTTTTGCCCCCTTATTCTCCTTTCTTTTAAGTAGAGTTAGTGTAGAGTTAGTGTTTAGTGCATATTAGTTTAGTAATACAGGAAATGATCTCCGTTTATGAGAATTTTTTTTGGATAAAATATCACGAATATTCGATATTAGCGAATATTCTTCTATATATTCGCGCAATATCGCGAAATCGAATATGGCGTATTCCGCTCAACACTAACATTTACCAGAAAAATGTCAGTCATGTCAATTTCATGCAAGCTGCTTTTGATGGCCTTTGACTGCCTATCTTTTAGACCTGATATGCAGGCTAATAGCCAACAAAAGGAGCATACACAGCAGACTGACAACACTGTTGGTAGATGTGAAGTAGACGCTTAGTGTTTTTAGCCTGCAACAGAAAGTGCTGTTAATGCCAATTGCAAGGAAGTACTGTTACCAGCAGGATCCCCAAGTAAAAAAAAAAAAACTTGCACCCAACAACCATAAAAAAGAAAGCTGTCTGTGGAAGAGACTATGGGGTATGTGACACTTCCTGGTGGCCTAATATTGTAACTATAGACCTCAGCCTGCTCTGGCATCCCAGTTCCACTATTCTGACTATTCTCTCCTCCCCTCCACTCCCCCCTACATTAAACCTCCACTTCCTCCCTTTTTCTTCTTTTGTTTTCTTTCAGTTACTTCAGCCTTAAGTTAGTAGAATCGACTTCGGTCCCTCAGAGACCATTTGAGTGCTACAAGGTAAAATTAACATAACTGTCAGGAAAGCCTAAGAAATTCTGTCCGTGGCAAGTTAGCAGGTGCATGTGCGCGAGCGGGCTTTTTAAACTGCACTAGTGCAGTGTGTTAGTGCCGTTTGGTCTATTATAGGGCTGTTACTGATCAAAATTTTTGTGTTTGATTAATCGTTTTGTTTTTTAATCGATTAATCGACTAATTTAGATTAATTATAACGCACAGATCCAACTACTTTTTGCTGATTTCCTTGCAGGCCAATTCCCAGTGCAGCTCCCAACCACTGGAAAAATGGATAGCAGGATACAAAAAACACACAAAGGCAGCACTCGATGGGAATAGCATTAAAACTTTTATAATCTTCAAGTAGGTAACCAAATAAATATTGCACTGGAGACAAAATTGATGTAGCTACATAACCTGTAAAAATGGTGCAAGTAATACCAAACGGTACCAAAAGCAGTCATAAAAACATGTAGCCAAGTATGATACTGGTATAAAAATGTGTACAACGATACCACTGCTGAATCCAGATGAGGAGGTTAACATCAGTCCGTCTGCATGTAAATGTCCCGTGAAGGGAACTATCACAACTCCCAGTGGATGGCTGTAGAATCCCAGGTTGATAGAGGGAAGTGAAAGAGGGAAGTGTAACAGCCCTTGTGTGTGGCAGATAGTAAGGTCCCGCCGGCATGCAGATATGAAGGCACAGAAAAGGAGCCCTTCAGATGGACACGGCAAGCCCCGCCGGTGTCCGTGATGTCACTGGATCTCCGACGGAACTCCCTGAAGGCCCAGAAGCCGGCGGAGAGGTGAGTACCAATCAAAAGAATTTTAATCCATCAAAAAGATTTTGATCGATCAAAAAAATTAAAGATTAATCGATTAATTAAAAGTTAATTTGCACAGCCCTAGTCTATTATGTTCTTAAGTTCCTATTATCACTTCCTTTTGTTCTTCTGATGCCAACCTGATCCTGCCTCTGCCTGAACGCCGCCTGATTTGTCCCTGAAATACACTTTTTCTTGCTGCTCATCTGCTCTGCTAGTATTGACCCTGGCCTGTCTCCTGACTACTCTCCAGCCTGCTGTCTGAACATGTTCTGCTCACTGGTTGCTGACCTAGACTGTCCGACTCTGCCTTGTGCCTATCCTGCATCTGTACCAGCCTATCTGCTTCCTTCAGCGGCTCCAGTTCCTCCACCAGCGTGTCTGGTCCTGTTGTCCCTGCATTCCAGATGCATACCAGCACCTGCTAGCAAGAGACTTTCCAGGCACTTGGGCCACTCTGAGTTCCAGTGTTTCCTGTCACCTTACCATGGACTCCAAAGAAGGGCTGTAAGAAAGGCCTTCCTCAACGCTTTAGGCTCCACCCCCAGGTACATTACAATAGTTGTTGGAGTAGACATACCTATGGGTTTGCTTCACAAGGTCACCTTGTTCTGGTCTACTCAATTGTCGATTTCACATAGCTCTGTATTTTATGCATTACCTGTATTGCAATTCGATTTTGTGTATTGCTCTTGTATCTTCTTTGTCACACTATCCATATTTGACACTTGGTACATTGAAATATTTTCACATAGACCTTGTTACCTTCTGATTCCTCAACAAACTTTTATGAAATAATAAAAAAAAAAAAAAAAAATTGTCTACATAATACCAAACTTACTGAAAAATTATATACACGTTTTAATAAACTTTTGCGGGTTTAATATGACAATAAGTTCTATTTCTTGTGAGGAACGATACATGTCACTTCGCATCCACCATTGGAGTTGATGCAAATCGCCAGCAAATGGAAATTTGTTAGTTTGGGCTGTACTGTAGATTACAAGCATTGTTAACTATTAAGGGGTAAGTTGATTATGGATCTTTCATGGATGTAACAATTAGGCCGTGTACACATGGCAGAGAACCTCGACGGGCAGAACACATCGTTCCGCCCGTCGAGGTTCTCTGCCGGCCGTCGAAATCGGCGACCCGCCTGTCGGGAATGGCAACCAGCCATTCATCCAGGCGGGCCGTCGAGCAAATAGAGAGCGTACACACGGCCGAGGTCCTCGCTGGAATGCAGCTTCCAGCGAGAACCTCGGTCGTGTGTACGCCGCTTCACACACGTATGGAAATATTCAAACAAAGGAGTAGTCATAGAATAAGTGTCGATTCTCTCTAATCAGCATGTCTCAGATGTCCTAGTACAGTCAGGCTTAGTTCTGAGCCTCTTTCTGTGTGTTTTATGGACACACAGTGCAGGGCTTAAGCATGCAAAAGTGTCCCCATAGCACGCGGCTTGCTATGGGCACTCATTGGGGGGAGATGAAAAACCATTGCACTGAGCAGGTAGGTAGAACATGTTTGTTATTTTAATAAAATAAATAAACAAGCCTGTACAATTACTTTAAATGGAGTCAGTTTATGATTGGTTGTACCAAATAGCTCTGTCATTGGAAACTATAAAAGGTTTTTGTGTCGGATATACTGTATATGCTTTGTTTTCTTTTTCTGTATGCATAAAAAAAAGAATAAAACATATTTTTTTTAAAGCATGGTTTACATAAACATTTTCTAACATTACTGCATCATGAGAAATCGCACATTATTCACTTTGGTGCACTGCAGTAACATTTATTTCATGAATGCCGCCCCAATACACTTAGCTAATGCACATGTTTTGCAGCACACCACTAAACACGGTAATGCACTACCATGTGCTGTCATGTGCTGTGTTACAGAAAATGGTGCAGACCCCTTTTTTGTGTTTTTTTTTTTTTTCGTGCTTTTAGGTAGCCCATTCTTGCTCTAAATGCCCCTCTACTGATGGTACATATTACCATATGGTTTGGGAAAGTCTACCTATAAATACCTTCTGGGCTGACGTTACAAACTTTATTAGTTTGGTCCTTCAGCTGCCTAATATATGTAAACTTTTATGATGCTTACTGGTATATTTAGAGGAGGACACAATTCTTAATTGCATGAAACTCCTCCTATGCTTATTGATTTTCTATGCTAAGAAATTGATAGCAATGCAATCCCAAACACCTCCCACTTAAACTCATTGGCTGTGGTCTTATTAGTCAGGTAATTCCTATGTATAAGCTAACATATGAGGCTAGAGGATGCCCCTAAAAAACCTTGGCCCCCCCTGGCTGGACTCAAAATTATGATACCACCAGATTAATAGTTTGTTCACCTATATCTACAAGAGTGTGCTGATTCGGGCGGCAAGAATATTAGTTGTAATCATTGTTGTCTAAGTTATATGATAGACTAATCTTGCTTTAGGTATATAACTGATGATTTTACTTTTATATTGTATAGACATATGTTCAATTGTTGTGTGCTATATATTGTACAAATATTTATCTTTCTGTATGTTTAAAGAATAGATACATTTACCTTTTTAAAAAAAATGGGCTGAACGCATGTAACTCGAGTCATAATGCATGTTAACACGCATGCACTAACACACTGCAGCAGTGTGAATCCAACCTAAAAGGGGCTACAGCGTAATAGTAAGAAATGAGCATGACTTTATTACACTTTGACATTGCTATTTTTACCGTGGCATTAAAAAACATAAATTATTCAACAGAAGCAAAAAAGATGCAACAAATTGCATTCATCTACAAATACAAATAAGCTTCCCTGAGAGTTGGTATACAGTATATAAACAGATGTGTTGGGAAACAGCCCCCTGGTCAATTTCTGTTACAAATTATTTAAAAAAAAAGAGTGTTTTTGTGCCTCAGTCCTACCCCTTAAGCATTGTCTGTCTTTTCTCTGATGTAGTTATAAAACATGTCAGCGAGTCAGCGGTACAGCCTGTGGGGCTGTAGGGAAACAATTCTCCGTAATTAGTATCAGAAAACGTAATATCAATGCCTTCTTTATTCATATGAGGAAAATGAACATTGTGCGTGTGGTCTAAACAAAGAGCAGAAGGTTTGTATGCATTAGATATATGACCAATGTGCAGCGTATTAGACATATGGTTGGAGGCGACCATTCCTCTAAACAAACCCATTTGTCCCTATCGCTGAGCTATACTAACTGAAATTAGTGCAGTTATTCTGTAATTTACAATATGTGGCTACTTGGACAAAAATGGCTGAATGTTCGTTAAAGTTACCTTTACATAATTCAATATAAAGTATGCTCCTTAAATTCATAATAGATAACTTAAAGAGAATGTAGAGCTTTTTTGTATATACTGGGCCAGATTCTCGTACAATGCCGGCGTAGCGTAAGCCATTTACACTACGCCGCCGCAATTTAACAGAGCAAGGGCCATATTCCCAAAGCACTTGCTCCGTAAGTTGCGTCGGCGTAGTGTAAATGGCCCGGCGTAAGGCCGCGTAATTCAAAGGGGGCGGCTTGTATTTAAATTAAGCGCGCACCTGCATCGATCGAACTGCGCATGTGCCGGCCGCAAAAATAGCCCAGTGCGCATGCTCCAACTCATGTCGGAACACGTGAATGAAACCGACGTGTGCGACGTTTACGTAAATCCCTATTCGCGAACGACTTAGTAAAAGACGTAACCGAGGGAAAAGACGACGCTGACCCGACGCCATACTTAACATGGCAACGACTGAACTTCGTAAACCTACCCCTCATATAGCAGGGGTAGGTTTACGCTTACGGAAACGATGTAAAAAAAAAAACGACAAAAAAGTTCAGGAATCGTCGTATTGGGCTCATTTGCATAGGAAAATGAGAAATCAATGTAAAGGCCACCTAGCGGCCAGGAAAGTAATTACAACAGCGATCCGACGGTGTAAGTGTTTTACACCTGTCGGATCTTCACTGTATCTATGCGTAAGTGATTCTAGGAATCACACACATAGATACCCAGTAAAAAAAAACAGAGATATGACGGTGTTTCCTGCGAAACACCGTCGTATCTCTTTTGAGAATCTGGCCCACAGTATTTAACCTATTTATGCAGGATTAAAACTGCATATGAACATTTTATATTTTTATAAGAGCTCTAGGATTATTTTTTGTATGTTTACCAGGTGAAGCGCAACTGCTTAGCAGAAAAAAACGTATTTAAAGTTTTTAGTAGCTGAAGATCAAATTGGAAATTCAGATAAATAACTCATCTCCTCCTTCCTGGTTCTCTATTGCTCCACAAAGTGTTTCTACTGGATACAGACTGAAAGGAAATCACTTCCGCTGTTCTTGCTCTTTATAAAATCCATAATACTATGTGACATCCAGTGGTGTATAGTTTTTTTGCTGCCCTAGGCCTGACTAAATTTGTGCAACCCCTACTTTAAATATGACCCACCCCTTCCTGTCAAGGCCACACCCCTTCCTGTGTAAGACCTGCCCTGAAATTTTCCAGTGGGGACACTAGTTTTGGGGGATTCCCTTAATCTGCAGAGATTTTCTCTCACTTCCTGTTTGGCTATGGGGCAGGAAATGAAAGAAAATGAACGGATGGCAAAAACAAATTAACAGGTGCTATAACCATCTCTTAGGCCGCGTACACAAGATCAAATCTGTCTGCTGGAAACGGTCTGCTAGACCGTCCTAGCAGACAGATTCGATCGTGTGTACGGGCGAACCAACGGATTTGGCCACCCGACAGATTTCAAAGCATACTTTGAAATCTATCGGGTGGGAACCCGTCTGCCCGACATGTCTGCTGGTTAGTACACTTACCAGCAGACATGTCGTCTCTCACCGGTGCCGAATGGATTCGGCGCATGCGCGGAAGTGTTTTACTTCCTGGTGCGGTGACGTGGCGGCGTCAACGTCACCGCCACGTTACCGACATGTCAGCGCGCCGTCTGCTGGCGGGGATTTTGGTTTGCTCGTGTGTACACGCGAGCAAACCAAAATCCAAAGAGACAGATTTGTTCAAATCGGTCGGACAGACCGTTTTGAACAAATCTATTGCCTCGTGTGTACGAGGCCTAACTCTATCCAAAATGGAAGTAAAAAAGTTTTGCCTATAGTTCTACTTTAAGCACAAATTTCTGCTAAATTTATGGAGGACTAAGGATATAACCATGCCAGTGGTGCAGCAGAAAACATGTAGCACGGTGATGAAGGTATGTGGTCCAGGCAGTGAGTAAAGGAAGGATTGGGGGCAGGAACAAATAAATTCATCTATTTATTTTTCTCATCAGCAATCAACAGAAATACAATTAAGATTTTTATTAAAATTAAGATTCCCAATATGTACAACTGACACAAGCAAAGGATTGCAGGAGAGTCCCACTACATAACTGATAGGTATAGGTGACCATGTCAGTGTCCCTTGTGTATGCGCCATCCCTATCATAGCGGCAGCAGTATGGCCGTTTTATGGGAGCACCAGACCGATTTATCTTGCGGCCCAGTCCACCTCATAAGACTGGCGCTGCACTAAAAGTGTAGCGAAAGCTGACCGGGACTCTTTTCATGCTGCCCCCCTGCAAAGTGCCTTGGCCTAGGCTAAGATACAGCGTTGGTGACATCCATCCATGGATAAACCCTGTATTTTACATAAATGTTTAAAAATATATAAAATACAGTTTAAAAATATATAAACTTTATAAAATACATGTAAAGTTGACCCAAAATCGTTAATAAAGAAAGTAGTAAAATATGCAAATGTGTCTATTAGAGATTGTATGGACTCCTTTATCATGGAGTATAGCAACAGCCTATACTCTTGTTAAATAGTAAATAATGTTTTGGAGATCAAGTGTTTCGTTGAAAGAAGCAGTTGTTTAAGTAAGAACAAGATATTCTTATGTGTGTGTCTGATAGACTGAATCAGGCCATCTGCAAAATCAAGATGGTGTTTTGATGTCCTGGTGGATCTCGGTAATGCTAACCTTGTTGCCCCAGAAGTGACAGACACCCTTGGCTAGAAAAAATTCAGAGCAAAGTACATCCAGCTCTTTAGCAAGTATGCCAAGCTACACTACGAGATGCACTCGGCTATAGTGACTGTTATGTTTCAAGCTCTACGTGTGTAACAGCGCCAAGGTGCTTGAAAGACAGAAGAGATCCAAAATGAGTATAGCTGCCTCAGAAAAAGACTAAATGTATTAAAAATGAAATAAATAACTTTGCAGTAACATACAAAAGATGAACTTCACTCTCTGGGGTTAATGTTGCCTTTAACCCCTTCTTACCTGGGATGCTGGGAAAACCTGAATTCACATACTAAACTGACCATCAAATTCAGTGTTGTCCTCCTGTGATCCACCTCTCAGCTACCACACACTGGGTCTCATGCCACTATCTTCTTTCCTGACATCATTGGGAGCAGGCTGTCATTTCCAGGTTTAGGTAGCCAGTCCCCTTTGGGCCAACTCTTTTCCATTCATATATTATAAGCTGATCTGATGTAGATATCCCTGGGGGTTACTGGAGTGAGTCTGATGTATATCTCACCAAGATGATAATGGAGGGAGGGGGCGGGTCAATCCAAGAAAATGGAAAAAAACGAACAAAAATATCCTGCTGTTTGTTGGTAGTGCACACAGTATAAGGGTTTTGGGCTGGACAAAAAAAAAACCTGACGGATTGCTGTACTAAAACAAGTAAAGTTAGTAAAGCGATCTGTGCTATTGTGTTCTGACAGGGGCACTGACCACTAGGGATGAGCGAATGGTTTAGCCCGAGCATACGTTCGGGCCAAACTTTTGTTGTTTGGTCATTTACGAACCAGCCGAATTTTTACGGACGTTCGCCTCCCGAACTGACGGCAATGCATTGTAGCGCTGAACAGTGCATTGCAAGCGCTGATTGGCTGAAGCAGTGAAAACTTCAGTAAATCAGGGCACAGAGCGCTGTCAGGGTCATGAGTGGACACTGTCATCATGACTTTATCCAATCATGGCTCATTCCCGCCCCACAGAATAAAAGTATTCTTGCAATTGCAGGCATTATCAGTGTGATTTTGGCGCAAAGAGATATAGAACATGGCTCTGTAGAATGCTATTAGCTAGTTGGTGTGCTACAGTGAGCTATTTTGCTTCAATTGTCAGTGTAGAATATTAGTTGAGTGTAGTGAGGAGGACCATCATTCAGCTTTGCATAGTGTACAGCTAGAGTAGGGACAGCTCAGATAGTTTCACTGTAGTGTAGTGAGACCGTGTTGGTAATCTTGACATTAGTGTATAGCTAGAGTAGGGACAGTTCAGATAGCGCCAGTGTAGTGACAGCTGAACTCCGTCTATTTGACTGCGTTACTGCCAGTTTAACGCCATTTACTTCTGTGTGCGTTACTGACAGTTTAACGCCATATTGCTTTGCGTGAGTTACTGGCAATTTAACTTCATAGGGCCAGATTCAGGTAGATGGGCGCTTCTTTACTTTGGAGTAATGTTTCTCATTTACGTTACTCCGCCGACACTTTCGGTGCAAGTACTGTTATTCACATAGCACTTGCGCGTAAACTTGCGCCAGAGTAACAATAATGCGCTGGCGTAACCCGACGCAAGTGGAAGTGGGTGTGATCATATGTAAATGATGGGCGGAGCCCAGCGCAGAGGCTTACGTTCAGCGCATCATTCACGGAGCATGCGCAGTAAGTGAGGCTTCACTCGCCCCCTTGTGCGCATGCTCACAACTTCCGTCGGCACCACTTCACGGGAAACGTCAGCGCAATGCGTTCCGTTGGGCGTTTAAATGCGCCCGTAGATGCGCCATTCCGGCACTAAAGTATATCCTGTTCCCCCTCCCCGCAGTGAAGTTACTTTTGTTCTGAAATGGCTGCTCCCGTTCCCCGCAAACACACAGGAGAAAGCTGAACTCTAAAGGCCAGGAGCTGTCAGCCGTCATCTCGGCTATGGAGACCTATGATGTCTTCCTCCATGGCTGTAAAAGTTGACAGACAAGCATGGACAGAGGTGTTGTCCTGCAAGTGGGGGTGCTCAGCTAGCTCTTATCGTCGGTAACGCTGCTGTAGCTGCTCTCCTGCTGACCTGTGGCCGTCTGGAGTAAAGATAAAGCAGCTATTTGTAGAAATAACTTTGCGCCGGACGGACGAGATACGCGCGGCGCATATAGCCAGCGTATGGTGCTAATCCGTTCGCGAATCGGGAAATAACCCTCATTTGCATATTTGCAGGGGAAATCAATAGGCGCGACTGATGCGCCAAGCGAAATTATGCGCTGAAGATACTCTGGCGTCGGAAAGTTAAGCCGATCGGAAATGGCCCGTTTTCTGTCGCATCTAGTTTGGTGGGTACGGCCACATAGAAACGACGGCGCATAATCACAGTTACGCGGCGCATATCGAATTACTCCAGCGCAAGTCTTGCTGAATCTGGCCCATATAGTTTTGCGTGCATTACTGCCAGTTTAACGCCATATAGTTTTGCGTGCATCACTGCCAGTTTAACGCCATATAGTTTTGCGTGCGTTACTATCATATAGTTCTGTATGTCACTGTACGTTTGCCGCATTATATTGCAGAATATTATATTGTATCCGTGGAGTGTTTCTGTGTAGTGTGAGTACTCAATTTAAAGTGCACCAAACACATTGATTAAAGTGCATCTACTTACAGATTTCAACTTCTCCTTTACATTTGCTTATAAGCACTGCCCCCTCCCTCCCAATAATGTTTGAGAGGACAACAAAGAGAGGCAGATGTTCCTGTGGCACTGTAAGGGGGCCAGCAACAAAAGTGTCCACAGGCAAAGGTGGACGTGGTGGTCAAAGACCATTTATTCAGTACCTGTCTGACAGGTGCGTGCATATCATTACAATTTTTACAGCAAGGAAAATTCTTGCTTTCATCAAGATTAGCTCTATAAGGGTTACAGTGGGAAGGTGCCACGGCACCCAGAGACCAAATTCAGTCAACGTGACACAAGAATGTATCCAAAAAATCTCAAATCTTGTTCCCAGTGCACTACATTGGGGCCTCATCATACACTGGCTCCCCAATTCTTGCTGAGCAAATTAAAGGCAGCTTGCAGAATATTTTTTTGTTTTTGTTGGGCTTTATAAATTAAATTATTGCTGTAGCAGATTCTAAACATGGTACAGATCTGCTACTTTACAGTTAGACTAAGGGGACCCCCAGGCACTGTATTGAAAGGAATTTCGGTGTATACAGTACATCAACTTAGGTAAATTGGAAAAAAAATGATTCTGTTGCAAATAAATATATGGCATTTTTGGGTGCAAAGTGAGGTTAATAATTTGGGTATACACAGTACAGATTAACTTACATTGGAACTTTACTCATATCTGTAATTTCCTCTCTTCAGCATGGTCAGGATGATGTCATGGCTTTGCCTGCATGCATATCGTGGGTCTCTGTAGGCATACCTCCCAACATTTTGAGATGGGAATGTGGGACACCTACTAGCAAACGTATGTAGGCATAGGACACTCCCCCATCATGCCCCCTTAACCACTTGACCACTGGGCACTTAAACCCCCTTCTTAACCAGACCAATTTTCAGCTTTCGGTGCTCTCACAATTTGAATGACAATTACTCAGTCATACAACATTGTACCCATTTGAAATTGTTGTCCTTTTTTTCACACAAATAGAGCTTTCTTTTGGTGGTATTTGATCACCTCTGGGTTTTTTATTTTTTGCGCTATAACACCCAGACCAATTCTGACATTTCTCTCCTACATGTAAAAATCATAATTTATTTGCTAGAAAATTATATATAACCCCAAAACATTAGATATGCTTTTTTAGCAAAGACCCTAGAGAATACAATGGCGGCCGTTACAACTTTTTATCTCGCACGGTATTTTCGCAGACATTTATTGAACGCGTGTTTTAAAAACAAAACAAAACAGTAAAGTTAGCCCAATTTTTTTTCATAATGTGAAAGATGAAGTTACGCCGAGTAAATAGATACCCAACATGTCACACTTCAAAATTGTGCACACTCGTGGAATGGCGCCAAACTTTGCTACTTAAAAATCCCCATAGGCGGTATTGCAGAGTATTGGGGTATTGCAAAGTATCATACAGGGTATTGGGGTATTGCAGAGTATCGCGTGTGGTATTGCAGAGTATTGGGGTATTGCAGAGTATCGCGCGGGGTATTGCAGAGTATCGCGCGGGGTATTGCAGAGTATCGCGTGGGGTATTGCAGAGTATCGCGCGGGGTATTGCAGAGTATTGGGGTATTGCCGAGTATTGGGGTATTGCCGAGTATTGGGGTATTGTTGAGTATTGGGGTATTGTTGAGTATTGGGGTATTGCTGGGTACTGGGGTATTGCAGAGCTGGGATGGATTGAGGGATGGCTGGATCTGTGACTGCATTTGTCACAGATCCAGCCACAGCGCTGCTGCTGACACCCCACTCCCCCCCCTCTCCTCGCACACTGTACCGAACAGTACAGAGAGGAGACGCAGGAGAGGGAGGAACCTGCATCATCAAATGACGCCGGTTTGTTTACAAGTGATCGCGCCGTCATTCTTCTAGACCCGGCGAGCACGGACACTTCCGCAAGCGCGTCCCAGCAAAGCAAACCAAAATCCCAGCAGACAGATCTGTTCAAATCAGTCGGTCCGACCAATTTGAACAGACACATTTAATCGTCTGTACAAGGCCTAAAACGAAAAACGTGTAACAAATAAGCACTGTAAGCTACTTACAACCTCAGGAACATTTGATGAAGACCTTTAACTTATTCACTTTTTGTATACACTGTCCTTGTTTAATGCAGTTTATTTTTAGATTTGCTTATGGCACCCTACTGCATGTGCATACTGTGGATATAAATGTTAAATTAATATACAATGTTAAAGGGGTGTTCCAGCCAAATATAATGTTTATTAAAAGTCAGCAGCTACAAAAAGTGTAGCTGCTGGCTTTTAAAAAACATTCACTTACCTTCTCCATGTTCCAGCGACGCGCCGGTCGGTGCTCCGCTCCTCTATCCCCCCCTCCCCGGCCAGCGTCTTCATTTTAACTGTGGGCACCCAGCCGTGACAGCCTTCGGCTTCACGGCCGGGCACCCAATGCGCATGCGCGAGCGGCACTGCGCATGCGTGCCGCCGCCGCTGATTGGACAGGCGATCGCATGGGACCTGTCATGTGTCCCATGCGATCGCCTACAGGGAGGGGCTGCTGTAGGCGATTAAGCTTAATCGCCTAACCAGCCCCTCGGCAGAAGGAGGAAGTGGGACAGGAAGTCCCACTCCTCCTGAAGCCCCCACTCCCCCCCCAAAAAAATTACATGCCAAATGTGGCATGTAAGGGGGTGTGGAGTAGATTAAGCGGAAGTTCCATTTTTGGGTGGAACTCCGCTTTAATATAGCAAATTCATACCTCTCTTTTTGAGATGGGACACCTATTAGAAAAGTATGTAGGTTTAGGACCCCCCCTTTATGCCCCCTTAAAGGAGAATTATTTAAAAAATATATAAGTTAAACCCACAAGTGCCTTTTTTACCACTACTATTCATTTATACTGAGTTTTGAAATTCACAAATGCAGACATTTAGAAATTGGATGAAAGGTTTAGGACTGGGAAAACACTTTTTGAAAGATGCAGTGCGCTGAAAAAGTATTCATACTCCTTGAAATTTTTCACATTTTGTCATGTTAAAACCAAAAATGTAAATGAATTTTTGGGGGGATTTTATGTGATAGACAAACACAAAGTGGCACACAATTTTGAAGTGGAAGAAAAATGATAAATGATTTTCAGTTTTTTTTTACAAGTACTTTTTACAAATAAATACCGTATTTATCGGTGTATAACGCGCACTTTTCCCCCTTAAAATCGTGGGTGCACGTTATACGCCGATCCGCGCTGTCTCTGAGCACTGCCGACATAGACCGAGCCGAGTGTACCCGAGTGTACTGCACACTCGGCTACGCTCGGCCACGCTCGGCTCCGCTTCGGGTCACTCCCTGTCCCGCCTCCTAGCCAAGCGTGGTCGAGCCTAGCTGAGTGCACAGTATACGGCTCGATCTATGTCGGCGGCGCTCAGAGACAGCGTGCTTCAGAAGTCACCTAATTAGTAAATAGAGTCCACCTGTGTGTAATTTAATCTCAGTATAAATACAACTGTTCTGTGAAGCCTTCAGAGGTTTGTTAGAGAACCTAAGTGAACAAACAGCATCATGAAGGCCAAGGAACACACCAGAAAGGTCAGGGATCAAGTTGTGGAGAAGTTTAAAGAAGGTGCTCTGGTCAGATGAGACCAAAATTTTACTTTTGGCCTAAAAGAGAAACACTATGTGTGGCGGAAAATTAACACTGCACATCAACCTGAATACACCATCCCCACTCTGAAACATGGTGGTGGCAGCATCATGTTGTGGAGATGCTTTTCTTCAGCAAGGTCAGCGAGGCAGGTCAGAGTTGATGGAAAGATGGATGGAGCCATATACAGGGCAACCTTAGAAGAAAATATGTTACCTGATTTGGGCAGTCTATGGCCTTAGGATTCTACACCTTATTTTTGTTGTTGTCTGCCCATAAGATTTCCCCCTGCTAAATGCCTGTGTGCCTAGGCATAGTAAAGGAATTGCAGACATGCTTGGCTTCCGCAGTGTGCAACCCAATTACTGAACCACTATCAATAAAAAAAGAAAACAGAAAAAAAAATATATACATGATTAATAAAATTAGTAAAAACTAAAAGAAAAATTACAGCTGAAAATTTCCACTAAATAACATGAAAGGGGTTGTAGCACAAAAAGCTTGGACAAAGTAGGGCTCGATATTTGTGGCTATTGTCTGTCGAATAATACAGATAAACCATGTTCTATCTCTTCCTCATATTACAGCCTTAGCAAGCTACTTTCTAAGGCCTCATTCACACTTGGCGGACTCCGTCGCAGTCAGTCCCGACGGAGTCCGCCTGCGTCCGCCAGCTCAGCGGGAGATCAGTCCGCAGATCTCAGCTGAGCCGACGTATGACAAGCTCCTCTCTGCTCACTGAGCGGGGAGGGGCTTGTTGACACAGCTGTCTGCTATGAAGCGATCTGATGAAAACGGACAGCATGTCCGTTTTCATCAGATCTTATCCGATCCGCATGAATGGATGGGGACATATCACCCAAAAGTCTGTTTTTAGCGGATCGGATCAGGTCGGATCAGGTCGGATGTCAGCGGACATGTCTCCGATGACATCCGACGCTCCATAGAGATGCATGGAGCACCCGTTCAGGTCCGCCGTCAAAACTGAAAGGCGGACCTGAATGGACTGAAGTGTGAATGAGGCCTTACTGTCCAAGCTTTGAAAAATATTTGTGGCTATTGACTCATAAATAATACACGTTAATTTCAGTTGCAAAATAAAACCTGCTTCTTTGCTTCCTCTTATGTTGCAGCCAAACAAAGCTGCTTACATACTGTCCAGCCACTGAAAAATAATTGTGACTGTTGTCTCTCAGATAATATACTGTACACTAATTTTTAAAACAAGACTTTACCATCTTTTTAAAACAGACATTCTACAGCTTGTAAATAAACAATTCTTCTTTTAACATGTTATATAAATAAAGACAATGGGGTCAATTCACAAAGCTTTATTTTCAGATTGCGGGTGTTATTTTAACGATTTTGCACGTTATTGAAGCTAGTTCAATTCACTAAACGATTTAACGCTTTGAAAAATCATCAAATAACGTTTCACTACACAGAACCGATATTTTAAGGTGTGGATCCTTATTAAAGAGTCAAATCGTTATTTTAAAGAGTCAAATCGTTAAATATGTACAGAAGTGCAATTCACAAAGATTTTTTTGTCAGTTATCGATCGTTAAGAAATTGTTAAATTAACACCTCCCTCAGGGTGGCGTTATGACATTTCCCAGGCGATATTTTGTTGTTAGAGGAAGCTTTTGGCGATTTTTGTAGTGTAGTGAAGTTTTTAGTAGTGTTGAGCAAGATAGAACCATGCTCTATTTGAACTTAAAATTATCCAGAGGCGAAGAACATGTTAGAATGTTGTTCAGATTTATAAACGTGTATTCCGTTCACATACTATTTTGGATGACTTCTTTGAAACCCAGGTGATAGCTAAATTCCGATTCTCATCTCCCATGATTTATTCTCTGTATGAGGAAATACACATGGCTTTAGAAAAGCACACACTAGAAGTTTTGCACATCACATGCTCAATCTCCATGTGTCTTGCTTGTGTCTCTCTCTCTCTCTCTCTCTGTATCTGCTCTTTTCCACATGCAGCTGTTCTCCTGCGCTTCTGCTCCCAGAATGCATCTCTCCAGCATTATTTAACGATCTTAAGAGTTATTTTAACGTCCCAAATCTTAATAATAACGTCTGAGTAGTTGGCATAACGATTGGATAAAGAGTCAGTTGAAAACCATAACGACTATGTTAAATAACGATTATAGCTTTCGTGAATACCATGTTTGCTAGCGTTAAATAAGGAGTGCTAATTTAACAACTGAAGAAAACCAATAACGTTTCTCTTTGTGAATTGACCCCAATGAATGTTATGTACTAGTTTATATTTAGAAAATGGCCAAAGTGTCCAAATCTGACACATTTTTTATGCTTACATTGCACAGTTTAAGATTTTGGCAAAACTTACCCAAACAAGGTACAGAACATTCTAAGAACTGAGTTTGTAATGCACTATCAACACAATTGCCTAAAAAACACACTGCTTTCTTAAGTATAGATATGTTTTTTGTCAGTTAAAGAAGCTAAAAACAACAGGCAAAACTAGATGTACAGATTACCCCCAGGGACAATTTGCACAAGTCAAATACTATTCATTCCATTCCAAGAATGCTTGTTGTCTTAAAAATGTAATGGGCATAACTGATGAAAAGAGGTTAAGCCCAATGGATATTGCAGGAACATTAATCTTGTCAGGTTGCATCCTGCTTGTAAAATTCTATATCTAGTTGGCTGGCCGCTTAAATGTTTTGCCCCCTTGTCACTATTATAATGGGGCCAGATACTGTCCACTAAAATCTGTGTCTATTTCTGCAAACCATCTGGCAATATCTTGGACCCAGAAGGGACAATTTAGAACACTGCCCCCTTTCTCCCTCTGCATTACACAGACTGCTCAAAACCACTGAACAGTACTATCATAATGTTTCTCAGAAACTTTTTTGCCACCATGATTCATTGGCTAATGACCTGCCATGGACAATACCCATGCCCACATTAATCAAGCCAAAAGCTTCTTGTATGATAAATGTTTTGCCTGCTGTGCATGCAATCCTTACAAACAGTTGCTACCTGCCTTTCTCTCATTCATTGGGCAATAACACTTAGATTTTAGTTGGGTCAACTTCTGTTATAAAAATACAAAGATGTTATATATAATATTATATAATGTTATATAATTATAATAATATAATATTATAGATTTATTGCCCCTTATCCTTAACTAATTTGTGGCATGCTACCGGTATGACTCATGTAATACCCCTCCCCACCTTGTATCCCCAGGCTACTTCTTTATGGGTTTAATGTTTACCAGGCTCTTTGGGGGTGGGCTCCTCAGCTCTAGGGCAACATGTCACATCACCTTTTTTTACAGAGACCACTGCTCTTGCACATAATTTATTGCTAAACATTTCTTATATGGTCTCAAATATCTGTCTTGATAACTGGATTGGATCTTCCAACCCACTCTAATGTTGATATAGTTATCCCTCTGCTTTGCAGTACAGCTGCTATCAACTTTCTCAAGGGCCTTGTAGGCAAGTGGTTTTAACCACTTGCCATCTGCCTTATGCAAAAAGACGTCGGCAAAGTGGTTTCAATATCCTGAGTGGACGTCATATGACGTTCTCAGGATATTGAGCTGTTGCACACCCCCGGGGGCGCGCATCGTGGCAATCGTTGTTCCAGGGTGTCAGTCTGACACCCCGCAACACCGATCTAGGTAAAGAGTCCAATCTCGGCTGATCCCGATGTAAACAGGAAAAGCCGATTACCAGCTTTTGCTGTTTACACGAGTAGAGGAGAGCCGATCGGCGGCTCCTCTGACAGGGGGGGGGGGTTTGTGGGAGGATGCCCATCCCTGGACCACCAGGGATGCCACTAGACCACCAGGGATGCCCACCACATGTATGCCACCCTAGACCACCAGGGATGACAATCAGAAATGGATGCCAATCAGTGTCCACGATGGATGCCAATCAGTGCCCACAATGGGCATCACTGATTGGCAGGCATTATTGTTTGGCACTTATTGGCATCCATTAGTACAACACATACTATTAGTACGTTTGTGCCACCTATCAGTGCCCATCTATGCCCATCCATGCCACCTATCCGTGCCCATTTGTGTCGCCTATCCGTGCCTATCCATGCCGCATATCGGTGCCCATCTGTGCCGTCTATCAGTGCCGCATATTAGTGCCCATCCATCAGTGCCCATCAATGCCACCACATCAGTGCCACCTCATCGGTGCCCATCAGTGCCGGTCAGTGCAGTACCATTAGTGCCCATCTGTGAAGGAGAAAACGTACTTATTTACAATGTTTTATAACTGAAACAAAAAAACTATTTATTTTGGTCTGGGTGGGAAGGTGTATAAGTGCCCTGTATGGAAGTGGTTAAGTAACATCATGTTCCTGTTTAATGAGAGTATGGTAAGAGGTTGTGAGGACAGCCTCTTACCAACTAGCAAAATCGCTAGTTTTACTTTTCTTTTTGATATATCCATACATTGGAAAAGTAATTTATCCTTGCTTGGATGTATACAAATTAACAGGATGCCTTAATTCTTATGTTGAGTGAACTGTCCTTTATGTTCCCCTCTCTTTGAAGCTGAAACTCACAAGTAATACAGCTGGTTGGAGTGTATGGTATTACAAGTATTGTAACCACAATTTTCCCTTATGATTTAAAGTAATATTGAACGATTCTCAGCTCTCAGTTGTACATTTTCTGTTGAATCCTGAGATAATCTCGATTAAGCCCTAACAGATGAAATGCATCAAAAGTAATCTTGAGGCAGAGATTTGTTGCAGCGGCTTTTTCTGCAACAAACTGAGCTGTTGGATACCACTGTCATTGAGCGACTTTGTACTTTTTTTTGTGGCACAATACTTCCTGTTTGCTAACTGACACAGTTATGAATTACACATACCTTATTTAGGTCCCATGCTAGTTAAGGCCCCATTTTAGTTTAGAGGTTTTACCCTTTTGTTCTTAATATAAAGGGGTGGTGGGCCTGAGGACCAGAACCTGCTGGTTCGCAGTCCTAGAACATGAACGATTGAAGAAGTTTTCCTCTTCCTTAAATGTCAGAAGAGGCAATTGCATCCAACCCAAATGTTTCATTATGTGCGTGGGCAAAACAGGCTCAAAATATCCTTTGACCTGCTGCCACGGTGCATTTACAAAACAGCGAGGGAAAGGAAAGTCTTAACCTAAAATGGGAGTGTTCACTAGCACACATAGGTGGAAGAAGACTTGTTGAACCAAGCTTCTGTTGACATTTTTTCTTTTTTACTACAGGAGGGCGGGGGGCGGCGCCCGGGCGCCCCCTATGGATGGGCCGCCACTGATTGTTATCCACCCCTTTCTCCCAGAAAGTGAGAAGCTTGAAATCTATCTTTTTCTCTTAATTTCTTAAATATTTGAGAGTCCATGCCTGGCTGAAATTCTGGATTTCCTATTATCGAGTAAAAGGGGGAATTTTTAGTCGAGAACTTTAAATTATGACATACTTTATTTCCATTCCATAGAGTTGGACCTATCGTAGGGTGGGTTTTAACTATATGGGGTAATGCTGAATGACACCATATTGCCTTATTTAAAGGTTTGGTGCACATTTGTTGCTCTATAGTTATCCACAATTTATAATCCCCATGTCTACCCCAGTCAGCTATCCTTCCCAGCTGGGCTGCCTGATAATATTTTAACATATCCGGTGCTGATATTCCTCTGGCCCTTTTGGGTAGGATCAATAATTTCCTACCAATTCTAGGCCATTTGCTCCCCCACATAAATTTTGTGAATAAAGCTTGGACTTGATTGAAGTATGACATGGGGATCTGAATTGGTAGATCTTGGAAAAGATAGAGAAATGTTGGCACTACACTCATTTTTAAAATATTAGTTCTCCCAAACCAGGAATGCATCCCTCTACTCCATCCATCTAGCAATGTTCTAACTGTAAGAAGTAATGGTTTGAAATTTAACTCAAAGGTGTCCTTTAGGTTTGGGGGCATTTGTGTTCCCAAATAATTCAGTGCCCTAGTCGTCCATTTAAACTTAAAGCTCTGTTCCAGGCCATTTTTAATCAGCTTCGGGAGAGCGACCCTCATGGCCTCCGATTTACTGTAATTAATTTTTAAATGACATCTTCCCATAAAGTTCAACTTCTTTCAATAAATTCGGTAGGGAAATCTGTGGTTTAGCTAAGGAAAAAAGCATATCATCTGTGTAGGCCGAAACTTTATATTCCCTTCCCCCTACTTGGATACCCACTATATCTCTGTTCTGTTGGATCTTATTTAATAGTGGTTCTAATGTCAATGCAAATAATAAGGGCGATAGGGGGCAGCCCTTCCTGGTGCCATTTGTAATTGCTAGGGGCTCAGAATATACCCCATTTACTTTTACTAAGGCTCTGGGTCCCGCATACACCCCCGCTATCCACTGTGTCATCCTTTCTCCCAAACCCATTTGTTTTACTGTTTCCAGCATAAATTCCCAGTTTACTCTATCGAATGCTTTCTCTGCATCTGTATTCAGGAAAACACTTGATATCTTTTTTTTTTATTATTTGCTTGGTATATTAAATGTAACACTTTAATCATGCTATCTCACGCTTCTCTAGTTGGTATAAACCCAACTTGATCTAAATGCACAAGTTTCGATAGATAGGGCTGTATGCGGGAAGCCAGAATCTTTGGGCCAGATTCTCATAGGAGATACGACGGCGTATCTCCAGATACGCCGTCGTAGCTCTGTTTGTGCGGTGTCGTATCTATGCGCCTGATTCTTAGAATCAGTTACGCATAGATTTGCCTTAGATCCGACTGGCGGAAGTCACTTACACCGTCGTATCTAAGTTGCATATTTACGCTGGCCGCTAGGTGGCAATTCCGTCCATTTCCACGTCAAATATGCAAATGAGCTACATACGCCTATTCCCGAACGTATTTGCGCCCCATCGTCGTAGTTTACGTCGTTTGCGTAAGTGTAAAGTTACCCCTGCTATATGGTGGGTTAACTTTGTGTTGGTCCGGCCTACGCAATGTGAAGTATGGACGTCGGGACAGCGTTGTTTTTTTCCGTCGTTTGCGTAACTCATTCACAAATAGGGCTTTGCGTAAGTTACGGCCACGTCGAAACCAATGTATTTGCGGCGTAATTTGGAGCATGCGCACTGGGATACATCCACGGATGGCACATACGCAGTTCAAAAAAACGTCAAAAACGTGGGGTCATGATTGATTTACATGAAACACGCCCACCTCATACACATTTGAATTATGCGGGCTTACGCCGGCCCATTTACACTACGCTGCCGCAAATTATGGAGCAAGTGCTTTGAGAATACGGCACTTGTGTCTCTAAGTTGCGGCGGCGTAGTGTAAATAGGATACGCTACGCTCGCCGACATCTACGAGAATCTGGCCCTTTGTCATTATTTTAATATCTACATTCATTAATGATCTTGGTCTATAGCTAGTACATAACCCTGGGTCCTTCCCCTCTTTCGGGATGACTGTAATATGTGCCAATACCGCCTCCGGTGGTAACGACCTCTTTTGTCCGACTGTATTGAACTTTTGTAATATTGTATAGTGAACCCGTCTGGGCCTGGGTCTTTACCGTGCTTTACCGTGTTTGATTGTTTTCATTATTGTTTGCACTTCCTCCAAAGTAATTGGTTTTTCTAGATCTCTTCGTTCTGGAGATGTTAGTCTAATCAGACCTGCTGAGGCTGTATATTTCTCCACAGACCCAGAGGGCTTCACCTTCACTTGAAGATTATATAAAGAGGCATAGTATTTCCTAAATTCTTGCACTATTTCTTTTGATAGGTAGAGTTTCTGATCTGCTTTTGTTTTAATAAATGGAATATACGACCATGACTGTAATTTTTTTAGTTTTTTTGCTAATAGCTTCCCACATTTATCCCCTGAGTCATATGTCATCTTCTCCGCGTATTATAAAACCGCTTCAGCCTTATATCTAAGGAGATCTGCTACTTGTCTTCTTAAATGTGTTAATTCAATTCCTATACCTATTTCTGTCTTTCTTTTATGTTGTATCTCTAGTCTCTGTATCCTTTCTAATAGTTCTTTTATTTGTTCTTCTCTTGCTTTCTTGACTCGGGAGCCATGTTTAATTAGCACCCCTCTAACTACCGATTTATGGGCTTCCCATACTATTCCTGGATCACATTTTTCATTATCATTTATCTGGAAATACCACATTTTTTTTTTTTTTACATCCTCAATTATATTGGGATTCTGTAATAAACTCTCATTTAACCTCCATATCCATTCTTACGTCTGAGTTCCCTCTCCCAAAGTTATTTCCATCGTTACCGGGGCATGATCTGTCCATGTTATATTCCCTATTGATATATCCTGTATTAAATGTAACCACTGATGTGGTAGTACGTGTAATCTTTCTCTCCTGCATGTAAAATACGCCATCCATCTACTAGCTGAAACTCATGTCATTTTTGTATAATTAGTTTTCTAATTCCTCTGGATACCGATGACACTTCTTCCGAGGTATCTTCTTTTGGGTCCAAGGGGATATTTAAATCACCGCTACATATCAACTTACCCTCTTTAAAGTTCATCAATTTATTGATCACCTTCACTAAGAAACTATCTTGATGTGCATTTGGTGCATATATAGTGGCGAGTGTTACCTTCTTACTCCCTATTGCCCCCTTAAGAAAAAGGAATCTCCCGTATTTATCCATTAAGGACCATGAAAATTTGAATACATTTTCCTATGGAGTTAAGCCCTCAGGAAAATGCATTGGTAAAAATATTCTCAAAAGCCAACTACATATACATATGCATGTACTGTATATAGAGTATATAGTATTGGGGTTAGGGCATTTGTGAACTTTTAGTTATTTGAAATCAACAGTTATTCCCTTTTAATAATATTTTAGGCAGTGTCACTAAGCTGGATAATAAGCAGTCTAGAGAGGCTGCACTAACCAACAGCCTAAAGATGCTGCATTAACTAGAATCATTCCAAAATGCTGTTTCAAAATATGGAGGACTAGCTTGTATGTTTAACCACTTAAGGACCGCCTCCTGCACATTTGCGTCGGCAGAATGGCACGGCTGGGCACAAGCACGTACAGGTACATCCTTTTTAAGTGCCCAGTCGTGTGTCGCGGGCTCCGTGACCGAGGGACCCACGGACCCAATCGCTGCTGGAGTCCCGCGATCGGTCCCTGGAGCTGAAGAACGGGGAGAGCTGTGTGTAAACACAGCTTCCCCGTTCTTCACTGTGGCGCCTTTATTGATTGTGTGTTCCCTTATATAGGGAACCACAATCAATGACGTCACACCTACAGCCACACCCCCCTACAGTTAGAAACAGAGATGAGGTCACACATAACCCCTTCAGCGCCCCCTTGTGGTTAACTCCCAAACGGCAATTGTCATTTTTACAGTAAACGATGCATTTTTAATGCATTTTTTGCTGCGAAAATGACAATGGTCCCAAAAATGTGTCAAAATTGTCCGAAGTGTCTGCCATAATGTCGCAGTCACGAAAAAAATCACTGATCGCCGCCATTAGTAGTAAAAAAAATAATTAATAAAAATGCAATAAAACTATCCCCTATTTTCTAAACGCTATAAATTTTGTGCAAACCAACCTTATTCCGATTTTTTTTTTCTTTTAACCAACAATAGGTAGAAGAATACGTATCAGCCTAAACTGAGGAAAAAAAATGTTTTAATATATTTTTGGGGGATATTTATTATAGCAAAAAGTAAAAAATATTGATTTTTTTTCAAAATTGTTGCTTTATTTTTGTTTATAGCGCAAAAAATAAAAACCACAGAGGTGATAAAATACCACCAAAAGAAAGCTCTATTTGTGGGAAAAAAAGGACGCCAATTTTGTTTGGGAGCTACGTCGCACGACCGCACAATTGTCAGTTAAAGCGACGCCATGCCGAATCGCAAAAATTGTCCGGATCCTTTAGCTACCTAAAGGTCCGGGTCTTAAGTGGTTAAAAGGAAAATATGTAAGCTCATGATATCTATCATTTCAATAAGATATATGTATGTTTAACTCAGAAAGTTCCCTTTTTTCTAAACAAGTATAAAAGCAAGAGCCAACATGCCCAGAAGCTGCCCAGCTGTTCCAAGCCTACAGAAGGATGCAAAACTAAAGACTATGGCTAATCCTCACCATAGAGACAGAAAAATACAACTGTATAAAAGACGTGGGATGGTATTTTGGGAGTCCTGACATGTTTGTGTCTTTAAACTGTAGATTATTTAGCTATGGTTATCAACAGAGTGTGAAGAAAGGACAAGGAAACATCTGTCGAGAGCTTATTATAGAGAAGGAGGAGACACATTATAGGTGATCTCTGGTCACAAAATATGTAATCATGTTGGTCTTAGAACATGAGATACGAAAAACAAATTGAACAACAGATAACAGAAACAAATTAAACAACAATAAACCTTTGCCTGAACAACACAGGGCATAACTAAACAACCAGCTCAGTCCATAGAGGACTGTGTTGATTTTGGTGGAGTTAAAGCTTTATAGGGCCATGAAGAGGTCTCTATTACTGTTTCTGTCAATATTGGGGAGATTTTCTCTCACTTCATTTGTGGCCATTGATGTCTTTCTAGATGTGCAAAGCTGGTAGAGACACCATCAAAAAGACTTGCAGCTGTAATTGCAGTGAAAAGAGGTTCTACAGAGTATTGACTCAGGGGGGCTGAATACAAATGCACACCACACTTTTCACATATTTATTTGTAATGCCACGTACACACGACAGTTTTTAATGTCATGGAAAGAACGACGTGATTCTTGCCAAGCCTGCCTTGCATACACACGGTCATGAAAAAAAAAAATGCTTGCGCAAAGCGCGGTGACGTACAACGCGTACGACGGCACTATAAAGGGGAAGCTCCATTCGAATGGCGCCACCCTTTGGGTTTGCTTATCCAAATTTCCCTTCTCATAACTTGCGTTAAAGTTAAAGCCCACACACAACCATTTTTCATGACGTGAAAAACAACAACATGAAAAACGTTGAGAAAAAATTGAGCAAATTTTTAATGCCCATTTTTCATGTTGCGAAAAATGCTCTGGAGCCTACACACGACCGTTTTTAATGACCAATTTAAAAAATTGAATTTTTCTCGTCATAAAAAACTGTCGTGTTTACGCGGCATATGACTTTTTTAAAACCATTTATCATTTTCTTTACACTTCACAATTATGTGCTACTTTGTGTTGGTAAATCACATAAAATCCCAATAAAATAGATTTTACGTTTTGTGGTCATAACAAAATGTGGAAAATTTCAAGAGGTGTGAATACTTTTCAAGGCACTGTATAAAATGTGTGGAAAACTATGGAATATTATGGATGTGTGGAAAACTATGAATAAGGGGATGCTGTTAAAAGGCAACACCTGAAGATAAAAGCATCTTTCCCTTAATTGCTACAAAATATCATGTTGGCTCAATTGAACCGTTTGTGCCAAGGAATGCAATGAATGTTCAGGTTGTTAATAGGTTTTCTAGTGACATTATGAGACTCGATTCCTCCCTAGATGCACAATGCCTTCTCAGAATGCCGATATAGAAGTTGTGATTGCCATTAAAAGGACATACAGTGTTCCAAGGTGTTTATTGGAATGTCATACCCCAGAGTACTTGCTGAGCAGTTCAAGGGCATTCGCTGCAAATGTGGTTCACAATGTTGGATTGTTTTACTGAAGTTAGGCACCAGAGTGGAGTTTTTATTATCTTGTAACAAAGTGTAATTACTTGAAGCTGTGCACAAAGTAATCCACCTGTGCTTTCCAATATTATTCCTGTAAATAGTTATTCTGAAGGTATAAATAATCATTCCATCTGTCCTATGTTTTTGCAAAGGCGGTACTGAACTGATTTTTGTAGAGTGTGCCCAGCTACATAGGAACCGGTCAATCAATACATACACTATATTACCAAAAGTATTGGGACGCCTGCCTTTACACGCACATGAACTTTAATGGCATTCCAGTCTTGGGGCCAGATTCAGATACAAAAATGTATCTTTCCGGCGGCAAAGCGTTTCCTCTTTTCACTACGCCGCCGCAAATATTATGGACAAGTGCCTTATTCAGTGCCTTACTTGCTCCATAATATGCGGCGGCGTAGCGTAAAGTGCAGGGCGTAAGGCCGCGCAATTCAAATTGCTGAAGTGGGGGCGTGATTCATGTAAATGAATCATGACCCCACGTAATTGAAGTTTCTTTTGGACGGCGCATGCGCCGTGCGTGGACGTTCCCAGAGCGCATGTGCGAGATCACAATGCTTTTTCTCAATGTAAACGGCGTGAACGTAACTAACGCCGAGCCCCATTCCCAAACGATTTACGCAAACGACGTAACCGACGTACAATTCGACGTACAATTCGAATGGACTCGACACATGCGCGGAAGTAATTTACTTCCTGGTACGGTGACGTGGCGGCGTCAACGTCACCGCCACGTCACCACGCTGTCTGCTGGCGGGGATTTTGGTTTGATCGTGTGTACAGCGATCAAACCAAAACGGCCAGCAGACAGATTTGTTCAAATCGGTCGGTCCGACCGATTGGAACAAATTTATTTGCTCGTGTGTACGGGGCCTTAGAAGAAAGCCGGCGTATCTTTTCTAAATAGCAAAAAAAGATACGCCGGCTATTCTTAGTATTTACGCAGCGTATCTCTTGATATGCTGACGTAAATGCTTTCTGAATCTGGCCCTTAGTCTGTAGGATTCAATATTGAGTTGGCCCACCCTTTGCAGCTATAACAGCTTCAACTCTGTAGGCTCTTCACAAGGTTTAGGAGTGTGTCTATGGGACTGTTTGACCATTCTTCCAGAAGTGCATTTTGTGAGGTCAGGTACTGATGTTGGCCTGGCTCGCAGTCTCCGCTCTAATCCATCCAAAAGGTGTTCTATCGGTTTGAGGTCAGGACAGCCAAGTTCCTCCACCCTAAACGTGCTCATCCATGTATTGCTTGCTTTGTGCACTGGTGCGCACATGTTGGAACAGGAAGGGGCCATCCTCAAACTGTTCCTACAAAGTTGGGAGCATGACATTGTCCAAAATGTCTTGGTATTCTGACGCTCTAATGCCGCGTACGCACGATCTAGCTTTTGCCCGGCCAAATCATATCGGAAATCAGACGGAATTCCATCGGAGAAAAATAGAACATGTTCTATATCTAAACTCCAATGGAATTAACGGAATTTCAGATGAAAAAACTCAGATGGGGCTACACACGATCGGAATATCTGATGGAAAAAGTCAGTTGGACTTTTTCCATCGGAAATTCTGATCGTGTGTACGCGGTATAAAAGTTTTCTTTACGGGAACTAGACCGTTTCAGCAGACAGATTCGATCGTGTGTACGGGCAAACAGACGGATTTGGCCACCCGACAGATTGGAAAGCATGCTTACCAATCTGTCGGCTGGGAACCTGTCCGTCCGACATGTCTGCTGGTTAGTACGCTAACCAGCAGACATGTCTTCTCGCACACGCGCCGAATGGTTTCGACGCATGCGCGGAAGTGTTTTACTTCCTGGTGCGGTGACGTGGCGGCGTCAACGTCACCGCCACGTCACCGCGCCATCTGGCAGCGGGGATTTTGGTTTGATCTTGTGTACACGATCAAACCAATATGTCCCCAGAAGACAGATTTGTTCAAATCGGTCGGCCCGACCGATTTGAACAAATCTGTCTGCTCGTGTGTATGGGGCCTAAGGGACCAAGCCCAACCCTTGAAATATCACCCCACACCAAAATCCCCTCTCCACCAAATGATTTGAACCAGTGCACAAAGCAAGGTCCATAAAGACATGGATGAGCAAGTTTGGGGTGGAGGAACTTGACTGACCTCAACCCGACCTTTAAGCTTGTGGACAGCCCAAAAGAGTTGAAGCTGTTATAGCTACAAAGGGTTGGCAAACTCAATGTTAAACTCTATGGACTAATACTTTTGGTAATACAGTGGAACCTTGGATTACGAGTATAATCCATTCCAGGAAAATGCTCGTAATCCAAAGCACTAGCTTATTAAAGCATACAATTCAATGGAAACGAAAATAATTTGCAATACCGCTTCTGGCCAGAGATGGGAGGGCACCAGAGAGTCTCATAAATACTCAGGAAGGCTCGAGGACAGCTCGGCTAAACTTGGATAACCCCGGAAAGGCTCTGAGTATTTCAGAGTATTTCAGATCAGCTCCGCATGGCTCCGGCATCCCCACAGCTCTGGCCAAATGCGGTTCCACACTCAGCTGTGGCTTGAATCCTGCTCGTTTTGCGAGACAACACTAGCAAACCAAGTCAGGATTTTCAAAAAAGGAATGCTCGTATTGCGAAACACTCGTTTCTCGCAATCCGAGGTTTCACTGTATAGTGTATTTGCAGTTAAAGCAGCACTAGCAGTTCATAGTGAAAGCATTCATTGAGATATAATGTTAATTAATGTTTTATTGTTTGTAATGTTTCAGAAATGGTTGGAGAGCCTCAAAGCTTACAGTGTAAAAATATTGCTATAGAGTCATGTCATAAAGATTTTGACCCTAGTGTAAAAATATTGCTATAGAGTCATGTCATAAAGATTTGACCCTAGCAGCAGAGATTATTGCAGAGTCAATGCTATGGTACGAATAATCAGACCAGCAGCCTGATTATAATTTATTCAGTACATGTCAGGAAGAAAGAATAGAGAAATATCTCTCAATCCTTAACGCAAGGTTTTTTGGACATATCCCCAAAAACGAATGAACTGCTGATTGATCGTCCTGATTGTAGCTGATGCTAGGAACTGGAATTTCCTGTCGCTGAGGAGAAATGATTATTCCATAGCTTTAGTCGAGGGCTAAATTTATGATATGAGACCAGTGCTAATGAATCAATCAAACACAAGTATAGTGGTAGGTACAAGTTGTTCCAGTAGGCTGATGATTTAATGTCTACGGCAAATAGAATTATTATATCATGTATTTTATTGTCCTGTAACTACATTCAGAAAATTTCGGCCTTAGCTACGCTATAAAATTGCTTACACTTCTACCTTAGCGTACAAATGATCTGGGAGGAAAGTTTATGTCAGGTTGTACGTTGTGTTAAAGTGGAACGCCACCTTTCTGACATATTTAACAATTTTGAAAATGGCAGTACACAGAATTCATTCTACAGTCATAATATATGAACCAAGAGTGCCAATGGGCTCTCTGAGGCTAAGTGATAATAACATATAACAGAGATAATAACAAATACCTATACATGTCAGTAAAAGGAAACAAAACACCACATAGCTGGAGCATTTAAAGGATTTTTTAATGAAACTTTATACAAAACTCAGATTGCAAAACCTTAGATACATTCAGGAATTCACTATAACATTTTGGTACGCTATGTTCTCCCACAGGAGTGTGGAATGGACAAGGGAAGGGCTCAGACTTTTTGTCACAGTTAAAAGGTCAACAATTAAATAAGCATCAAGTTTTTTCTTCTGAGAAAAATTGCTAACTGCAAGATGGTCGTGAGGTTGGCAATCTGTTCTGATAGCATTTTGGCAAATGGACTGACAGCATGGCAACTAATGTGACAGTGTCATACACAGAGAAGAAAGTGGACAATTCAGTTAGTGTTCAAGCTGAACTACACTGCATCTGAGCACCACAAACTCTAATTTTTAATACTTAAAGAAAATGCATCCATCCATGTCTTCATGCTTTATTTTGCTGAGAAATCACATTGAAACATCCCCTAGGATTTATGGCCATAGCTATTTTGAGTAAGCTCAGATGATTTATGTAGCCTTTACTTTCTGGAATCTATCTGCCCTTAGCTCAGGCGTGCATGTAGGAGGGGGTGCTTAGCAGAGAAAATCCTCCCTCCTTCCCTCCTGAAGATGTATGACATCACTTACCTAGGCGAGGAAGGAATCACCGCTCCAGGTGGATGTGTGGAAATGGCACTCTTCTCAAGGTGGAAGCAGCAGGTGCAGGCTAAGCATATAGCAATTAGAAGAGGGAAGGTCTGGACAGCCGCACTCCAATAAAAACACCTTTATTGTGCAAAATAACAAAAGTACAAACCACAGCAGGGTACAGAATAAAAAACTGTCATGTTTCACACTCTCAACAATGCTTAGTCATAGATATACAACCACAAGTCTTTGCTACAAATATATACTAGTGCATATTAAACATGTGATTAATTGAAGCTAATCAATTATTTAAATGAAATTTGGTCAATAGCAAACATGTGTGGTTGATTGTAGGGGCACATATGTGTATTCAGGTGAATTAACTTAACCACTTAAGACCCGGACCAATACGCTGGCAAATGACCCAAGGGGTTTTTGCGATTCGGCACTGCGTCGCTTTAACAGACAATTGCGCGGTCGTGCGACGTGGCTCCCAAACAAAATTTGCGTCCTTTTTTTTCCACAAATAGAGCTTTCTTTTGGTGGTATTTGATCGCCTCTGCGATTTTTATTTTTTGCGCTATATACAAAAATAGAGCGACATTTTTGAAAAAAAAAACAATATTTTTTACTTTTTGTTATAATAAAAAACCAATAAACTAAATTTTAGTCAAACATTTAGGCCAAAATTTATTTAGCCACATGTCTTTAGTAAAAAAAAAATCGCATTAAAAAAAATTAGCTACCTAGCGGGAACAGCGACACTAATACAGCAATCAGAAAAATGATCGCTTAGTGATGCTGGCGATAGGGAGTGAAAGGGTTAACTAGGGCAGTGATCAAGGGGTTAAAACTTTATTGGGGGGGGTGGGGGGGCTATCCTGACACTAACACTAACTGACTGTCACACTGTCTGTCACACTGACACTAAATACAGTAATCATACATGTATGATTACTGCATTCAGTGACACTGTGACAGGGGGAGGGGGGGGGGCGATCGCGGGGGTTAAATGTGTTTTTGTGTGTGTGTAAGTGTGCTGTTGGTGCAGACTTACTTGGTGTGTGGTGATCTCTCCTCAGCGGCGCTTGAAACAAACGCCGAGGGAGAGATCACGTCGCTTCCTCCTTCCTGTGTTTACACAGGAGGAGGAAGTGACAGGGCGGGCGGGCGCGCGCATTGGCTGGGAGCGATCCGGAGGGGGTGGGTGAAAACGGATAGCCGCCCCCTCTTGTCGGATCGCTCCTGCAGCCGCGCGGACCGCCGCATGTACGGGGGGGGGGGGGGTCCGATCGGACCCCCGATCCCCCCCAAGGCACCAACGTATATATACGTTGATGTGCCTGTCGGTGCCATTCTGCCAACGTAAATGTACATGCGGCGGTCCTTAAGTGGTTAAAGTGAACCTGAAAATTGAAATAATAAATTTTATATAACTATGTGCTGGATGAATGTGCATGTATAGTGAATCAAAATTGATATTATTATTGTATAATATTACTTATTCATATACATTCAATAAATACATCATTAAAGACATATACATAAGGTGCATTCACTTGCCTAGGCCTCAAAACCTAGAAGAAACTGAAGAAATGTTAAAAAAAAAAAAAAAATAGCTTAAAGTGGATGTAAACCCAAAAATGTTTTTTCTTTTTTTTGATGTCACAATGTAGAGTATAAGATTTCCTATCATCTGTGCCCAGTCTTGCCACACAGAGTTAATCTAGATCTGAGTAATCCTCTTTCAATGTTCAGTAAAATGAACAGCCTTCCAGATAAAAACCTGCCTAAATAAAAAGTCTGTTTTCTCTCTTCTTGCTTTGAGTGACAGGTTATTTACATATCTAGCTTGGACATGTTTATCATAACATGAGGTATAAAAAGTGAGAAATCCACCCCTCCCCCACATACCACATCCTGGTAATATACAATGAACTTTGGATCACCTCATGTTATGATAAACAAAACGTAACATATAATAAACATGTCCAAGCTAGATTTGTAAATAACCTGTCACTGAAAGCAAAAACAGAGAAACAGACTTTATAATTTGGCAAGTTTTTATCTGGAATTCTGTTAATTCGCACTGAACATTACAAGAGGATTACTCAGATCTGGATTAACTCTGTGTGGCAAGACTGGGCACAGATGATAGGAAATCTTATACTCTACATTGTGACATCCACTTTAACTGCTACAGGGCGACACCTCTGCGCCGGATCATGTATATAGGTAGGGAGCGTGCATACGAGACACCTGTGACTCGCTCCTGCTGTGGGGACACACAGCGGGAGCACAGCGGCAGGTACCGTGGACTTTGTCACCTACCAATCTTTCAGCAGAGAGGCAGAACAACAGTCTGCCTATGTAAACAAAGCAGATCACCATTCTGACAGGAAGGAAGGCATGGATCCCGTGTCTCTGCAAAGCAGGGACATGGATCTATGTCTTCCCCTAGTAAAAGCATCTCCCACAGTTTAGAAAAACACAGGCTAGAAACACATTTAACTCTTTCATCGCCCCTGATGTTAACCCCATTCCCAGCCAGTTTCATTAGTACAGTGAGAGTGCATATTTTGTAGCCTTGATCACTGTATTAGTTTCACTGATCCCTTGAAAATGTTCAGTTAGTGTCAGAATGTCCACTGCAATATCACAGTCTCCCAATAAGTAGTTGATTACTGGTATAACTAGTAATAAATAAATACGTAAAAATATCCCATAGTTTGTAGACGCTATAACTTTTGCGCAAAGCAATCATAATGCGCTTATTGGGATTTTTTTTACCAAAAATATGTAGCAGAATACAAACTAGCCTAAATTTATGAAGAAACTTGATTTTTTTCATATTTTTTAAATTTTGTATGTTTTATAGCAGAAATTAACTTTTTTTTTTCAAAATTGTTAGTCTTATTTTGTTTTTATAGAGCAAAAAAAAATAAAAATGCAGAGGTGATAAAATACCATCAAAAGAAAACTCTATTTGTGGGAAAAAAAAACATAAATGTTATTTGGGCACAGTGTCGAATGACCAACGCAATTGTCCATTGAAATAACACAGTGCTGTTTCGGAAAAAACTGGCCTGGTCATGAAATCTTCCGAAGGTCAAGTGGTTAAAACAAGTAAATATGATATACTTTTCTATGTATTTACTAACGCTAGCAGCATAGAATAAAATATAGTCAATGTTGATTGAGAGAGTGAACTATCAATGGTTTGTCTGGACTTTTTGTGACCCTAATGGTGAGTGCGGGCTTATACTTGTATTGGTGTGCGCGTGCATTGCTCACATGCTAATACTTCTAAGCAAAGAGACAATAGATGTACTATTCCAGTTCATCATGCTTGCATTTGTGAGCATGTGCGCATATAAATTAGCATGCGTACTTGGCGCCCAGTGGCCCAGTGGCCTATTTCCTGGACTTGTTTTGCCACCAATCACTGCCTGCATACCAACTCTGCTACCATCCCCTGCTCTGGTGCCAAGCTGCTTCAGTATCCTGCTCTTAGGACTGTGAACCTCAGCTTCATCCACCTAAGAGCGAACATCACCAGCCAGCTACTTCAGCACTCGTGCTGCTCCATGCTCTCAAATCTCCACCTTCTGGAGTGTTGGGCAGGAGACCCAAGAGAAGCCTTCACAACATTCTAGTCCTCACCAGGTACGCGATAGTATGGGTTAAAAAGGAACTTAAAAAGAGTAGAGGAAGAATCAATTGAAAGATACATATAAAGAAAGGTGGTTCTTAGGAAGTAAACAACAGGAACAAGAAAATTGTATGGGGTTGTAACTGGAGTATTAATTAAACTTGCATACAGCCATAGACTTGCCATCTGAGGAATGAACCAATTAACCTGCCATAAAGGCTAGCAAGAGGTATGGGTACATACCTAATAAGAGCTAAGGTAGTCTATAGAAAGGATCCTGGTATGAGAACCAGCCACAAGGATAGAAGATGGAAACCAGTGTTTCTAGCTGGACTGCTATCAATATTGCTATAAAAATTAACTTTCCTAATATATTGTATAAAAAAGTTACAAGATGAGTGAAAAGTAATTAAAGTGGATGTAAACCTGATTTATGAAATTTTACCTGGGCACATATATGTGTAGTGTTTAATTATCTCTTCCCAAAGCACTAAGGCTTGCCATACATGTTCAATTTTCTTGTACAATTTTCCTATAGATTTACCAGAAAACATAAAATATGTGGTCAAAACTAAACAACTTTCAATTGTATCCAGTTGGGCAGGCCCATGCACTATATAATTTAAAGTTTTTTTTTTGATGTCACAATGTAGAGTATAATATTTCCTATCATTTGTGCCCAGCCTTGCCACACAGAGTTAATCCAGCGCTGAGTAATCCTCTTTTATGTTCAGTGAAAACGAACAGCCTTCCAGATAAAACCCTGCCTAAATCAAAAAGTCCGGAAACTCTCTTCTTGCTTTGAGTGAGAGGTTATTTACAAATATAGCTAGGACATGTTTATCATATGTTATGTTTTGTTTATCATAACATGAGGGGTGATATAACATCACAACACATCCTAGTAATATACAATGAACTTTGGATCACCTCTTGTTATGATAAACATGTCCAAGCTATATTTGTAAATAACCTGTTACTGAAAGCAATAACAGAGAAACGGACTTACCTAATTTGGCAGGTTTTTATCTGAAGTCCGGTTAATTTGCACTGGACTTTAAAAGAGGATTACTCAGCGCTGGATTAACTCTGTGTGGCAAGACTGGGCACAGATGATAGGAAATCTTATACTCTACACTGTGACATCAAAAAAAAAATATTTTTTGGGTTTACATCCACTTTAAGGTAGATCTAAAGGACAATTGTAGAAGAAGATTGAACATGTATGGCCAGCCCTGTGTCTTTCTGCTTCTCTGTTCCTCTTTTATCAGCATGATTATTTCTAAAAAGTTCTCCAACACCACAAGCGATAAAAGCAGCTGAAATTTTTGTTGGGTGGGTGCTATAAATAGATTAGCAGATCTATTCACAGATCTGGGTGCTATAAATAGATTAGCTGGTCTCTTCACAGCACAGCTCTGCATGTATCTTCGTTCCTCTGCCTATGTGGAGAAGGGATGTGTGCCTTCCCTCCAATCAGCTGTCACACAGTGTATACCTAGGGCCAGATTCAGGAACACTTGCGCTGGAGTATTTGGATATGCGCCGCGTAACTGTGCTGATGCGCCGACGTTTCTATGTGCCCGTACCCACCAAACTAGATGCGCCCAATAACGGGTCATTTGCGACCGGCGGAACGTTCCGACGCCAGAGTATCGTCAGCGTTTATTTTCGCTGGGCGCATCAGTCGCGCCCATTGATTTCCCCTGCAAATATGCAAATGAGGGATTTTTCTCAATTCACGAACGGATTAGCACCATACGCTGGCTACATGCGCCGCGCGTATCTGATCCGTCCGGCGCAAAGTTATTTCTACAAAAGGCTGCTTTATCTTTACTCCAGACGGTCACAGGTCAGCAGGAGAGCAGCTACAGCAGCGTTACCGACGATCGGAGCTAGCTGAGCACCCCCACTTGCAAGGACAACACCTCTGTGTGCCAACATGCCAGGGGCACTCGTGGTCCTAGAACTACTGATGGGTCCCCTGGAACCAAGAAGGCGGGCACGTGAGAGGATATACCGCACTCGTATGAACCTCTTTGGCATGGGGGATGAGGAGGTGTATCGCCTATTCAGATTCAGCCCAGATGCAATACTTGAACTAACCACAACCCTGCAGGATGACATCACCAGCCCAACACACCGATCACAAGCAGTGCAGCCACTGGTGAAGGTACTGGCAACACTCCATTTCCTTGCAACTGGATCATTCCAGCGTACAAGTGGAGTGGTGGCTGGGATGTCACAGTCCTCCATAAGCAGATGTGTGCACCAGGTTGTCCCTGCAATCCTCAGACGCATGTCCAACCAGTTCATCAGACCCACCACTGAGGAGCTGCGGCAGAAGGCAATGACAGATTTCTACAACATTGCCAGATTCCCACGCACTGTGGGGGCCATTGATTGCACACATGTGGCCCTACAGCCCCCCAGTGCCACAGAGCACATATACCGCAATCGGAAGCATTGGCACTCCATCAACGTACAGGTGATAGCCGATGCCCAACGCCTCATATGGCACGTCCGTGCCAAACACCCCGGGTCCAGCCATGACAGTTTCATATACCGTCAGAGCCCCATCCCAGCAGAATTTAACCAGAACATGTATGGGGACAGTTGGCTGGTTGGTGAGTGACATGGGAGTCAGGCATGACTATCCCCTCCCGTCATGCACAACAGAAATCGCACATGCATGACTAACATTCTCCTGTCTTTTACCTTACAGGTGACTCTGCATATGCACTGGGACCCCATCTAATGACTCCTTTCCGGAACCCCCAAACCAGAGGAGAGAGAAAATACAATGAAGCACACATCAAAACCCGTGCAGTGGTGGAGCAAACATTTGGGCTCCTGAAGTCCCGTTTCCGATGCCTGGATAAGTCTGGGGGGGCCCTATTGTATTCCCCTACCTTTGTGTGTCAGATCATCGGTGCATGTTGCATACTACATAACTTTGCTATGAAAAAAGGCCTGCATATTGACATACGTGATGACCTGACCCCCGACCCACACAGTCCCCCCCTGCCAGAGGACACCCAGTCTGCTGATGGAAGAGCAGTCAGGAGGGTCCTCGCCGTAGGCATCTTTGGACACTAAACCAAAACATTAATTACACAGACAATGCACGCGTGTACACCACTGATGTCCCTAGATCACACACACCACATGCACATCGCATTGGATTAGCCCAAGTCCAGCATGTAGGAGTTGGGAGCAGTAACGCCAGCGTCAAGGCCCCAATGATGTCACTGTCCATTCACACACCTTTCACACATCATTCATTCAGCCGTGGGGTTCACTTCACCACCACGGCCGAGGGTGACACCCCTTACTTTCAGGAGTGCCACCCTCTCACATTCACACACCATTCACACTGTCCCCTGCACTCCTGACCGTGTGCAGTACAAAAATAAATTAACTTTCCTAATATCATATCCTGATAATTAAAAGTTAAAAATAATCTCATACCCTGAGTGAAAGTAATTAAAAATAAACTCATGACCTGAGTATGTGAAAAACTGAATAATATAAAACAAGAAAAAAAAAAGGCCTCATCGGGGATGCCGGGGGCTTCTTCTGGGGGCCCTCTCTGGCTCCGCAGCTGCCTGGATGGAGTGGGTGGGGGTGGGGGGGCATCTGGAGGTGGCTGATCTCTTCCCAAAGGTGGGCCACTCCTGGCAGGTGTGGCCTGCGTGCCCTCCAAGGCCCTGGCTATCCGTCCAAGGTAATTGTTCGTCTGGGCCTGCATCCGGAGCTGACGGGTCACCTGGTAATGCTGGGCCCGCCGACTCAGCCTCCCCTGCTCCCGGATGGCAGCACTGTTGGCCTGGACGGCTGCAGTGAGGTGCTGGATATCCCCCTGCACCTCCCCCAAAGTGGTGACCAAAACTAAACAGCTTTCAATTAGAGCTGACATCCTGCACTGCGTTGCTGAGGTTGGCAACGGAGCCCAGACTGTCAGACACTATATAATTCTGCAAGTGCACCGCTATGTTAACCCCAAAAAATTTGTTCTGTCTGTCTGGCGTGATCCCTCGCCAACTGGTATAATATTTCCTGGACACCATCATTTGTGACCCACCCCCTGGTCTTCTGGGTCGCCTTCCTGGGGCCAGAAGATGGTTAATGTCCTCGGGTGGAAGCGCTGAGTAATCGCCCTTTTTGAGGGGCTTCCAAGGATGGGGGAGGGGACGACAGACGGGCTTCAGGAGAAGGGGAGGAGACAGACAAAACCCCGCCAAATCAAAAAGTCCTGAAACTCTCTGCCACAGCAGGATCTTCCACAACCACCGGCTTTGAGGTGGAGGTGTGGCCACTCTCCTCCTCCACAACCTCTTCACCACCCAGTGGCTCGGGCACATGTTTATGGCGTGGGGGGGATGGGGTGGAATGTTTTGTTTATCAGGCTGACAGAGGTGATGGCCCAGCTCCGTAACATCTGTGGATGACACAAAGCAGTAATATACACATGAACTTGGTGGTCCCACACACTTGTTATGATAAACATGTACCCCCCCCCCAGCTAATTTGCAAAACTGTTCAAATAGGGGATTAAAAAACGGACTTACCTGTCCTTGTGCAGGTTTTTATCTTCCTCCACGGAGTCATATTTGCCTGCGACCCCCTCCACCTAAAAGCTCCCTCTCCAGGATTACTCAGCGAGCTGGATTACCACCTCCTCCTCTGCGGTCAGGGTGACAGGACATGGGGGACCACCACCTGTGCCCCTCTCATACCTCCTGATGGAGGCCACCTTGTCCCTCACCTTGCGCCGCAGGTCAAAAAAAAAAATTTATTTTCTTGGGTTGTACATGTCCCCAGCTTTAAGTCCGGGTGGAGTAGCCCAGGACATTGACCCTGGCAGCAATCGACTCCAGATTGAACATGCCCTGCTTCCTCTCAGCCGGCTGGTCTTCCGGCTTTTTTTCCCATGGAGAAATTCATTCTCCGTCTCCATAGCCGAGATAATGACAGAGACCTCCTGGGTATTTTAAAGTTGAGGTTCCTCCTCTCTCTGGGGGTAGCGGGAGCAGCCATTACAGAGCGATAAAAGTATCTTCCCTGGGGTGGGGGGAAACGGAACTACTTTTGCGCCGGAATGGCGTTTCCGCCAGCGCTTTAAATAGAAGCGCCCAGCGGAACGCATTGCGCTGACGTTTCCCAGGAAGTGGGTGCCGACGGAAGTTGTGAGCATGCGCACAAGGGGGCGAGTGGAGCCGCACTCACTGCGCATGCTCCGTGGATGATGCGCTGAACGTAAGCCTCTGCGCCGGGCTCCGCCCATCATTTACATATGATCACACCCACTTCCACTTGCGTCGGGTTACGCCAGCGCATTATCGTTACTCTGGCGCAAGTTTACGCGCAACTGCTATGTGAATTACAGGAATTGCGCTGAAAGGGTCTTCAGAGTAACGTAAATGAGAAGCGTTACTCCAGAGGAAAGATACTCTCATCTACCTGAATCTGGCCCCAAGACTCCACACCCAGTGCTGGAACAGGAAGAAAAAATTCTAACACAATGTTCACTTTATAAAGAATATAGAAAGCTAAAGACAGCAGATATACATGTAAAACTTATGTAGGGAGATTTGTTTAATCTCTGTGTATCAACTGAAGTTTTTCACTTCACTGGGTATAGGGAAGAGTTTACATCCACTTTAACCCCCCCTGGCGGTATTCCCAAGTCTGACTCAGGGTTAAATTTTTATGCTGCGATCGGTAACCCCGAGTCTGACTTGGGCTCGCCTCGCAGAGTGCACAGACAGGGTTTACTTACCTTGTTCCTGGATCCAGTGATGCATTCGCGCTGTGTGAGCGAGTGGGTGCTCACTCGATTCACACAGTGCCTCTGTGTGCCGCCGATCTCCGTTCCCTGTGACGTTACGACGCACAGGGGCGGAGAACGGCGCCATATTCAAAAAAGTAAACAAACACATTACATACAGTATACTGTAATCTTATAGATTACAGTACTGTATGTAAAAAGTACACACCCCCTTGTCCCTAGTGGTCTGTCCAGTGCCCTACATGTTCTTTTATATAATAAAAACTGTTCTTTCTGCCTGCAAACTGTAGAATGTCCATAGCAACCAAAAGTGTCCCTTTATGTCAAAAATGGTTTTAGAGCAGCTATAAAACAGCGATAATAAATTATAATCACTTGCAGAATTGAGCGATAGCGATTTGTGGGGAAATTTGTCATAAAAAAATAAATAATGACAGAGACGATTCTGCAACTGAGCAAATTTCAGTGATTTTGAGTTGATTACATTATTGAATAATTTTTATTATATTATTATTTGTTATAATTATTTATTATATTATAATTTATAATTTTGTTTTAAAAAAAAAAGTCATACCTGGGATGCCTATTAGACTCTTGTTTGGTCAGATTTAAGTGAGTTAATTCTAAGGCCTCGTACACACGATCAAATCTGTCTGCTGGAAACGGTCGGCCCGACCGTCCCAGCAAACAGATTCGATCGTGTGTACGGGCGAGCCGACGGATTTGGCCACCCGACAGATTTCAAAGCATGCTTTGAAATCTATCGGGTGGGAATCCGTCCGCCCGACATGTCTGCTGGTTAGTACACTTACCAGCAGACATGTCGCCTCGCACCACCGCCGAATGGATTCGGCGCATTCGCGGAAGTGTTTTACTTCCTGGTGCGGTGACGTGGCGGCGTCAACGTCACCGCCACGTCACCGACCCGTCAGCGCGCCGTCTGCTGGCGGGGATTTTGGTTTGCTCGTGTGTACACGCGAGCAAACCAAAATCCAAACAGAGAGATTTGTTCAAATCGGTCAGACAGACCGTTTTGAACAAATCTATTGCCTCGTGTGTACGAGGCCTAAGAATTTCAGGCCTACAGTATAAAACGCCAAATTTCCTTGAAAAATAATGGTACCGCTTTCAGCACCTAAAATCTGAAAGAATCATACCACCAGGGAGGTTAAGCAACATGATATGCTCTGTTTATACGAATCAAAATTTGAGAAGCAAAAAGAACTAAAAAATGCAGTTAAGTTCCACTGCATCCAGGAATATTATATGACACTCTTGCAAAGCCCTGCCACCTTAAATGTTTTTAAAAATGACACAGGGGTTACATGTATGCAGAGAGCGAGACTCTGGAGTATCGCTCATGAGCAAAGAAAATTGTTTGTTTACTTCTTTGGCTTTTGGCATTCCCAGATTGGGCTCCGTAGTTTGGAGATTTCAAAGTGCTATGGGAAGGAAGAAATCTCCTACTCAGTCTCCCGATTTTTTGAAGATCATCAGGGTGTGTGTCCAGGTGCACACAGCCTTTATTATGGCGCGTACACACGAAATTCCGACAAGATTTTTTTCAGACGGAATGTTGACTTGTCTTGCATACACACGGTCACACAAAATTCCGACCATCAAGAACGCGGTGACGTACAACACTACAACGAGCTGAGAAAAATGAAGTTCAATGATGAAGTTCAATGATTCCGAGCATGCATCGAATTGATTTTTTTTTGCGTGTCGGAATTGCATACAGATGATCGAAATTTCCAACAAAAAGTTTTCCTGTCGGAAAAATTGAGAACCAGCTCTCAATTTTTTTCTGCCGGAAATTTTGACAGAAAAAGTCAGATGGAGCATACACACGGTCGGAATCTGACTTTTCTTGTCAAAATTTCTGATCGTGTGTACGCGGCATAAGGCTGGATTCACACCTATGCATTTTTTGTGCTTTTTGCATTTTGCAGATTTGCACTACAAAACATGTTCCATAGGAAACCGTGTTAAATGGACTGTAGTGCAAATCTTCAAAATTCAAAAAGCACTAAAACTGCATAGGTGTGAATCCAGCCTAAAGAAGGTTTGGGCATAGCTCAGGGCTCCAGCAAGGATAAACCTGTGCTTCCGATTGAAAATAGGTTGTGTGATCCTGTCTGGAGACCAAGGTACTCTACTTAAGTGACAGCACTTCATGTAGGAGAGATTCCATGTTCATCACGCTGAAAGAGTTGGGGCAATTGAGAGAGTCTGGGACACTGGGACACTGGGAGAGCTGAGGCAACTAGGAGAGTTAGGATGACTGAAGGAATCTGAAAGTCTTGGAGGAGTGAGAAAGCATGGGGGGTCAGGAGAACATCTATTAGGAGACCAGTGGGGGGCACGTACAGCAGGGAGCTGTGTCTATAGGCTTCAGAAGAGCTGGTGAGATGGTCTCTCTGCATTTTCTGTTGCTTATTTTGCTGTGTGAAACGTAAAAACCCCTGCGTGTGAAAACCTAATGTAATAACTTTACTTTTCCTTTTTCCGATAAAAGTGGGTTGGCAAACCTTAAAACCACAGTTTGGACTGTCGTGAGCTGACATACAAATGCATCTAGTGCTGAGTTAATGATTCCACCGTTAAGAAATAGTATGGGAAGTTCCTGCGCTGTCTGTGCTAAGTAAAATATGTAGAATCATAACAAATCTAGTCTACAATATCTAACAAATAATCAACAATTTCTGCTATGTATGATTGACAAGACATAACAATAAAAGTTTATATAGTGCTGTAAATTCTTCAATATTGCAATGATTCCTTTAAAGTGCCCTCTGTGCAGACAAAGTTTTAATAAAGATGGCACTTTAAAGGAATCATCGCGATATTGAGCAGGGCCCTCTGATTCCTACAGTAATAAAGTGTATTGTATTTGTACTGTCTACCCTCAAGTAGTAAAGTGCTGTGTAAACTGTTGGCGTTATATAAATCCTGTATAATAATATCGAAGAATGACAGCACTATATAAACTTTTATTGTTATGCTTTGTCATTTGTCATACCAGACATTGTTGATTATATAGTAGATATTGTAGACTATGTTTTATGATTCTATATATTGACCAGGTGAAATTTTAGCTTGCGGCACTGCGTCGCTTTAACTGACAATTGCGCAGTCGTGGGATATGGCTCCAAACAAAATTGGCGTCCTTTTTTCCCCACAAATAGAGCTTTCTTTTGGTGGTATTTGGTCACCTCTGCGTTTTTTTTATTTTTTGCGCTATAAACAAAAAGGGACGACAATTTTGAAAAAAAAATACAATATTTTTTACTTGTTGCTATAAAAAATAGCCCAATTTAAAAAAAATAATAATTCAGTCTAGGCCGATACGTATTCTTCTACATATTTTTGGTAAAAAAAAAATAAAAAAAAATCGCAATAAGCGACTGGTTTGCGCAAAAGTTATAGTGCCTACAAAATAAGGGACAGAATTATTATTTTTTATTATTATTTTTTTTTACTAGTAATGGCGGCGATCTGCGATTTTTATTGCGACTGCGACATCATGGCGGACACATCGGACACTTTTGACACCATTCACATTTATACTGCAATCGGTGCTATAAATATGCACTAATTACTGTATAAATGTGACTGGCAGGGAAGAGGTCAACACTAGGGGGTGAAGAAGGGGTTAAGTGTGTATCCTGCATCGTGTTCTAACTGTGGGGGAGGGGGGTGACCGATGTGTGTCCCTATGTACAAGGAACACAGATCGTTCTCCTCTCTCTATGACAGGACGCTGTCATTGTGAGAGCCGGCAACGAGAAATGATCTCATATGTTTACATATGAGATCATCTCTCATTTGCCGCACAGATCGCATCGCAAACGGCCACTCTGATTGGCCGTTCGCGGCGATCTGTGATTGGCTGTGTCCAAGGGACACGGCCAGTACAGAAGTTCCCCGCTGCGCGCTCTGGAGCGCGCGCTGGGAACGAAGGAAAGGGGGCCGCCGTGAAAACACGGCGCCCGGAAAATTTGAACCACCTGCGGCCCGTATATAGTCGTCGGCCGTTGGGAAGTGGTTAATGAGCACAGCGCGAATTTCCCATACTATTCTTAATAGGGAGTACACACCTTTTTCTTGCAGCAGTCAAAACTGGGAACGAAGAAAAATTTGATCGCGTGTACGGGCAAACAGACGGATTTGGCCAGCCGACAGATTTGAAAGCATGCTTTAAAATATGTCGGCTGGGAACCCGTCGGACCGATATGTCTGCTGGTTAGTACGCTAACCAGCAGACATATCTGCTTGCAAATGCGTCGAATGGATTCAACGCATGTGCGGAAATGTTTTACTTCCTGGTGCGGTGACGTGGCGGCGTCAACGTCACCACCACGTCACCGCCACGTTAGCGCCCTGTCTGTCGGCGGGGATTTTGGTTTGATCGTGTGTACACGATCAAACCAATACAATACATCCAATACAATCCAATACATCCCAGCAGATAGATCTGTTCAAATCGGTCTGTCCGACCTATTTGATCAAATGTATTTGCTCGTGTGTATTTAATGATCCCCCATGTCACACCCTATATCACATTCCATGTACAGTAAACACAGGACTATACATATATGTGTACATTCACATCAGTCCCTGCCCTCAAGCAGCTTACAATCTAAGAAACCTCATATATACACATACTAGGACCAATTTTGACAGGAGCCAATTAAGTTACCAGCATGTCTTTGGAGTGTTGGAGGAAACCCACGCAGGCACAGGGAGGACATGCAAACTCCAGACATGGTTGAGATCTGAAACGATGACCTAAGTGCTGCCAGGTGGAAATGCTAACCACTTAGCTTCTGCGATGCTCATATCAAAAGGAAAAAATAAATAACCGTATCTTGAGGGCGTATAGTCACTTAGCAGTGGCTCAATATCTTAAAGGAAGAAGAAATTGTTCTGAAAATTCTGATTTTGATATGGAAGTAAAGGAATTAAAACGATTGTAACATTTCTTTTAGTAACAAACATGTCATACTAACCTGCTCTGTGTGATGGTTTTGCACAGAGCAGCCCTGGTCCTCCTCTTCTGTGGTCCCCTGCTGGTGCACCTGGCAGCTCCCCCCATTGGAAGGCGCTCCCTAAGTAGACACTTGTGCATGCTCGATCCCGAGACCATTTCATCTCGGTCCCGCTGCCTGCTCTCTGCCCACATGCTTTGACTGACAGCAGCAGCAGCCAATGACTTCTGTTGCTCTCAGCCAAGCCTGTAGACGTAAATCACTGGATTGAGATCGGGCTCAGGTGAGTTTTTAGGAGGGGCAGGGGGAAGCTACAATTAAAAGTTTTTTTTTTACATTAATGCAGAGAATGCATTAAAGTAAAAAATTCTCATACAACCACTTTAAGGTTTAGATTGAGAGAGAACATTTATAAAAAGTGCACTCTAAAAAAACGTATATCACAGAGCAAAATATAGTGACAGATTAGATTAGCTGTGTTCATCAAAAAAATAAAAAGAAGGAAAGTCAGAATGATATCATCTGATTGATAACATTGTATTGTGAACAAGCTAATGAACTTGGGTGGTGATGAAACATTGGCAGATTTTGAGAAATGTGTAGCCAAGTGGCAGACAGACAACAGGTAACATACAGAGCCATTAAAAAATCATTGGACAAAGAGTAATTTCCCTACACAAAAGGATCCATGTAAAAGAAGTGCATCATTTAAATGCGGGGCATGTGAACACTGTAACAATTAATTATCGCCATATAAAAATTGTATTTGAAAAACTTTTTCCATATACTGTGAGATATATATATATATATATATATATATATATATATATAATATATATATATATATATATAAAATAGGTTATGTAATGATTCCTTTAAGGCCGCGTACACACGATCAAATTTATCTGCTGAAACCGGTCCGAAGGACCGTTTCAGCAGACAAATTTGATCGTGTGTATGGGCGAACAGACAGGTTTTTTCCAGCAGACAACTTTTAAAGCATGCTTTAAAATCTATCTGCTGAAACCCGTCCGTCACCGACATGTCTGCTGGTTAGTACGCCTAACCAGCGGACAAAAATCTCCCGCATGCGCCGAATGGATTCGACACTTGCGTGGAAGTATTTTAATTCCTGGTTCGGTGACGTGGCGGCGTCAACGTCACCGCCACGTCACCGCGCTGTCTGCCGGCGGGGATTTTGGTTTGATCGTGTGTACACGATCAAACCAACATATCCCATATCCATATCCCAGGAGACAAATTCGATCTGTCAGACCGATTTGATCGGATTTGTTTAGTCGTGTGTATGCGGCCTAAGAGTGGAGAAGGAAGACTTTGTAGAAATTGTATGCCCTAATATCCACATGATTTTTTTTTCATTATAATATTTTTTGCAGTTTTAAATCATTAAGAATTGCTAGGATCCATCATTGCTAGTAGTTGTCATAAGAAATCAGTTTTTGAAATATATAAATCTATCACTCCAGTGGTGTCCAGTGGCGGTTCGTCCATAGAGGGCGCTGGAGCGCCGCCCCCTCTGGCTCTCACCGCCACTGAGTCTAATAACATAGATTCATGCATTGGACGGATCTATGTTATTATCGCCGCTGCCGCTGTCCGGCCATCTGAATAACGCCAGCTGGTTGGCTGTACGGAAATGATGTCTATCAGAGTCAACAGCTCTGATAGGCTTTCCCAATACAGCCCTCGGGTCCCGGAAGCTTATTCTCGGAGCGCACAGACTGTATACCCCTTGGATAAGATGACAGACGTCTCAGCCAATCAGGTTGGCTGGTTCTGGCTACCGGTAACCTGATTGGCTAAGACGCCTGTCAGTCATCGAGGGCGGGAGAAGACATCGTGGGACGTGGATGCCTGACTCCAGTAAAGGTAAGTGCTGGGCGGGCGGAGAAAGCAATTTACAGGGCACAGTTGGGACGATTGGCACAGCGGCGACCATTGGCACATCGGCGACCATTAATAGCAAGTGACAGTGACAATTGATGGCACAGTGGCTGTGTTTAATGGCATTGCACAGTGGTGACAATTGATGGCACAGTGGCTGCGTTTAATGGCATGGCACAGTGGTGACAATTGATGGCACAGTGGCTGCGTTTAATGGCATGGCACAGTGGTGACAATTGATGGCACAGTGGCTGCGTTTAATGGCATGGCACAGCGGTGACAATGGATGGCACAGTGGCTGCATTTAATGGCATGGCACAGTGGTGCAAATTGATGGCACAGTGGCTGTGTTTGATGGCATGGAACAGTGGCTGCGTTTGGGCAATTTTTTTTCCTTTGCGCCCTCCGAAATATTTTGAGCACCAGCTGCCACTGCTGGTGTCATTTTATGAAAGTCTGATAAAATATCGCTATTCATTTCTCAGGCATTACCAGGGGAGATCGCTCTCCTCTGAGTGCCTGTTTATGAAGCTTTGTAGATCGGTTCTCATGCTGAGATGAGGTGCGATCTACAAATGGCTGGAAACTCCTGAGAACTGCTTCTCTCACTGTAATCTTGTGTGATGTAGTGGGATTACAGTATGAGAAAGTGAAAAATACAAAAGTTGAACATGAATCAGCACACATTATACACCACATATTAAATAATAAAGTTTAATTTGTTTTTCCCCTTTTTTTTTGGCTGGAATTTTTTTTTTTTGCTGGACATTTTTTTTTTTGTGATGTGAATGTTTTTGGAATGTGGGGGTGATATTCCTGCCGGCAAAGGGGTGTCACCCTAATTTTGATGGAGAAGTGTTCCCCAGGACCAGGGAGAAGTGATTCCCAGGTCCGTGTGAATGGTGTATGAATGTACAGTGACATAATTGGAGCCGTGGCGTGGCATTGCTGCTCACAAGCCCAGCATGGTGGGCTTGTGCTAATCCAATTAGGTGAGGATGTGATGTGTCTGTGCTAGGGACCACAGTGGTGTGCATGCATGCATTCTCATTGTGCCATGATTAATGTGTGTGTTTTAACGTGCAAAGATGCCTAATGTGAGCTGGCTCCTGGCTTCGTTCTCCTCAGAAGACGGGTAACCTCGGTTAGGGGGGATTGTGTCTGGTTCAGGGGTCAGGTCATCACGTAGGTCAATCTGCAGGCCCTTTCTCACTGCGAAGTTGTGCAGAATGCAACATGCACCGATGATCTGGCACACGAAGTTGGGGGAATACAACAGGGTCCCCCCAGACTTATCCAGGCATCGGAAACGTGACTTCAGGAGGCCAAAGGTGCGCTCCACCACTGCACGTGTTTGGGCGTGGGATTTATTGTATCTTTCCTCTCCTGGGGTTTGGGGGTTCCGGATAGGAGTCATGAGATGGGGTCCCAGTGCATATGCAGAGTCACCTGTAAGGAAAAACACAGGAGGATGTTAGTCATGCATGTGCCCCTTGTGATGTGTGCATCATGGGGGGGGGGGGGACAATCATGACTGCCACCCATGTCACTCACCAACCAGCCAGCTGTCCCCATACACGTTCTGTTCGAATTCCATTCGGATGGGGCTCTGATTGTAGATGTAGCTGTCATGGCTGGATCCGGGGTGTTTGGCACGGACGTGCCATATGAGGCCTTGGGCATCGACTTTCACCTGTACGTTGATGGAATGCCAATGCTTCCGATTGTGGTATATGTGCTCTGTCTCATGGGGGGGCTGGAGTGCCACATGTGTGCAATCAATGGCCCCCACGGTGCGTGGGAATCTGGCAATTCTGTAGAAATCTGTCATTGTCTTCAGCCGCAGGTCCTCAGTGGTGGGTTTGATAATTTGGTGGGCCATGCGCCTGAGGATTGCAGGGATAACCTGGTGCACAAATCTGCTCACGGAGGATTGTGACATCCCAGCCACCACTCCACTTGTTCTTTAAAAAGAGCCACTGGCAAGGAAATGGAGTGTTGCCATGACCTTGTCCAGTGGCTGCACTGCATGTGAGCGGTGTGTTCGGCTGGTGATGTCATCCTGCAAGGTTATGGTTAATTCCAGGATGGCATGAGGGGTGAATCTGAAGATGCGATACACCTCAGAATCACTCATGCCAAAGAGGTCTATGCGGGTACGGTATATCCTCTCCAGTGCCCTCCTCTGTGCCCTCCTCCTTCTTTGCTCGTCTAAAGTCAGTAGTATAGCTATAAGCAAGGATGTCCCTGGCATGTTGGCATACAGATTGTTGGGCAACACGTGTGACTGCTCTGCTCCTCACTAACGGTGTTGCTTTCTCTGACATGTAGACGAATTGTCTTATTTTAGACCACCTTTTATATGGTCTAATTTTAGACAGGCTGTGCAGCTGTTGCGCCGCACAGCGCGTAGCGTGCGCTGCACCAACATTCTTTTGTGGATCCCCGTAACTCCCTTTATTAGCATATTTGAATAGCAAATCAATGGTGTGCCTAGCGCAGTTTTGCGCGGACGGATGCGCCTGTCTAACGAAATTACGCTAGACAAAAAAAAAATTGATTTCTTGTGTATCTCGTTTTGGGGATGCGGAGTATTGAAACGCATGCGCAAATTTAGACTTATGCCGCGCATCTCCTGTTACGCCGGCGTAATCGCTCTGTGAATCTGGCCCACAGTGTTTAGAACCAAAGATCTAAAATTTGGACTCATCAGACCAAAGCACAGATCTCCACTGGTGTAATGTCCATTCCTTGTGTTCTTTAGCCAAAACAAGTCTCTTCTGCTTGGTGCCTTTCTTTAGCAGTGGTTTCCTAGCAGATATTCTACCATGAAGGCCTGATTCACACAGTCTCCTCTTAAAAGTGCTTCTAGAGATGTGTCTGCAGCAAAAGGTGGCTGCTTTGAAGAACCTAGAATATGACACATAATTTCAGTTGTTTCTCACTTTTTTGTTATGTATATAATTCCACATGTGTTAATTCATAGTTTTGATGCCTTCAGTGTGACTCTACAATTTTCATAGTCATGAAAATAAAGAAAACTCATAGGCATAGTTTACCCTTTATTTTCAGGGTAAAAAATATGTTATAAAAAATGTTATACGCCAATAAATACAGTGTGTGTGTATATATATATATATATATATATATATATATATATATATATATATATATTCACACTATATATTCCTAACCTGCTCATTTTGGGGTGTGTAATAGTGGGGAAGATGTTTTCTGACTGTATGGCTGCTTGTGTTTGAAGCATGGAAGTCAAAAGACTTCCTTCTTCCTCCACAATACTCAGCCAGCTTTGTGCTTCTCTCTCTGATTCTCCACCTCTGAGATGGTGAATCAAAAAGTGAAAATTCTGTCACAGATCGCCAGTGAGGTGCCGAGATCGCACCTTCATAAGAAGGGAAATCACAGCTCCAGGTGGGTCTACTAGGCAATCAAGGACTGATCAGGATACCAAAGGTGCTGGCAATGCACTAGGCAGTTAATGAAGATATCAAAGGAATGGACAGCCGCACTCCAGAGGAGTGTCTTTAATGGTAAAAACAGTTATAAATGCACCACACAATCACAGCAAAGAAAGCCATGACTAAGCACTGAACCAGTGTGAAACGCGTCGGTGTTCTCGTTTCCTGATTTTTTTTGCTGTGATTCTGTGGTGCATTTTTTACTGCTTTTACAATTAAAGATTAAAAATTACATTATTTACATCAAACGACCTTCTTTTCCATGTACTGTATTATGTGATTTCATAATTGAAACTTCAACTTCTCATGTAACACACTGTAATATAAATCCATGCTGACATGTCGTATGAAAAATAATTCCCTCTAAAGCTGTAGGCGTTCATTTTCAGGATTTGACAGCAAATAGTTTCGTCAGGTTCAATCTTTGCCCCAAGTAGTCTTATCTTTGCTTTCTTTCTGGCATCTGACCTGCTCACCTTATAAAAAGAAATACTAAGCTGCCATGGCAAAGGTCATACCCTGTAAACAAGCTATCTCATATCATTGTATATATGAGATCCCTGCTGTGTTACACGCCTTGCTTTTTCATTACAAGTCAATCATAGCCATCTTGTACCCGCCTCCTCTGTCGCTCCCCTGATTTGCCTTTGTTTTTTTGGTGTCTGACATACATGAGCTGACGCACAAGTATTTAAGTTATTAATTACACCTCCTGAACAGTTACCAGGAAACCAGCCTGTGCATGCCTGAAGACAGAAGCCCTGCAGAACAGATAAAATTAACAATCTGAGTATGACAGCATTTGCTAGTTGTTTTGGAAACCTGGATATTAACATTCATTTCACTCTGCTAATGTTCATATTGTGGTCAGATCTTTTTACAGGCCCATGCTGTTAGACACTCAGGCTTTAGCTAGCAGCAATGAACTGGCAGTGAATTTTTTTTTCTGCTATGTTTGAAAATTAAATACTTGGATGGGGATAACCAAATTTTGAAGAAAAAAAAAAAAAAAAATATATATATATAATCTTCCATCTACTTTGGAAAATCATAAAATATTTTAGGTTGGAAAATACCACCTCCTTCTGTGCCGATCCTGTAATGTTACAGGATCCATGCTGGAGGGGTAAAATCGGGCTTCAATATCACTGGAAAAATTAAAGAGAATTTGCAAGCATTAACCACTTCAGGACCGCGCTACCGTCGGATGACGGCAACAGCGCGGGCTGAATATCCAATATGCCGTCATTTGACGGCATGTGCTTCAGGCGTTCCCAGCGCGCGCTGTAGAGCGCGCTGCGGGGAAGCCCTGTGTTGTCCGTGTCCCTTGGACACGGCCAATCACAGATCGCGGCGAACGGCCAATCAGAGTGGCCGTTTGCGATGCGATCTGTGGGCGAATGAGAGATGATCTCTCATAGATCATCTCTCATTGCCGTTTTACACAGAGACAGCGTCCTGTCTCTGGAGAGGAGGAGCCCGATCTGTGTTCCTTCCTACATAGGGACACAGATCGGTCACCCCCCCACCCCCCCCCCCTCCCCCCACAGTTAGAACACACCTAGGATACACATTTAACCCCTTCCTCACCCCCTAGTGTTAACCCCTTCAATGCCAGTCACATTTATACTGTAATTAGTGCATATTTATAGCACTGATCGCAGTATAAATGTGAATGGCGCCAAAAATGTGTCAAAAGTGTCCGATGTGTCCGCCATAACGTCGCAGTACCAATAAAAATCGCAGATCGCCGCCATTTCTAGTAAAAAAAAAAAAAAAAAAATTCTCTCCCCTATTTTGTAAGCGCTATAACTTTTGCGCAAACCAGTCGCTTGTTGCAATTTTATTTTTTTTTACCAAAAATATGTAGAAGAATACGTATCGACCTAAACTGAGAAATTTTTTTTTTTTTTTTTTTTAATTGGGATATTTATTATAGCAACAAGTAAAAAATATTGTATTTTTCTTCAAAATTGTCGCTCTTTTTTGTTTATAGCGCAAAAAATAAAAATCGCACAGGCGATCAAATACCACCAAAAGAAAGCTCTACTTGTGGGGAAAAAAGGACGTAAATTTTGTTTGGGAGCCACGTCGCACGACCGCGCAATTGTCAGTTAAAGCGACGCAGTGTCGGAAGCTGAAATTTTCCCTGGGCAGGAGGGGGGTGTAAGTGCCCAGTATGCAAGTGGTTAAAGTGGCGTTAAACCCAAAAACAAACATTTATCATATTACAGCTTACCAATCCGTATGCCTCGTACACACGAATTGTTTTCCCGGCAGGAAAACTGCTATGAGAGCTTTTGGCAGTGGTGATTAAATACCACCAAAATAAATCTATATTTGCGTGAAAAAAATATGTAAAAATGTCATATGGGTACAGTGTTGCATGACCACGCAATTGTCATTGAAAGTCTGAAAGTGCTGAAAGCTAAAAAATTGGCTTGGGCAGGAAGTGACCAGTAGGCAAGTGGTTAAGTAATAAAACGTTCTCTGCAATCTCTGCGTCCACAAGAACTCTTTTGCTACATAAAGTTTTTTTTTGGTTTGTACTGCACTGTACCTACGCAGTGTTACATCTTATCTCTACTGTCTGCATCGCCCACACATTTAAACCTCAGTGGTAGCTTTGAATGTGATTGGTGAGTCTGAGAAACATCTTAGTGCTTCTTTTATTTATCTGTATGTGAGAAAGAGACCACATCACAATCAGGCATTGTTGCAGGATCACTTGATTAAAGGTGAAAGACACTATGGTGAACTAATGCACTTCAAAAAATATTGAGCAGGGGAGTTTTGTTCCTTAATGGATTGCATCATTTTAAGCACAACTTACCTTCAACGCTGAAGTATAATATTTTTACTGCACCAAACACATTAGTTATATATATAACAGTGCGTATCCTAACTCCTGCAGACGGCTGCTTCTGGTAAAAATATCATCCCTGTAGTGCCTGCTTCCTACCTTCCAAATACTGTCCCATGCAGGAATGGGAGTTCTGGCACTGTAAAGGTTTACAGCAGTCACTACTAGTGAGAAAAGGGAGGGGGTTGCCAACATTTACCCTGCTAATACTGGACTTTAATGGCATGATGTGAGACAAGAACCATTATAAAAAAAAAGTATAATTTTATTTACAACATTTAAAATTCGAAATAGATTTAGAAAATCCCATTATGATATAAAAACATCAAAAAAAGTACTGTAATATGATACAATAAACCTTCTAACACCTTCTATTACACTTATATCACGTAAGCTTGAGGTGTACAGGTAGCTAAGTCCTCCAAGGGTCAACACGTTTCACTGAATTGCATAGCTTCTTCAAGACCCATAAGTTGAGTATTATATTCCGCATAGTATGATATGAATACAAATGAATACAAATGGAAGAAACTACACTAATCTGCGAAATGTGTAGACCCTTGGAGGACTAAGCTACCTGTATACCTCCAGCTTATATGATATAAGTGCAATAGAAGATGTTAGAAGGTTTATTGTATTATATTACAGTACATTCTTTGATGTTTTTATATCCTAATGTGATGTTAAAGCGGGGGTTTCCGGGCATAATTTTATTTTTTGCAGGCTAAAATGAAATAGTCCCTAAAACATATTACCGTATTTATCAGAGTATAACGTGCACTTTTTTCCCCTTAAAATCAGTGGAAAATCGTGGGTGTGCCTTATACGCTGATCCGCTGTCTCTGAGCGCCGCCGCCGACATCTACCGAGCGCAGTACACTCAGCCGCGCTCGGCTCCGCTCGTGGTCATGCCCTGTGCCGCCTCCTAGCCTTTATGCAAGAGGAGCCAATCGTGGCCGAGCATAGCGCTTGGTATATGTTGGCGGCGGTGCTCAGAGACAGCGCGGGAGAAGCGGGGAGGACACCACCGAGGCCGCAGACAGACGCCGGACCACACAAGACCGCCGATGGATGCCGGGCAAGACACCGACAAACTGTAAGTAATTTTTTTTTTCCAGGAATTTTCCTTTAGAGTATGAGTGCGCACTATACGCCGGTGTGCGCTATAGGAAGATAAATATGGTAATAGCTCCCCAATCATTCCAGAAATCATTGCAAACACTTGCCTTATATCCTCCAACTCATGTTGTGGCCATATCCATCATATGTGTGGACATGTGAAGCCCAGTTCCTTTTTCTTCCTGGTTTTCAGGGAGAGGTGCATGCTGGGTGATTTTTAGGCACAGTAATGCCCAGAGACTCCTGGGAAATGAGTGTCATCATTTCCCAGGAGGCAATGGGGTCTTAGGACAGGAAGTTGAACCACCTAGGACCAGGAACTAGGCAGATAACGAAATCTGCCTAGTAACAGCCAGATAGAAGTGAGTAAAAAATAAATAAAATAAATAAAAAATGTTTGCATTAAAGGCAAGCTGTTAATATAAGGTAATTTTTTAGGGTGGAACTCCGCTTTCATAAAATTATACTTTTTATTATAATGATTCTTGTCTGATGTGATGCCATTAAAGTCCAGTATTAGCAGGGCACATTCATACACTCCTTCTTCTACTAGACTTTTGGATGTGGCATGGGTAGAGGCCTTGAAATACTAAGAAAAGTTGCATCACTGACCCACCCCTTTCTGTCTTCTCCACAATTCACAACACCCATTATTCCTGTCCCACAATGCATTGTGTTCCGTGAATTGTCAAGGGATATCCTGTCATTTAACTGCATCACCTACATTCACAAAATGCACTGCATTGTGGGACAATAATAGAGGAGTTCTGTGATTGGCATAGAGGGCAGAAGGGTGAGCTGCACAAAGTTGCAATGGATGTTGTTAACCTTTACAGTGCTAGAAGACAGCTGTGCAGGACAGTATCTCTGAGTAACAGCAGGCAATATTTTTTACCAGAAATAGTTGCTCGCAGATAAGATGATACAAACAGTTACACATAACTCTTGTATTTTGTGCTGTTTTCCAGCCCAAAAATGATGAAATGTCAGCTTTAAGAAAAGCTGTACGTCAGTTGTCTTCCCTATTTTCCTGTGTGGCAGTTACTTACCAAAATATTTGCCTTTAGTCAGTACCACGATACAGTCGTCCAGCCCTCAGGGCAAGGATGTGCTCCTCTTTGCTAGTAACGAATGATATAGATTGGGTGTACTGTATTGCATCTGTTCCCCACCCCTTGTATTCCAGCTGTCTATGTTTGGCATTGACTGTCCTCTGCACATGAGTGGCCAATTGTTTTGCCTTCTAACACAGCTGTGAGGTGGTTTGCGCATGTGTGGTGTGTTTTATGTATCAGCTTTGAGTGACTGGAACAGAGAGTGGGCATGTTGGAGTACAATGTGTCAGCATTAGGTGACAAAGCAGGCATGAAACAATGGCCCACTGACTGACAGCCACTGATCTGGAGTGTGCATATGGCACAGGACCCATTTCTCTTGAATCAGAGTGAAGAGCCCAGGGTGGCTACCCCTCCTGAAATTCCCTGTTTCTCCTTTTTCCATCTCTGCTTTGAGCCCTTCTTTTAAATTTTTCCCAGCACCTCACAACCTTAGTAAAAATATCTTTCAGTGGCATCCAGCTCATTTCATTCCTATGATTATAGCCATACTCTGGATGGCTGAGTATGTGAATGTAGCACTTATTCCCGAAGGAGTCACAGAAAAAAATGCCCAGGTTCTTCTCCAGTGGATTTCCCTGCAGCAAACAATATCAACCGCACTTTTCTTTAATAACCAATCTTTGTTGTTTTATAATTTTTTGGAGAACTTGGATAGGGAATTGAGTGGGACACTCCACAAACAGAGCTATGTACAGATTAAGGACACTTAACTCCTTTCTAAAAGGATGAAGAAGAAGCCCTTGCTTATAGCAAACTGTTGACTTGGCTTTGTAGTGGAAACAGTTAAATGCAAACTTCTTTCTTTAGTGCACTAAAAGCAGAGTCCCTTTTCAGGACATCAGCCGATGTCCCCTTTGAACACACATGCACAGTTGACTCTCTAGCACAAGAGGAGTGGCAGCAGCCCAAAAGTCTCTAAGATCTCTCCCAGCAGTCTGTACTCACAAATGTCCAGGAATAGTTGGTTGCCTCCACCCAACTTCCAAGCGACACCTTTCTCCAGTGATGTCAGACTAGATCTTTAGCAGACACCCCCTCAGTCAGATCTCTGTAACTTTAGTATCCAGGCAGGCCTACCGGCTGGACTGATCCTGGACAGGAAAAGACCCAGTAGCTCAGTCTCTCAGAGTTGCACAGTTTCCCAGCAGCCATCAGGGCCCTGCTTCCTGGGATGGTCAGGACTACATAAATATTTATACTGCCATCTGTATAACTCCACACCTATGTTCCAGAGAGTTCTCCACTCTCTGAAAGGCAGAGAGAGCCAGCTGAGAACACTGAACTAACCTAATTAATCAGCTGCACTTGTTAAAGTGAGCTCAACTAAATTTAACTAAAAAAAAGCACATCCAGCTCCACTGAACACAGTGGGCCAGAACTAAATCTAACTAATCCTAGCATCTATCTATGAGGGTGCTACAGTATGTGAGGTTTGGATGAATATCATTTTTAAAGTTGTAACCTGGTAATTCTGCCATTTGCCAGTATTGCTGCGGCATCAGAAGGCAGGTGTGGCCTGCAGGATTTTTTTTTTAGCAATTTCTCAACTATGATAATATTATTATTGTGCATTACCAGATGATCTTATGTATCCTTATGTAACAAATGTTAGAGTACAGCCAACATCACATGGACCTGACAGGGTTTTACCCTGAAACAGTTTATTCATATTTTCATATATTCAGTGTTGTTGGACAAAAGGATTGATTTAACAGAATCAAGTAGAAAAGGCTACCATTTATATGTTGAAAATAAATTCAATTAACCACTGCTATAGGGGGGCAGCTGTGCACCAATGACATATTTATATACGTGAGCCTGCACCTCTCCCTGCAGGGGCCATGCATGCCATCAAAAACATGTAGCAGAATACATATTGACCTAAATTTCTGAAGAAATTATATTTTTCCAATTTTTTTATTTGATATGTTTTATAGCAGAAAGTAAAAAATATTGTTTTTTCTTTTTCCAAATTGACAGCTTTTTTTTGTTTATAGCACAATAAATAGAAAATGCCGTGGTGATAAAACACCACCAAAAGAAAGCTGTGTGGGGAAAAAAATGCTGTGAATTTTATTTTGGTACAGCGTGTCATGACCGCGCAATTGTCATGGTAAAATAAATTGGCCAGTTAAGGGGGGGGGGGGATTTTTCCCGGAGGTCAAGTGGTTAAAATAGGGGCAGAAAATTGCAGTAAATTATTTTGAAACCTCGGTTTTAAAATCTTATTGAAGATCCTGCACTGATCTCTTGGGCATTTGACACAGGCTTAATGATAAATAGCATGATAGCCACACTGGAAGTATCAGGCCAACATAACAGCCTTCAAGGGGGTTTCCAGAAAAATCTGATACTTTTTGTATACCCCACACTATGAAGGTTTTATAAATGGGTTTTGCGAATTACTCTCTTGCATGCTTTGAATTAGATATTTTTGGAATAAGAGATGTTTGGACAGAATACATTTATGAGCTTTATTTTTCTTTTCTTGAGCATTTAATACATTCAGTCCTGAAATATTTGGTTCAAAAGCATAAAAGCTATTTCTGTGGCTTGAGTGCTCCAAGATCTCCTAGTCTGTAATTTGGAATTCTTCACAATGTTATCAAAGTATCTGGGGCAACCACATCTCTGTGGTTTGGTTCTTCCATCACATCCTCTTGAGTCTTTGGATGTAATTAGAATTTAGCATTAGCCCACATACTGTTAACTTGTGTGTTACTGGTCATTGTATACAGTATACATCTAAAAAAAATAAGTATGTTAGCAGTGAAAGAGTGCCAGAAGAAAAATGGTTTTGAGTGAGCGTAAAGTGTTAGAACAGAACTTTAAATCTAGTGGTGTCTGTCTGTTTCTAATAAAACTGGAGTGGATCTTCTACAAGCGGCATTTATTTATACCATCAATAGCTATTTTATATTACTTTGAATTTTATAAAATGTCCCTGTTCTAAGCCGCAAACCACTCTTTGCGAAATCAACAGGTAACTTAGTTGAAATTGCTTTGCCAAATCACCAATAATTCAGAAATATTTACTGTAAAAAATTACAGAAAGAGCTAGTATAGGCTGCATACTCGTTAGACACAAAACACAGATATTGGTCAGATTTAAAAAAAACTTTAAGAGGTCAAACAATGGGAAAACCTTTGTTGCTTAAAGTTTTTGGCGTTGGCAAACTACAAGGCCTCGTACATACGACCGAGGAACTCGTCGGACAAGACACATCGTTTTCCTCGACGAGTTCCTTGTTAGGCTTGTCAAGGAACTCGACAAGCTTGCTTTGCGTACACACGTTAAAGACCAAATCTGCTCGTTCTCAAACGGGATGACTTCAACACATACAACGGCAGGGGAAGTTCGATTCCACTGGCACAACCCTTGGAGCTGCTTTTGCTAATCTCATGTTACTGCGTGTTAGGTTAAAGTTTGGTAAGAGACATTTTCACTTTTCAGTATGTTATAGCGTGACAAATGTGCTATTTCCATTACAAACGCTACTTTTACCGAAGATGCGCGGGTTTCCTAACCATTTCCCGCCCGGTCAATGGTAAATTGATGTCCGGGAAGTGGTTACACAATCGTGACTGGACGTTTAGTGACGTCCTTCAGGATAATGCCTAGCGCGTGTCCGCAGGTGCGCGCAGCACGGCGAACGGGGACGGTGTGTGTCCCTCGGACACAGCGCTTCTCCGATCACGGTAAACAGCCAATTTCATTGGCTGTTTACCACGTGATCGGCTGTGTCAAAGACACAGCTGATCACATGTCAAAACAAATTCAGCGGCGCGCTCCGTGCGCGCCGCCAGAGGCTTGCAAAGCGGGGATCGGGCAAGGCGCGTGTCCCTTGGACACAGCGCTTCCCCGATCAGGGTAAACAGCCAATGAAATTGGCTGTTTACCACGTGACCGTCTGTGTCCAATCACAGCCAGTCACAAGTGTAAACAAACCAGGCAGTTACTATCTGATCCCTGCTCTCTCCTCACACACCGATTTGTGAGGAGAGAGCAGGGATCAATAAGTGAGATCAGTGTAGTTTGTCTGTATACTGTTTACAACACAGCCCCCTACCCCCCTCCCCCACCAATAAAGAGGACCTGTCACACAGCCCAGTCCATCTATAAATCAGCCCATCTGTAAATCAGCCCATCTGTAACACCGCCACCCACACCGCCATCAGTACCGCCGCTGCCACCCGTACCGCCATCGGTACCACCACCACCCATACCGCCATCGGTACCACCACCACCCGTATCGCCACCACCCATACTACCATCAGTACCGCTGCCACCCGTACCGCCATCGGTACCACCACCACCAGTACCACCATCGGTACCACCACCACCCGTACCGCCACCACCCATACCCACCACCACCTGTACCGCCATCGGTATCGCTGCCACCTATACCGCCATCCGTACCACCACCACCGGTACCACCACCCATACCACTGCCATCGGTACCACCACCCATTCCTGCCACTAATACCTCCATCAGTACCGCCACACAGGTTACCTGTACCGCCATCAGTACCACTGCCATCGGTACCACCACCCATACCGCCATCGGTATAACCACCCATACCGCCATCGGTACCACCACCACCCGTACTACCGCCATCGGTACCACCACCACCCGTACCACCGCCACCACCACCCGTACCACCACCGCCATCGGTACCACCACCACCCGTACCACCACCACCACACATTCCTGACACTAATACCTTCATCGGTACCACCACATAGGCCGCCACCACTACCACCAGCAGTACTATTACGCAGGCCCACCAATAAGTACTGACATACTGCCATAATGTCCCAAAGGCTTTTCACACTCGAGGAGGTATATGTCATTATTTCCACCATGTCGGATGATGAGCACAGCGAGGAGCCCCCATTATCCGATTCTGATTCGGAATATGAGCCAGTGGAGGATAGTGGCTCAGAGTCCGAGTCCCCGGAGGAAACCGTCCCTCCCAAAAGAATGCGATTGGGACCAAGATCAGGACCAAGATCAGGACCAAGATCGGGAGATCTGCCCAGCACCAGCAGCGCCATACCCCAGGAAGAGGAGCCCAGTACTAGTAATGGAAATCCACGCCCAACCTGAAGAATCCTGCCCTAGTCCTACCTTCCCGATGCCCTGGAAAACCCCTTATGGTTGCCTGCTAACTCAGGATCCGCTATCATCCCCCTTTCACCGCACAGCCAGGTGTGCAGCCCAAAACTACGAATTTTTCTCAATTTGATTATTTTTGTTTATTTTTCCCAGAAGATTTTATGCAGAATATAGTGGATCAAATCAATATAAATGCATCCCAATATATTGCTGCCAACCCCAATTCTTCCTACGCCCGCATGTTCCAGTGGCGGCGTCTAACATTGGAAGAATTTAAAATGATTTTGGGCCTTATGTTCAATATGGGGCTTACAAAGAAGAACAAAAGCCATTCATATTGGTCTACACGCCCCATCCAACACATGCCTATATTTTCCGCTGTCATGTCTAGGACAAGATACGACATGATAATGCGTTTTATCCACTTTAATGACAATTCACAGTGCCCTCCCCAACATCATCCCCACTACGACAAATTATACAAAATACGCCCCCTAATCGATGGCTTTTCCCAGCGATTTTCAGAAGTTTTCATCCCAGACCAAAACATTTGTGTTGACGAGTCCCTCATACATTTTACTGGCTGACTGCACTTCAAGCAGTACATCCCAAACAAGAGAGCCAGGTATGGGTTCAAAATAAATAAATTATGCGATCGAGCCACTGGATATGTGTTCACATTCAGGATCTATGAAGGCAAAGACTCCCAGCTCCAGCCCCGTGATTCCCCCACATATATTGGAACCAGTGGGAAAATTGTCTGGGAGTTGGCATACCCCCTGTTCGGTAAAAGGCTACCATTTATATGTTGATAATTATTATACCAGCCTGCCCCTTTTTCGTCACCTTTACAGCAAGCAAACCCTGGTCTGCGGTACCTTAAAAAAAAAAAACTGAAGGGATTCCCACAAAATTTGTTGACCAAAAACTTGAAATCTGGAGAATCGTCATTCATGAGGAACGAGGAGGTGTTGGCCATGAAGTGGAGGGACAAGAAAAATGTCCACATCCTCTCTACCATCCACAATGACACCATGGTGGAGATCCAAAAAAGACGCAGACATATTGCCAAGCCTGAATATGTTTATGATTACAATTTGTACATGGGGGGAGGTGGATTTAAATGACCAGATGCTACAGCCCTACTTATCAACAAGAAAGTCCTATTTTAGGCCCTTTTTAATTCGTTTGTCTGCTACCAAAAAGACAATCAGCCAACTGAAAACCCACAAATCTCCTACCTCAAGTATATCGAAGATATCATTGAAGCCCTCATTATCAACAAGATCCCGTCCCAGGAAGCATTCGCTCTGATTGTGTGAGTCGTCTTCACGAGCGACACTTTCCCTTTAGCATCCCCCCCATAGAATCTGGAAGAAGACGCCAAAAAAATGCCGTGTATGCAGCAAAGCAGGAGTAAGAAGAGACACCAGCTGTTACTGTCCCGATTGTCCCTCCCAACCTGGCCTGTGCATGGGACAGTGCTTCAAAAAGTATCATACATCCATCCAATATTAGTTCCCCTTATTAACAGACTGCCATTTCCCCATTTGCCTGCTACCATGTTAATTAACTGACCCTGGCCTGTTTACCGACGATGTCTTTGCTTGCCAATTTAAACTACGTTTCTGACCTCCATGTGTACCAACCTCAGCCTGTTTACCGACGATGTCTTTGCTTGCCGATTCAAACTACATTTCTGACCTTCTGACCAACCTTGGCCTGTTAATATAACATGTTTTTGCCTGCCACTTGGACTGATCTTTTGGCCATTTACTTTTAGTACACAGGGGTCTCACATATGTGAGGGGCTTCAGAAAAGCGTTCTGAGTAGAGAAAACCAGTTTTTCGTTTTCTGTTCTCCCAGAACAGGGTCTGGTTGCCCGGAGGCTTCAAAGCGATTTGGGTGGGAGAAGCCTCTACCCCTGTCCCCAAGCTTGATGGTCCTTCCTGCTGCCTGGACCAATACTTTAGCTGTGCTGACCATATTACTGCCTGTAATGACCCATGACATTATGGACCATGTTTCTTCCTGCTGCTGGGACCAATACTTTGGCTGTGTTGATCATATATCTGCCTGCTACCTCTACTGACTTTTCACAATATTTCTGCTAAGACACCTCTGCCTGCTACCTGGACCTGTGCTTTGGCTGTGCTTTGACTGTGCTCTGGCTGTGCTGACAGTATCTCTGCCTGTACGAACTATGGACAGTATTCCTGCCTGCTTCCTGAATGATTGCTTTTGTTGTAGCTTACCTCATCCCTGCCTGCTGCCTGGACCGATGCTCTCCTCTGTGGACCACTGCACTACTAAAACAAACAGGTAATCTTTTGTTATTTGGTATGTGTATGCTATGTGTTAGATATATGAAGGGCCTTCAAAAATGTGATCGGTAGTCAGAAAATGATATGTGCAATTTATGCTTGAACGCCTGAAAGTGCTACTTCAATGTTAGGCCTCTGTATGTGGCCAGGCTGTGTAAAAGTCCCACACATTTGGTATCGCCATACTCAGGAGGAGTAGCGGAATGCATTTTGGGGTGTCATGTTTGCTATGTATATGCTATGTGTTAGAAATATCTTATAAATGGACAACTTTGTGTAAAAAAAAAATGCATTTTTATTTTTTTTCCACATTTTCCAAAACCTTCTGAAAAAAAAATGAACCGTTCAAAAGACTCATAATGCTTCATAGATTTTACGTTGGGGTGTTAGCTTTCCAAAATGGGGTCATTTTGTGGACAATTCCATTGTCCTGGTGCTCCAGGACCTTCAAAAATGTAATAAGTGGTTGAGAAGTATATTTGCAATTTATGCTTGTAGAACGCCTGAAAGTGCTACTTCAATGTTAAGCCTCTGTATGTGGCCAGGCTGTGTACAAGTCCCACACATTTGGTATCGCCATAGTCAGGAGTAGTAGCGGAATGCATTTTGGGGTGTCATGTTTGCTATGTATATGCTATGTGTTAGAAATATCTTATAAATGGACAACTTTGTGTAAAAAAAAAATGCATTTTCATTTTTTTTCCACATCTTCCAAAACCTTCTGGAAAAAAATGAACCGCTCAAAAGACTCAGAGATTATACGTTGGGGTGTGTGCTTTCCAAAATGGGGTCATTTTGTGGACAATTCCATTGTCCTGGTGCTCCAGGGCCTTCAAAAGTGTAATAGGTGGTTGAGAAAGGATTTGTGCAATTTTTGCTTGTAGAACGCCTGAAAGAGCTACTTCAATGTTGGGCCTCTGTATGTGGCCAGGCTGTTTAAAAGTCCCACACATTTGGTATTGACATACTCAGGAGGAGTAGCAGAATGTATTTTGGGGTGTAGTTGCAATTATGTATATGCTGTGTGAGAGAAATAACCTGTTAATATGACCAGTTTATGTAAAAAAAAAAAAAAATCTTAATTTTCCTAGGATTTGTGGGAAAAAAAATACAACTTCAAAAAACTCACCATGCCTCTTAATAAATACCTTGGACTGTCTACTTTCCAAAAAAGGGGTAATGTGGGGGGTATTTGTACTTTCCTGGCTTGTTATTGTCTCAAGAAATGAGATCAGCCTTCAGTACATTAGGTGTGATCAGATGTGATCAGTTTTCAGTGATTGGCACCATAGTTTGTAGACTCTATAACTTTCACGAAGACCAAATAATATACACTAATTTGGGTTATTTTTACCAAAGATATGTAGCAGTATTATATTTGGCACAAATTTATGAAGAAAAATCACTTCTTTGCAAAATTTCACAATATAAACTAAAAAAAAGTGTGTTTTTTTTCAAATTTTCAATTTTTTTTTGCTTATAGCGCAAAAAATAAAAAACCCAGTGGCGATTAAATACCACCAAAAGAAAGCTCTATTTGTGAGAAAAAAAGGATACAAATTTGGTTTGGATACAGTGTAGCATGACTGAATAATTGTCAATCAAAGTGTGAAAGCTCTGAAAGTTGAAAATTGGTCTGGGCGGGAAGGTGCATAAGTGCCTGGTATGGAAGTGGTTAACACGCTCGCTCGAGTTTCTCGTTGAAAAGCAGCTCGACGAGCAACATGACAAGCAAATTTGCACTCCCGTCGAGGAAAAAGAGAACTTGCTCTCTTTTTTGCTCATCGAGTTCCTCAACAGTTTCCTCAATGAAAAACATGATCGGAATTTCCGATGGAAAAAGTCAGACATTTTCCATCAGAAATTCTGACCATGTGTATGCCCCATTGGAGTAATTCCATTGGAAATTCCGATGAATTCCATCAGAGTTTACATAGAGAACATGTTCTCTTTTTCTCCGATCGAATTCCGTAGGAATTCCAATGTGAATTTGGTCAGAGAAAGGTCCGATCGTGTGTACAGGGCATTAGCTGCATAGCTGTCATGGTCTTCCAATGGCTTCAACACTAAAAAGCATATCGATCAACATATGACTTTGCTCTAACTTGCTCCATCCTTGTTTCTGGTTAGAGCACCAAGCCCCTGGATGAGTATGACAGAAAGGCATTCTACACGTTTCTTCCAGTACATGTTACCTTTAAGACAAAAAACACTAAAATTGTAATACATCAGTAAGGGCCATTCCCATTTAAGCTATGTGCTCTTTAGTGTAATTGGTGCAACAAATAATAGGGTAACAGTTTCTATTTTATGACACTGCCTAATAATCCTGACTATGATTGGTGCTAGTGCAGCTTTGATGTACTGACTCATAATGCTGAGACAGTATCAGAATTGCAGCCTAAGGGTTAATGATGGTAATCCAAATGGTGAAACTGTAATTAAGTATTTGTAACCGAGCTTCAACAAGCTTCACTTGAAAATGCTAAGTCTGACATCCCTTTCATGGTTTGTATCATTAGCCTTTGTCTGGCTATCGGTAATCCATGATGTGTTTTACTTTGGCTTCTGCTGAGAGGGTTTTAGGACTTGTGGTCGTATGGGAACGATTGATGTGAATGGATTGGAGTTACATTACTCCTACTTCATGATTGACAGATTGTGTGGAGCTTCAATAGCCTTGATCCAAAGCCAAACCATTCTGCCTACTGGTGGAGAACTTTCAGGCTGTGTGGTTGGACACAAAAAAACTGCATATTAACTCAAATTTTCCTATACAAGGAGTCAAACTACAAGCACAACACTTAATAAGCGGTTGCCTTCATAAATTATGGACTAGATGAGTGTAATGATTTCCATAGGGATGTCTGACCACATATGATAAAAATAGGATGTCTTATATTTAGAGATGAGCTGACAGATCTGTCTAGAATTTTCCTGTTTCAATTAATCACAAATCAAGTAGTGGATTGTTAAGGATCTGCCGTTATTTAATTACAGCGTGTCCATAAGATTAAATAAAAAATAAAAAACAACATGAACAATATAAAACATTTCTATATCTATACTATTGTGTAGTATAGTTTTCTGTGATTTTACCTGAAGCATTATAAAGATAATGAGTCATTCTGTAGAATTTCAAACATAGGAAAAAAGTTATTTTCAAACTAGGGTTTTATTTTATGTCCAGAACCAGGGGATCACTAATTATTTGATATTAAAAATGTATGTATTTATGCAAATATCCTTTAACAGTTTAACTCCCTTATTATAGAGGACTTCAAGTGGGATATGCCATTGTTACCCTTTGGGAGTCATGCTTGTACCTGTCAGCCTTGCAATGTCTCATGGGACTTGTAGTTCTGCTACAGCTGGACTACCACAGGTTGAGCACCCATGGGCTACACTATTCTGGAGGTGGTCAGAGATGGTCAAATACTGCAGGAGATAGTCAGAGATTTGGATATGTTATAAGCAACTGCTAGAAATCACAAACATTACAGATCCTTTCAAAATAAATGTATTCACATTTGGCACGTCAACTGATATTATGTTAATCAAAATCCAAGATAGAAGATCAGAGATAAAAATGTATAAATAGAGAAGATGGGATGAAAGTGAAAAAAAAGGAGGAATATGTGAAAGAAATACAACACACCATCTATCTAGCAGAAATAAATCTAATTTTTGTTTTTATTACCAATGGCTACATGCAGCTCCTAGGGAACATGTTAAGTGTGCACATGCTAACACATGATTTTTTCCTGTGTCAATGCATTTTGTGTTCATTTTGAATGTTTTTCAAAAAGTGCAAACTAACGCATGTCCAAATTTTTAACAATGTAGCACACCACAACACACAAATTATGGTAGAATGCAGGTGTGTTGTTTTTTACTGTGTATGTGTGTTGGATTGCCATTTATAATGAATGGCATGTAACCGTGTATTATCATGTGTGTTCCATCAGCTCATTCCCCACAGTTACAACCTTTTGTACCACCTGTCCCACCCTATTAGATTGTAAACTCTTCTGAGCAGAACCCTCTTGTATTTTATTGTATTATAACTGTATTGTCTCCCTTTTAAATTGTAAAGCGCTGCGTAAACTGTTGGCGCTATATAAATCCTGTATAATAATAATACAGTGGAGCCTTGGATTATGAGCATAATGGGTTCCAGGAGAATGCTCGTAATCCAAAGTACTCACATATCAAAGCGAGTTTCCCCATTGAAGTCAATGGAAACGAAAATAATTTGTTCCGCATTGACTTCAATGGCATGTAATACCGCATGCAGCCAGAGGCAGGGAGTGCTGGAGAGCCTCGGAAACAGCTGGAAAGGCCCGAGGACAGCTCGGCTGACCTTGGCAAACCTTGGAGTATTTCTGAGTATATTTCCGAATGGCTCAGAACAGCCCCGATCGGCATCCCCCACCTCAGACGAAATGTGGTACTGCACACCGCTTTGGCCTGCTCGTTTTTGCGAGACAACGCTCAAAAAACAAGTTAGGAATTTTCAAAATACAGTGCTTGTATTGCGAAACGCTCTTTAACAGCGTTATTCGCAATCCGAGGTTCCACTGTAATGTCTTTCAGAAATGTGTATTAACCTCCCTGGCGGTATTCCCGAGTGTGGCTCGGGGTGAGATTTTCAAGCTACGATCGGTAACCCGGAGCCACACACGGGCTTGCCTCGCTGGATGCAGAAAAGAGTTTTCTTACCTTTTCTCTGCGCTCCAGCGACGAATCCCCGCAGTACACGGCAGCCGGATGTTCCGCCTGATGCTGTGTGTACCTCCGTTTCCCTTCCCTGCGAGCGTCGCGACGCAGGGGGGCGGAACGGGGGGGAACGGCGCCAAATTCAAAAGTATAAGTAGAAACATAGTGAAACACAGTAAAAACACACTGATACAATTGGATAAAAATTTAAAAAAAATACAGTGACCTTTGATTGCCCCCCCCAGTGTTTTCTCAAGTGACCTGTCTGCAGATTGCTGCTCAGTATACAGACACTGGTACTGCAATCATGGCAAAGCGCGCCTCTACGTCCAAATCGCTATGCGACATGCTGCCAAACAGCGACAGCGATGCAGAATCCCTTGTGGAGGAGCTGAGTGACAGCGACGCGTGGGAAAGCTCGTCATCGGATGAAGAAAGTGATGCGAGTGACGATCCTGCACCTGTGCCCAGCGATGTGCGGACTTGGTGCGCAATTGATTGCGCTACAGAGCACGTAGCGCCCCCAAGGTTTCCCTTCACAGGATCACCTGGGATAAAAGTGGACATAGAGGGTGACAATCCGTTGGATTACCTCCGGCTTTTTTTGACGGATGAGGTGATCGACAAAATAGTGTTGGAGACAAACAGGTATCAAGATCAGCAAGCTGCTACCCATCAGCTATTTTCGCGGCGCAGAAAATAGGAGCCTGTGACCAGTGATGATATTTGGAAATTCCTTGGCCTCCTAATTTTACAGGGAGTGGTGGGGGAATCACTCCAAAAGTGGTACTGGACCACAAATAAATTATTGGCCACACCTTTTTTTGGATCGGTAATGTCCGAATATAGATTTTCTTTAATTATGAAGTATTTGCACTTTGCAAATAACGAGGAATTTGACGAACAATCTCATCCAGCTCCAAAGCTAAAAAAAATTTGGGATATTTACCAAATGATACTGCAGAACTTCCAGCAGACCTATGTTCCTGAGTGGGACATTACCATAGACGAAAGTCTGATGGCCTATAAAGGTAGGCTCAGTTGGATACAATTTATTGCGCTCGCTTTGGGATCAAATCCTTTATGCTGTGTGAATCCAGCTCTGGGTATATTTGGAACACAGTACTTTACACTGGCAAAGGGACCAAATTCTCCCCGAGATTTCGTTTTTTTTGGGATGGCAAGCGCACCAGTTCTGTCATTGATAGAGCCCTTGCTCAACCGGGGCTACTGTCTCACTACAGACAATTTCTACACTTCCCCAGAACTGTACGAGTTCCTGCTTATGAACAAGATGGACGCTTATGGAACCGTGAGGCCTAACCGGCGGGACATGCCAGCAGGATTTTACAATAAAAAGCTAGAGAAAGGAGAAGTTGCTGCATGGCAAAAAGGGAAAATGTTGGCACTAAAGTGGCGGGACAAAAAGGACATTTCCCTGATGAGCACAGTGCACAACACCTCGACCGTCATGGTGCATACCAGAGGTGGAAAAGATGTAAGAAAGGCCCAAGTTGTATTGGACTACAACCACACGATGGGAGGTGTGGACAGGGCTGACCAAGCCATGACATTTTATCCAGCTATGCGAAAGCAGCAAAAAAAATATTATAAAAAAATGTTCAGACATCTTTTGGAGCAATGTCTGTGGAATGCATTCATCCTGCTGAAAAAAAAAATGCCAGGTCTATGGTCCATGCAGACTTTATGTGGAAGGTGGCAGAACAAATTTTTCTAAAACACCAGACGCCAACGGCGGTAAACCGTTCTGGACGACGGGCTTCTGGTGTTGTAAATCCTGAGCGCCTGACTGGTCGTCATTTTATGGACTATGTACCACCCACTGCAAAAAAATCAGCACCCACACGGATGTGTGTGGTTTGCTGCTCCAAGCGCGACAACAGCGGAAACAAAATACGCAAAGAAACGCACTTCTGTTGTCTCGACTGTGACGTTGGACTTTGCTCCATTCCTTGCTTCAAAGAATTTCATACCCGAGACATTTACTAAATAATGATTTTGCACATTTTTTTGACCCCCCAAAAAATCAGAGTTTATGAATATATTATTTGTTAAAATTTATTGAATAAAAAGTATTGTTATTATTAAATTATTATTTGTTATTATTTATTATATTATAATTTATGATTTTGTGTTTCAAACTTTGTCATAGTCTACTAGAGACTCTGGTTTGGACAGATTTAGGTGAGTTATTCCTAAGAATTGCAAGCCTGCGATCTAAAACGCCAAATTTCCATGCAAAATAATGGTACCGCTTTCAGCACCTAAAATCTGAAAGAATCATACCGCCAGGGAGGTTAAAGAGGAAGTATACTTCCTCTGCTGATATTTACCTATAGATTAGCCTATAATAAAGCTTACCTATAGGTAGTGAAAATATCTCCTATACCTGTACCATTTTGTTTACATTACATGCAGCCAGTGACATTACTGGCACATGTGTCTTTCTGAGCATCGTGCTGTAAACAGAGGCTCCTGCGCGCATGACAATCACGGCGTGGAGACTGCGAACCCGGAAAAAGCTCCAGGGAAAATGTCAGCCGTCCTAGTGTTGTGCGGACGCTGCTGCAACAGCTTCGTTCTTAATTATGCAATGCATTCTAGCTCATTATGCCTTTGTTTACAGGGTTTTTTTTTTCTTTTTTTTTCTTGGGTTTACAACGTCTTTAAGATAAGAAAAAAACAATGTTCCCTAAACCTACATCCTTTAAAATGATTATAAATGATCACCTTGTAAAACAACCCATTCAGTTTAAAACTGAAATGAAAGGCACAATATTTGTGTATAGATATTAAAAAAATCATAAATACCTTTATTTTTCCTTTTTTTTATAAGTGATGACATCATCTCTGATCTCAGCTACAAAAGCTGGGGGAGGAGAAGCAACAGGACACTGAACTCTCCAGTTAATGGCTATGCAGGGGGGAGGGGGTGTCAGGACAAGTCTGATCATTGGAGGAGAGCAGGCTGAGTTACCAGCATAGCTAGAGAACTGACCACACGGTGCTCTCCTGTTTGGTGTGGTCAGTTTCTTATAGGAAAGAGACTAAGGCCGCGTACACACGAGGGGATATGTCCGCTGAAAACGGTCCGATGGACCGTTTCAGCAGACATCTCCGCTCGTGTGTATGGGCTAGCGGACAGATTTCTCCACCCGACAGATTTCAAAGCATGCTTTGAAATCCATCCGGTGGAATCTGTCCGCCGCCGACATGTCTGCTGGTTAGTACACTTACCAGCAGACATGTCGTCCCCCACCGCCGCCGCGCCGCCGCCGAATGGATTCGGCACATGCGCGGAAGTGTTTTTACTTCCTGGTGCGGTGACGTGGCGGTGACGCGGCGGCGTCAACGTCACCCGCCGCGTCACCGCCACGTCACCGCGCCCCTGGCGGCGGGGAATTTGATCCGATGGTGTGTACACGCCATCGGATCAAACTCCCGATCGGACATATCCAATGGAAATGGTCCGCGACCGTTTTCATCGGATATGTCCGATGGTGTGTACGCGGCCTAACAGGAACACCAGGGATTTCACACTCAGGCCTCGTACACACGACCGAGAATCTCAAAAGTCGTTTTCCTCGACGAGTTTCTTGACAGGCTTGTCGAGAATCTTGTCAAGCTTTCTTTGCATACACACTGTCAAGACAAAATCTTGTCATTCTCAAACACGGTGACGTGGCTCCACCCTTGGGGCTGCTTTAGCTAAGTTTGGTGAGAGACGCTTTTCAGTCTGTTACAGTGTGACGAATGTGCTATCTCCATTAGGAAACGCTACTTTTACCGAAGGTGCGCTCCCGACTCATACTTTATTCTGAGCATGCGCGGGTTTCTCGTTGTAAACCAGCCCGACGAGAAAAACGATGAGGAAATTGAGACTCCCGACAAGTTCTCTTTTTTTCTCGTCGCTATCCACGGATTTTGCTGAGGAAAATGGTTGTGTGTACGAGGCCTAAGAAAGCAATATAAATAGAACAGGATATATTTCCATACAAGTACATGGTACAGCAGGCACACATTAGGAATATGAGATGCTGGGGTAACAAACACTTTAACGTTGTGATCTGTGCCTTATATAATAACTGGAAAGTAGTTACAGCTTTCCAGTTAATTATAACTTATATTCAGTGCCTAAAGCAAGATACCAATTATGTATTTGTCAGTTTTGAGTTGGCTGTAATATAACATGTTTTGTGCAAAGGTTTCCTTTTTTAACCTAAATCCATAACAGAAGGCAACTCCCATTCTTTTACATTTTTTTTAAATTATTATTATTATTAATTTTTAATTTCCCACAATTTTTCATAGCAAACAAGATATAGGCAAACCATCACCATATATACTGTATTATGAATTAATTCTGTTTCGCACAGTTCTGTGCCTTGTGTGACATTTATAAAAATATGGAGTGTACTGGAGACAGTCCATGACTTGCATAAAAGTTTGATTATTCGGTTCTGTTATTGTTTCCTCACTCTGCATAATCTTACAGGCCAACATTCTTAATATATACATGGCAACAGACAGTACAGAAAACCAGAGGACCAGTGGGCAAGGTAGACTAGGGCCTTGTTTACACTTCAGTGGTTTGGCTTTGTGGTTTTCTAGCAGAATAGCGAGATTTTATATGCTATATGTGGTGCGTTTTCACAGCATTACCACAAACTCCTACAGACAGCAAATTTGTGTGCAAATTATATAGAATACGATGAAAAGCGTCCATTCTAGGATTCCTTCACTGATCTCAAACCGCACTTTGAAAACAATGGGCTTTTTTGACGTGCATTTTTTCCCCCAGGGAAAAGTGAAGGAGTATATAAATGGCATGTTAAAGGGGTTGTAAAGGTACAATTTTTTTTCCTTAATAGCTTCCTTTACCGTAGTGCAGTCCTCCTTCACTTACCTCATCCTTCCATTTTGCTTTTAAATGTCCTTATTTCTTCTGAGAAATCCTCACTTCCTGTTCTTCTGTCTGTAACGCCACACAGTAATGCAAGGCTTTCTCCCTGGTTTTGGAGTGTCGTGCTCGCCCCCTCCCTTGGACTACTGGAGAGTCAGGACACCCACTAACACACAGCTCCTTTCTCTATCTGCAACATAGAGAGCATCCTGACTCTCCTGTAGTCCAAGGGGGGGGGCAAGCACGACACTCCACACCAGGGAGAAAGCCTCACATTACAGTGTGGAGTTACAGACAGAAGAACAGGAAGTGAGGATTTATCAGAAGAAATAAGGACATTTAAAATGGAAGGATGAGGTAAGTGAAGGAGGACTGCACTAAGGTAGAGGAAGCTATTTAGGAAAAACAAATTGTACCTTTACAACCCCTTTAAGGAAAGATTACCTATTCCCAGGAGTTTATTATCTGCTATAACAGTAAACATTAATTAATTAAAATTGTGTGTTAACATTTTTATAATTTTTTTTTCCATGTAAATGTTTTTACAAAAAAAGAGTCCAAGGTCTCTCCCTTTATAATATTCAGATTCCTTTGAAAATACAACTGGTTTGCATAATGTGTGTAAAAGGGGCTCCTGCGCTGTCGGGGACTGGAGCTAGGGGGCACTGCGTGCAAACACCTGGTAGTCTGTCCTTGCCAGAAAAGTGAAACAATTTTAAAGGTGGTGGTGTCTGCGCTGTGAAATAATGGTATAGAATTCACAACGTAAATAAGTGAACCATTGGGTGAATACTAAACCTGGGTAAGTGATGAACAAATGCAAAACAAAATAGTAGGGGCGAAGATGCTCAGACAAGCAAAATAAATAAATAAATAAATGTGAACCTGGAAAAAACAACCAGAATTAATGTGTAGTGACAAGTGATATCACATAACCGTGAGATACCAAACATATGAAGTGCAAATGACCAAAATACAATGAGTGGACAATAATGAAATACAGACAGATAGAATAAACACAAAATAAAGTCTATTCAGTGGTGCTCCCAAATGAAAAAATCCAAAATTCTGTGCTGGGGACAGAGGGCCAGATTCAGAGAGCCGTAACTCCTGTCTAACTGGTGTTAGACTGGAGTAATTTCAAATTACGCGCGTTTTTTAGCTAGTCGGAAACCTCAAACCATGAATAGACGGCTGCGGGCTTCAAATCGACTGGATTACGTGTTCGTACACCTTCGGATCTACGCTGCAATAAAATTGCGGCGACTGGGTGGAGCTCCCGTCGTTTTCCGCGTCGGGGTATGCAAATGAGCTTTTGCCGGCGATCCCCGAAATTACGATCTTCATTCGCAATCTCTTACGGCACCTTTAGTCATCTTTTTTTTGCGTAACACTATACCAGCTTTTTGCTGCTCTAATATTAGACAGCCCATGTTAAGTATGGCCGTCGTTCCCGCGTCGAATTTCTATGTTTTCCGACGTCTTTTATTATTTTTTACGTAAGTCGTCCGGGAATAGGAATGTTCGTAAACGACGCTACTCAAACAACGAATGACGTAACAACGTGATTTCGCGCAATGCATGGTGGGAAATTTCTGAACAAAGCATGCGCAGTTCGATCGCCGCGGGGACGCGCTTAATTTAAATGCTTCACGCCCCCTAATCGGGTATTTCGATTACGCGGCGAGAAATAGACTACGCCGCCATAGCGTAAGGGCAAAAATCTACCAGAATTCGGTGTAGAGCCTGGTAAAATACGGCCGCGTAGAGTATATCGATTACGCAGCGCAATATTAAGTGTATCTGAATCTGGCCCAGAGACTTTAGTGCAAACATCTCTTGTGGTCCCTAACCGCTCACCTCACGGCTATAGTACGGATAGCCAAAAGTTAACTCCAGCAGATATGAGCACAGGTAGCAGAAATTGATGATGGCTGAAGGTCTCAGCAGCAGATGGACATGTAAAAAACATCAGAGGAAGAACATGGCATAATACTGTGAGGGCACTAGAGGGTATAGATGAATCATATAGACATGCACTCACATAGAGGCCATGAATAGTGGGCCTATCTCCAATAAACGCCGAGTTTGTGAATGGTCCTATGAAAATTCCTGGATATCCCCTTGCTACTTCCTCCAACTCCAGGTGGCCAAAGGGGGGCTGGATGACTCCATTTAAAAGGTGGTAACTGGACAAAACACCATACGAGCGGCGAGCTTGTCTCCCTGCCGTCAGGCGTGTACGCTCTAGTGCTCCTAACGCGTGTTGTCACACCACGTGACTTCTTCTGATATCACTTGTCTCTACACATTGATTCTGGTTGTTTTTTTCCAGGTTCACATTTATTTATTTTGCTTGTCTGAGCATCTTCGTCCCTACTATTCTGTTTTGCACTTGTTCATCACTTACCCACGTTTAGTATTCACCCAATGGTTCACTTATTTACATCGTGAGTTCTATACCATTATTTCACAGCGCAGACACCACCACCTTTAAAATTGGTTTACATAATGTGCTCCTTTCACCTTTTTATTGTGAACGTTTTTTTCACAGCATACCAGCTGGTTGTATGCGTCTATGAAACTTATAAAAAAGTCAAATAAATACAATGGAGAGATGGTGATTTACGTCTTTTGTGCAGCACACACACACACACAGATACCTTGTGGTTTGTGTAAGAGGGAAAACAGGAATGTGTGAAGCAAATGCATCCCATGCAGAAATACTTATGAGTTATATAAAGCCTTAACCTAGTGTAAAACATGTATAATCATTAATCCTTACATGAACAGGGGTGTTTGAAACGTAAATTTAACATCATCAGATGTGATGGTGACCTTGACAACAAATCTCCTAATCTGCCCACTCAAATAATTTTTATATTTTATGAGGAAAAAAAGGTTTTGATTGGTATACTGTTTCATTATACAGTGTAACACGGTATACTATGGTATATTGTGGTATACTGTGGTATACTGTTTTAAAATTCAATATAATATTGGTATACTGTTTTAATAAGTGCTTATTTATTATTATTTATTTTTTTATACACTGTGAACTGTATGAAAACGCTTTATTCAATGCATTTAACGAATAACAGTCTACACTCACCGGACACTTTATTTTGTACACCTGTTCTATTGCTTGGTAACACAAATTGCTAATTAGGCAATCACATGGCAGCAGCTCAATTCATTTGGGCATCTAGACGTGGTGAAGACAACTTGCTGAAGTTCAAACAGAGCATCAGAATGAGCAAGAAAGGGGATTTAAGTGACTTTGAACATGGCATGGTTGTTGGTGCCAGACGGGTTGGTCTGGGTATTTCAAAAACTGCTGATCGACTGGGATTCTCACACACAATCATCTCTAGGGTTTAGAGAATGGACCAAAAAAGAGAAAATATCCAGTGAGCGACAGATGTGTGGAAGAAAATGCCTTGCTGATGTTAGAGGTCAGAGGAGAATTGGCAGACTGGTTTGAGATGATAGAAAGGCAACAGTAACTCAAATACCCAGTTGTTACAACCAAGCAGTGGCGGCCCGTCTATTAGTGGTGCAGGGCGCCGCCCTCCCCATCCATGCATCTGGCCCCCTAATTTACATGCAGAGTGCCGGACGCACGGCTTCCAATGGGTTATTTTTAAGCATGTGATTAAAGCCTGAGGCTCTAGGAGGCTTTAAAAAGGGATGGGCTCTGGGGACGCAGAGCACTGCATGAATGAAAATGTACTATTGTAACACTGATCCTCCTCCCAGTCAATCAGGAAGCATGTCTTGAGTGCCATCACCTGATTGGCTGAAAGGACAGGCGATCCTATTATATGCCTAGGAGGAGGAGGGAGGAGACACACAGAAAAAGCCACTGTGATGCAGAGGAGGAGACTTTATGAAAGCTTCCGCCCATAGGATCGCTGCCTGGATGATGGACCAACCGGGGCGCCACTACAACCACCAACCACCACTGCAACCAAGGTATGCAGCATACCATTTCTAAGCACACAACACATCAACGCTTAAAGCAGATTGGCTACAGTAGCACATCGGGTGACACTCACACTTTTCACAGAGATATTTTCAGTATCTCATTAAATATATTTGTTTATTAAAAGTAGAAGATCTAACAGAGCCTCAGATCACTCTGTAAAAAAAAATCCATAATAGGAAAATGGCTATAGCTTTATTTCAACCTAAAAATGTATGGTGTACAATCACAGCAGCCTGTCTTTGATGAAATGGATTCATTTGGCAAATGATCTGCTAGGGCAGGGCCAGGAATTAACCTTTTTCTACCACTATGAGGATAGGTTACCAGCTGCATCACAGCTTTTTGTTGCCTTCCTGAGATTTAGCATAGTTATAATGTACAATACCATTCTTAACTTACATGACCATTGTATCTTTTCAGTCTTTATAAATATCTATACATACACATACAAGATAATGCCACTGCAACCCAATCATGCAATCAGGGTCAGCAAGAGCTCTCTATTTCCACTCACTATGCCTGTCTTTGGGCCTCCACCCTGCAATACAAGAGTCCTTCCATGTATATAAAGTTGGCAACCAGGTGAGAATAAATTGTATCTTTATTTTATCCAAGGAATACACATGTTCCAAACAGAGCCAATACTAACACGTTTCAGCCTATCACGGCCTTGATAGATTAAAACACATTAATGTTGTATCTGTTTGGAATGTGTGTACTCCTCGGATCTATCAATAAAACCAAAGACAATTTTAATACAATATTTATTACATTACAGAGGAATTAATACAAGTAAATATGGAATGGCATACCAAACAGAGCTTATTTTGGTTTCCTCATTAGTTTTGTGAATACACTACTTACATCATGAGGGTTTATCAAAGTTTCACCCAAAAGAGGAAGTTCCACTCCTCCCCCCTCTCACCATTACCATATTTTCAATATTTAAATATTTTAGGGAGCGTTTGATTCATTTTGGCAGTTTGCGGTTCACACATGCACAGTGGGAAGCTGGCTGTGAAGCCACAAAAAGTCACAGCTGGCTTCCCACAGTTAACGTCGTAGTGTTGTACGTCACCACGTTCTTGACGGTAAGAAAATCTGATCATGCGAACAAGGCATAAGTCTGTTATCTGTTCCAGCATATTGATTATTTACTGGGTCTGTGGATAATGTGCACTAGGGGTTTCCTTGTGTATTACTTTTTATTTATACAATTGAATTATGCCTGGCTACATCCAAAATCCATCAGGTAAGTATCGCGCTTGAGGGATTTTCTGCCTTCTACTGTCTGTATTTGTAAATGCCTGTGCTGCATATATAGTATGTATGCACTTCCTGTCTCTGGGTTGGGGTGAAAACCCCAGAGGGAGGAAGGGGAAGAAGAGAGAGAAAAAAAGCCTAACCACATGTCTTGTCCATGGAAAAGCTGCTGCTAAATCCAGACCAGAAGAGATCAATAGGCAAGTGTTCCCATGATTTACAGCAGTTAACTATTGTTGCCTATAGCTTCTGGGTGTATATATATAGTCATCTTACTGCATTTTAGTAGCTGAACCTGTTTATATGCAGCTCTTGTTATTTTAGGTAACCCTGTCCCTTCTGATCTGGGATTCTTTACCTACTTTTAGCTTAGGTTCCAATAACAAACCTATCTAGAGCTAGAATAGGCATCCAATGCCACTTTCTTGTAGTTAGAGATCCAGTTTCATGACAGATTAGAAGCTACTAGGGAATAAGATGCAGAGTAACTAATCAACTCTGAGTTCCAGTGCCACATCACAGTTTCTGCCTGTGAGAAGCTGCGTTCCAAGCCAGTAGGACAATGGTTGGAGGATCTTACCATCACTGCTGATCTTGTCTTCATGTCTCAGCAAGATGGATTTCGATCATCCTCAGGAACAGATAACAAATGAGTGCAACGCTAAGTGGACATGATCAATAAATGCAATATGTGACCCTCCTGTCGTGGATGGTCAGTAGTGTACAGTGCTCAATACAATCTACCAATCCTCAGTAAAGTGCAAGTGCGCAAAGCTCCACATGGATTCCCAATCATAAACAAAAAATAAAGTTAATTAATTGATTAATAAAGTGAAAGGATAAAAAACTATTGTCAGTATTTTCTTTGCATGTGGGTGATGTGAGAGGAGGGCCCTGGTGACTATCAGGAAGGAGTATTACATGGTGGAATCGGTTGCCTAAAATATATACCAAAGAAAGGAGGAACAAATAAGAGGAATATAACAGAAAATTAACCACTGTCACATGTGTTTTTAATAAGCCTTAGGCCGCGTACACACAATCAAATATATCTGCTGGAAACGGTCGGCCCGACCCTCCCAGCAGACAGATTCAATCGTGTGTACGGGGAGCCGACGGATTTGACCAGCCGACAGATTTGAAAGCATGCTTTCAAATCTGTCGGCTGGGAACCCGTCCGCCCGACATGTCTGCTAGTTAGTACGCTAACCAGCAGACATGTCTTCTTGCACACGCGTCAAATGGTTTTGACGAATGCGTGGAAGTGTTTTACTTCCTGGTGTGGTGATGTGGCGGCGTCAACGTCACCTCCACGTCAGCGCGCCGTCTGCCGGCGGGGATTTTGGTTTGAACGTGTGTACACGATCAAACCAATACGTTCCCAGCAGACAGATTTGTTCAAATCGGTCTGTCCGACCGATTTGAACAAATCTGTCTGCTCGTGTGTATGGGGCCTAAAGGTAAGGGTCGCACAAGGAGTGATTTGTCACATGCACAGAGGTGGATCAAAGTGAAGAATTTCGGTCTATAGCATCTGACCTTTATTCACTATACATTGTATTGTCCATATCCACTATAGATTGGGCTATTTGTCATTAATTAATTGTTTATAAGAATATTGTTTCATTATTTCATCAATTATTCACATTTATCTATATCACTTTATTCATTTATTTATTTACTGTATCTATTTATTTTTTGTTTATGATTGGGAATCCATGTGGAGCTTTGAGCACTTGCACTTTACTGAAGATTGGTAGATTGTACTGAGCACTGTACACTACTGACCATCCTCGACAGGAGGGTCAAATATAATTTATGTCCACTTAGCACTGCACTCATTTGTTATTCAATTTTGCATTATCACATAAATCAGAAGTGTGGGTAGTGCTGGCAGTTTTTTATCTATTTATTTGAGTGTTTTTTTTGCGTAGCAGCTCATGAGGTTCTAACACACCATCATCCTCAGGAGCTGAGGAAACTGAACTGATGCAACATTCATCTGTAAGTTTCTTTATAAATAACAATATATACAAGGTTATATGTGCACATTTCCACCAGGACTTCTATCGGGCCTTTTTGCTGATAATACCTGGTTTTCCATTGTTGTTGATCTCTTCCTATATAAAACTTGTATTATTTCTTTACTGGTGTGCATCTATGTACTTATGGTCAATGTTACAAACTGGTTGCAGTAGTTATTCTGCTCCTAACTACTGACAATGGTATTATCAAATCCACCCTTCCTCTTAGCGAAGGTGGTGGTTCTCGTATTTACCCACAGGAGTAGTGCACTATCCTGTTTGGACACTTCTCTTAAGCCCCCCCCCCCCCCCCCATCAAAAAAAGGGCTACAGCAGTGTAAAGATTTGCAAAGCTGCAACAGGCAAAAGTTTGTATTTATTATCAATCTTTACATGTATGTGAACACATAGATACCTTAAAAAACATTCTTATTTTGGGGGGAAAGTGTTGTGGAGTGTAATGTGTTTGCCTGGTTTTCTCTGATATACTATACATGCCTATTTGTTCCCATGAATCTCTTTGGTGTCAAACATTGCATTTTAAATGCTGTCTTAATACGACATCTCTACATTAGAGAGTCTGCCCCTCTATATTAGCAGCCAGGAAATAGCCAGTGAAGACCAATGTGAGAATACAGAGGATTACACAGTGTCACCCAGAAATAAGAGGACTGCTGACCCAGATGCTGGATTAAAGATGGTACCTGAGTCACAGTAGTAGGAAACAAGAAGAGGGAGCAATGTGTGGGAAAAAAAGCCAGAGAGAAAGGAAACTCAAGGTACTTTTGTTCTATTTGCATTTGTAATTTAGAAAATAGTTTATTTTGTTTCCACAAGATTCAGATCCTCCTTAAGGCTTTAGTATGATTTAGGCTTTAGGCTTAGGCTTTAGTATGCAATGCCTTCAAAGCAAAATAAATGGCCCTGTCAGGTGAGTGATATCATCTTTAAAGAGCACCTTAACACCAATTGAAAAATTTGCAGGTAAAAGCACAGAAAACCAAGTATTTTAAAAGCGTCCTTGCTGTGCTTGTCCTTTCCATAAATAATTTATATTTACTTGCAGTGCGCCTTTCAACTGGCTAAAAAAAATGGACTAGTCAGTTCCCTAACACAGCTTGCCTTCAGTAAATCCTCCCCTTCCTTCACCTCCCCACATAACCTTGTTTGTGGTTGCTAGGAAAGGAGTGAAATGCATTTTAAAGATGGGTCTTTGGTCAACCATGTTGAGCAGGAATGTCTGTACTTGTCAAAGCATTGGAGCACTTTACAATATCGTGCGCTGCACTGCACATATGCCACAGGTCTTACTCATACTTTCCAGTTTTGTGAGTACATTGTAATCAGAGATCTATAAGCATGTCACTGATTTGATAACTATAGCTAAATAAAGGAAAAATACTGAACTAGATTCAGATGCATTTAGAATGTAGAGGTTGTGATCTGGCAGGAAAAGTGAATTATTGTAATTTTGGGTTTCTTGGGACCTAGCCATTATTGGAACCACTGATTAGTTGTCAAAATTGTAGTTTTATGCTCCATTATTAAAGCTGAGCAGAGACAGAAAAAGCTGCAAATTTTCTGAGATTATTGTACTTGGTGACCAGCAAAGGTGCAAATCTCTTGAGCTAGTTGTGTTTTGCATAATTGAGACACTTCAGGTTGTTAAACATATTTAAGTACTTATAGTAAAATGTTTACTTTCACAAGCATAATTGGTTAAAGCAGTTTGCGGTGTCGCCTTTGAAACTTCAGGTGAATGCATTTTCCTTCAGTGGAACAGGAATGAAATATTTGTTTGTTATAAGACTGGACACAGAGATATGTGGAACTTTACAAATTCTTCAGTAATACATACAGCATTACACTGAGAGATTTCTTTCTTCGTTGCTTGAATATGCACACTTATTGAGTCTTCCTAGACTTCATTCGATTTCTGGTAAGTCACGGAAGGTACGGATATCTCTTTTTTCCTGCAAAATAAAATTATTTTTACATAATTCATTTTAGTATATATTTGTCCTTCTCACTAATCAAAATGTAAGTAAAAAAGAAGGTAGCTAGTGTCAATAATGGTTGGGTTAATTGGGAATTCTAAAATTGTTCAAGTAAATATTATCTGAAGAATAAAAAACTGTTGTCAAATTAGATGATTTATAGAAAAAGTAACATGTACTTTCAAGAGAAGGTCTCCTTCATTAAACAAGAAACAAAATCATGTATTTAAATAAAGACTGAAATACCCAAATAAAGAAATCCTTAGAGCTGAACCACTGGCAAACAGCTGAATATTCTGATGCAATACATATATGATAGCTGTTTTTACTGTCAACTATTTGTATTTCTGTCTATCCATTTTTTAAATTTACACATGTCTGCTTAAAAGTACAGTTCTGTCTTGCAGGATAGGAGACTTAATTGTATTTACTACAGTAAGGCCACGTACACACGATCAGACCGGTCCGATGAGACTGGTCCGACGGACCGTTTTTATCGGGCCACCGCTGTAGTGGTCTGATGGTCTGATGTGCGTACACACCATCAGTCCAAAATCCAAAGGGGGCAGAAGGCGGTGACATAGAAACCCAACGACATGCTGAAAAACTAAGTTCAATGCTTCCAAGCATGCGTCAACTTGATTCTGAGCAAGCGCGGTTTTTGGTCCGATGCTTTTGTGTACTAACCATCGTTTTGGTCCGACGGACAGGCGTCCATTGGACAGATTTTAAAGCAAGTTTTAAAACTTTGGCCTGATGGACAACGGTCCGATGGGCCATACACATGATCAATTTGGTCCGATAAAACTGGCCTTAAGGCCAGTTTCATCAGACCGGTCTGATCGTGTGTATGCGGCCTAACAGTTACTGATCTTCTCCCTCCCCCACCCTGTGATTGAACAGTGAAAGGAGAAGCAGCTCACTGATGGGTTAATGTATGTCGATTTTATTTCTCCACTTATCAGCATGTTCCTTTTCAGCAAATGAGTACTGCAGCACAACTGACTGGCTCGTTGTGCTGCTCCCCCCCTTCATTGGTTCATTGTATAGGGACTGTGAGAGGCTGATGCCATATCAGATTTAAGTAATTAAACTGCTTGCATTTAAAAAATATATATGCAGCTAGAAATGGGGCACACTTCACTGGAACTAACGGATTTTATTTTTATTGAGAATGATTCCTTATACAAACATACATAAAAAAAACATAAAAAAATAAATAAAATAAATAAATAAAAGAAAATATAACACATTTCAAAAACATCCAAAAAACATAATGAAAAGGAAAGCCCAAAAGGGCTGAATTATGCAGTATTCAAAGAAAAAAAAAAGAAAGAAAAGAAAAAAAACACCAACCCAAACCTGCTCTGGGAGTTAAACGCCTGTACGGCAGCATGAGCCTTATTTAAGTTTGGACATAAATATACCTCACTCAAGAATAACATAAGGGCCCGGTTTAACAAAGCACTTGCGCCGACGTATCTCCAAATACGCCACGTAAGTACAAATATGCGCCGTTGTATCTGTGCGCTGGACACACAAACTAAGATACGTCTAAAAACAGACTTCATCCCACTGACGTAACTTGCCTACGCTGATGTAGAGTGGGCGCATATTTACGCTGGACGCATGTGGTGCTCCCATTGATTTTCAAATCAAATATGCAAATGAGGGAGATACGCCGATTACGTACTTGTGCCCGACTCATGATTTACGTCCGGCGTAAAGTTATTCCCCATAGATGAGGCGCAAGCCATGCAAAGATATGGACCAGGGAACACAAGACTACGTATTGTACGTTGGACGTCTGTGAATATGGGCCGTCGTGGGTCTGGCTGGGCGTAGGTTACGTTAACAGCGTACACAGTGATCCGGCGTATCTTAGGCAGTTGTTCCGACCTGGTTGTGCGCATGCGCACGGGGATACGTCCACGTCTCAACGCATGCGCAGTTCGTTTTAAGTACTTTTCTGGTGCCCGGCCCATCATTTGCATGGGGTCACGCTTCATTAGCATGGATCACGCCCACTTCCAGCCCACTTCCACCTACTTCCACTTATGCTGGCTTATGCCTACAAAATATACGCCAGGCTGGTGCAACGTTGGGAGCATTTGCTTTGTGAATTCCATGCTTGCCTCTCTGCACTGCGTAGCGTAAAAGAGATACGCTATGGCGGTATAAATGTGCGCCGATGTCTGTGAATCCGTGCCAAGGAGTATATACAGCATATGAACTTATTACAGTACATAATAATCTCGGATACCTTCCAGTAGGAAGGCGCTTTTAACCACGCTAACCATATTTTTCTATATTTATTAGGGTATCCTCTTTTTTTTTTTACTACATCAGTTTTTCCCCAAAGAGAGAGACATTAGCCTCCTTAATCCAATCATCCACAGTTGGGGGGGGGGTCTTTTATGAGCTACTTCTTAGTGGCTCCTAGTATCATACTTTAGCTTTAACAGTAACAATGAATACATATCTGCATAATTTGTGTCTTATATATTTGCTTGAAGTCCAGCTTTTAACCTCCCTGGCGGTCTTCCCGTGTGTGGCACGGGGTGAGATTTTAAAGCTACGATCGGTAACCCCGTGCCACACACGGACTTGCCTCGCTGGATGCAGAAAAAAGTTTACTTACCTTTTCTCTCTGCGATCCAGCGATGAATCCCCGCAGTACACGGCGGCGGATGTCGCCTGATGCTGTGTGTTCCGCCGATTCCCTTCCCTGCGAGCGTCGCGGACGTACGTCGGGGGGAACGGCGCCAAAAATTTAAAAAAAGTAAACAAACACTATACATACAGTACACTGTAATCTTATAGATTACAGTACTGTATGTAAAAAATACACCCCACCCCCATGTCCCTAGTGGTCTGCCCTGTACACTACATGTCATTTTATATAATAAAAACTGTTCTTTCTGCCTGCAAAATGTAGATATGCCCATAGCAACCAAAATGTCCCTTTATGGCAAAAATTGTTTTAGAGCAGCTAAAAAACAGCGATAATAAATCAGAATCACTTGCAGAATTTAGCGATAGCGATTTGTGGGGAAATTTGTCCAAAAAAAAAAAAAAATAATGACAGCAAAAATTCTGAGCAACTGAGCAAATTTCAGTGATTTTGATTTGATTACTTTATTGAATAATTTTTACTATAATTATATTATTATTTGTTATAAATTTTTTATAATTATTTATTATAATTATAATTTTAAATAGAAAAAAAAAAAAAAAATCATACCAGGATGCCTATTAGACTCTTGTTTGGATAGATTTCAGTGAGTTATTCCTAAGAATTACAAGCCTACCATATAAAAACACGCACAAACTTCCTTGCAAATAATTTGGTACCACTCGCTTTCAGCACCTAAAATCTTAAAGAATCATACCGCCAGGGAGGTTAAAGAAACTTGCACTGATGAAGTACAGAGAATGTTGTTGCTGATCTAACCTTTGAAAATACTAGTTGCTTGGATGTCAGATCAGGAGTTTTAACTTCATTCTGATTTTCCTGATGTGCATGCTTTTTGCAGGGTCAGAAAGGACCAAAGGCAGAGACAGAAAGACATCAGTAATGTCTACTTATTCCCTTCACTATATAAATTATTAACATAAGCATTTTAGACTCTTGTACTTATTTAGGGCTATGCTATAGATCTAAAGAACATTCCTGGCATGATTGCATTCTTTCAGTGATTTCAAGTATACACAGCTGTGATTATTATACCTACTGGAAGATACTTATTATTATGAGATTAATATTAGAGTGTATAGAAAGAGTAAAAATTACAAACTTGCAAATGTAAGATTCCTAAACTGAAAGTTCATCAATCACAGACTTCTGTTATTACTAAAAATATATTCTTTTAAATAAATTTGGTCACTCACAGTTTTTAAAGTTCAAAATAGCCCTTAAAAATCTTTCTTTGTATATTTACAAATCAGAGTAACTTCATGGTTCTGGCCACACAGCTAAACTGCAACATTGGTAGACCAAAATAGCTTGATCATGAGTTTGAAATGCTAATAATTTGTATACAAGATCAAAAAGGTCTGTTGTTTTAGAGGTGTTTTAAGCATTAACCAAGAAAGGAAATGTAGCTGCTAGAGATTGTGGAGCACTTCCAACCATATTCATCATGCCTTGCCCCCTTCTGCAAGTTATTTTGCCTTAATACAGTTGAGTTTGTGATAAAATATTTATGTAAGATTTTGTATCAATTGTCAAACACATTCTAAAATCTCATGAACATGATGACATATTCTTTTTAATTAAATATGGTAATACAGTATACCCCCTAGCTAAAGCTCTCCTGAATTTCTTCCCCTAGTTACACCTTTGAAAGATGTTGCATATTGTTCAGCCAATTATGACAATTATGACATTGTTAATCTTCTAAAAACATGTCTACTGCCATGTTTTCTCTTTCCCTGTAATTACAGCAATGCAAGCAGCATGTAAAAAATGTGTGATAAACTTACAATATTACTGAAAAAAACATCAAGCCCTTTCAAAATGTAATTTACCAACAGCTAACATAAAATAAATAGATAGACATTCACTGTAAACAATGGAAGAATGTAGAGTTGGTTGACAGAGGAGGTAAAAAGAAAAACTGGTACAGGAAGTGGGGCTTAATATAATTCTTCCAACATGTTCTCCTTTAGCCCTATTTTTACACCAGGCTGCTTGTGAGCTGTGACACCACTGGTGTTCTATTAAGGAGCAGAGCCTTCATTTACCTGTGAGAACAGGACAACATCTCTAATAAGCAATAGTGCCCCCACTGAGTTAGGTATTGTGGATAACAAGTAGAGTCCCAATTTAAATGGGATTAGATCGATCCACAATGTATTGTATTTTAACTTCCATGCATTGGATAATAGGAACAAGTAACTATCAAACTTTACATGTTCTCCAAAATGAACACTAATATACAGGCATACCACACTTTTAAGTACACAATAGACTTTATTTACTAAAGCGCAAAATCAGGCTCACTTCTGCCAATGAGCTTCTAACCCCAGCTTGTTCAATTAAGCCTGGTAATAAAACATGGAAGCTCATTGGTTTATATGCAGAAGTGAGCCCGATTTTGCACCTTCAAGCATTAGTAAATAAAAGTGGGGTATGCCTATACAGGCATATCCCGCTTTTAAGTACACAATAGGGTTTATTTACTAAAGCTGGAAATCGCAATATCAGGCTCATTTCTGCATAGAAACCAATGAGCTTCTAACTCCAGCTTGTTCAATTAAGCCTGGTAATAAAAAACTGGAAGCTCATTGGTTTCTGTGCAGAAGTGAGCCTTATTTTGCGCTTTCCAGCTTTAGTAAATAAACACAATTGTGTACTTAAAAGTGGGGTATACCTGTATATTACAGTCTGACAACATTGCCCAGTGAGGGAATACTACATCAGTCCTATTCCAGTCCATACATTGGTTACTTCTGTCTGTGCCCTTGGTATAACAGTTCACTTTCCTCTAGTTGTCTGTCCAAGTGTTGTCATAAGGACATATCCAATAAAGCCTTGCAATGGGAAGACATGCTTGATGACCTCATCACAAAGTACAGAGGACACAGCAACCATAATTGAAAATGGCAAAACAAACAAACTGCATCACAGGTCAGTTGATACACTTAAATTAAATAAACAGCCGCAGCACTGATTTTGTGTATTTTGAAAGGGGGAATGTCCCTGCTCTTAGAATACAATAGCAAGGTAGGGGAGATCCCTCCTCCCACATTGCTTAGGTGAATGCGGGAATCTGTGAGGTTTTTTCATTAAACATTCTGGTTGAACAATTAAAAAACAATGGGCCAGATTCAGAGAGCCGTAACTCCTGTCTAACTGATGTTAGACTGGAGTAATTTTAGCTAGTCTGAAACCTCAAACCATGCGGGCTTCAATTCGACTGGATTACGTGTTCGTACGCCTTCGGATCTACGCTGCAATAAAGTTGCGGCCACTGGGTGGACTTCCCGTCGTTTTCCACGTCGGGGTATGCTAATGAGCTTTTGCGGGCGATCCCAGAAATTACGATCTTCAATCGCAATCTCTTACGGCATCTTTAGTCATCTTTTTTTTGGTAACACTATACCAGCTTTTTGCTGCTCTAATATTAGACAGCCCATGTTAAGTATGGCCGTCGTTCCCGCGTCGAATTTCAAAGTTTTCCGACGTCTTTTATTATTTTTTACGTAAGTCGTCCGGGAATAGGAATGTCCGTAAACGACGCTACTCAAACAACGAATGACGTAACAACGTGATTTCGCGCAACGCACGGCGGGAAATTTCTGAACGGAGCATGCGCAGTTCGATCGCCGCGGGGACGCGCCTAATTTAAATGCTTCACGCCCCCTAATCGCGTATTTCGATTACGCGGCGAGAAATAGACTACGCCGCCGTAGCGTACGGGCAAAAATCTACCAGAATTCGATGTAGAGCCTGGTAAAATACGGCAGCGTAGAGTATTTCGATTACGCAGCACAAAATTAAGTGTATCTGAATCTTACCCAATGTGTTTACCCAGTTTAAGTTTCTGACTGATATAAACAACAGGCCTCAGTCTTCCTGGATACTTCTGATGGAGGTCTCATCCACATATAGCCAACAAATATCTGTAGAAAAAGCTTACTCACAAGCAGAAGTCCATTTCTCATTGAAAAGGGTTTTGCTGTTTTTTTTTTCCAGGAAGTCATTAGGAGTCTGTGTAATCTTGGAATAGCTTCCAATGAAGCAGGAATAATACCCACAAAACCTCCAATTTGTGGGATATGGCCAGGTCACCACATCCTCCACAGAATCAGTTCCTATTCCTTCTGTAGATACAGTATAGCCCACAAAGTTTACTGAAGAGTGAGCAAATTTACATTTGCTTTTATAGTTTTTACCCAGCTTAAGATTGCTTCTTGCTCTTCAACTTTGTCTGTGTCAATTGACGCAGCAGCAGGGCTAGGGAGCGAACCCGCATGGGTGCCCTCAATGAAAGCAGCTTTCGTGGGGGAACCCAATGAAGAGGAGGGGGCTGGATCGCTGGCTGGGCACCCCAGAAGAAGAGGATTGGGGCTGCAAAATGATTGCACAGACCAGATAAGTATAGGTATGTTTGTTATATTCATAAAAATAAGGGTTTCCAACCTGTTTAAGTATTGTTGGTAGAAGTATAGAATATTAAGAAATAGTGGGTGTATCATTAACAATGGGAACAGAGGGTCAACAGACTGAGTGCAATATAAATCATATATTTAATAAAAACAAGTAGTAACTCACAGGTTAAATTAGATGAGTTCAGTATGTGGTGAAAATCACCAGTCCTGGAGTCTCATAAATGCCCTATTTGGCATCCTGTTTTCCCTTTGTAGCCTGGTGTGATAATATAAGGATCCAGAGGAGGCTGGGAATCAGGAAGCAGGGAAAAAGCAGCTGGCCGTGACGTCACAGGAACAGGAAATGTGATTATTCCTTGCGGAATGGTAATTCATTTAGAAGCTACAGGTTCTTCATCAGACCGTGATTGGCTGGGATTTGATGGGCTGGCCGGCCCATCAATCAAATAGACAGATTTAAAGAGGTAGATACGTTTTTTAGAAAAATAATGTATTCATACACATTTATTAATTTTATATCTGAGGTATATTTGTACATTTATATTTATATATTTAATCAATTCGTTATTTGATCAATTTCTTCAAATGTCATAAAATTATCATCATCCACTATCAATCAGCAAGCTTTTTACTCATATTTACATTCACTTTAGTCTACAACCATCTACCTGTTTAAATCTGTCTATTTTATTGGTGCACCGACCTAGTGTGATACTGCTAAATGAATTTTATTAAAATATTAAAATCAATAATTACACTCACAATATGGAGTTAAAATCAGGCTTTACAAGACAAAACAGCAGAATTCCAGCAACATCAGCAGAACACGATAATCGCTTGAATCAACAATCGATGTTAGGGCTGACACGTTTCGGGGGCGTACCCCTTTCTTCAGAGCTATGTGGTCTGCAGTGCCCATAGCTCTGAAGAAAGGGGTACGCCCCCTAACATCGATTGTAGATTCAAGCGATTATCGTGTTCTGCTGATGTTGCTGGAATTCTGCTGTACTGTCTTGTAAAGCCCGATTTTAACTCTATATTGTGAGTATAATGATTGATTTTAATAAAAATAATTTAGCAGTATCACACTAGGTCGGTGCGCCCTCCATTCTTTTCTCTTTTCTTGGCTTCATGAATTCCCACGATTCTGAGGAGGGCTGCAAGACTCTGGAAGATACCTTCTAATTGAACTACATCACCCCATAGTACCTTTTAAATACCTGAGCGCAGGAGATTTGTTTTTGTCTGCTATTTTATTGGCGGGCCAGCCAGCCAGCCCATCAGATCTCTCTGTTCCTCTGTATATGGTCTGATGAAGAATGGTAATTCAAAATGAATTACCATTCCTTGCCTCCTGTTCCTGTGACGTCACAACCAGCTGGTTTTGATTTCCTGCTTCCTGATTCCCAGCCTCCTCTGGATCCCTGTAATATCACACCAGTGCCCCAAGCTGCAAAAGGGAAAACAGGACGCCAAATAGGACATTTGTGAGTCTCCGGGACGGGCGATTTTCACCACATACTAAACTCATCTAATTTAAAGTGGTTGTAAACCCTCCCCCACAACTTTATCCCATGTAAATCAGCATAAAAAAACCTAATGGACACTGCTTGTAGAAATATCCTTACTTGCTTAGTATTGTTGTAATCCTTTTTGTTCTTTAGAATGATGTCACTGGAGCATGCCCATATCTCCAATGATTTATGGCACACTCTATGGCACATGGCACAACAGTAAAATCATGGCACAACAGTAAAATCCCACGAGACTGAATATTCATTTTTAGAGCTTTTTCCTACACCACATGTGTAAACCTGGGCATCGGGCTGCATTACTGCATTGCTACAGTCTTATCAGCTGAAGCTGATAAGACTGACATAGACAAACACTAGATAATCGGCACAAGTACATACTATGAAATTAAACAAGTGGCTATGAGCAGTGAAGCAGGGTTACCATAGAAACGTTGGATTGAGGAGGAGGCTTGGTTAACAGTACAGGAAGTGCTCAATGTATGGGCGGAAATACACTCTATGTGGACTCAGAAAACAATACTTAAGATGGCACTGCCTAACCTCTGAAAACGTTTTTTTAAAGTTTCGGGCTGGATTGATAATTACTTAATATAATGGACTAAATGAAAAGAAGCATCAGAGTGGGAGAGTTTACTTCATCTTTAACCTGTGAGTTACTACTTGTTTTTATTAACTATATGATTTATACTGCACTCTATTCCCATTCCTACACAGAGTCCAAACACACTATCAGTTTTCCTGATGGTTTTCTCTTCAGGTTTACCAAAACCATCTAATATGAGGTCAAACCTCAAGAGTTTCAATTTGTATGCAATCAGGCAGGCCCTTGCACTACATGGTTTTGAGAAAACCATCTGGAAAACTGAGAGTGTGTATGGGGCTTAAGGGAGCTGCCTCCAGGTGCTAATCGTACACGATCTCAGATCATTCAAGGACATTATGTTTTAACAAATGTTTTAATATGATGTGTGCTTACTCACACACACATTTTATATTTCAGTTGCTATATCATTTTATGTTATCACCATATCTAGTCTGGCTGTTCACCCCTGTTTTTACTGTATCATTAACAAGCAACAGGTGAACTTTTGCCATTTTAGCTTTTCTTTTCTTTTCTGTGCAACTGTCCAACTTTACTGTGAACTTTGGGACTATCAACCAACAGTAGACACTAATAAACTGTGCAGCCTGCTTGTCCATTGCATAGGGATTACATTGAGAAGAGAGGTTTATGACTGGAACTTTTGTTTTAAGTAGATGGAGCTTTAAACTGCTAATTTTTACTAGCCTCTTTACTTTAGAAACAGACCAATGTTGCTGCTCAGCCAAAGAACTCATGCTCCTAGCAAGGGCACAAAAAGGTTTCAAATAAGTTTTTTTTCTCAACATATTTTTTAGGATTGGTGACATGTGGCAGTAGCCCCTATATGATCTTAGCAGTCCTTAACAAGGTTTGCAGGAGAGATCACCTTTTTAGTGTACATTCTTACTGGAACACGCAGAAGCATGGGGGGTTATTCACTAAAGACAAATCCACTTCGGCTACAAGTGCACTGCAAGTGCACTTTGAAGTGTAGTCGCTGTAGATTCGATGGGAACATGCAAGAAAAATAAAAACAGCATTTTTGCTTGCACATGATTGGATGATATAAATCAGCAGAGCTTCCCGTCATTTCAATCTTCCCCTAAGATCTACAGTGACTTCACTTCCAAGCACACTTGCAGTGCACTTGTAGCCAAAGTGGATTTGCCTTTAGGCCGCGTACACACGCTCAAACTTATCCGATGAAAAGGTCAGATGGACCGTTTTCATCGGATATGTCTGCTGGGCTGTTTTGGTCTGATGGTTGTACACACCATCAAACCAAAATCCCCACCGGCAGACAGCGCGGTGACGTGGCGATGACGTTGACGCCGCCACGTCACCGAACCAGGAAGTAAAATACTTCCACGCATGCGTCGAATCCATTCGACGCATGTGCGGACAGATATGTCCGCTGGTTAGTGTACTAACCAGTGGACATGTCGGACGGACAGGTTTCCACCAGACAAGTTTTAAAGCATGCTTTAAAACTTGTCTGCTGGAAAAACCTGTCTGCTCGCCCGTACACACGATCGGATTTGTCTGCTGAAACGGTCCGTCGGACCGGTTTCAGCAGATAAATTAGATCGTGTGTACGCGGCCTTGTTCAAAGTGGAAAAGTCCTAAATAGAATTAATCCAATGGCACATAGTTCTGACAATGAAATCTCTTAACAGAAACGTGTGTGACTAGTTTGCCATGAAGTATAGTGGTTTTCTCTGTGGCTAGGTCAAACATCCAGGTGTCACCTCATCACATTCACAGAATCTTCTTGAAGTTTGACTTTAAAAGGTGCAGAATGCACCTGGCAGTTTACGACATCTATTCAAATTCACTCCGCTGTGCAGCACGCTATAATTGGCTGCTACAAGTGCTTCTAATTATTGCATTTGGTAACTGGAGGTCACATTGTGTAAACCACGGGAGTTGAAACTACAAGTGTTGAACAGAGCAACAGCATATCAATTACCTCTCTTTAAATCTCTGTGTACAAGCCTCTGTTATTTTAAACATGTTCAGCATTCCTTCCCTAGGGGATAGGAGTTCATCATGTAAATTCCCTTTAATGAATAGGTATGCAATATCTACTGCACAAGTTTTATAACTACACTTTATCAATGAATGCATTTGCGGGGGAACATTTGTTCCAAAATTAAGTAATTCTACCCTTTTAAAATTCTAAAAATAGTGTGTCATTTAGACAGACGTTGGATAGGCCTCCTCATATTTAAGAGTTTAGCTTCTGGCAAGAGTGCAGGGCACGGAAAAAAGGATGAGTGTAAGATTATCATATAACGATGCCCATGTCAACCAGGACTCAGGAACAAGCGCATTTATGGTTTGATATTTTGCCAGGATGCAGCAAGGTTATAATCATTAAATTTGATTATATAAAATTCCATGCTGCAAAAGATTATAGCACCTAGAATGAACATTTGAGATATGTATCATTGTTACTGCTTATGCTAATTTTTTTATGTTATAGTAAGTCAGTATATTCTCAATTGGAGCCATTGGTTTTTATATTAGTAAAAGAATCTAATAGCAAAAGATTAAAAATATCATTTAAAATGAATTTATGCAATACATATTAAAGTCCACTATGAATAAATATCTGTAGCAAATTTATAACTGTTTGATAGACAGGTAATTCGGAATGGTGGAGTTAACACAGAGAGCAAAAGTACACACCCAACAATTGGAACAGTCTTGTATAAAGTAATCAGACACAGTAATGGAGAAGTTGGTGTAAGGATTGCACATGCAGGAATTATTAAGAAATGTAATGCACTTCCAAGAATTATGTACAGGCATACCCCACGCTTAAGTACACAATGGGCTTTATTTACTAAAGCTGGAAAGTGCAAAATCAGGCTCACTTCTGCAAAGAAACCAATGAGCTTCTAACCCCAGCTTGTTCAATTAAGCCTGGTAATACAACCTGGAAGCTCATTGGTTTTTATGCAGAAGTGAGCCTGATTTTGCGCTTTCCAGCTTTAGTAAATAAACCCCATTGTGTACTTAAAAGTGGGGTATGCCTGTAATGTTAAAAAAAGTGTAACTGTTGGTTCTGTTTCTGGCCAGGTACATCTATCTATCCATTTAGCATTGATGCATTTTAAAGTTTCTGACATATGGCAACTGAAAGCCTGGGGCACTATCATTTCACTTCTGTTTTCAGTTTAAAGTCCAGCTCCAGCAAATACTTTTACTTACGTTTGTAGTATTGGAAAGTGTGAGAAGTAGGCCAAGAAATAAACAGTTATATACAGTTGGATAGAGTCAGAAACAATGGGTATAATGGGGAACAAAGAAAACCTCTAGTAGACTTTTACTGCTGCTTATCCTTCCTGTTACTATGACATTCTCCATGAGACAGGATAGGGAATCTCAGTAGGGTGACCTACACCTACTAAAGCAGAGAGAATTTAATCCCTGCCAAACTCTTTCCTAAACTAAAATACATTTTTGGCTTGATTCATGCTTAAAGACATGCCATGCCTTTCTTAACCACTTAAAGGGGTTGTAAAAATGTATTTTCTAAATAAGTTCCTTTAAGCTAGTGACTTGTTGGTTCATTTACCCATTCCTTCGATCTTCTTTCTAAATGTTTTTTTTTTCTTTGTCTGAATTTCTCACTTCCTGTTTCTCCTCAGTAAGCTGTTTTGGCTGACTAACACCTAGCTAGAACGGCTCGGATGATGGGGGAAAGCTTACTGAGGAGAAACAGGAAGTGAAAAATTCAGACAAAGAAACATTTTTTTTGAAGGTAAGTGAACCACCAATGCACTAGCTTAAAAGAACCTATTTAGAAAATAAAAAACAAACCTTTACAACCCCTTTAAGGACCGCCCCACGTACATACACTGTGGCAGGGGGCGACCCTTAAGCGCAAAATCACATACCTGTACGTTATTTTTTCTTCGGCTCTAGGGCGCGCAGGTGCCGCCAGAGCCCCACTTCCACTGTGATTGGACACAGTGGGAGCCAATCAACAGGCCCGGCGATTTTTCCGAGACAGGCAGAGTGGCGGTCTGCCTATGTAAACAAGGCAGATCACTGTTGTGCTAGTAAGGAAGACAGAGATCTTGTGTTTTTGCTAAGCAGGAACACAGATATCTGTCTTCCTACAGTTAAACCATCTTCCACACAGTAAGAAAGCACTTCCAGGGAATGCATTTGATAGCCCCTAATGGTAACCCCTTCCATGCCAGTGTCAGTGCATTTTATTTAGCACAGATCAATGTATTAGTGATACTGGTCCCCAAAAAGTGTCAGCTTTGTCCACTGCAATGTCGCAGTTCCGCTAAAAATCGCTGATTACCGCCATTACTAGTAAAATAAATAAGAAAAATAAAAAGTTCATACATATATCCCACATTTTGTAGACACTATGGGCCAGATTCTCAAAAAATGGCGTATCTGCCGGCATTGCGTATCGTATCGCATTTACACTACGTCTACACAAATTACTGGAGCAAGTGCCGTATTCTCAAAGCACTTGCTCCGTAATATTCGGCGGCGTAGCGTAAATGCGGCGTCGTAAGGTCGCGTAATTCAAATACTGAAGGAGGGGGCGTGCTGTATTTAAATTAAGCGCGACCCCCCGCGTCAAACGAAGTGCGCATGCGCCGTCCAGGAAAAAAGCCCAGTGCACATGCTCCAGCTCACGTCGGAAAGCGTTGTCACTTACGCAATTCCCTATTCGCGAACGACTTAGTAAAACGACGTAACCGACGGAAAAAGACGACGCTGACCCGACGCCATACTTAACATGGCAACGACGGCACTTCAGAAACATACCCCTCATACAGTAGGGGTAACCTTACGCGTTTGCAACCTACGTAAACGACGACGGGGCGGCGTAAAAACGTTCGGGAATTGGCGTATTAGGCTCATTTGCATAGGCAAATGAGAAAACAACGTAAAGGCCACCTAGCGGCCGGCGTTGTCATTACATCTAAGATCCGACAGTGTAATTGCTTTACACCTGTCAGATCTTTAGTGTATCTATGCGTAAGTGATTCTAAGAATCACTCGCATAGATACCCATTAAAAAAAACTGCGATACGACGGTGTATCTGAGATACACCGTCATCTCTTTTGAGAATCTGGCCCTATAACTTTTGCGCAAACCAATCATTATATGCTTATTGGGATTTTTTTTATTTTTACCAAAAAAAAAAAGCAGAATACATATTGGCCAAAATTGATGAAGAAATTAGATTTTTTACATATGCAGAAAGTAGAAAATATTGTTTTTTTCCCCCAAAACTGTCAGTCTTTATTTGTTTATAGCGCAAAAAAATAAAAACTGCAGGGGTGATCAAATACCACCAAAGGAAAGCTCTAATTGTGGGAAAAAGGACATCAGTTTTATTTAGATACAGCATCGCACGACTGCACAATTGTCAGTTAAGGCATTGTTTCTCAACTCCAGTCCTCAAGGCGCCCCAACAGGTCATGTTTTCAGGATTTCCCTGAGATTAAACAGCTATGGTAATCACTAAGGCAGTGAAAATTATCAAATCACCTGTGCAAAATAATGGAAAGACTGAATACATGACATGTTGCGGCATCTTGAGGACTGGAGTTGAGAAACACTGAGTTAAAGCAACTCAGTTCAGTGAACCTTCTGGAGCTGAAGTGGTTAAACACACATGTAGCACTCAGCATAATCACAGGCAATTGTAAGTGGAGATACAACAGGCTGCATTTGTCTCTAATCAGGCAGAAGTATAGTAAAGATGTTGATTAATGAAGCTGCATCAACCCAATGACGTATATATACAGTCTATATGCTGTATGGATGTATGGAGATGAGGTCTGTAACATGCACGTACAAGAAAAAAACACAGAACCCTGAAGCATGGCAAGCAAAGTTTACATGGCAAGCAAAGTTTACATGGCAAGCAAAGTTTACATGGCAAGCAAAGTTTACATGGCAAGCAAAGTTTACAAACTGTACAGCTGGTAAGGGTGCTGCGGTGACTAAAATCTGACCTCTGATTTTCCCCAGTATTAAAAGAGGTAATATCCCAAAAGGGAAAAGTAGCCTTGAGTTGCTATAGTCACAGTCACAAATTGGAGAGGAAGGGAAGCAATGACAGGCCAACCAACAGGTTTAAAGCAAAACAATATGTAGGTAAGAAATCAAAGTGTACAGATACAGACAGAGAAGAAATGACCAAATATATCCATCAACACAGGATAGTGAGATGTGCAGAATTCAGTAAAAGTGTAGGATTTGTTGCTGTGTGTATATGGTAAGTCTCAGTGGGGACTAATTACGCAGGGTGTGTTTTTGGCTGACATAAAAGTAACATCAGTTCCTCCTCCATAGAGTAAGATAGAATTGGTGTATGTTGGTCGAGGAGGTTATAATTGGCTTCTGTATACGACCCAATTCACAGTCTGTGTTAAGTAAAGTGCAATACTGAGATTGCTAGCCAATATGAAGAGTTATTTTGTGTTCTGGGCTAGCGAAGGTAGACATTATCAGTCCTCTAAAGGTCAGACACCAAAACAAATTGAGTAGACTATATGGCCTAGTAGACAAATCAAGTACTCTATGGGCATTGGGCCAGATCCACAAAGATGGGACGCCCGCGCGGCGTATCCCATTTACACTATGCCGCTGTAAGCCACAGCGGAGTATTACGAATCCTCAATGAAATTCTGCTGTAGCTTACGGCGGCGTAGCGTAAATGGGCCGGCGTACGCGGCTGTAATTCAAATTAACTAGTGGGGGGCATGGTTTAGTATAATTATGAATGACCTGACGCAAACGACGCTTTTTTTACACTGCGCATGCGCCGGCCGTGGACGTACCCTAGTGCGCATGCGTTAAATCACGTTGAAAATAGTCAATGAAAACGACGTGTACGTAATATACGCAATTCCCTATTCGCGAACGAGTTACGCAAACGACGTAAACGACGTCCAATACGACGCGGTCCCGATGTCCATACTTAACATTGGCTGCGCCTCACTATAGCAGCTTTATTTTTACGCAGTACAGACGCTTACACAAACGACGTAAACACACTGCGCCGGGCGTACGTACGTTCGTGGATCGCCGTATCTACCTCATTTGCATACTTAACACGGACGCGCCCCTAGCGTTCAGAGTAAATATGCATCTAAGATACGACGGTGTAAGAAACTTACGCAAGTCGTATCTTAGCGTAATTCCGGTTTTCTGGATAGAAAACAATGACAGGCCAGCGGGAAATTCGAATTACGCCCGTGTATCTATAGATACACAGGCGTAATTCCTTTGTGGATCTGGCCCATTGTGTCCTGTTGAAAAAATAGTATAGATATCAGTAAGAAGGGAAAATTGGTTTACGGTCAACAGCCTTCTTTACACTGCATGGCATTAATGACTTACTGAACTTCACTCTAGGAAACAGCTCAAATGTTTAAACATACCTTCACTTTTATATAGGGACAGTTTTGGTTTAGGGGTATGAAAATCACTTACCGACTGTGCTTCTTTTCATGTAGGCCAATCATTATTAGGAGGACTAGGAGAGTAAGGAATCCAAACACACATCCTAGGACTATTCCCAGGGTATTGTCTGAAAGGCAGATAAATTCAGATTTAGAAGGCATCGTGTGTATATTCTTTACACAGCTATGCAATTTCACAATTTCACAAATAAAGAATTAAAAAATTAGTACATAATGTCAATTAATTATATTGTTAGAACAATATGACTATTATTAAAAATACATATTTAGAGAGACAGATGTTAAAAAATCTTTAGGTGCAAAACTGCAGAAACTATAGCAACTTATTTGATTTTAGTCATGTAACGTCAGATTAGCAAGACAGAAATTCTAATTGTTTTAGGTGACTGTACTTTGCACAAAGGAGCTCCTGCTTCTTTTCGGGTGACAAGCATCACTCGAAAATGTGAAGACGTGTTTTTCCAGTTGAAAATGTGAAGGCGTTCTTTTCCGCAATTGCTGTGCAACAATCGTGGCAGGATTGCATCGTGTTTGTTGTGCCATTTTAGGGTAATGGCACCCAGATGCGCGCAGAGTGCTGTGAAGCGATTGCCATGTGATTTGAGATGTGAACGAGGGGTTAGAAATAATTTTGTGAAGCCTGAGGTTCACAGTGGCAAGAATATCCTGAGTTCTTGTTCTGTAGGCAGAGATTTTAACACACATTTTTTTTACACAGGTTCACATGCATCAGATTCAAAGATCAAACTCTTTCTCACCACCTGGACACATCTGAAGGGTGAATCTTCCACAAATAGCAATACAATCCTGACACACATCTGAAGGGTGAATCTTCCACAAATAACAATACAATCCTGACACACATCTGAAGGGTTAATCTTCCACAAATAACAATACAATCCTGACACACATCTGAAGGGTGAATCTTCCACAAATAACAATACAATCCTGACACACATCTGAAGGGTTAATCTTCCACAAATAACAATACAATCCTGACACACATCTGAAGGGTGAATCTTCCACAAATAGCAAGGAAATCCTTCCCAAATGTCTAACCCTTCCCCACTCCATCCAAAATGAAAAAGTAAAGTTTTGGCTAGATACACTAGCATAGGAACAGTACGTTAGTAAGTTAATAAACCTGCGACATAACCAGGCATAGTACCATACTTGTGGGCCATGTTTGGGGTGCTTTGGGCCTTCAGTGGTTTACCATCTAGATTAGCCCTTTAGTCAGCTTATCTGAGGCTCCTCCTGTGTTTCCCTTATGACAATTAATAAACAGTAAATACTGAAACTGGACTAATACATTTAAGATGAGGCTAGTCATAAACTTTGGCTTATGCTTTTTAAATGTCAGGGTTAATTGTTAGTTCCTGTCTGGCCAAGTAGGAAAACTTTCACTTGGACATGCATTGTTATGTTCAGTGTGCTGTTTCAATGCTGTAATCTAATTTGTGTGGGCAGGCACAAAAAAGGGCCTCAGGCTAGAGTAGTTTGGCAGAGTTTAAGTATACAGTGCTGGGCAAGATTTATTCAGACATTTCGCACTCTAGTTATGCACCACTGACATATAAGAAAGCACAATCAACGGTTATTCAGTCAAGATACTGGCTCATCTTTTATTTGAGTCTCTTTACTAATCAGCTTTATCATTGATACTCTGTGTTTTCCAGGGTGGAGACATGAACAGAATGTTCTACTCCTTCATAAGCATTGGGCAAGGATGAGGCAGTGGCTTACAAAGAATTAATTGATAAGTTCATGAAAAGTGAGTGATCAGAAGCCACCTGCCCACTAAGGGTTACATATGGGAACCGGTGACTCAAACAGAAAAAAAAAATTGCTAAATTGTAAGTTGTATAAAGCTAATATATGCGAATAAGCAAAAACAGCATAATAAAATATGGTATTCAAATTATGTTTATAAATTGCACAACATTTTTTTTTTTGCTTTTATCATAATATAGTTTTAAACCACAAATACTTGAACTTACCATAACATGCACAATATAATGATTGTATTTATTTTTAAGACAAATGGTGATTAGAATCTTGCTGTAAGGAGTTTTTGCATCCCACGTTTTACAGCTATTACTCTTCAGGCAGTAGGTGGGAGAATATGAAGAAAATCCACTAAAGTATAATTAATAATAACAAAAACAAAACTAAGGACATTATATCATTAAATAACATTAGCTTGATTTTCTCTCTTTGTGAAGTCTTGGGTAGTTTTCCAACAGTTTAGCACAATCTACAGGAAATGTTAATTTATCTAGAAAAACTAAATTGTTAAGAATTTTAACTAGCACATTTTTACAAAACAACCATTTGTGTTTTCTTGGCACTTTTATTCCAATTATAATTGTATAGATTTTTTATAAAAATATTGAATTTCATGTTTAACTTTTTTCAGATCACATACCCCCCCCCCCCCACACACACATATATATATATATACTGCAGCAGACAAAGTAGGCTTAAGTGCCTAGCCACTGCACATATAGAGTTCTAAGATACTGGGAGTATGTTCACCAGTGGGACAGGCTTCAGATCATGTGACCGCCGCTTCACCATCAGACATTAAGGCTGGGTTCACATATGCTGCAGTTGCGGCTCACAGCAGGGGTCAGGTGCGTCCTTGTTCCACCTTTTATTATATAATATCCTTCTTTTAACATATTTCATTTAGCTGCCTGATATACCATAAACAGTACCGAGTCCATATACCTCGGTACTGTTTATGAAGAGGAAAGACGATATCAATGCATTTGCCGTCTGATGGACGGTGGTTGCATCCATATGGGGTTAATCAGACCTAGCATAGCGATAAACACACCCTTTTCCCCAAAGGAGGATTTGACCTATCGCGAATGATTTCTCTGAGAACGAGGCGCGGTTCGCGCGCATGCGCAATTTACGTCCATGCGCCATTTACGTCCATGCGCCATAGTCACTCAGAGATCCCGGTATTGATTTGATCGTCTAAGCCTCAACTACCCCACCATGAGGCTTGGTTAACGCACATGCGCCTTGCCTCCCATTGTAACCAAAGAGAGGCTTGGTTATTGTATGGACACGGCCAGAATATGTGAAAAAAATATGTTCTCGTGCCGCGCTAATTATATTGCCAGACCTATTACAATATATATGGCAACTTCAGATAGAAATAATGTGTCAGTCCCCATATTCATGTAGTATTTACAACACCTTCAGACTATACCAGCCAATACCAGGAAGTGCTTCTTTCACTTCCTGCCTACATGTGCATGATTGTTTTTTTCCATATTGAGGCTTGGAGTGCAAGCCGCGGCACCATCTTGGACAGGGGGAAGTGTTGCTTGATTGCTTACAGTCTGAGGTGAGTCAGATCTTCACTGATTGGATATGTTTGTATGGACTGTATATAAATTGGAGTGGGCTACAGTGGAGTGACACCCCAGACGATGTGCTTTGACCACAAAACGCAAATTTTACTTGCAAAGACCTTTTCAATCCAGCCAAATGTGAGTTTGTTAGCTGTGAATAAATACCTAATTTTAGTTAAACGGAATTACGCTATGTGGCCACCCTCTTTTATTTTCTACATGCACTTTTAACATATTGAGCCTACCAATGGTGATTTCAAAATAAGTACAGTTTCCAGCCTATCCTATCCCATTGCAAGACATCCTGACTGATCGGGCGCATGTTTCCTGCTGAGGACTGTTCATGACATCCGTCATTCAAAGCCTTGTTTGACCTCTTGTGGCATATGTCACCATTGGTCAACACGTTCTGGTAAGCCTGCAATTCTTTAGGTGGTGGGATCGTCACGTTGAAGAAGTCACAAATTTTCACATTCAGTTACTCACTCACTTGATTCAATCACCAGACAAACTTTTTTAGGACTACCAGGATTTTCTGGTGCAATTGTCCACTTGCACTACGTGCCAGACAGGCACAATAGCTGTTTCTTTTATTAGAAGGACTTATATGCACATTTATTTTTCACTGTTTACATGTTGTAACATATATTGTATGGTATTGATTTTCACCTAGTCATTTCAGTGCTACACTTTTGTATTCCTTTGTTTTTTGCTTTTTTGAAAAAGTTGTGTTAGCTGCTATCATTCATACTTATCTGGCAGCGCAGGGTATCCACTCTGCGTCCTTGTTTACTGATTCAGACACGAATCAGTTCTGAATTATTGCCTGAATTCGAACCTATATCGGACCTGAAAACGCACTGAACCCTGTGAAAATGGGGACAGTGGCTGGCGCGGAGGTGGATGAACAGTTTTTATTGCAAGTACACTCCCCTGTCATGCGAATTGGAAAAATTCACATCCAATTCGCATAAGTGTGAATCCAGCCTGAAGCCCACTTAAAAAATATTTAAAAATATTAATAAAGCAGTGAATGTGATTTTCAATTGGTGGAGAATCAATTACTGTAAGTTAAAACATATGAACCTGGAAAATTCCCCAACATAGAGAATGTCTGTTTTACTTCTGTAGCGCCCTGCTCCCATTGAGTGGGCTCCAAGGGATTATGCTAAATTGTTGGTTCTGTCTAAGTTCAGCTGGGTTGCACAAGTTTGATGGTGGGTGTCGCTCTTACCACAGGTCAAGGTTGGAAAGGCATCAGGCTGGATTCATTGGGTATCTCTTTCCCAGAAGCAGCTCAGAGGGTGTGGTCAACCCGTGGTGCATTCTGGGGAAGGGTACTTAAGAGACAGACACCGTTTGGCAGGGTTTGTCTTCCGATCCTGACATGAGGGCCCTCCTGGCCTCAGGGATGTGTGAGCTATTTTGTAGCCTCGCAATTGACAGTTGGCCCAGGAGTTTCTGGGGCCTACTGATCCAGGGATGGTCTTTTGCTACCTTATCTATGGAAGGAAGCTGAACCAGTGGGATTTAATTGATGGACGTACCCTGGCGGATCTGACTCAATGTGTTGCCGGTGCGGCTGAAAGATTCTTGGCACCGTGAGTTGTGTAACATTTGTTGGAACTATACCAAGTGTGCAGTTGGTTACATGATCTTGTGGCAGAAGATCGTGGGACGGCCTGACAACACTTATCAAGTCTGTGGCAGAGACTTTGTCGAGCTTGGCACCAGCTGCTAGGTCGGTGAGAGTAGGCCTATCTGGTGGTTGCTGAAATCCAGTGTGGAGCTGAGTTAATCCTCTGGATCTAAGTTGTACCCGTGATCTGCAAAGCGAAAGTACCTGAGTCTTTCCCTATCCCTCTACCCCTATGTTGGAGAACTTTGTTTAGATAAAACCCTTGAAAGAGACTTTGTGTTTGGTGCAGACATTCATATGGACAACTCTTCAAGGAGAACCCCTGAAACAAGCCTATGGAACAGGACCAAATCTAAACCAGCAGCAGCTCCTTTGAGGGTAGTGCTACACTTCTTTATAAATATGACCCTAAAGATTTACTTTCCAGACTAAACGAATATAATGTTCATTGTTGAGACATTTGCATTTGGGCTCTCACAGTAACTGCATATGTGTGTTCCAGATGGATAGAAATGTTAAAAAAAAAAACTTTGGTGACATTTAAATATGTTTTAATTCCATTTTCTTTTCAGTTTCAATTTTTTTGTCTAGATACAGTTACCCTGGTTTTATTATGAATTAAAAAAATAAACAAAATAAAGAATATTTTTAAGCTATATTTGAATAGAATTGAAAACAAATGCATTGTTGTTATCTATGTAAATAAGAAGTAAACTAAATGTAAGACAACTGTAATGCTGCAAATGTCTTTCTGTTTCTAAAAGAAATCAAATGAAGACTAAAGTCAGAAGAATTGGGCTATTTTAATCCGTACAGTTTTGGTCCCCAAAAAATCGGAAGAACAAGACTGCACATGCTCAGAAACAAAAGAATAGATTGCCACACAATACAATACATTACATCACTTCTGAAGTTGTATTCTGTTTGAGAATTTTCATAACTTTAGTAATCTAATTGTTTTCGTTATGAGACTAGCATGAAAAAAATAAAAAATAAAAACAGACAATCATTCGTCCCATATTCTTATCACGTGTACAAGTCTTTAAGCTCACACTATAGCAGGTCCTGCGTGCCACATTTGCTTGGGCACAGCAGCCCATTCATTTGAAACAGTCACATGGAACTGCATAATGCATGTTTTCGGGTAATTTCATGCACTCGAACATGTGCTGCGTTTTCTGATGCCATTAAGAATTAAAAGGCACATGCGTGTGTCTACAAAAGAACAGTGAATTTTTCTTGCAGATTGGGGAACATGTGCGTTTTACACGCAATCCCACTACAGTGTGAACCAAGGCTAAAGATTGGCAAGCAATATAATTGCAGCTTGCCAAAAATATATTTGTAAAGTTAGTAGGACATATTGACATGTGGTTCTGGAGGCAAAGGACAAGCATATATGTATGTGTGCTTTACCTTATAGCAATAGACAAGCATATACCGGTATTTATTTATGCTTTCCCTTATAGCTATATGCTTTGTGAAATCAAATGTATTCCATGCTTGGTTCTGTGACAGGCAAGTGCACCACTTTACCAGACCCACCAAGCCAGTGGTGTTGTAATTACAAGCATATTAACACTAATCATTACCAGAATGACTCCATGGAAACATTCATAAAATCAAACAACACTGAAAAGGAGTACAGAATATGCCTTCCAGGATTTTGTGCTTTTGCATTTTTAAATGGAAAGAAAAATGAGAGGAAAATGTAGTTTGTGAAAGAAGCTATTTTTCCTTTTTGTTCTTGACATGGTAAAATCATTCAATCATTTCTCATGGTGCTTACACTAAATTACACAGGAAGTGCACGTTGCGCACCGCAACTTGTTGATGGCTCTTGCTCATTGCTTAGATTTGTATTACTAAACAGCTGCACAAAAATAATTTGAATAGTCTGGGCTGGGCATTAATGAAATAACAGCAGCATTTATTGCTGATACAGAAATCTTCTTTAGAAAGAATTTGTATAAGCGACTGTACCTAAAAGAGGCCTAAATACTGTCAAACAAAAAGTACCCATGCCTTCGTACAAATGTCCATGTGTAGTGCAATATGAAGATTTATTAACATAAAACAATTGGCAACAAAAAAATGAGCGTTAACCACTATGATGTTGATCTAATGGCTTGTTAATGAAATATGAAATGCCTATTGTTTACAGCTTATTAATGTGAACCTGTCACATACCTTAAGAGATAATTCCAATCATATTATGAGAAAAAGGTGAATAAGCAGATCTTACCTTCATAACAAACTGAAAAAGAAAACAGTCAGCATATTTAGAATTTAGACAGCCGCAGTTGTACCTGGTAGCTAGAATTCTGAAGCCAGAGAACCAGGGTGAAGGAATGGTGGACAACCCACCTGGGCCCTACACAAATGGCACAAATGAATGACAATCCAACTCCTTCTGATGCCCACCAACTGCCTTCCCTCTCTAAGGTGACCAGGATAGCTGTGGACACAAAGTCCACATTACCAGCGGCCATTATGGATGCTGCCATGTCTGTCAGAGTCAAGAAGACAGCCCATGAAAGCAGGAAAAGGGAAAAATACATTAAATCCCTATAACAAACAGAGATTCACAACACACGGCTAATTTATTTCAATAGATACATTGAAGATCTCAACAATTGAGGTAGGAGGCACAATATCAGAATTAGAAGCCTGCCTAATTCGATTGCAGAACCTCTTGGAATACCTGCTAGGGTCTCCGATAGACTTTGACAGGTTACATCCGATCCCTGTGCTCAAGTGGTTCGACAGATGGCCCACCAAGGGATACGATTGATTACATCCATCTGAGGGAAGAGATTTTAGCTGGAAAAGACTACAATTAGATCCAAGATTCTGAAAAACAACTATTCTAAAACTGATGATGATCTTAGAATAGGGCACTGCACCCCCTACTGTCTCTCCTATGAGACAATGACACTGCTGTGGCTCCTGGCAATCTAGCTCTCTGAATGACACAAAAACATTTTTATGCCTTCGCCTGATGCATCAAATTCAGATTTATCAGATGGTTCTCACAGGAAGCTCCTACCAAAGAACAGGAGAGCTTTTCCACCTGGCATCTAACCCATGCTAGAATGGATCACAGTGCTTTGCTCAGGGCATTCAATTAATAATTTCAGTTAAGTCTGTTCTTGGTAACACAAAATGCTAATCAGCCAATCACATGGCAACAACTCAATTAATTTAGACATCTAGATGTGGCGAAGATGACTTGTGGAAGTTCAAGTTCCTGACATTGTTAAAGTATGTTTTCTAAGACTGAGTTTAGGTGTTAATTTTGGTGGCTTGTAAACCTAAGCCTTATGCTTTAAAACCTAAGGTAGTCCAGGCCACCATGGCCCAAAACGTTTTTTTTAGCTCATATTTTAGCAACAGTAGAGACATATATCCTGCTTAACATCCCAGGTGCTGAGTAAAGCACATTTCCTATCAATACTACACAAACTGGCTCACAGAGACTTTGAACTTTGGAACCACACTTTAATACAGGGATCCACCATCTGCCTTGCTTGCTCTATAACAATCCTTACCCTGTTCCTGACAAAGCTAATATGGTTTCACTCATGGATGACTTCTCAGGGAGACTTTCCCACTTTTGACTAAATGGTTTGTGGCTGTCTCTTCAGCATTTTGCTTAGTTGGCCATCTCTGCAAAGGGTTGTCATGTCAAACACTTGCAGCAAGAACATTTTTTTCTCCAGTGCTGGGGACAGCCTTTATAGAGTTGCTGGTGAGGGGACGCCTGTAACCAAGGATGGCTAAGACTGTGATTATTTTGGGGCCTCCACCTGAGTCCACACAGGGGTTCCCTTGGATACCACTAACTGGTCACTTAGTAGCTCTAAGTTTTACTGTTATTGTTCAAGTATTGGACTGGTGGTGGCTAGACAAAACCATTCTCAACTTGTTTCTACTACTACAACACCTACCCCTGCTACATCTCTCCCACTTCTCAACCCCCTTTCATACGCACTACCCTACTATTGGATTTCTCTTCCATTTGATAATACATGTTTACCTTCGAGTTTCCTTTCCTGTTTTCTCACTAACTTCTCTCCTCTCTCCCTAAATACTCTATCTTCCTCACAATTCATTCCTTCTTCCCTCCTTTTTATAACTTCCCCACTTCAATCTTCTAACTGCCCTTCCTAGACTTATTTACTGACTCACCTGACACTATAGAAACCTGGTCCAACCTATTTTAAAACAAAAAAAACTAAATGTTCCCCAGACGTGTTCCAGTGGTGTAACTGCATCCATAGCTGCCAGCACAGCAGACCTTCACTTCCACAAAATGCTATATTCAATATATTTACATACACACAATTGATCTGTAATAAAGTGCAAAGTGAAAATATATGTAAACGAAAAAAGAGGAAAGGTCTGGTGTCCCCAGTGACACACTTCCATCCCTATTACATATAGTAAAAAAAAAAGGATTCGCCCCGGGACTTTAAATGAAGTGGGTAACGTTTCCGCCAGTAAAAATAACAGTAATTGTATAGTATATAATTTATTCAAGTAAAATTGTTTACATGTGTAAAGTAAAATTGTTACATAACACCAACAATTGCCAATTGAAACAATACATAGACAGTAAATATTAATACACAAGTATGGTAGTGGACAGAGTACACGGGCATCATACTAGCCAAGTTTCGCAAGATCCAGCTTGCTCTTCTGGGGTGTGTAACACTGTACCTAGGATGAAAAAATATATATGTTTGGCAATTTTTCTATGGACTATGAGGTCTCTATGGATACATCACTATAACTATGCCATGTCTGCTCTCAGTTTGGCCCCTGGAGGGGTCCCCTTTTTGACTCTGCCCCCTCAGCTCCCGGATGAGGCACTTGCTGCTGCCGTCTTGGGGCCGCACATTTGTAGCCATAGTCAAGCTCAGTGGTGAGTATGGGGAGCTACAACCCCTCCTGCCCTTTGCCTTTACAACAAATACTATGCCAGATTTCCAAACATATATATATATATATATATATATATATATATTTTTCATCCTAGGTACAGTGTTACACACCCCTGAAGAGCAAGCTGGATCTTGCAAAACTAGGCTAGTCGGATAGTACGATGCCCATGTACTCTGTCCACTACCATACTTGTGTATTAATATTTACTGTCTATGTATTGTTTCAATTGGCAATTGTTGGTGTTATGTATGTAACAATTTTACTTTACGCATGTAAACAATTTTACTTGAATAAATTATATACTATAAAATTACTGTTATTTTTAGTGGCAGAAAAGTTACCCACTTTGTTTAAAGTCCCGGGGGAAATCCTTTTCTTTTGAATATATATATATATATATATATATATATATATATATATATATGTAAAGATCATCTTTTGCAAAAGTTCCAATCTTGTATTTACAATTTTTTCCATTAGTGCAAAATCGTCTCTTGCATTATCATCAAGATAGACAAACATATAAAGTGCTCCAAATAAATATGATTTCACCAAAAGTGCCTCCAGTGCAAAATAGGTCCCATAGCACTTTAAGTAGAGTATTCTCCAGTCAGCATCAATATTTCCTCCTCCACAAGCCTTATGCCGCGTACACACGGTCGTTTTTTGCGATGAAAAAAAACAACGTTTTTTAAAACGTCATTTAAATTGATCGTGTGTGGGCAAAACTTCGTTTTTTGTCTTCAAAAAAACGACCAAAAAAAAATTCCAACATGCTTTTGTGTCGTTTTTCAAAACGTCGTTTTTTGTTTCACAAAAAGTCACCGTGTGTAGCAAAAACGTCGTTCAAAACAACGTTTTTCAACCCGCGCATGCCCAGAAGCTAGTTATGAAGCGAGCTTCAATGGAAAAGAGTGGTGAACGTAACCTTGCTTTTTGTGAAAAAACGATGGTGTGTATGCAAAATTGTCTTTGAAAAGTGACGTTTCAAAAACGTCGTTTTTTACTTCACAGAAAACGACGTTTTTTTTCATCGCAAAAAACGACCGTGTGTACGCGGCATTACTATCAGCTTTTTATCTCCAACAGGACCATATAAAAACCAGATCATAAAAGAGAGTTCAATGCATAAAAAGATGATGAAAGATTTACTTGACTGAGAAAAATTTCACCTGAGAACTAGTTTTACCTCCCTTTGTACAGAAGGAACACTACCCTCTGTACATTCAAGAATGTCCAGGTCATGGACAATATAATGAACAATAATGCAAAACACACAATTCCCTGGGCTCTTTTAAGAAGATCTGTGAAATGAGTATGATGACCAGACATACAATCTCATGCTGCTGTTTAAACGACGTGAAGACATCCTGTACTTAAAAACGCTTACGGAAAAGGAACCAAAAACCACCTTTGGTATCGAACAATGGGAAACAATGTGGTTGATTTATTGATTTCTTGCAGCCTCTATATTTTTCTTATGACTAGTGACTTATGACTTATGACTAGTGTACTTTAATGTTGGGTGAGATGCAAAAGAGAGAAAATGTGCCACCCACCTTTAATCTAGAAGCCAAATACAGCTTGAAGATATTTTATTATTTTATGAATTTTGTAATTTGTTGAATCCATATCACTAAAGCCCTCACAAATAAAAGCAGAAAAATATACCTCAATGGTATTCAGGATGTTAATCCGTAATATTCCTTGAGGGCTCCTTTTTACATGTAAGTGCCCCCCCCCCCTTTGCCACTTATCTTTATTTAATTTGATGGCATGTTAAAATGAATGTGCTGCACTCCCACCTAACCAAAATGTAAATAATGTTCTGTATTTATTTTTTAACAGGATCTCTGTTTCTAGTCAAGGATGTAAGGTCCTGAAGAAGCACAAATGTGAAACATGTTGACCTCTTGACATAATACTAACAGAGATCTATTATCTAATTATTCAATCAATTCAATTAAATTGATTAAAGTCATACAATTTTGATTGTATTTAAAATGATTAAAAAAAAATTGAAATTTTGTAATAAAGATATTTAGTATTATTTTGCTGTAATTGTCTTTCACTGGTACCGGTAAAGTCTCCTATATTTGTCCTATCTTTTAAAAGACATATACAGCTAGGCAACGTGCATTTTCAGGAAGAGGGCAGCAATTGCAACCTCCATATTTTCCTTATGACTGGTGTACTTTAATGTTGGGTGAGATGCAAAAGAGAGAAAATGTGCCATCTACCTTTATTCTGGAAGCCTTATACAGCTTGAAGATATTTTATTATTTTATGAATTGTGTAATTTGTTTTACTGTATCTAACCTTTTAAATAATAAGCATAATAACCTTCCAGTATATTTTAAGTTGTGTATTGAAACCGAAGAACCCATACAATAAGGAAGAACACACAAACACTATGCTTCAGGACTCCATGCTGCATGGAAACAAAGTTCTCTACAAATCTAAATAACCACCTTCCTTTTATTACAATATAATTGAAATGTTTATCATCATTGAGAGACTTTGGGCCAGATTCACAAAGCCCTTACTCCTGTCTAACTGGTGTTAGACTGGAGTAATTTCAAATTACGCGCGTTTTTTAGCTAGTCGAAAACCTCAAACCATGAATAGACGGCTGCGGGCTTCAATTCGACTGGATTACGTGTTCGAACGCCTTCGGATCTACGCTGCAATAAAATTGCGGCCACTGGGTGGACTTCCCGTCGTTTTCCGCGTCGGGGTATGCAAATGAGCTTTTGCCAGCGATCCCCGAAATTACGATCTTCAATCGCAATCTCTTATGGCACCTTTAGTCATCTTTTTTTTGCATAACACTATACCAGATTTTTGCTGCTCTAATATTAGACAGCCCATGTTAAGTATGGCCGTCGTTCCCGCGTCGAATTTCTACGTTTTCCGACGTCTTTTATTATTTTTTACGTAAGTCGTCCGGGAATAGGAATGTTCGTAAACGACGCTACTCAAACAACGAATGACGTAACGACGTGATTTCGCGCAATGCATGGCGGTAAATTTCTGAACGGAGCATGCGCAGTTCGATCGCCGCGGGGACGCGCTTAATTTAAATGCTTCACGCCCCCTAATCGCATATTTCGATTACGCGGCAAGAAATAGACTACGCCGCCGTAGCGTACGGGCAAAAATCTACCAGAATTCGGTGTAGAGCCTGGTAAAATATGGCAGCGTAGAGTATTTCGATTACGCAGCACAATATTAAGTGTATGTGAATCTGGCCCCTTGACTATAATATTTTATGTGGCAAAACTGTTGTAAAAGCCATATTTACCATCAGAAGTGTAGGGGTCACTTGTTTCATTCTTTTTCTGCCTTATTTTTGTTTTGATCTTCTGGCTAGATATATAAATGTATTGTATCTTTATATATTATTATATACTTTTATATATTTATATCTTTTTTTTTTCAATTCTTTTTTTTTTTTTTTTTTTTTACAAAGATAATAATAATAATACATCTTTACAAATAAACCATCTGATGCATACATTCTGCTTATTTTACTCTTAAACACTTTTAATTTCTCCTATCCCCTGTTTCTACTTTATCTTTAATTATATCCTTGTTATTTGGCTATTCTTCTTAGGCCTTGTACACACAATCGGTCCAAACCGATGAAAATGAACTGAAGGACCGTTTCATTGGTCCAAACCGATCGTGTGAGGGCCCCATCGGCCAGTTATCCTTCGGTCAAAAAAAAGAGAACTTGCTATACAATTTGACCGATGGACGCCTGACCAATGGGTCAAAACCAATTGTTAGTATGCAAAAGCATTGGTTAAAAGGCCGCGCATGCTCAGAATCAAGTCAACGCGTGCTTGGAAGCATTGAACTTTGTTTTTTTCAGCACGTCGTTGTGTTATAACACGTAAACGTCACCGTGTTCTAACACAATCGTTTTTTTAACCGATGGTGTGTAGGCACATCAGACCATCAGTCAGCTTCATTGGTTAACCAATGAAAACAGTCCTTAGGACCATTCTCATCGGATGGACTGATCGTGTGTATGCGGCCTAACCCTCCCCCAAAAAAAGAAATAAACAGAGAATGTCGGTTTAATCTTAGAATAGTAAAAAAAAAAAAAAAAAAAAAAACTTTTTCCCTTCCCTTCCCTTTCCTCTCCCTTTCCTCCCCTCTCCTTATTTCCTTAAATCTTCCCTTCCTGTTGGTTCCTCCCTCTCTCCTTTCCTCACCACACCCACTCCCTGTATAAGGAGCATAAGGAGCCCAGATCTGCCAAAACTTCTCTTCCTGCTCTTTCATACTCATAGTAAGGTTTTCCATTAATTGGACAATTATTTTTTATATTTTTCCATCGACAGTGGGATATCAAAGAGCAGGGGGGCAGCTGGATTAACTCCAAGTGACACATCAATCATTTCTTCTATTGTTTCTGAAACCATTTGCCAAATTTTTTTTATTTCTGAACATTCCCAGAAAATGTATATCTTAGTGCCAACAGTCTCTTGACACCGCTAACAGAGATTTGAGGTCTGTGGCTATATACGCTTCAGTACTTCTGGAGTTCTATACCACCTGCACAGTTGCTATTGACACCTTGTGTGTAAACCTAAATATCTTATTTGTTTGTGCTTCTGAGAAAGTGACCCCCATCTCTCTCTCCCATGTCTGTATGAAACCAAGGTTCTGTGGGGCCTTCAAATCGATCACCATTGTATACAATGTCGATATTGCATGTCTCACTGACTCTCATTTTAAACATAAGTTTTCAAATGGTGTAGCTATTTCTCTTGTTCGCATGGAAATTGATCTAAGAAATGCATTTAACTGCATTCTCCTGAGAAAATCTAAACTTTCTCCAAAATCACAGTCCAACTCTTCTCTAGACATTACTTGATTGCCATGAAATGTATAAGTTTACTTTTACCCTGTTGTTTTAGAATCATAAAACTTTTATCCTTTAGACCCATTTCAAACTCTGGGTTGCCCAGGATAGGAGTCAGGAGGGTCGATATCTTAACTTTTTTAAGTGTTCTTTTAACTACACTAAGTGTCTTATGTTGCTTTGCTGCTTGCGGTATAGTCATGTTTTTTAGCCAAATTAACCCCTTCAGGGGTACCTCCACTATTGCTTGTTCCATGTGTTCCCATGGTTTTTCTTTTTGAAGTGCACACCAATCCAACACTCTTGCTAAATGTATTGCCGCATAATACCCCTCTGGGTTCGGGAGCCCTACACAGCCTTTTTCTTTTGGTAAGGTCAGAATATCTCTACGAATTCTAGCAGGTTTTCTGACCCATACAAACCTTGGCAATCTTGCTCTTAACTCTCTCAGGTATCCCGCTGGGATCCTAATAGGCAAGGTTTGTAATAGGTATAGAAATCTTGAAATTACATTAATTTTGATTATGTTGATTCTGCCAAACCACGTAAACACCTCCTTATCCCATTTATGTAGGTCTAATTTAATCTGTCGTACCAAGGGCACAAAATTCAGTTCAAATATCCTATTTAGTCTATTAGGTATTTTTGTCCCGAGGTAGCCTATATGAGAGTGTGTCCATCTAAATGCAAAGAAATTTGTTGTAATACTGTACTCAATACTTATTGCTTCCGATTTATTATGGTTGACCTTAAAATTAGACAGTCTCCCAAACGTATCCATTTCAGTCATTAATGACGGCAAAGACAAAGGTGGGAGGGTTATAAAAAACAACAGGTCATCCGCAAAAGCGGCCACTTTATGTTCCCTTCCCTTTAATCTGATGCCCCTAATATCTGGATTGGCCCTTATAGTTCTTAGAAATGGCTCCAGTGTCAGAATAAAGATAATCGGAGATAATGGACATCCCTGATGTGTTCCATTCTTAATAGAAAAGGGCTCAGAGAGTACTTCATTTATCTTGATTCTAGCTTTTGAAGAGGAATATAGACTCATAACCCAGTTCTGCATCCCCCTCTTCAACCCTATATGTTGCATGGTCGCTCTCAGTGGATACTAATACTAGTGGTTTTTGATGATATTGAGCGTAGTGTATGGCACTTATAACACTTTGTGTATTCTCCCTACCTTCCCTTTCTGGCGTAAATCCTACCTGATCAGTGTGTATTAAAGTGGGTATATATGGTAATAATCTGGTTGAGAGTATTTTCGTGAGAATCTTTAGGTCCACATTTAACAGTGAGATTGGACGGTAACTTGAACATTGAGGCGGGTCTTTCCCCTCTTTGTGTATCACTGTTATATGGGCCATCAACATTTCTACTGTTATTATTTGACCTTCTTGTATCTAATTAAAAGCCTCCACAAACCTTGGTGCCAATTTATCTGCGAAGGTTTTATAGTATAACGGGGTGAATCCATCCGGGCACGGAGCTTTATTAGGTTTTAATGTTTTCAAAGCCTCCAAAAATTCCTCAATGGTGATTGGGCCATCAATGTCTTCTGCTCCTTTGTCTGTCAATCTAGGCATCTGCGAGGCTGCTATATATGCCCCAGCCTCTTCTTCTTTACATACCCTGGCTCTCTGATCTCGCGCCACCAATTGATATAGGCCAACATAATAGTCTCGGAACGCCTTCGCAATTGCCTGAGATGAATTTACCAGTGCAACTCCCTGAGTTTTAATATGTTCTATGTAGTTTCATGTCCTTGTCTCTTTCAGTGCATTAGCCGTCATCCTGCTAGGCTTATTCCCAAATTCATAAAAAGTTTGTCTACCCCGGGTCATTGCTGCTTTTGCTTTGTCTGTTAACTGGGCATTCAATTCCTCTCGCAAGCAAGTTAGTTCCTTCTCTCTCTGGAGTGTCTGCGATTTCTTATGTAAGGTCTCTAGCCTCTTGATATCTTTGAGCAGAGATTCTAATTGAGCCACCTGTTGTCGTTTTCTACGTGCTTCTGATAATAGAAGTAATACTCTAATATAGCATTTATGTGTTTCCCATATACAGAAAGGTGACACTTCCCCTGATTTGTTTGTTAAGAAAAACAATTCTAATTCCTGTGCTTGCTGTGTCTCCCATTCTGGTTCTTTATTTCTTTCCATGCTAGCTGGCTTGATATCATAATTGCTACTCCTTGCATTTGAGGTCTGCGATGCACTATGATGCACAATGGGATATCTATAGTTTCCCAACTTTGGATTTTTTTTTTTAAATGTGTCTCTTGGAGAAATAAAATATGCGATCTGTCTCCTGGATTCCGCATATAGCTTGCTACGCTTTGCTTTCACATTATACAATGTCAAAGTTATTTTAGTCATCTTAGTATACCAGTCTTTTACAAAAGACAAGATGAGAAGAAGACAAAAAAAAAAAAAAGAGACAAAACCCCCCCCCCCCAGAGGTGTAGGGGTGGGGATAAAATTCCCCCTCTTTTCGCTCCCCTTCCCCTCTCCTTCCCTTTTCCCTCCCTTTCCCTTCCGTGGTCCGGCTTCTACCTGTGATCACGGAAGGTATCAAAAATATACAGTATCCGTACATATACGGGAGATCCCTCCACTCGTGGGTCTACCCGGTCTTGCACGGATAAAACACTAAAAAAATAGCTGCCAAGCTGCCTGTGGATGGTACCAAATCAGCAGGTGACCATAATGTGCAGACAGGCTATGTCTAGGGAGGTATGTTAATACATAAAGCAGCATTTGAAACAAATCAGTAGGTGCAAAGCACAAATGCAATATGCAGCAACCCTTATTAAGCAATTGGAATCTACTTTACTAAAGTCTAGCCAATACATGATTGATTGTGATTAGTTGATATGCATACTGCACTTTGTTCCTTGTAATATTTTATTAAATTAGGCAATTGTAATTGGATGCCATGTTTTTCTGTCCTGATTAAAGTGACCTGGTAGAGTATTGTTTTTGTGGATGATATGGATCCTTGGTAATCATGTAGATGGCCAAAATGGATGTTATGGGTTCCTAGGGAGTCATGCACATGGCCAGTATGGATGATGTGGATCCCTAAGGAATCATAACATGCCCGGCTTGAATAATAAGAATCCCAAGGGAACAGTGGCCACTATCAAGCAATAAGCTATTCAGGGCCATTAAAGCACAGTGTCTACTATTGTCTTACAATTCACTCAGGAAATCCTGGTATTCTGTGACAGACAGCGTAGCAGACCCTTTTGGGATTCTATAACTTTCCAAAGCCCAAACAGGTGGACCCTCAGCACAGACTGGAAATTTCATAGATACATTGTTTGCATTCTTTGAGAAACTTCATCAAGCCTCACGAAATCCCTGACTAATGTGAGAAAATAACCGTCATGGTATGTTCCCAACAGCAGTGCACAATACATCTCTACAGTTGTCTTGTATAAACGAAGGAATGCATGCAATCTATCAGTGCCCCCCCCCCATTCATTGACACACTCATTCTCTTTTCTGTTGAATAGCTATCTCCTGGCACACTTATAACACTTTGTCATAAGAAGAAACCGACTATATGTAAAACCATACTTCAAAGGCAAAACATAACAAAAGAGTATCTTAGAATTAGATTCTGACATTTTATAATATACTTACTGAACATATACTGTGTATCACAGCAAGATCCATTTATCTGTGAACCTCCGACACTTATTAAAAGCAAAAAAAAATTACTATTAGAAGATAAAAAAAATTGCCTTGGACCCAGACTTTCTCTTATTTTCCTAAAAATGTCTGTAATATTAATTGTGTCTTATCTCTGCCTCCTTGGAGAGCTCAGTATCCACAATCTTGCAAGAATTAATTTCTGCATTATGCTGGAGCTAATTTTTACAATATTATGGGTACTCAGTCTCTCAAGAAGTAGCAGTGAGTGATGTCATTGGTGTCTTTAGGAATGGGCAGAAGGTTGGGGTTGGATGGGGTATTTTTTTGGAGACTATGGGCCAGATTATCAGCGGCGTTACGACGGAGTATCTCAGATACCCCGTCGTATCGCCGTTTTTTTTGTCTCGTATCTATGCGCGTGATGCTAAGCATCACTTTTGCATAGATACGCTTCTACATTCGACAAGTGTAAAACCATTACACTTGCGGATCGTAGGTGTAATGACAACTCCGGCCACCAGGTGGCCTTTACGTTGTTTTCGCATTTGCATATGCAAATGCGGTAGTACGCCGATTCTCTATCGCTTTTACGCCGCCCCGTCGTCGCGTACGTCGTTTTTGTTCGCGTAAGGTTACCCAGCTTCTATGTGGAGTAACCTTACGAAGTACCGTCGGATGCCGTCGGGTCCCGTCGGATGCCATGTTAAGTATGGCGTCGGGTCAGCGTCGGCTTTTTCCGTCGCTTACGTCGTTTTACTAACTCGTTCGCGAATAGGGAGTTGCGTAAATGACGCTCACGTCGTTTTGACGTCGGTTTCAATGACGCTTTCCGACGTGAGATGGAGCATGCGCACTGGGCTTTTTCCCCTTGCGGCGCATGCGCAGTTCATTCGACGCGGGGGCGAGCTTAATTTAAATACAAGCCGCCCCATTTGAATTGCGCGGGTTTACGCTGCGCAATTTACGCAACGCAGGCGAAACCTACGGAGCAAGTGCTTAGAGAATAAAGCACTTGCTCTAGTACGATGCGGCGGCGTAGTGTAACTGGCTTACGCTACGCCGCCGGAATTCTTAGAGAATCTGGCCCTATGGCCCAGATTCACAGAGCGCTTACGCCTGCGCAACAGGAGATGCGCGTGCGTAAGTCGAAATGTGTGCGTGCGTTTCGATGCACGGCATCCCCAGAACGAGATACGCCAAAAATCTACTTTTTTTGGTCCCGCGTAATTTCGTTAGACTGGCGCATCCGTCCGCGCAAAAGTGCGCTAGACAGACCATTGATTTGCTAGTCAAATATGCTAATGAGGGACTTACGGGGATCCACAAAAGAACATTGGGGCAGCGCAGGCGACGCAGTGTGCGCAACAGCAAAATGTCCTGTCTAAAATTAGAGCATATAAAAGCTGGTCTAAAAAGAGAAAAAAAGTCTACTTGTTAGATAAAGCAACACTGTTAGTGAGGAGCTCAGCAGTCACACGTGTTGCACAACAATCTGTATGCCAACGTGCCAGGGGCATCGTCGCGCATAGCTATACTACTGACTTTAGATGAACAAAGAAGGATGAGGGCACTGAGGAGATGTTTTTTTTTTATTTTTTTATTTGCTTATATAAACTTTACAATTTAATCTAATCTAATACAATATTCTTATCTGATACAAGCCCCTCACTCTTCACTTGATATATCACACATGCATAGACATCTTTGGCATGAGTGATTCTGAGGTGTCTCGCATCTTCAGATTCACCCCTCATGCCATCATGGAATTACCACAACCTTGCAGGAGGACATCAGCAGCCCAACACATGGCACTACCCATGACACCCATGACAGCTACATATACAATCAGAGCCCCATCCCCACAGATTTCGAACAGAACATGTATGGGGACAGCTGGCTGGTTGGTGAGTGACATGGGTGGCAGGCATTACTGCCCCCCCCCCCCATGATGCACATCACAAGGGGCACATGCACTACTAACATCCTCCTGTCTTTTCCCTTCAAGGTGACTCTGCATATGCACTGGGACCCCATCTCATGACCCCATCTCATGCCAGCTCACATTATGCATCTTTGCACGTTAAACACACACATTAATCATGGCACAATGAGAATGCATGCATGCACACCACTGTGGTCCCTAGCACACACACCCCACATCCTCATCACATTGGATTGGCACCAGTCCACCATGCAGGACTTGTGAGCTGCAACGCCATGCCACAGCTCCAATTATGTCACTGTACATTCATACACCATTCACACGGACCTGGGGATCACTTCTCCACCACAAATGAGGGTGACACCCCTTTTCCCGCAGGAATATCACCCCCACATTCCAAAATCATACACAAACAGAACCAAAAAAATAAAATAAATGACGAGCAAAAATAAAAAATGCCCCAGCAAAAATATAATTTAAACAAAATAACAACAAAGAAAACACATAAAAGACAAAAATCACTCTGCAAAACAGTCCCCAAATATCTTACAGACATGTCACAAACAAACAAACAAACGCTAATAAACAAAAGCACCTTGCTGTATAGGAAGGGAAACAAAGGGATGTACTTTTGCAAAGGAAGTGCGTTTGTGTCTGTCTATTTATGCTGTTTGCGTAGTTCACAAAGTTGCCCTAGTCCATTTCCAATTTCACTGATTGCGCCGCTCCCGAGTTGTGAGCATGCGCACAGCGGAGCTGACCATGGTCTCCTTCAAGCGCGCATGCGCGAGCCGGCCGGCCCTTCATTTGCATGGGGTCACGGCTCATTTCAATGTAACACGCCCACGTCCTTCCCAATTTGTATTACTCCGCCTTACGCCTCTGAAATAATGTTACGCATGCGCAATTTTCTGCACAAAAGCTACGAGAATAGGGTGATTACGCGACAAATTTGCGCAAGTCTAACGTAAAGGCGGTGCGCTACGCCGGTCAAATAATGCGCAGATGTACGTGAATCTGGGCCTATATTTTATTTAGTAGGATCTAACACATACCCATTGTCTTGCAAGCTCCACTTGAATGATTATTTTTACTTATGGCCCATTTACTTTAGCTTGTTTTTGTGCCATAAATTAAATATTACTAAATTCTTAGTGATTCTAACCTTATAGGAGTTGTAAAGGCAGACATGTTTCTATCATAATGCATTCTGCAGCCTTCCCAGCACCCCCTAATACTTACCTGAGCCCCATCTTTGTCCAGTGATGTCCACAAATCCTTTAAAACGTCTGGGACTCTCCCTCCTTATTGGCTGAGACACAACAGTGGCACCATTAGCTCCCACGGCTGTTAATCAAAGTCAGCTAGCCAATCAGGGGAGAGAGGGGGCAGGGCTGAACAGAAGATCCATGTTTGAATGGACGCAGAGAGCTGCTGCTCAGCTTGGGGGCCCCCATAGCAAGCTGCTTGCTGTGGGGGAACTCAACAGGATGGAGGGGCCAAGAGCAACAAAGAGGCATCCGAGAAGAGGAGGTTACGGGCTGCCCTGTTCAAAATCAACTGCATAGAGCAGGTAAGTATAACATGTTTGTTATTTGTTTTTTAAATGAGACTTTACAATCACATTAACCCCTTATTACGTCATCCTTTTAATAGGGTCTAAATGCCCAGGATGGGAAGAATCAGCCGGTCACACCAGCTTGCAGTGAGCGTATTCTAAACACAGAAATATCAACGCCCATTGACGCACATGTGCAAGGTGTGGGCGGTAAAGTCCACCCTTTTTCCACCACATATACTATATGAGTTAGGCGGGTGGCAAGAAGTTATTACATTTTTAGTACATTTATTTGCCCCAGTGCCCCACTTCCCCAAACCTGCAAGTAGGAAAACACATATCATGTGCCCTTTGGATGCACAGAGCACAAGCAAGGATAGTGCACGCTCCAATTAATCTGTTGGAGTAAGGATGAGCAGGGAATTGGCTTGCAGCTGGGACTATGCATTGGGTACAAGGACATTAAATCCACTGCATTATTTAATAATACAACACAAAGAGCATTACTGCATGGCAACTAAGCAGAATTTAGCTATCAGAAATTAACATTAGTCAGGCATGAAAGTTAATTAGAGTTAGTTGCTATGGATATAAAAAGAGGGCTTCTGGCTGTTTAGGGCTAATATTATACCAAAGCTACCCCAAGACTGTTTTGTCTTTAGGCATGATTGTCACTCGTTACATAACAGAGGTGGCCCCACTGCCGCACAACACAGCATTTGCCTTGATTACAGGGCCAATAAGGTAGGTTTCAGTGGGTAGGGTATTGCATCACCTATCTTGGTTTAGTGGAGAGAGAAGTACTGTACCTTCACCATTTGTTAAATTGTTAAAAGTAAAAAAGACTGGGGGCGTGGCCTGGACGGCAATGGAGTAGGACGCTGCTAGAGAGAGCTCCGACCCATCATCCTGATCTGGTAATCCTGCCTGTATCCTGAGCATCTGAAGCCATCACCTGCAACCGGGGACCTGTGCTGCACCACCTGCTGCCCCTTGAGCCTCCTGGATTGAAAGAACGCCATCCGGAACCGCTGTGGACAGATTCTCCAGACCGGGGACCAGCCTTGGGAAAGGCCGCGGCTTCGGCCTAGCTGCGGAGCTGCGGCCATCTTGGTCCTCTCGGCGGCGGCTCCCAGCTCACACATCGGCTCCCCCTGGCTCCTTGCCACTCCATCACCTCCTGGAACGGGGACCGGGCGGCCTGGGGACACTGCTGAGGCACACCACACCTTGCATCGGCTGCTTGAAGGGCCGCGATTTTGGCCTGCCCCTCGTGTTGGCGGCCATATTGGTACTCTCGACGGCGGCCTCCTGCCTCCAAGACTGCTCCCCCGGACGGCTCAATACTGCATCGCCTCCTGTAATAGTGACCGGAGGGCCTGGGGACACCCCCAGGGTACACTACGCCCTGTTTGTACGGCGGGAGTTCTCGGGTCGGCGGCCATCTTGACCCACCCGGAGGCGGCCTCCAGAACTTTTGCCTGTTCTCCCTGCACCTCAGCAACTCATCCCCCTCCGGCCTACTCCTTAAACAACGTGATTCTGCCTATACTCACAGACCCCTTTCCTCCTGAGTTGGCTCTCCAATAGCCCGGGACACCACCATGTCCCCCCCGAAAGGCCAGAAATCCGCGGCTGTGGCAAAGCTGGATCAATACCGCCGACAGGACAAGGAGGACGGGGAGGAAGAAGGCACCTCAGAGAGAACGCGAGGTGAGCGGTCCGCGGGAGATACTGACAGGCTGCTGGAGGCAATTACTCTATGCCGCACTTCACTGACTTCCCAGATCGAGGAGGTCAAGGTGGATATCTCCCTGATCAGACAGGACTTCCACAAACTCCGGGATCGGGTCAAAACTGCAGGGGCCAGGATAAGCGCTGTGGAGGACTCTGTCCCCCCCCTCCAGGAAAGCACAGACCGCATGCAGCGCCAGATCCACCAGCTATTCACTAAACAAGATGAAATGGAGAATAGATTAAGGAGGTGTAATCTACGTTTTATTGGCCTGCCTGAGGGTGCGGAGGGTAAAGACCCTACAACATTTCTTGAGCAACTACTGGTCAATACCTAAGGCAGGGAGGCTTTCTCTCCCCTGCTGACGGTGGAGAGAGCTCACCGCATGCCTGCCAAACCACCGCCGCAGGGAGCTCCTCCACGCACCTTTATTGCCAAACTCCTTAACTACAAAGACAGGGATGCAGCCTTGAGACTGGCTAGAGTAAAGGGCATCATACCGCTGGGAGATGTTACGGTGGCCGTTTTTCCGGACTTTTCTGCTGAGGTCCAGCGCCGCCGACAGGGATTCATGGAGGCCAAGCGCAGGCTGCGCATTCAACACCTCAAGTATGCCATGCTCTTTCCCGCACGCCTCAGGGTGGAACACGAGGGGAGAGCGTATTTCTTTGAAGACCCCGAGGAAGTGATCACCTGGCTGGAGCGTCGCGTTATACCTGAGAATGCGGACTGACACTATTGTGAGTACAGCTATTGTCACTTCTCCCTAATCCCTTGCTGTGGGCTAGCTCCCTTGCCACGTGCGTGGTTACCTACTATTGTGCGATATGTTGCAGCGCTGATCTGCCCATACACTGTACTTATTTTGTTCCTGCACCCACGTTGCCACTGCCATGGGGAAGAGAGCCTTACATTTTCTTTACTTGACTTCTGTTCTTCACACAGCCTCTCCCCATGCCTGCTCTTTTTGCTAACTCATGGTCTTATGCCCCCTAGCTCACTGCACAGTAAATCTCTTTGAGGATGCCTGCCCAAAGTAGAAGTTCGAGATGGGCCTACATTACTTTGTGAGTCAAGATGGAATTTTACTTCAGGAAGAGGGGGGAGGGGGGCCTGGCTTGAGGGGGGGTTGGATTTTTGTTTTTGTTTTTTGATCTGCATGACTCCCGCTCTCTTGATCTTTTCCCTTCCCCTCCTTTTGCTTTCTGTACCCCTCATGGGTTTTAAGTTCCCACCATATTGAGACGGGGGTCGGAGCCCCAGGTTAGCACTAGTCCTCCCCAACACATGCATAGTGCAGTGAGACTTTCCCCCATTTTGTACTAGGGACAATGGTTTTGTTATATGGAGCCACCGCAGAATAAACCACCGTGGTATGGGACTTGTCATGCTCCTTTCACCTACCTTGGTGGCTCAGTTTGATGATCTTTATATTTGTTCTGATTTTGCACTATTACCAAGCACTAATGTTTTATTCTCTGATATTTGAAATGTTTGAATTGTTCAGGGATGAAGCCCGCATCAGTTGTGGGAGGTGCAGGGCGGGGTGGGGGGTGGGGGAGGGGTAATTAATTCATTGAGTAATCATCTACGAAATATCTTCTGGAATAGGGTTATACAGCATACATTTACACTACCATGTGTCCTATATAGGAATCCCGGACTCCCGCCATTCCTGTTGGATATGGGTCGGGACAACGGGATGGGTGGTGACTGTCCTGAGGGGGCGTACTATTTTTCACATAGAGCCCCATGGCATCATTGAAGTTCCTAACCTGGAATGTCAGGGGCCTTCGTGAAAAAGTGAAGCGCTCAGCAGTGTTTGCTTTTCTTAAAAAACAGCATGCTGATATAATAGTATTAGTTGAGACACATGTGGAGGGGATATTACAGATGGCACTCCGCCGACCATGGGTGGGATGGACATTCCACTCGACCCACATGACCCACGCACGGGGGGTCTCTGTACTTGTTGCTAAATCAGTCCATTTTGAACTTTGTGAGGTCTCCACGGACCCACAGGGCCGTTTTGTGTTCATATCTGCCAAATTATACGGGGAGCCCCTCCTGATTCTGGCCTTCTATATCTCGCCCCCGTTCTCCATGTCTATAGTGCTGAAGGGGCTATGCATTTAGGGCACAACATCCCTCGATCCAATCGGTTTGGTTGGGGGATTTTAACACTACAATGGACCCCTCCTTGGACAGGCTTCAGCTTGCGGATCCCAATTCGGGGATAGCGGGGGACTCAAAATTTTCCCGACTTTCCACCACTGCTTACGACCTTCCATCCAACCACGACAAGCTTATCTGACACACTGCGACAATCCCACATACACGATCCATATCATTTCCCACAATCAAGACGAGACTACTGCTCTGCACTTGGTTTCCAAGATATGAACTTTAATGGTATTTTCTCAGCTTCTTATACAGTTTACAAGCATATGGCAGTAATCACAGGACAATACAATCTCCACCCCCCTTCACACCATGGGGGGGGCTTCAATCACATTCTAAAAAGCATTCAGGTAAGCTAATTATGTAGACACGTCGGCACCGCATCATCAATAGAGTTAACTCAGAGAGCATGACATTCCTGTAGACAATGACATGCTAATTCAGTACATCTGAATGGAGAATTTAACACATTGTTTTAGACACAATGAATCCCACAATCAAAAGGTCGTTCAGGCCCTGATGCAATTAACACCTTTCAAAAGCATGTGTGCCCATATTGAATAGTCAACAGCTTGTGATATCTCAAGACATCCACTTTGTAATATTCAAGTCCTGCAATATGAATTATTATTAATGTCCCATCTCATGTAATATATGAATTATGATTCTTTGTCACCCTATGGCCCTAGTGGACATAAGGTGACCCTAGACATAGGAGTATCTCAGTCTGTCACGGTTCATTCCGTTACACCGACTAATCACTTCTTTTAATCTAACCGACACATGGCGGCATAAGTACCCTGATATAAAGTCATTTTCCTGCTTCTCCACTGCTCGTAACTCCATGTCTAGAATTGATATGATTCTTATCTCACAAGGTCTCACATCACGGCTGGGGGAGGCTGTATTCTCCCCCAGGCTGCTGTCGGATCACAGCCCATACTGGATTACCCTGGGGGTTCCTATAGACAAGCCACAGCGGGCATGGCGTTTGAATCCAATCTGGCTTACACTGTTGTCTGAGGACGATGAGCTCCTCACGGAATGGCGGGCATATTTCAGGGGGAATGACCACTCTGCGCCAGTGGCGACGATCTGGTAGTCTTTCAAGCTCCATGCCCGCATGTTTCTAACTTCACGCATAAACAGGATAAAAGCAGACTCGGCGGGTGCTCTTGATAAGGCGGTGACAGAGTTGTCCCATGCTGAACGAGAATTTGCGACAAACCCGACTCCTGAGGGAGCTAGTGCCCTTAAAATGCAAACTAAGGTAGTCTCTCAACGCCAATATGCAAAGGCCAGACAGAAGTTGTTCTTTACTCGACAGAGACTGTTTGAACACGGGGAAAAGGCTGGTAAGCTTTTGGCATATTTGGTACATAGCGAAGATAGGCCCCCAGTGGTGATTTCCCTACGCGGCCCTGATGGCCTTCAGGTTACGGATCCACTCAGGGTATCCTCCGTGTTCCGGGATTTCTTTACTGACCTATACACGTCCAGGAGCCCACCGAATGAGAGCCTAATGGACTCTTTCCTGGAGGATCTTGTGTTTCCCCAACTGACTGACACCCAGGTGAAACTCTTGGAAGCTCCCCTCTCCACGGAGGAGGTAGCAAATGCTGTTGCCGGGTTCGCTAGATCTAAGTCCCCAGGCTCTGATGGTGTGAGGGCTTACCTAGAGTGGAGTCCATTTGCAGACTTGTGAGCTACCTTTGCGACCTGATGCGATCCGCCCCCTGAGATTGGGACAGAGGGACGGACGCACCGGGAGGCACCGGTACCAGCGGGAAGACGATGGTCAGGTGCGTGGAGCAGGTACAGGCGGATTACCGACTGGAAGGCTGCAGCAGATAAACAGAAGATCGTCCAGGCACAAAAGTACTTCACTGGTCAGGGCAGGGCTGAAAACAGGTCCAGGAGACAAGCCGTGGTCCGGGGCTGGAGAAGACAGGGAAAGTCCAAAAATACAAGCCGGGGTCAAAGGGCAGGTGAAGATCGGGTATCCAAAGTCCAAGCCGGGGTCAGGGGTTCAGGAAAGCAGAAGTCCAAAAACGAGCCAAGGGTCAAAAGCCGGGGGTCAGTCTTGCAGCAGAAGATCAACATACAGGAGCTGTTGGCACAGACAGAATGATCTGATCAGAATGAACCGACAAGGCTCTCAGAGTGAGGCAGGGCTTTATACCCTGGTTAATTGGATAACCTGCCTCAGCTGAAACAGGAGTCTGGTGCAGATTGCAATGAGAAGGCCATCAGCACATATTCCAGGACCAGGCTTTGATGGACAGCAGACAGAAATAGCAACTAAAAAGTGGCTCAAAGGCAAGGTGTTGGACTGGTAACAGAGAGGTCCCAGGTTCAATTCCCCGGTACTGACCCTGACAGATGGCCTTCCAATAGAATTCTATCTACAATATGGTGAGGTGCTGATCCCCAAGTTATTAGCCTTATACAATCATCTCTTTCAGACATTTACACTCCCTCCCTCCATGAGGGAGGCGACTATAGTCCTCATTCCGAAGCCAGGAAAAGATCCGGGATACCCGGAATCCTATCGCCCAATTTCTCTCCTTCAAGTAGACGTTAAAATTCTGGCTAAGGTCTTGGCTAACCGGCTTAATCAGGTCATACTCTCACTAATACACACCGATCAGGCAGGCTTTATGCCCGGTCGCAACACCTCATTTAATTTGCGCAAATTATATATGAATCTGCAGGTCACTCATGAAAATGTTGGTTCCCGGGTGGTGGTGACATTAGACACGGCCAAGGCATTTGACTCTGTGGAATGGAAATATCTATGGAGGTGTTTAGAATGCTATAGAGTTGGCCCTCGATTCCGCAAATGGGTCAAATTGCTCTACCAGTCCCCAACAGCCAGACTGGTGGCGAATGGCTGGCCATCTCCGGTGTTTGATCTTAGCAGAGGTACGAGACAGGGGTGTCCGCTCTCCCCATTGCTCTATGCCTTGGCTGCGGAGCCGCTGGCCATGTCCATTCTTAAGAACGCTGAGATACAGGGATTGCGGATGGGGTCCCTAACGGAAAAAATTTGTATGTATGCGGACGATACACTGTTGTAACTTGCTGATTCAGGCCCCTCTCTCAAAACTGCACTTCAAACGATTGAGCATTTCGTAAATTTCTCGGGGCTCAAGATCAACTGGGGGAAGTCACAGATTCTCCCGATTGATAGTTTCCTACCGTCGGAATACCAAAAGGATCTCCCCCTCCAGAGAGTAGACACTATTCGGTGCCTGGGACTACACGTATCTAGGAGCCCGGCTGACTACATTGCCCTCAATATAGAACCATTGTTCTCTTTAGTCAGGGCCAAGATTCGGGTTTGGGCACGTCTCCCTCTTGGTGTGTGGCGTCGCATTAACCTGATCAAAATGATCCTCCTTCCTAAGATCCTATATGCTCTGTGGCACTCCCCGGTATACTTGCCCCTAAAATACTTTAAGTCACTGGAGGCCCTCCTCAAGCCGTTTGTCTGGGGTACTGGCAAGCACAAGCTTGCCTGGCACATACTCACAAATCCAACTGATTTGGGTGGTACAGCATTACCAGATTTTAACCTCTATTACATTGCATCTCAGCTATCCCAACTGTTCCACATTGACAAGACAGATGGTATGCGAGACCCACTCTATGCTATATCGGCGGGCTCCAGGAGTACAGAATAGTGTGGAGATACGAAGTCCCTGCTGTTCCAATATAGACACATTTGGGACATTGCCTCTCTCAGGCTGGGAATACCCCAGATCACAGACTACACACCCCTATGGCACAACAAAGACTTACCTGAGTTTCTTCTAGTTCAGGGATCTGAACGCTGGGCCTCACAAGGTGTCTTTTACTTACATCATCTATACTCTAGGGGGCACCTCAAAACCTACCAAACGCTTAAAGAGGAATTTTCATTAGGTAATCATATGCTTTTTAGGTTTCTGCAGGTGAGACATGCGGCACAGACGCAATTTTCACATGCACCCCCACAGCCTACCCCGCACCCCATTATGTCGATAGCTAAAAGTACTTATCCACGGGGTCTAATATCGGAATTTTACCGCATGATGGCAACTCCTGCTGCCACTAAGTTAGCGTTTACCTTGAAACCCCGCTGGGAGAGGGGGGTGGGATCCCTGGAGGATGAGGAGTGGGAGGAGGCGTTAGAGACATGCAAATAGGTATCCCCCAGACTCTCAGATCGACTTCCCCAGATTTATATAATTCACAGAGCATACTTAACCCCCATCCGAGTGGCCAGATATAAGCATGATCAATCCACTCTGTGTCCGATGTGTAGCCAGGAAACGGGATCGTTCTTTCATCTTCTCTGGACTTGTCTGAAAATTAAAGACCTTTGGAGACAAATTGTATTGTTCCTACATGATGTTATGGGCTCTCCAGTAGCACTTGACCCAAAACAATGTATTCTCTGGATATTTCCTGAGAGTATAGACAAATACTAAGATATTCCTACACAATACTAAGATATTCCTACACAAAACTCGTTTCTCAGTTAGAAAAGTTATTGCCAGGAGATGGATGCGGTCCGTGCCTCCTAGCTTCTTGGAATGGTGGGCAGAAGTGAATGGGACTTTGTCTCTCAAAAAATGTATATATGTTAATAGAGGATGTCCGTCCAAATACGATAAAATATGGGACCGCTGGTTGACGCCGGCTTACAGACCCCTTGGGAAATATGCCATTGTGTCTACTCATAATCTTGTATGCATATAGCCCCACTTGAGTTGTTAGTTTCCTCGCCACATGCTGTGACTACTGTAAATGTATTGACTGATGCCCTCGACTCCCCCTTCTTATTACATTTTTATGTGAATGTATGTAACTGTTCGGTTACTCTGTATGCCCCTTTTTTACTCAATGAAAAACCTTTTGTTCAATGAAAAAAGTAAAAAAGACTATTTAAACCCACTGCACTTAACGCATTGTTCCAATATCAGATTTGTCTTTCAATAAGTGCTGCATGCAAGTACAAACAAAAAAGTTTAAGCAACACACACGGAATTATCAGGAAAGGCTGCTAGAATAAATAGCATTAAACTCCTGAAAATACATCTGTATTCACCATGTCAGAAATTAAAACACATGCTGCTTCAGATTAAGAACATCTGATGAATAAAGTAAATGTCATAATAGATGTGAAACACATGGGGGGATTTTTGACAAAAGTGTGCGCTCTCCCCACTTTGAGTATAACCCTCTAAGCAGAAAGAGCAGTAATGTTTTTTGTTTTGTTCCATTGTATATAGATGTCCACATGTCCGTGGTTTAAAGTGAGAGGCAAGAGGATTTCCTTCATTAGGGCCAAACAGAGCAGATTTAGAACATACTTTGCAGCCTGCGGACAGATTTTGTGGTAAACAAGTCTGTGCTTTTTATGTATTATTTCTTAATCAAGGAAAACCTACTGTTTTAAGTTTATGATGGTATTGGCCTTATTCATTCTGTTGTACTGGCTTACTATGACATCAAAGATTTTAAGGACACGTGATAAAAAGAATCTTAGGATGCTTCATGCAGTACATTTAGTACTCAGGGACACTGAACCACCACTTATGACCAACTCCAGACAAATTCATTTTTTTGATTTTGACTACATAAAAGCCAGAAAGTCTTTCAAGCTTTTATTCCCAGCTGTGTCCTTTTTCTGTGTAGGTTTTTCTCTCACTTCCTGGTGACACCATGTAAGAGATCCAGTTTGCATCCTGTACTGCAAAAATAGTGTAATTATGGTATAGCCTGCCCTTTCTCTTACAGCTGATATACCTGCTGGTACTCTGATTCTTCCAGAACATTTATCACTTTTTAGTGAATTAACAGGTTCTATGTCTACACCACTTTTATAAGCTGTGGAAAAGGAACAGCTCTTGCCTACAAAACAAAAGAGGCATGTGACAGACCCAAACGGGACATGGTCTTTTGGAGGGGACTGCAGGGTAGCCTCTTGCCTACTGACTATGGGCCCTGGCTCTTGAGGGGGCTCTATTCTTTAGAAGGTGTGGGCCTTGGGGACCATTGGAAGGTTTTTTTCTTCAGAATTAGGTCCATGTCCCCCGGAACATACAGACTTCTAGGGAGCCTAGGACTCGGATACAGATTTAGGGCCTTTGTGCCCAAACCAGCATTGGCACAAAACAACCTGATGATGGGTTCTCCTGCTATAATCTTTTTACTAAAGTGTCTTTCTCTCATATAATTTCCTCATTGTGTGCCTGATAGGTGTGAATTCCCATTGTCAATTGAGTCACATACTGTTTTTTTCTGTCTGGTATTCCTCTTTGAGATGCGAATAATTATTGTGTCCACTTTACCTTGTTACCTGTTATGTTTATATGTTTATGGTAATTAGCTTACTGTTTATGTTTGTTTAAGATAGCTAATATTACTGTTTAAACTTTGCATTGTTTAGGGTAATGTGATCAAGCTCTTTCCTGATTTTGTATGGTATATATTTTGTTGGAATTTACAATAAAGAATCAGTTCAGTTTGCACCTAAGCTAGTGTTGTCTAGTTCTTGGGTGCAATTCTCAGCTTTAATATCTGGCTCCTGGTTCCAGAGTAAAGGAAGCTGTATCTTGGCAGAGGAACCCAGGCTGGGTGCCAGGCAGTCAATCAGAGGGCATAAACCCGTTTGTTAATTAGGACTGATCTGCTTTGTGTTCTATGCTGTCTGTCACAGAAAAATCACAGAGTACAGATGGAGCTGCACGCTATGATCCCTTTTTTCACCCCCACCCCCACGCTGAGATAAGATTGAGAAGCAGAAGTTGCCCCCTCCTGTGGCACCATTATGGCACATGAGCAAATGTGACCAGTCTTTGGGTTCTAGGGCAGCCTCTCGACACATCTGTGCACAAAAGTTTGTATCTTCCCTAATAGCTGTCTTCATGCATGCAGAGGATCCTGCGTATGTGAAGATATCCAGGGAAATCTACATTTGCACATAATTCTTGCCTAGGTGAGAAATGCAGATGTGCTACTTTGCAGCACAAATAAATGGCATCAAATAAAAAGGGTCAACTTTAACCACTTGCTTACTGGGCACTTATACCCCCCTCCTGCCCAGGTGATATTTCAGCTTCCGGCACTGCATCGCTTTAACTGACAATTGCGCGGTCGTGCTACGTGGCTCCCAAACAAAATTGACGTCCTTTTTTCTCCACAAGTAGAGCTTTCTTTTGGTGGTATTTGATCACCTCTGTGGTTTTTATTTTTTGCGCTATAAACAAAAAAGAGCGACAATTTTGAAAAAAATACAATATTTTTTACTTGTTGCTATAATAAATATCCCAATTAAAAAAAAAATAATAATTTTTTTCTCAGTTTAGGGCGATGCGTATTCTTCTACATATTTTTGGTAAAAAAAAAAAAATCGCAAAATTTATAGTGCCTACAAAATAGGGGACAATGAATGAATGAATGAAAAACTTATATATATGTGTCGCTGGATTCCTACGCTTGGCGTGAAACAGAATAAGTTCTGTTTTCGCTCCATTGAGTTTGAGATAACTCTTTGTCATCCAATCCTCTATCAAAGAGAGACATGTCTCTAGGTTGAGGTGGTGATCCTTTTTATTGCAAATGCGGAAGTACAATTGCGTGTCGTCTGCATAAGAGTGATATAGCAGTTTTTGGCTGCTGATGATTTCGAAAAGAGGGCGCACATAAATGTTCAATAACATTGGCGACAGGGGAGATCCTTGAGGGACCCCGCACGATAATGTGCGTTGTTCAGAAGTGAAGGGTCCTAGCTTCACTGTTTGCGATCTGTTTTCCAAAAAAGAGGAGAACCAGGATAGATCGCTTTTCGCGACTTTGGTTATTTTAGCCAGTCGAGACAATAAGAGCTTGTGATCAACTGTATCAAAGGCTGCGCTTAGGTCCAGCAGAACCAGAAGAGAAGATTCTCCTTCGTCTGCGGCCTCGAGAACGTCGTCCCATATCTTAAGCAATGCTGTTTCCGTCCCGTGTCCGGGACGGAATCCTGATTGAAATGGGTCAAGTAAGTTATGGGTATCTAGATGCTGTTGCAGCTGCTGTACCACTGCTTTCTCCATTACCTTGGAGAGAACAGTTAGGCCTGTTATGGGGCGCCAGTTGAGTGGATCCTTAGGATCCAAAGTGGCTTTCTTCAAGATAGGTTAAATGAAGCCCTCCTTCAGCTGGGAGGGCATTAGGCCCTCCCTGAAGGATTGGTTGATAAGCTGCGTGACAGGAGGTGCCAGGATGTCGGCGCATTCCTTCAGCAGTTTGGTGGGGATGATATCATTTGGCGCAGTGCTGTTACGCAGAGTGCCGATGATATTTTTAGTGGTCTGAATGGAGATGGGTTCCAGCGTGAACTCACCAGCCTGTGGTGAATTGCTGCCGGTGCTGTGTAAACGACTACGGGGGGGGGCTGGGAGAGAAATTGTTTTGCTGAATGCTTTGCCGGATTGCCTCAATTTTGTTAATGAAGCAATCCGACAACTCATCGCAAAATTCTTGTGTATCCAGGTTGGGGGCCTCAAGACATCTTGGATTCATGGTCTGAGTGACCAGTTTGAAGAGTTCGCGGGGGCGATTTAGGGCACCCTTGATAGCCTCAGAAAAATAGTTTTTCTTGGCTTCGAAGATTTGCTTGTAGTATTTTCTAGTTATTGCCTTGTAGATCGAGAGGTTCTCATCTGAAGAGCTTCTTTTCCAGGCTGCTTCTGCCCTTCTGCGCTCTTGCTTCAGTAACGCCAGCTGGTTGTTGAACCAGCCGGAGTTATTTTTCCTGATCTGGGTCTTTCGTTTCGGCGCTATCAAGTCAGCTGACTGCAATAGTGCTGTGTTTATGGCCTTCAGTGTTTCTTCCGCTGTTTGATGCGGCTGAATTGTGTTTATTTTTCCCCCTAACGTGGCTTTGAAGAGTTCCGAGTGGAGCTTCTTCTGACATCTGGTCCAGTGTGTTGTCACTGGATTTGATGTTTTAGTTAAGGGGGGGAATTCGGAAATAATGAATTTAATTGCATGGTGATCTGTCCATGGCAATGGTTCATTTTCCAAGATTTTTATTTCCAGATCTTGTCTGAAAATAAGATCGAGCGTATGACCTGAAGCATGTGTGGGCCCACATACTAGTTGCTGAAGCCCTAATCCTTCCAGATGGTTGATGCAGGAGTCGGCAATGGGGTCTTGCGGGGAGTTGGCCCAGAGATTGAAGTCCCCGAGCAGCAACAGGTGTTTGCTGTTCAGGGTATAAGTGGAGATAAAGTCCGTCAAAGATGGGAGCAGCTGCGATTTGGGGCCAGGTGGCCTATAGCAGAGTAGAATCCGGACGGACTCCTGGCCGTTTACTTGCAGTAGAAGAGTAAGGGTTTCCATGAATGGAAGAGGGTTTTGGAGGCTTGGTTTTGTGATCGCAAGATGCATCTTATGGATCACTGCCAGTCCTCCTCCTCTTTGCCCTATTCTGTTTTCCGTAATAATCCGGTAGTTTTCTGGCACCAATTCACCTAGAATGGTGTTACAGTCGGCTGTGAGCCAGCTCTCTGTAATAAAGAGGCAGTCTAAGTCATGTTGTAATAAGAAATCATGGATTTCTAATCGGTGTTTTACTGCCGATCTTGTGTTGATCAAAGCACATGATATGTGCTTGTGCTGGGGTAAATGGCGATTTCTGGCAGTCGATCGTCGATCGATCCTCAAAAGCCGCAGATTTCTTAGGGCTTTTTTGGTGGCGGCCGGCAGAATTGCGGTAAATCGACCGAGATCCCAAATGTTCTCTGCCGAGTATTGCCGAATAATCATGACCGCTGTGGAACCAAGGGCGGGGGGGGGGGTGGATTCGCAAGGATAACTGAATCCTCTGATCCTGGTTTGGTCCAGAGGAAGGCGAAAAAAAACCTGACCACGCAGCGCCAATATGCTGTGGTAGGGAAAAAAATTCCTTCCTGACCCCTAAAGAGGCGATCGAGCTGAGTCCTGGATCAAGTTGTAGTGACAGGATGGGGCAGGGTGGAGCAAGATGGCCGCCGACCTGGCAGCAGAATCCAGGCTGGGGGGTACCAGGCTAGGGGGTACCAGGTAGAGTGGCGCCTGGGGGCTAACAGTGATAATCGGCGGGGAAGGGGGCTCTACTGGGGTAGGGGAGGGCTATGTGGCTCAAGTAGTGTGGTAGACCCGACTGTTGGGGGGTGGAGAGCGGCGCGCCGCTAGGCCGCGGATGAAGCCGCGGCCTTTCCTAAGTAGCGGCTGCCGCGAACCTCCACCGGTCGGCGCGGATGACAGAAAACACCGCTCCCGAGGGCAGCGGCGGTTTTGTGCGCTAACTGCCGGCAAGGACGCCTGCGGGGGGTGGAAGTAAGGAGCGGGGAAGAAACCGTGGGGATTGGGGAGGCTGCTGCGGCTTGTCCTGAGAAGGACGGCCGCCTGCCGCTCCCAAGAGAAGGCTTACCAGGTCTGGTGTACCGGGGGAAGCCGTGGAAGTCCAGGAGGGGGAGAGAGGCTCATCCAAGTGGCTAGTGAAGGGTGGATGGATGACAGGGAGTTTTGCCTGCCTGTCTGTCTGTCTGTGAGGCCGAGGCCGCACAGTGGGAGGACCCTGCACTATCCCTGAGAGAGAGACTCGTTGGAGAGCGTCCTACTCTCTCGGTGACAGAATTATTATTTTTTATTATTTTTTTTTTACTAGAAATGGCGGCGATCTGCGATTTTTATTGGGACTGCGACGTTATGGCGGACACATCGGACACTTTTGACACATTTTTGGCGTCATTCACATTTATACTGCGATCGGTGCTATAAAAATGCACTAATTACTGTATAAATGTGACTGGCATTGAAGGGGTTAACACTAGGGGGTGAGGAAGGGGTTAAATGTATTCCCTGCATAGTGTTCTAACTGTGGGGGGAGGGGGGGGTGACTGGGGAGGTGACCGATCTGTGTCTCTATGTACAAGAGACACAGATCCGTCTCCTGCTCTCCAGAGACAGAACGCTGTCTCTATGTAAAACGGCAATGAGAGATGATCTATGAGATCATCTCTCATTCGCCGCACAGATCGCATCGCAAACGGCCACTCTGATTGCCCGTTCGTGGCGATCTGTGATTGGCTGTGTCCAAGGGACACGGGCAACACAGTGTTTCCCCGCAGCGCGCTCTGGAACGCGCGCCGGGAAGCAGCTAGTGACAAGCCGTCAATTGACGGCTTGTTGGCAATTTAGATCTGCGCTAGAGCCGTCATTCGGCTGTAGCGCGGATCTCAAGTAGTTAATTAGGCGCAGAACCAACATCAGTTTTTATTTCACTCTTTAACAGAAACTTGCATGGGTGGCACAGATAGATCTAAAACATGTCTGCCTGCTCTGTTAAAGTGGAATTTTTTTTATGTTTGTCTGTGCTGCATGCTCTAATCTCATAGTGTTCAGAATGGACAATTTTTATTTATTTTGTTGCTTGTAAATACCTTTATTTTGTAGTCCTTCATTACTTCCTCCTCCTTATTAGCCTAGACTATTAAGTCACAAGGCTATTTGCAAGGGTTTCTGGGATAGGCATCATGTTTCCCAGTAGTCCTTGCAAACCTGACTGAAACCTATTACATTGCTTGTGCAGCACTGAGCATGTGCAAGATATGCAAAGCTGAAATCCAGGAAGTCATACAGTCTGGCTTCATGATGCCCACACTTAAGATGGCCACGGTCTTTTTTTAGATTATAAACTAAATTATCTAAATGCTGTAACAACCTAACAAAACGGACCTTAGTTTACAGACTAACTTTACTAGAATACATTAAGCTTGTGTATTACAGGGGTATTTATATTTAAAAAGTGAAATTGTGGGTGGAACTCCCTTTAATGTGTTGTGTGGCACCTTAATATGCTTTCCTGTGCCATCATAATGGAGCAGGAAGCTTAGGTGATTTTATGGTTTATTTGCAGAACTGGGATGCCTGCAGGGACCACAGAGGGAGAGTTCTAGTACTGTGCTAGATGATCCAGAAGGTATCCAGAAGGTATGCAATCCATGATCCGAGGCTAGGTTCTGGGCAAGTCGCCATCTAAGGGGAAATGTATGACTCAAACTGTGGTCGGAGCTAGCAGTGTTCAGAGAGAGAGAGAGAGAGAGAGAGAGAGAGAGAGAGAGAGAGAGAGAGAGAGAGAGAGAGAGAGAGAGTCTGTATCTAAAGCAAGGTAACAGTGGAAACAGGGCAAAGCAAGACAACAAGTGCACGATTTTGAAGTAAAGCAAATGCTGCCAGAAGTCCAGATTTCTGGGCTTGTAATGCTCAAATAGAAAGCTACAGTGCCACAGGTAATCAGGTATGAGGAGGCAGGGTTGATTGAGTGTACTTCTGCCTAGTAACTGGCACGCTGCCTGTGGAGGCACGGCACTGATGGGCAATCAGAGGAGGGGGGTGTGTCAAGCTGGAAAGGGAGCACTCCTAGAGGTGGCTGCAGCAGATGAAAGAAGGGAGAGAGTGCCCAGCTCTCCTAACATACCTGAAATTTAATTATAGAGAAAAAAAACTGACAGATGTTTTAACCATCCCCACCTCCACTCTACTAAATTAATTTCAATTAGTTGCTGTTTCTAGAGAGATCCATCGCCTCCTGTCTATGAGTAAAAATATCTTCAATAGGTATGCAGAAAAACAACTAATTTCCTATTTTTGGCTGACAACACATATTTTTATTGGACTGAATAGTGTCAGCCCTGATGACTATATGTCTCCTACTGTCTTCATCCAACAACATAGAGGCAGCCTAAGAGGAAGGCTATCTCCCATGCCATGCTATGTCTAAGCACTTTGAATTTCAACTAATGCCGCATACACACAATCAGGCTTTTGCCCGGTCAAATCACATCGAAATTCCATCAGAAAAAAAAAGAACATGTTCTATATCTAAACTCCGATGGGATTCATCAGAATTTCCGATGAAAAAACTCAGATGGGGCTACACACGATCGGAAAATCTGATGGGAAAAGTCCATCTGACTTTTTTCATCGGAAATTCCGATCATGTGTACGGGGCATTAGAGACAAGCCAGCAGCACAAGGGACACTGCACAGTAAATGTAAGTGCTGTCCCTTGCTAATTTAAAAATGTAACAAAACTTAGGCTTTAATAGTCTCCTGTACAAGTTAGAGATTTTTTTCAGTGATGCTAATGTATTATGATTTTTTAAACATGCTTAGGGTAAGTATTTCATCCTTTTACATATCTGATGTCAAATAAAACAAACTTTGAAGTAGTATTCTATGATGTCACATTGCCAAAGAAATGACAGTTTATTGTCCAGTTTCCTGCGTTATATCTGAGCACTAACCCTTGCTGCGAGTTGTACTTTTGCTTGTCTTGAAATAATCCTTGCTCTTGATCATCCAATGCTATTTTAACATGCTCCCCACTAATCAAAGTTGGTGGGATTTGTATTTTTAGAGGCATCTGTCTTCTCATGTTGCTCCTGTGGGAAATCTGTGCAGTTTTATCTTGTGGAGGAATGCATTGTTAAATCATGTATCCCACAGCTGTTCCCTTTAGAAACAACACAAGAAATTCTAAAATGTACCAAGCAAAACATGGATAGCAGACAATGTCTTGTCATGAGGAATACTTTCAAAATGCGATGGATTCCTTTAGGCGTCATGGGAGCATATAAAAGGCGTTCTCTCTGCTCAGTTCAGTGATAATTATTCAGCAGACCATATGCTGTAAAACATTATTATTAACTAGATCTTTAAGCCCATTATTAATGTACGATCTGCTAATATCTATTTTTTTTTAAATATCTAGTAATTTATCAGCAATATTAGAACTACATTTATGTCTTCTCTTACACTATCAATCGGAAATGACTGCAATGTATTCACTTTTGTTCTATAGCAAGGTGATTGATTTGAGCACTGTTAGGCCGCGTACACACCATTAAATAAATCCGATCAAATCGGTCTGACAGACCGTTTTGATTGGATTTGTCTGCTGGGATAGATTGGTTTGATCGTGTACACACGATCAAATCAAAATCCCCGCCGGCAGACAGCACGGTGACGTGGCGGTGACGTTGACACCGCCACGTCACCGTCACCAGGAAGTAAAACACTTCAGCGCATGCGTCAAATCCATTTGACGCATGTACGGACAGATATGTCTGCTGGTTAGTGTACTAACCAGCAGACATGTCGGACGGACGGGTTCCCAGTAGACAGATTTTAAAGCATGCTTTAAAATTTGTCTGCTGGAAAAACCCGTCTGTCCGCCCGTACACACGATCGAATTTGTCTGCTGAAACGGTCCGTCGGACCGTTTCCAGCAGATAAATTCGATCGTGTGTACGCGGCCTTACCGATATTTAGAAAGTGTAAGATATGACAATAACTAGTATTCACACATAAAAAGGTATGTCGTGTTGACTGCACATACTGTAAATGTCAACATACTGGGGAAACTAAGCACATACAATTTTGCTGTTACACCTACCCCCCTTCTTCAAACTACCAGAAAAGAGAATGATCCTTCTACTCTGAACCCCCCTACACCATAAAAAAAAGAAAAAAAAAAGATATATATATATATATATATATTTATATATATATACAGTATATATATATTAGTTACTGGGGTAGCCACGGCACTCAGGTGCCCAGGTGCTCTTCCTCCTCTGCAAGACCCGTGAGTGCCCCTAAACCAGTGTTTTGTTAATACCCGGCTGCTCAAAAATCTGGATACCCTGGCAAAAAAATATGAAATTTTGAAAATGAAAATATGACTGATCATGCTGAAAAACTGTCTTTTATTAAAGGATACTGATCATATGAAGACATTTATTATAACTTAGTTGTTTGGCTACTTTTTGTATCATAGTGATAACACAAATCGATAGCTCTGATGAAAAGTTTACATACCCTGGAATGTTTGGCCTTAGCACAGACACACAAAGTGGGAAAACACAGTTTAAAATTGCAATTAAAGGTTAATTTCCCACATCTGTGACTTTTTAAATTGCAATTAGTGTATGAATAGTCAATTAGTTTGTTAGCTCTCACATGGTTGCACTGAGCAGGCTAGATACAGAGCCATGAGAACTGTCAAAAGGTCTGTGTACAGTGCCTTGAACAAGTACGATCTGACATTTTCCACATTTTGTCATGTTACAACCAAAAAGTACATTTTCTGGGGGGGGGGGGGGGGATTTTATGTGATAGACCAACACAAAGTGTTAATGAGAAGGACTGGGACAGTAATAATAATGGGGGATTTTAACTACCCGGAAATCGACTGGCACTTCTGGGACAGTTAAAGGGCAAAAACATATAAACCTATTACAAGATAATTTTATGGTCTAGTTTATTGAGGCCGAAACTAGGAATGATGCTCTGTTGGATCTGGCAATCTCAAACCATGCAGAGCTTATTACCAATAATCATATAAAAGAACATTCTGGTAGCAGTGATCATAACATGATTTCATTTAATGTTAGCTGTAAGCAACAAACACATATGGGAAAGATAAAAACACTTAACTTTAAGAGAGCAAATTTTCCAATGAGGGTTGCTCTCCAAGACCTAGTCTGGGAGGGAATATTGGCATCAATGAACACAGAACAGAAATGGGACTTCTTCAAAAAGGCTGTATGCAATCTCACTGCAAAATATATTCCCATGGGCAACGCGTTTAAAAGGCTAAAAGTAAAATCTATGTGGCTCACAAGCCAAAAAAAAAATGGCTTTAAATAATAAGAAAAGATATAAAAAAAATATAAAAAAATATAAAAATGAAGGAACTCTATCATTGTTTAAACGTTACAAAGAATATAACAGAATATGTAAAAGGGAAATCAAGGGTGCAAAAATTCAAAACGAATGGCAGATTGCAAAAGATAGTAGAACAAACCCCAATTTTATTTTCAAATATATTAATAGTATAAAGGTCAGGTCTGAGCATGTAGGCCCTTTACAAAATAAACTAGAATATGCGTCTGGGGACAAGGAGAAGGCAAATGTATTAAATACTTTCTTCAGTGCTGTGTATGCAAAGGAGCATGAGGAAGCTCATGTCCATAATGGGGATGGTATTGACACAGCCCCCAAATGATCCACAATGGCTCAAAAGTGACAGAATAAAAGCTGGTAAAGCACCTGGACCACAGATCCTAAAAAAATTGAGCTCTGTCATTTTGACATTTTTAGGGACTCCATTAATGACTGGAATGGTACCACGGGATTGGCATAGGGCCAATGTGGTGTCCATATTTAAAAGTCTTTACCAAGTAACTATAGACCTGTTAATTTAACTTCTATAGTCAGGAGGATACTGGAGAGTTTAATGAAAGACCACATAGACCAGTTCTTGCTGTATTTTTTTTTTTTTAAGCAACAGACAGCATGGATTCATGAAAGACAGAAGTTGTCAAACAAACGTGATTTCTTTTTATGAGGAGGTAAGTAAAACCCTGGACAGAGGAGTGGCTGTGGACGTGGTATACTTGGATTTTGCAAAAGCGTTTGACACAGTTCCCCACACTTGACTAATGTGTAAGGTAAAGTCTACAGACTTTAAAGATCAATGTGTAAATTGATAGAAAACTGGCTAAAAAACCCAATTTACAGAGAGTAGTGGTTAATGATTCTTACTCTAAATGGTCTAAGGTTATCAGTGGTGTACACCAAGGTTCAGTTTTGGGACCTTTACCCTTTAATGTCTTTATTAATGATATAGGGTCTGGGATTAAAAGTAACATTTCAGTCTTTGCAGATGACACCAAGCTATGCAGTGGAATAACGTCCTTACAGGATGTCTCATATTTACAAGCTGACCTCAATGCAACTAAGTGGCAAATTAGGTTTAATGTTGATAAATGTAAAGTTATGCACTTGGGGGCTAAGAATATGCATGCATTATACATACTAGGGGGAATACAACTGGGGGAATTTGTAGTGGAAAAGGATCTGGGGGTTATGGTAGATCATTAGCTCAATAATAGTCCTTTCTTGTAATAAGAGAGGTAATAAGAGAGGTATGGACTCCAGAGAGCGAGATACAGACGGTCCCATACTTACAAACATCTGACTCACAAACGACTTAATGAATTCTAAACAAATTCTCTCCTGTAAGGCCCTGTACACACGATCAGTCCAAACTGATGAAAACGGACTGAAGTTCAGTTTCATAGGTCCAAACCAACCGTGTGTATGGCCCATCAGTCTTTTGTCCTTCAGTCCAAAGTTTTAAAACTTGCTTTAAAATCAGACTGATGGACGCCTGACCATCGGTCAAAACTGATGGTTAGTGCGCAAATGCATCGGTTCAAAACCCGCGCATGCTCAGAATCAAGTCGACGCATGCTTGGAAGCATTGAACTTTGTTTTTTTCAGCACGTCGTTGTGTTTTACGTCACCGCGTTCTGACAATAGTTTTTTGAACTGATGGTGTATACCCATACACACGGTCGGACTTTTGGCCAACCAACTTCAAAATCTGCAACTTTCAAATTTGTCCGACCGTGTGTATGTTCCATCGGACCAACTTTATCGGGTTTTATCGGACAAAAAGTTGGGTCTGCGAATGGACCAACTTTTTGTACAAAGTGCAAATACGCATGCTCAGAACGTTAAGAAAGAATGTTAAAATCAACCAACAATAGCAGAAGTTAACCAAAGGGTGGCGGTAAAGAGCAGAAAAGAGCAGAAAAACCACATGATGATGGGAAAGTTTTAGAAAGGTTTGCAGAAAAGTCTGACTGTGTGTATGCTATGGGTGTGACCGGACAAATCAATTAGGACACAAATCCAAGGGAAATTTTGTTGGATGTCCGACCGTGTGTACGAGCCTTTACAGAGGTGATAACCCTTCCCTATGCTATCCAAAAAGCTTAAAAATAGATTTTTTGGCTGAAGCTACACTTAAAAAATGTATCTGTTCGAACTTACAAACAGATTCAACTTAAGAACAAGCCTACAGTCACTATCTTGTTTGTAACCCAGGGACCGCCTGTATCATTATTCCCATGTTCAAATCATTAGTAAGACCTCATCTGGAATATGTAGTTCAATTTTGGGCACCAATTCTCAAAAAGGATATCGGAGAACTGCAGAAAGTGCAGAGATAGGGCAACCAAATTATTATTATATAGTGAACTTGGTGTTAAGTTATTCAATTTAAGGTCATCACACAGGATAAGGGGGCACTGTTTACGTCTAGAGGAAAAAAGATTTCATCTCCAAATATGGAAAGTTTTCTTCACAGCAAGAACTGTGAAAATGTGGAATAGACTCCCTTCAGAGGTGGTTCTGGCCAGCTCAGTAGATTGCTTTAAAAAAAAAAGCCTGGATTATTTCCTAAATGTACATAATATAACTGGGTACTGACATTTATAGGTAAAGTTGATCCAGGAAAAATCCGATTGCCTCTCGGGGGATCAGGAAGGAATTTTTTCCCTTGCTGTAGCAAATTCGAGCATGCCTTACTGGGGATTTTCGCCTTCCTCTGGATCAACTGTGGGTGAAGGATTGTGTATGTGGGACTGTATTTTTTTTCTTTTTTAACTACAGTAGATGGACCTGTTATTTTTCAACCTGACTAACTATGCAACTATGTAACTCTGTAAGTCAACCCTCTAGTGCAGTGGTCATCAACCCTGTCCTCAGGGCCCACTAACAGGCCAGGTTTTCATGATAACTGAAATACATGGCAGGTGATATTATTTGCTGCTCAGTGATTGCAGTATTTCAGTCTGCATCTTTCCAAGGCAATACATAAAACCTGGCCTGTTAGTGGGCCCTGAGAACAGGGTTGATGACCACTGCTCTAGTAGTTACAGCAGCAGAAAAAGTTGAAGGTTCTGAAGTGGACATCACAGCCTATTGCATTAGGGTGTGCACCCCAAAACTCAAGCACACATGCGTGTATGCGTATGTATCAGTGTTGCCAACCTACCAGATTGAAATTTACTGACACAACACCCAAAATTTACTGGCACAGCCAAGTTGTTACTGGCATTTCCAAAAGTTACAAAATTACAGTTTTAAGTTTGAGTATTTAGGCTACAAACAAATACCATAAGGAATTAGCAATATGATTTAAGGTAGATAATAAAGCAAATAACATATTTCCAATTTTATTTTCGATATAGTAAGTAGGTAGCTCAGGGACAGGCTTTAAGAGGGCAAGAAATTAGAATGGGTGGCACACACACAGCTAAACAGCACTGACAGTCCCAGCCTGCCTTGCTCCTATACCGTAGACCCGCACACGAGGCTCTGACTGCTCTGATTGGCTCCATTGCACCATTTTCCTTAGTTTATATCGATACATATTTTTGGTAATAAAAAAATCCCAAAAAGCGTACATTGATTAGTTTGCGCAAAAGCGTCTACAAAATGGGGGATAGACTTCTATATTTTAATATATATTTTTTTTACTAGTAATGATGACAATCTGCAATTTTTATCGGCACTGCGTCATTATGGCGGACATATCAGTCACTTTTGACACATTTTTGGGACCATTGCCATTTATACAGCGATTAGTGCTATAATAATGCACTGATTACTGAGTAAATGGCAGGGAAGGGGTTAATACTAGGGGGCGATCAAGGGGTTAACTTTGTTCCCTAATGTGTGTTCTAACTGTGGGGGAGGGACACACTATAGGAGATGATAGATCGTGGTTCCCAGCTTGTAGGAACTCACGATCTGCATCTGCTCTCCTCACAGAACAGGGTTGTGTGTGTTTACACACACGTGTCCCTGTTCTGCCTCTCGTGCCTGCGTACGCTCGTTGCAAGCGATCATCACAACTGCCAGTCATGAGCATCGGCACCTCTGCTGTGCAGTGGGCGTGCATATGCTATTCTGCTAAAAGGGACTGATGTACAGCTACGACAGGCCATAGGAACGAGCCGACATGCCACAGTAAAATGACGGCGGCTGTTCGGCAATCGGTTAAAGAGAATTTAATTACAACTTTTTTTCGAAATGTTAAAAACATGTTCATCAGAGGCAGAGCATTTGATATTGCCAAAATTGAGACAACTAATTTTGTCTGAAAGAGCTTAAAATTTCATCTAGACCTGCTGCTTGAATGCAATCCCAGACGTATTAAACAAGTTTCTTTTGTGCCTAGAGAATGTACATTACAATATGTATAATTTTTCCGGAATGAAAACCATATTCACAGTTAGAGTTTCTTTTGTTGAGAAATTAGTTCCATCGAGTGTCTGAATTTTCTCATCACAATGGTTAAAAAAAAATGTCTATTTAACCCCGTTACCCCAATAACTATTAGAAAATTTACCAAACATTCTGAAAAATTAGTTGTCCCCCTCCTCTCACTGTTTCAGTTCCATATCCTCACATGGTGCCCTTGTCCTATCAATTATTGTTTTTAAGTATCCTAAATATTTTACACATTACTATTTCATTAGAGAGAGCGGTATACATCCCCCTCGTCCGCCACAAGGGGTCTTCTAGTGAGCCCTTAAATTGTTAAGCAGACCTGTGTGATATTGACAATGACTTTATACAATTTGTGTATATATTTTGTATCTTTATGTATTTATTGCAATTTTTGTTCTGCTAGTTATTGTATTATCCACCACACAGATATTCCTCCTGAAAAAGCGGTTTTCCTGCGAAACCGGTAGATGTTCTTTGGTCACTCTCCACTACAACAGACACCTTATGGGGTAACCCATTAGTAACAACTGATGTATTTATTGTGGAGTTTGGCTCATGAGTAGGGGTGAGCTCCGCATTCGATACGAACATATGTTCGACTAGAACATTGCCTGATCGATCGTTCGACGAAATCCAAACAAAACGGGTCATTCGCGCCAAATTCGAGTGACGCGCAGCGGCCCATAATTCACTGCGGCATTGCGCGCTGATAATTGGCCAAACATGCACTATGACCCTGCATGCTTTGCCAATCACAGCGTGCAAAAAACGGAGAGCCATAATTGGCCAAAGCCAGGGTGTCTTTGGCCAATTATGGCTCAGGGCTTTAGCACACGCCCCACACTATATAAGGCCGACTGCTGGGCGGCTTCGTGTAGTGTTTTGCGGTTGTTAATGAGAGCAGTCAGAGAGACAGAGAGATAGTCTTTTTATATAGTTAGATAGAGCAGGCAGGCAGGCTAGTTAGTTTAGCTTAATTTACAGTGTGTAGAGAATATATATATATGCATCCCTAGGAGTTGTACATATATTTATACACTGTATAGCTTAGCTAGATCAGTTCTTCCTAATTTACTGGCAGCACTGATTGTGCTATTTAAAGACGTTATCACAGGTATAGACACCCAGCAGGTACAATATTTAAAGGAATTTTTATTTTATTTTTATTATTTAAGCATCATTAAAATCACTGCTCCTGGAGCAGTGATTTTAATGATGCTTAACTTAAAAAAATGAAAAATTCCTTTAAATATTGTACCAGTTGGGTGTCTATAGTTTGTCTATAGTTTGCCTGTGAAAACGTCCTTGAGAACCCGGGTCTTGCCCGAGGGAACATGTATCAATGAAAAAAAAAGTTTTAAAAACTGTAGTTTTTTCAGGAGTCCTGCTCCTAAAAAAACAACCGTTTTTTAAACTTTTTTCCATTGATACATGTTCCCTGGGGCAAGACCCGGGTTCTCAAAGACGTTTTCCAACAATAACTTGAATATTGGTCTTTAAAATGATCGTTTTTGAATTCGAACGTTCGAGTCCCATAGGATTCAATGGGGTTCTAAATGTTTGCGCGAACGGTCGGTCTGTTCGATGGTTCTGGTGCAAACCGAACGTGGGGGTGTTCGGCTCATCCCTACTCATGTGTTTTTACTTATTTTTGTATCATGTATATGTATAATAAATAATTTGTATTCAACTAATTGTTTGTCATCAGTACCAAGAAAGTCCATCAAAATACTCTCCTTTTTCTAGGTTGATTGTTATTGTTCTAGGCGGTACTAGCAGCCGCCACCATTTCATTATCTGGTCCAATCCTTCTATATGTTATTTGGATGATGGTACATTTTATTTTATTATTAACTAATCCTACTTGAGGCTAAACCTGTCATGAGATAAATAGGGATGCTGCCATCACTGGCCTTCTTCTAAAAATAATACCTGGTTGTCATGCTGATCCACTGTCTTCAGTAGTTTTAATCCACTGACCTGGAACACGTATGCAGATCAGAAGCTGTGCTTTACTGAAACTTTTCTTGCTGCATATTTTCTCCAGAAATGTTAAAGTGGAGGTTCACCCTCACTATCAACTTAACCTTATTCAGACCTGCTCCATATTTACTTCTACATTCCGCAATCCGCAATTTTTAAAATGAGTTCCATACCTTGTTACTGAACAGAATAGCAGCTATCCTGCTATCCCTCCCGTGGGAGTGGGCGTGTCTCCCTTTTCCTCAGCGGCCCAGTGTTTCATGGGACAGGATCGCAGTGTCTCCTGGGAGCAGGGTGTGACGCTTCCCAGGAGACGATGCCTAACACACAATGACGCGATATCGCAAGATTTTACTCGTCGCATTCACCGCATCCCGGAAGCGTTTGCTTGTGGGCTTCACGCTGCCCACGAGCAAAATGGAAACGGCCAGAAGAAATTTTTATAAAGAAACATTTCATGCCGAGGGAGAATGCGGGGCACTAGCTACATTAAACATGTGAGTACTATTTTATTAGCATTACAAGAGTTAAATAATTTCTTCATTATTTTCTTTTGTCATGTCTCTCCATGGAAATCCCCGGCGACACAGCAGTAATTGAAGTCTGTACTTTCTGCTTTAATTAAAAATAGAAAATATTGACACTTGTGGCTGTCTTCATTTGTAACTCACACCTACGTTCAATTGGGGCACAGTGCTGCACTTGTATCCTGTAGTTATACACCAAACAGCTGCAGCTGCTTAATAAACAGCGCTAATGTTCCCCCCATACAAATAGCAGTGGATGTTTCCAGTGCTGTACTAATAAGGTGTAATGTGTGCATCAATAACACATAACTGTAAGATTTGTCACACAATCTTCCAGTTGTCCTGGCAGCATTGCACTGCCATTCAGCACATTTATTTAGACAATAGTGGCATTTTGACTCTTACATTGCTGCAATAACTTGTGTCCCCCAATTAAAACAACACAGAAGGCCATATTAACAACTTGTCTTCTATTTCTCTTTCCACGTGTTCAGACAAGTTGGTGTCAGAGCTGGAAACATACAAATGACTTTTGCATTTAATAAACACTTCGTTTTTGAAAAATTTCATTTAAAATGATCGTGTGTGGGCTACACATCATTTTTCAGGTTCTGAAAAACGACAAAAAATTTTTTTATACATGCTGCATTTTTTAACGTCGTTTTAAACTATATTGTTTTTCGGGTTAAAAAAATTATCGTGTGTGGGCTAAAAGGACGTTTTAAACCTGTGCATGCTCAGAAGCAAGTTATGAGATGGGAGCGCTCATTCTGGTAAAACTACCGTTCATAATAAAGTAAGCACATTCATCACGCTGTAACAGACAGAAAAGCGCAAATCGTCTTTTACTAACAAGGAATCAGCTAAAGCAGCCCAAAGGCGAATATAACTTCCCCTTTAGGCCGCATACACACGATCAGTCCAAACTGATGAAAACAGACTGAAGTCCAGTTTCATTGGTCCAAACCGACCGTGTGTACGGCCCATCAGTCTGTTGTCCAAAGTTTTAAAACTTGCTTTAAAATCAGACTGATGGACGCCTGACCATCGGTCCAAACCGATCGTTAGTACGCAAAAGCATCGGTTCAAAATCCCGCACATGCTCAGAATCAAGTCGACACATGCTTGGAAGCATTGAACGTTTTTTTCAGCACGTCGTTGTGTTTTACGTCACCGCGTTCTGACACGATCGGTTTTTGAACTGATGGTGTGTACGCACATCAGACCATCAGTCTGTGAACCGATGAAAATGATCTTCAGTCCGTTTTCATCAGTTTGCACTGATCGTGTGTACAGGGCCTCAGAGTGCCGTTGTATTTGTTGTACGTCACCGTGCTTTGTTCATCATTTTTTTTAAACGATGGTGTGTGGGCAACGTCGTTTTTAACTACTTGCCGACCAGCCGCTGCAGTTCTACGGCGGCATGTCGGCTCCCCTGCGCAAGAGCCCGTAGCGATACGTCGGCTCTCACAGCAGCCACTAGACTCCCGGCTTCCGTGCGCATGCCCGGCGGGCGCGTTGGCCGCCTGTAACACGCAATTGCTAGTTACAGAGCGAGGACCGGGAGCTATGTGTGTAAACACAGCTCCCATTCCTGTCAGGGAGAGAAATGCTGATCTTCTGTTCATACAATATATGAATAGAAGATCAGTGATTTCCCTCAGTCAGTCCACCCCCCCCCATACAGTTAGAACACACCCAGGTTACACATTTAACCCCTTCCCAGCCCCCTAGTGTTAACCCCTTCACTGCCAGTGGCAGTTTTACAGTAATCAATGCATTTTTATAGCACTGATCGCTATAAAAATGCCAATGGTCCCAAAAATGTGTCAAAAGTGTCCGCCATAATGTAGCAGTACTGAAAAAAAAACGCTGATCTCCGCCATTACTAGTAAAAAAAAAATATTAATAAAAATGCCATAAAACTACCCCCTATTTTTTAAACGCTATAACTTTTGTGCAAACCAATCAATAAATGCTTATTGAGATTTGTTTTTACGAAAAATATGTAGAAGAATACGTATCGGCCTAAATTGAAGAAAAAAATGTTTTTTTTTATATATTTTTGGGGGATATTTATTATATCAAAAAGTAAAAAATATAATTTTTTTTCAAAATTGTCGCTCTATTTTTGTTTATAGCGCAAAAACTAAAAACCGCAGAGGTGATCAAATACCACCAAAAGAAATCTCTATTTGTGGGAGAAAAAGGACGCCAATTTTGTTTGGAAGCCACGTCGCACGACCGCGCAATTGTCAGTTAAATCAACGCAGTGCCGAATCGCAAAAAGTGCTCTGGTCTTTGACCAGCAATATGGCCTGGGGGTTAAGTGGTTAATGATGAAGTTGGAAAAACGTTTTTTGGACGTGCTGAAAAACTGCGGTTTTCTTTTCATGCTGAAAAATGATCGTGTATACGCGGCATAGGAGTTTGTCTTTTTCTGTATTGTATTGCTTAAAGGACCGGGGAGATTTACTCACAGCTGGGGACCATGAGATATTTAATAAATCAGATGCAGCAAGACTGGAACAGTCTATAGGTTCAAGGTTGGGGGCAATGAAGCAGCTTGTAGAACAGATAAGCTACACTGGAATAGTCTATAGGTTCATGGCTGGGGACCATGAAGCAGCTTGTAGAACAGATAGGAGGCTCTACTCACAAAACCGTGGAACAGAATCAGTCCATAGGTGCCTCCTCTTGTAAGTGGCCTAGCATCCTGACCCATGGGAGTCAGGGGCTGGCAGCCCCTCACTTCCTATAACTATTTAATATCTCGCTCAGCCACCATCCTCTGCACACCTCACCCAAGGATTGGCTGGGGTCTGCTGAATATTCAGACTAGTCATTTAAATTCTGTCTTCGCAAACTCCAGAAACTTCTTCCAGGTGAAGGGTGGAACAATCAAACTCCCAGCCAGTGCAGCCCTGAGCTGACCAGACCAGAATAAAAAAAAAATTCTCCTCTGACTACAGCAGGAGCCAAAAACTAAATACGCCTAGCAGTCTAACTAGGAGGGGGCTACACATCTTATTAAAATAATTAGGATTTTAATGTGTGGGGAATCTCACGCCAATGAGGGGGAGGGGTGATGAAAATAAGTAATAAAAGCTGCTCCCTAGATAATACAGAGTGCTGAATTATAACTATTGTATGCGTGGGAAAGAGGTGCTAGAGAAAAAATTAAATATTGTGTATATTATGTGAATAGGTGTAACCTATCCCAATATAGGCATCAATCCCATTGCAAACTAATTGGTACACCTATTATGAAATAAGTGATCAAATAAGTAAACAAATATATATGTGGATTATACATTGATTGACAATGTGCTGTGAACCATAAATTAAACAATGACACGCTGTAAAACATAAAAAGTGCTCCGTGCTCAAAATCTTCCAAGTGATAAGATCCACCTTCACCAATAAGGACACCTCAAGTGGGGATGGATGGCTCCTTACCAGATGATGTTGACCTATTAGTTAAAATAAGGTCAATAGAGCTTAGGTATAAGCTACTTCCCATGGAGATTCCAATACAAATGGCAGATGATTGCGGATATCATAAAGGAAAGAAAACAGCTCCCATAGTGTAAAACTATTTAATTGTAGTAATAGATAAAAAATCACAGTGCCAAGTGGCCTCTTACTTGAATAAGTGCCCGTATCCCGGCACTGAGGCTGTGAGCTTGAATAAATATGGAGAGAGGTAGAATGCCGGCGTGCGTTTCACTGCTGACAGCTAGGAAACCAGAGAACCGGATGTTGTTGGTCAATGCGTGCCTAGGTACCGCCTCGACGTACGTTTCGATATTGTCGTCATCAGGAAGCGTCCTGATGACGGTTTCCTAGCTGTCAGCAGTGAAACGCACGCCGGCATTCTACCGGTGTACCAATTAGTTTGCAATGGGATTGATGCCTATATTGGGATAGGTTACACCTATTCACATAATATACACAATATTAAATTTTTTCTCTAGCGCTCCTTTCCCACGCATACAATTAGGATTTTACACCATGAAATAAACTATACCTGTCATGAAAAAATGGACACTACCATTGATGGATTCTTCCTTAAAGTGCTAGTTACCTGACTGCATCTCTTTTCAGTATTTCTGAGACACACACCCAGAAAATATAGAACATGAGTGTTGGAAAACTGTCAGAATTTGATAACTCAAAGAAGATTTAATCCCTTATGCTGCGTACACACGATCGGTTCGATGGACCGTTTTCATCAGACGAACCGATCGTGTGTGGGCCCCATCGTTTTTTTTCCCATTGGTGAAAAAACTTAGAACCTGTTTTAAAATGATCTGATGGTTAAAAAACCGATAGAAAAAAACGATTGTCTGTGGGGAAATCCATTGGTTAAAAATCAATGCATGCTCAGAATCAAGTCGACGCATGCTCGGAAGCATTGAACATTATTTTTTCTCAGCACATCGGTGTGTTTTACGTCACTGTGTTCTGACACGATCGGTTTTTTAACTGATGGTGTGTAGGCAAGACTGATGAAAGTCAGCTTCATCGGATATCTGATGGAAAAATCCATCAGACCGTTTTCATCGGAATGAACCGATCGTGTGTACAGGGCATTAGGGAATCAAGTGCCCATTGGAATCCATCCTGCAGTTGCTAAGCAAATTGGCCAGACAGTTTCCCCCCCTGCTGTCCAACCAGGCTGCTTGTTGTGAGTGACAGAGCTGGTCTCTGGCAGCAGGGGCTGCTCTGGTGATCAGCACTTCCATTCAGCAGAATACACAATGGCACTGTGTATCCATCTGCGGCTGCTTGTAAATACACAGCTACTGTATGGTAGATGGATCATATGATGTCACAGCACATCAATCTTTTATAATGAATAGACAGTTAATGACCACTGCAGGGCTGTGTCATACACTGCATTGGTATGATCATGCAGCATTGCAGGGCTGTGTTATCTGTCAGGATGTATATGCTTACAAGCAGTCCTGGATAGCTCACACAGCCCAGCATCACTGGATGATCTTTTACTTTAATAAATGACAATCAGCACTGCCTGCTCATTCACAATATTAAAAGACCATTCTGTGCTATTTGCCTGTTTGATCTATCTGTAGCTTACTACTTGTAAACGTACACAGACCTGGCAGATAGGATACTAGATTATACCACTTCATAATGCTGAATTACTTCTTACTATTATAAACAAACATGCATCACTGTTCATTCATGAGAGTAAAAAAACAGTCAGCTTAGAGAGAGGGTGCTGGCTGCATTTTCCTGCACAGAAACGCACATAAAGTGGGTTTCAGAATGGGAGGCAACTACAGACAGCAAAATAAATGCTTTTAATTCACAACAGAGTAGCTAATCAAAATTAAATTAAGTGCTGTATGAACTTGTTCTACTGGGGGAATAAATGAAATACAAGTTCAAGTCTAATAATCTTTAGATTGGCTTCCATCAAGGAATGCGTTTACCATGCCTTTAACCTCCCTGGCGGTAATCCCGAGTCTGGCTCGGGGTGGAAATCCAGTACCATTAGCTCGGGATCACATTGCAGTATCCAGGCAGAGTTTACTTATCTTGTCCCCTGAATCCTGCAATGTCTCCCCGCTGTTTTAGGGGGGCTGTCACCTCACTCGATTCACACAGTCCCCCGAGTGCCGCCGAGCTCCGTTCCCTGCACTGAAAGTAATGACAGCGACAATTCTGCAACTAAGCAAATTTCAGTGTTTTTGATTACATTATTGAATAATTTTTTTATTATTATATTATTATTTGTTATAGTTATCTATAGGTATTTATTATATTATAATTTATGATTTTGTGTTTCAAACTTTATCATACCCGGGATGTCTACTAGACTCTGGTTTGGACAGATTTAAGTGAGTTATTTCTTAGAATTACAGGCCTACAATATAAAACGCCAAATTTCCATGCAAAACAATTGTACCCCTTTCAGCATCAAAAACCTGACATAATCATACCACCAGGGAGGTTAAAAGCTTGTTGAAATATAGAGAACAGGGTTTCTACTTCCCAACTGACCTCCACATCATGTTCCCAAGTTCAGGGCATATGAAGGTTTTTCTAGGTTCTCCACCAGTGCCGCATAGATAAATGATTTTCCTCCTCTCTGATCCATGGCTTCAGAACACCATCTTTTCATACATACTGTAGTAATTCTCGGTTCGTCGGGTTTTGAGTCCCAAATGGATTATAAGAAATGGGGAATTTGGTGTAGGCGAAACCTTTCAGAGGGGGGCATATCCAGCTTACTGACACAATTATTTAGCATCAGAGGTCCCATAGAGGACATGAAGTGGCCTATTCTGTATAAGCCCTTGTCCGTCCACCATTTATATGCCCTAATGTCCATACCAGGTGGAAACTGTGGGTTGTTAAACAGATGGGTTAACAGGCGGATACCCGATATCAAGTGGAGTAGATTTGTATAAAAACTCACATAAAGCCAATGAATGTGAAAGGGTAGGGGCCAGAATTGGGGGCCTCTGTTTGGGGGGAGCCCATATCAAAAAGTCAATCGTGTATAATGGAACCGTCTCTCTCTCCATGTCAACCCAATCTGGTTTATTGCCAGAAGCATAGACAGTAGAGAATTGTGCCAATTGAGCCACCTGGTAGTATCTCCAGAGGTTTGGTAACCCCATACCTCCACGTGTGCATCTTCTATATAGTACAGTTTCAAGGCATTGTTTCCCTAAATACATTTTGTAATCTGAGATTGAAGCTTCTCTAATTGATGCTTCTTTACCGGAATTGGAAGGGAGCGAAAAAGATACAAGATCCTGGGAAAGAGGGTCATTTTGATCGAGTACACCCTACCCAGGCATGACAGGTTACCCTGTCCCAAGCTGGACATGTCCGCACCCAATTTTTTAAATATAGGAGGGTAATTGCTATTATATAGTTGAAAAAGGGTTTAAGTAACAGCTTTGAAGCTTGACCTGGGCTCTTGGTCGATCATATAGAGTTCGTATAATTTGCACAAATCCCCATCTATTAAGGACCTTGAATAGGTATGATCAGTCAACAGTGTCAAAAGCTTTCTGTAGGTCTACTGATAGCTGGAACCCCTCCTGATGCGGACCCCCATCCCATTTTGACTGTAAAAGGGATACTATAACTACTGCTCTATGTATCTGATTTGGGCCTTGTCTCCCTGGGATGAATACCACCTGATCTTTGTAAACATAGCTTTCTATAAATTTAGATAATCTATTGACCTGTATCTTTGTCAGTATCTTTAGATCATTGTTAATTTGAGATATAGGCCTGTAATTGCTGACATCAGAGTGGTCCTTACCCTGTTTGGGGATAACTGAAACATAAGCAAGATTGGCCTCGTTGTCCAGGAGGGACACCTCATGAAGGGAGTTGAAAAGGGACTTCTTTTTTTATGCTTAACAGTTTTAGTGTTGGTAATTCAAAGTATTGTAGCCAAAGTCTCAGCATAACAGCTATGTAACAAGTGCTTTTAGAGAGACCAGCATCCTACATATTTCATTCATGATGGATATCCCCTAGCCTTTTTAACACAGACTTTAGCTAAGCCCCTTAACTATTGTGGGTACAGTCTCTGTATGTTCTCTTTAAATTTCCACTCATTTTAAATGTGTAGCTTGTGTTGTGTAGTTAACTACTTCAGATCCGCGATATAGCCGAAAAGACGGCTACAGCGTGGCCATAATTTGCCGGCAGGGCATCCCTGGACATTCTCCCGTGCTCGAGCAGCATGCTCTGTGATCAGCGAGTCTCTGAGACTCGGCTAATCACAGATCGGAATAAGGGGTCGATCTAGACCCCTTACCACGTGACCAGCTGTCAGCCAATGACAGCTGATCATGTGATGTAAACAGAGTCGGTAATCAGCAATTTTTTATCCTCGCGCTAATAGCGCAAGGAGAAAAAAAAGCCGATCACCGGCAGCTGTTAGAGGTACATCATTCCTGATCAAGGAGAGCCTTCTCATCTGTGCCACCGGTGCCACCTGCCAGTGCCATTTACATGTGCACAACAGTTCCGCCTACCAGTGTCCACCAGCGCCACCTACCAGTGCCCACAATGTCACCCATTAGTGCCCACAGTGCTTCCTATCAGTTTCCACAGTGACACCTGTCTGTGTCACCTACTAGTGCCGCCCATCAGTGTCAACTACCAGTGCCTCTCAATGTCACCTACCAGTGCCCATCAGTGTCACCTATCAGTGCCCATCAGTGCCTATCAGTGCCCATCAGTGCCACCTATCAGTGACACCTATCAGTAACACCTATCAGTGTCCATAAGTGGCACCCATCAGTGCCACCCATATTTGTGCCCATCAGTGCCGCCTTATTTGTGCCCATCAGTACCACCTTATCTGTGCCCATCAGTACTGCTTTATCTGTGCCTATCAGTGCCCACCAGTGCAGCCTCTTTAGCGCATATCAATGCGTTTGCAAAAAAAATATATGAAACTTGATTTTTTTTCTATCTTTTTTTGTTTGTTTAGCAAAACATAGAATCCCTTGGGGTGATTAAATACCACCAAAAGAAAGCTCTACTTGTGTGAAAAAAATGATAAAAACATTTTTTGGTTACAGCTCTGTATGACCACGCAATTGTCATTCAAAGTGCATCAGCGCTAAAAGCTGAAAGTTGGTCTGGGCAGGAGGGGGGTTTAAGTGCCCAGTAAGGAAGTCACTTGGACATTTTTGACATTTGTGTGTGGATCCAGAAAAAAAAATTCATGGGAAAGGTGTGCTGATGCTGAAGAAAATACAAGTGTTTATGCAACATGCAGTTATCTCCACCTCACATCATATATTCTGTATATCAGATCTAAGAGGTCTTATTCAACCGTTATCCAAGATAAATGAAGAATGACTGTAATTACTCTTTTTAAAGGCCAGCTGTTTGTTTGTAACATGTATTGGTTCTTCCTCCATCTGCTTACTGTTCAAGGGGCACACTATTGAATTTACCATATGAATATTTCATGTGTGACAATATGTCTGGGATGCAATATTGCTAATTTCTGCATATTTCATTATCTGAGAACTTGTATCTAAACATTTTCAGCATGTAGGCTTCTGTCCGTCCACTCATTAGAAAACTATTCATCAGATCCCTGAACAGTGCCACGCGACGAGTATGGAACATTTAGGGCTGGCCAGCTTCTGAAAAATAAATGCTTAGTCCCATGTCTGGAAGCATGGATGAATGACATAGAGCAGCCTTTAAACTGAAGCCAAGCCTAGCTTATCTATAAAGCTGCTGCTTGAGCAGAGGGGACAGCTGCAAGCTTCATGTGGGGACAGACACCATAAATGTGGTGTGTGAAAAAGAACACAGATTCATCATTTACTTTGATTAATGTGTCTCTTATTATGCCTAATATACTGTATATTTCCAACAAGCTGGCCGAATATACAGTATTTTTCGTTGCATGCATGGGGAAACACCTGTTCACACACTTTGACTTGGCTCATCATTTCTTCTGAGCTTGTTTCCTTATCCGCTCACTTAAAAGTCAGCTATTGTTATTAAAAATCAGCGCTGACAAGATCTATTTTTAACTGATGGTCTTTCAAGAAATATAATGTAACATTTTATAATAAACATGTGGTTTGTGAAAAATTAAACTAACAGCGCCTGCCTAAAAGCTGTCAGCCTGTGATTTGTACTGCCAGCTCTCTCCCCTTGGACCCACCTGGATCTACAATGAAGTTTCTCCACTTCTTGGCCCTCCAGTTTTTGCTATGCAATGGTTATGCATTGTCTTTCCAAAACTTGCTTTTTATGTTAAATCAGGCACTGGCATAGTCTGGGCATTTTGCTGACACTTAGAACTGAAGAAGTGGCTTAGACAAGCTGCAATACATCTTCAACATTACAGAAAAAGTCCAATTGACTAAGACTACTACTACTAGATATTGAGTAGATATGTGCATTCCCGTTCGTACGAATGTTATTTTCGTACGAAAATATTCATTTTCGTACCCGCAGGATAATGTGTACATACGAAAAAATTAAAGCACCAAAATACGAAAACTACGAGATTACGAATGAGCCGCATAACGAACAACCGCAAATACGAACGAATGATCCGACGAAAAAAAACGACAAAATGAAAACGGCAAAAGAACAAAAATGACATCTATAACAAAAGATTTACATTCTGTATTTTGTTTGAATCCTTTTTCTGTTTGTTGTCAGTCCTATGTTCATTGTTCATATGACATCTATAACAAAAGATTTGCATGCTGTATTTTGTTTCAATCCTTTTTCTGTTTGTTTTCAGTCCTATGTTCATTGTTCATATGACATCTATAACAAAAGATTTGCATTCTGTATTTTGTTTTAATCCTTTTTCTGTTTGTTTTCAGTCCTATGTTCATTGTTCATATGACATCTATAACAAAAGATTTGCATTTTGTATTTTGTTTCAATACTTTTCCTGTTTGTTTTCAGTCCTATGTTCATTGTTCATATGACATCTATAACAAAAGATTTGCATGCTGTATTTTGTTTCAATCCTTTTTCTGTTTGTTTTCAGTCCTATGTTCATTGTTCATATGACATCTATAACAAAAGATTTGCATTCTGTATTTTGAATCCAAAATACAAACAGAAAAAAGGAATTTAAAATACAGAATGCAAATCTTTTGTTATAGATGTCATATGAACATACGACTGAAAATAGCAAAAGAAAAGGGTTTCAAGATACTGCAAATCATTGACGAAAATTCACGAAAATTATTGTCTAACAAGTAACGAACATGAATTAAACAGAATAACGAACCATCCCGCATGTACGAAAATAAAACAGTAACGAAAATACGAAACGATCGGAATACGAAAAAATCACGTCATACGAAAAACGAACGGGAACAAACAGGAAAACGGGCGTCGAACGAAAAACGAACGAAAACGAAAAAACGGAACGATACGAAACAGAACAAAAAAAACGATTTTTTTTTCTGTGCACATGTCTAATATTAAGGTGAAATTTATAAAAGGTGTCATAAACACCTTTTCTATTGATAAGAATAGGCAGTGCATACCTTCCTCCCCATCCTGGGCACTCTTTGGAGCCTTTACCACGGCTGCAACTTTAAATATCAATACACTTTCAGATATGAGGAAGCATGTGCCATGTCAAGTAACTCCTCAGGATTCAGTTCTTGGGCAACTAATTAACAGGTCCAGCTGTGTGGCCACAGAGGTGCTGCAAAGACCCTGCCATAAGCTGGAGTGTCCATTGCTTATAGTTAATGTTGCAGCAAGGCTGTAGCCAGCCTCAACTCTAATTGTTTAAGTTATCTGGTTTTACTGGGTTTTCCATAAGCTCCAGAACATTCTGCTCTTCAATGGATAAAATGAAAAGATACAATATTGTAGGCTATGAAGGGTCCAGGCCCTTGGCCTTGAAAAGTTGATTAGCTTGAGGCATTCCTTCTGCCCAGAGTAACGGCCTGAATCAGTGTTTATTATTCTATGTAAATGGCAATTCATGTGCCTTTAATTGATTGGTCCCTGCGCTTGCATGTAGGGGGACCTGGTGCTGCGGTCCTCATCCTGTAACTGTGGTGGACCTGAGGATGGGCATGTCTTGCATACTTTACCTTCTACATTGATCTCCCGAGGAAGCAGTCACCATGAAATGCGTAAAGACAACATTTTTGGATTAAGCTACGTTCAATATGCTTATACTTATGTACTATATGGACTGTCATATGGCTTAAATATAGGGGTTGGAGTTACCATATATGATTATGTGGTCTTTATAATTATCTACACTTGCATACATTTAGAAACATGGGTTTGCTTTCTCCTAGCACCATTCTATGATTGTTTTCAATTAATTTGAACGGTTTTATTTGATTTGTATTAATAAACAGTGTAAGGGAAAGTAGCCCATTTTTATTAACACAACCTTTCATTGTCATGTATATTTCATGAGCACCTCTAAGGCCGCATACACACGATCAAATCTGTCTGCTGGAAACGGTCTGCCAGACCGTTTCAGCAGACAGATTCGATCGTGTGTACGGGCAAACAGACGGATTTGGCCACCCGACAGATTTCAAAGCATGCTTTGAAATCTGTCGGCTGGGAACCCGTCGGCCTGATATGTCTGCTGGTTAGTACGCTAACCAGCAGACATATCTGCTCGCACATGCGTCGAATGGATTCGACGCATGCGCAGAAGTGTTTTACTTCCTGGTGCGGTGACGTGGCGGCGTCAACGTCACCGCCACGTCACCGACACGTCAGCGCGCTGTCTGCTGGCGGGGATTTTGGTTTGATCGTGTGTACACGATCGAACCAATACATCCCAGCAGACAGATCTGTTCAAATCGGTCTGTCCGACCGATTTGAACAGATCTATTTGCTCGTGTGTCCGGGGCCTTAAGGTTCCATCCATCTGATGAGAACGGTCCGAAGGACCGTTTTCATCGGTTAACTGATGAAACTGACTGATGGACTAATGTGCCTACACACCATTGGTTAAAAAAATGATCTTGTTAGAACGCGGTGATGTAAAACACAAGACGTGCTGAAAAAAATTAAGTTCAATGCTTATAAGCATGTGTTGACTTGATTCTGAGCATGCGTGGATTTTTAACCGATGGTCGTGCCTACTAATGATCGGTTTTGACCTATCGTTAGGCGTCCATCGGTTAAATTTTAAAGCAAGTTCTATTTTTTTTGAACAAAGGATAACTGACCGATGGGGCCCACACACGATCGGTTTGGACCGATGAAACGGACCTTCAGTCAGTTTTCATCGGTTTTGACCGATCGTTTGTACGTTGCCTAAGTTTTTTTTTTTATTAAACTTAATTTTTCCTTATATGATCTTTTTGGGCATGGTGCTCCTAGTATTGCCCTTTAATAACCCCCTTCAGTTAACAAATATATTTAGGGGCCCCTAGATACTTAACTATCACTGTCTGTTTGGACTACCAATTCTGTATTAGCCCATAACAGAGGTTAAAGTTGCTACAAGATACTACAGGATGGAGGGACTTTTTGTTGCTGTTTTTGTGTATACTGTACACCCACACCTCTCTTCCCTAGAACGTTGAGCAAATGAAATTGCAAAAAGAAGACCAATAGTGTTAGGCCTCGTACACACGAGCAGACAGATTTGTTCAAATCTGTCTGTCCGACAGATTTGAACAAATCTGTCTGCTGGGATTTTGGTTTGCTCGCGTGTACACACGAGCAAACCAAAATCCCCGCCAGCAGACAGCGCGCTGACGTGTCGCACCAGGAAGTAAAACACTTCCGCGCATGCGTTGAAACCATTCGGCGCGTGTGCGAGAAGACATGTCTGCTGGTTAGCGTACTAACCAGCAGACATGTCGGGCGGACGGGTTCCCAGCCGACAGATTTCAAAGCATGCTTTGAAATCTGTCGGGTGGCCAAATCCGTCTGTTAGCCCGTACACACGATCGAATCTGTCTGCTGAAACGGTCTAGCAGACCGTTTCCAGCAGACAGATTTGATCGTGTGTACGAGGCCTTAAAGTCTGTCTGTCACTGTCAGTGGGTCAGTGAGTGTTTGGTGCAGCTACAGGACAATTGCCCAGTACAAAGGCTAAAGGGGCCCAAAAATTCCAGCAGCACCTTTGAGGTCAGTGCCACAGTGACTTTCAGTGTGACTGGGAATCAGAGCTCGGTGGGGAGGGGCACTATTTTAGAGACACATCAAAATTATTACTTGCAATATATCTATGATGCATACGAGAAGAAATCTATGGATAAAGTACAGATAATGGCTGTTACTTAAAGATGCCAGTTAACTTTGAGGCAAGAGGTACGGTATGTTACAACAAAGACTACTAAACGAGTTGGTTTTTGAAAAAATGCTTATATACATTTAGCTTTGAGATAATATTTGATATGATCCACAGTCTTAGTTCTTTTCTTTGTAAAATTAAGTTCGTACCTACTGCTCTGCCTTGCTTTGACCCACTTCGTGAATATATTTATAAAGTTGTTAGTTCTTTAAAAATGGTTGGTCAGGATGGTCATATTCAAGTAACTTCTTGGTCTCCGAAAAGTGGTTGAGGTCTATGTACTTGATTGTGTCTATGGACTTTTTTAGTGCCCTGAAATGACTCCAGTTGTAATATAGGTGTAATATTGGTGCTGTTCTGTCCACCATTCAGCTTCCTTCACCTGGGTGTAATTTGCATAATGAATGTCATTATCTATGAAAGGTGCACAGGGCAACCAAGGTGCAGAGAGGCTGACTTCTTTCAGAATGAACAAAACCTGAATGGTCTTAATGGACCTGGGTAAGCAAAATCTTTCAGATTCTCATCCCCAATACCACATAATAGTTGCACAGCTATCACATTATAATCTGGCCAGCTGTCAATAACCAAATAAACGACTAAAATATCAACACTGCTTTTCTACTACCTAGTCACCACAACTGTGTTATTCTTATGTGCTAGTAGTAAAGAATCTTCTTGCTTACTGACTGCACTTATCAACTTTAATCTTCACATTTCCAGGTTCCCAAGTATAGAAAAGTTGCAGAAAAATAGGAAATTGCAAGGGATCTTCACCTCTCAGAATTTTTATATTGCCAAGGAGCAGGGATGGACTGGCCATCGGGACTACCGGGAGATTCCCGGTGGGCCGATTGCTCAGTGGGCCAGTTTGAGTGACAGCCTGTCAAAGTAATGGCCATCGGGACTACCGGGAGATTCCCGGTGGGCCGATTGCTCAGTGGGCCAGTTTGAGTGACAGCCTGTCAAAGTAATGGCTGCGCGGCTTGCGCAGCCATTATTTTGAGCAGTGGCGGAATTACCAGGTTCGCAAGGCATCAGTCGCACTTGCACTTGTGAATGACACTGGTCATTCACGACGAGTCCCCGCCCGCAACCGCGGGAACACTGTAACTGCAGTCCTCGCCTGGAGCGCCCATCCTCTCCTCCCACACTCACAGGCACAGTCTGTGCCCGCTCCGTCCATCCTCGCCGTCCACTCCGCCCATCCTCTCCTCCTGCACTCACGGGCACATTCACCGATTCCCCCCCACACTAAGACCACTACTGCCACTAATACCCCCGCACACCACCACCACCACTACTGCCACTGATATCCCCCACACCACCACTACTGCCACTGATACCACCCACACCACCACTGATACCCCACAGCACCACCGCTACAGCTACTTTTACCCCCCCCACACCACCTCCACTACTGCCACTGATACCTCCCACACCACCACTACTGCCACTAATACCCCCCACACCACCACTACTGCCACTGATACCCCCACACCATAACCACCACTGATACCTCACACCACCACCACTACTGCCACTGATACCCCCCACACCACCATTACTACTGCCACTGATACCCCCCCACACCACCACCGACTCCCCCCTCCCCATATCACCACCACGACCTCTACTGATCCCATCCCGCAACCACAATTCTTGCCACTGATGCCATCCCTCCACCACTCATCCCATCCCACCCCCATCCACCACCCTTGCCACGGATCCCATCTTCCCACCACTGTTGTCACTCATTTCATCTAATGCCCTCCACCGCTGCCACTCATCCCATCCCACCCCCATCCACCACCCTTGCCACGGATCCCATCTTCCCACCACTGTTGTCACTCATTTCATCTAATGCCCTCCACCGCTGCCACTCATCCCATCCAATCCCCCTTCCACTACCACTTATCCCATCCCATCCCCCAACCACCACACTTTCCACTCATCCCATCCCCCCACCACCACCGCTGCCACTGATCCCATCCCCACCCAACTACCACGACTGCCACTGATCCCATCCCCAACCAACCACCACCACTGCCACTGATCACACACCCCACTGCTGCCACTGATCCCATCTCTCCCTCACTGCTGCCAAGGAGCCACTGAAAGGAGCAGAGCAGCGAGAGAACCCCCCGGATCAAGAGGGAGACTCAGCGCTGCCACTGCAGGACATCAGGTACCCAGCACCCACCAATACTCACTCCCTCTCTCACACTCACCCCCCTCTCTCTTTCTCTCTCTCTCTCTCTCTCTCTCTCTCAGCCTCTCATGATATATAATGTAGGGGTCCTTTGTTGGGCGTGATTTTTTTTTTGGGGGGGGGGGGGGGGTGGGCCTGTCTGGATGAAGTCCGGTGCCAATTTTTATTCCCAGTCCAGCCCTGCTAAGGAGGTAGATTTTTAAGTCTCCACTTTGCTGCTAATCAATGGCAAAAAAGATGTTTTCCTTGTTTATTTGTACTTAGCATAAAAATACACCTACTAATATCTGAAATATTTATTAAATTAGTCCAAGATTAAATATTGACATTAACAGTTATTACTATATCTCTACTCTCACAATCCTGACTAACGCCGTGGCCTGTGAGATACATGCCTGTGCTTGTATCCACAGTAAGCAAACAGTGGGATCTACATATTTTTGTTGTGATTATAAAGGATTACAGTAATTTCCCCTGTGATCTAGGGTTCATCAGAAGCTAATCCATGTACAGCCAAGTGGAACCAGTGCCAAGATAAATACAGAGACTACCATTGCTGACCTTTCTTTTTATAAAATGCTAGATGCCTGGCTTACATGTCCTAAATCACTGACCTGGAATAAGTTGGCAGATCAGGAGTTTTAATTTCAGTCTGATTTCACTTGCTTCATACTTTTCTGGGTTAGTGACTCAGAAATATTAAAAGAAGTAACAAAGTAATAAAAAATAACTAAAGACAATTGTTTTAGTTTTGGATAATGTGAAGATGGATTCGAACATCTGGCAAGTTTTTAAAAATGTTCTTTATGTGCTGCTAATAGGGAGATTTACACTGTCTGTCATGTTTACTGGTAAACATGAAAGTAAAAGAAAATCCCAAGTTTTTGTTTGTCCACAGAACAGGAATAGAGGGGAAATGTTCCAGTGGGGATACTAGTACTGGTGACCCTGGTGACAACAAGGGATTTCTTCTCACTTCCGGTTATGGCTATGAGAATGAATGGCTCTGCGGTTGCCGCTCTTGGTATGGAAAATTCACCCCGAGCCACACTCAGGAATACTGCTAGGAAGGTTAAGAACTGGGGTATGTAAACTTTTGATCGGGGTCATTTGGGTAGTTTCTGTTGTCATTATGATTTAAAATGAGTAAACACAGTTGATTGATAATAAATGGCTTCAGCCAAACACTATCCAGGAGTGAAAGAAAAGGTTATCATTCATATTCTCAGAATGGCCAAAAAAATCATAAATTCTACAAGGTATGTAAACTTATGAGCACAACTGTAGATAGACAGATAGATAGATAGATAGATAGATAGATAGATAGATAGATAGATAGATAGATAGATAGATAGATAGATAGATAGATAGATAGATAGATAGATAGATAGATGGATGAGAGATAGATAGATAGATAGATAGATAGATAGATAGATAGATAGATAGATAGATAGATAGATAGATAGATAGATAGATAGATAGATAGATAGATAGATAGATAGATGGATGAGTAGATAGATAGATGGATGAGTAGATAGATAGATGGATGAGTAGATAGATAGATAGATAGATAGATAGATAGATAGATAGATAGATAGATAGATAGATAGATAGATACAGAGATAGATACAGAGATAGATAGATGAGTAGATAGATAGATACAGAGATAGATAGATAGATAGATAGATAGATAGATAGATAGATAGATAGATAGATAGATAGATAGATAGATAGATAGATAGATAGATAGATAGATAGATAGATAGATAGATGAGTAGATAGATAGATGGATGAGTAGATAGATAGATAGATAGATAGATAGATAGATAGATAGATAGATAGATAGATAGATAGATAGATAGATAGATAGATAGATAGATAGATAGATTGTCTAAGCATAAATTACTGTAATTGAAAATAAATGTATTAATTTCGTAATCAATTTGGAACTATTTGAATGTTGCAGTTTAATACAGTGGTATCTTGGATTACGAGCATAATTCATTCCAGAAGAATGCTTATAATCCAATGCACTCGTAAATCAAAGCAAGTTTTCCCATAGGAATCAATGAAAACTCAAATAATTAGTTTCACAGTGACTGCCATTGTATGCACTACCGCATGTGGCCAGAGGTTGGGGGGGCCGGAGACATGCGGAAACACTTGGAGACCGCTCAAATGCACGTGAAGACAATTTAGAGAGGCTCGAAGACACTCAAGAATGGAGTGTTTCTGAGTGTTTCCAAGTGTCCACACACAGCATTGAGTGTCACCGGCGCCCCAGGACCTCTGGCCAAATGTGATACTGCACACCCCAGATGAGTCAGGATTTAAAAAAATAATAGCTCATATTGCGAAACGCACATTACTTACAATCCAGGGTATTATCGTATGTGTATTTTACCTGGAGTTAAATGTTTTAAATGTTGTGAAGAATAATTTTAATAGCATAAAATATACATATACAAAAGCACAGATCCATTGACAATGAAAACATATTAACCCCTTCCCACAAGCGTACTTATATGGGGCCTCACATGCAGCCTTAAATGGGTCTTAATCCTGTGTAGCCACATATACAGCTGTGCTCATAAGTTTTCAATCCCTGGCAGAATTTATGATTTCTTGGCCATTTTTAGAGAAAAAAACACAAAAACTTTTCTTTCACTTGTTGTTTGTGTTTGGCTGAAGCCATTTATTATCACTCAACTTTGTTTACTCTTTTTAAATCATAATGGCAACAGAAACTACCAATCATGTCTTGAGAAAAACAAGGTATGATTCTCCTGCATACACTAAGTAGTTGTGTACAATGTTACTAACAATTTAAAGTTACAAAGCTGTGTTCAAGAATTAAGATTTGTTTTACATTCACATTTTTTTAACCCCTGCCTATTTGGTTACAAGTTCTGCACATTTCGGATACTCATCAACCCAGCAGATCCAGTGTTGTCCAGCTGAGAACCTATTCTCTTCTGGCAGCACTCGGTCACCCCCATATTTTGGTGCGATGTCAAGAGCCTGCTGGTTATTCCAGGCTTGGCTGATGATGTGCATCTAGGCCCACCCTCCTTCTTTGCTGAATGGAAGGGTTTGTCTTCTGGGATATGTGACATGCATATCCCAAGAAGGAAAAGGTTCTCAACCTGGGGGTCAGGACCCCCTTGGGGGTCAAATGATGATTTGCCAGGGGTCACCGAATCCTGGGCTGTTCTTGAAGTCTGCACCGCTGATCAGATCTCCCACCAGCACTGCCACTGATCCCACCAGCACTGCCACTCATCCCAACTCCCCGCCAGCACTGCCATTCATCCCATTTTCCCCACTCCCCCACCAAGGAGTAAGGGAAGAAATAAAAATAGAGAATACATTAAAGGGAGAAAAAAAGAGGAGAAGGAACACAGAAAAGGGGAGAGAAAGAATAGGAGAAAAAACAAGAAAGACGGCTAGAGCGAGGGATGGGGAAAAAAAAAATTAGAATAGAGAGAGATAGAAGGAAAAGAAAGGAGAACAAAGAGAAAGAGCGGAACATCCTAAAATGTACCATAAGGGGTTTTAATATTGTACGCGTGGAAGGGACTCGGGGAGCGCTAAATGTCTGTGGGTTAGGGGAGCAAATTACTTGTCTTGCCTTGGGTGCTGACAACCCACGCTACGTAAATATTTTACTGTTAGGGGTCCCCACAACTTGGGAAATGTTATCAAGGGGTCACGGCACTAGAAAGGTTGGGAACCACTGGCCTAGGTGAATGATTTGCAAGGAGTCGTGTGTCCAGGTAAGTAGATAAAAAGTGATATTCGTGCAGAGGACTAGGGGAGAGGTAGTGAGGAGGAGGGATAATGTATTTGAGGAAGAAGATCTGACATAATTATTTTCTTGTTTCATGTCCCTTCACATCCAACATGAGCAATGAGCAAAATTATCCACATATTTCAACAATGTTGTTGTTTTAGGTTTAGAAGTGACAATTTTGCTTTGTGTAAGGTCAAGAAACTTGCAGAAGCCCAATATCCCAATATTGCAAATGATTGTGTGCAAGTTAATATTCATTGTTTCTAAATGTAATAAGGTAAACATACACTGAATACAAAGGTTCCTTAAGCTGGCCATACACTAAGAGAGATTGTTATACAGTATGAATAATGACAAAGGTGGCCTGTGTAAAAAGTATCAAGAGGAGTATTGAGTTTGAGTTGAACACCCCTCAAAAAAACGAAACTTGTAATTTCAGAGGTCACGTTATTTCAGAGAAAGTCAAGAAATCCTTATAAGAAGTTATTGATTTTGACACAATTTTACAGCAATTCTTGACTGACACATATTGTAGAATTCAAACTGTAGATCTGCTATTGCATTTGCTGTTGATGTAAGCCAGTGCTGCACTTTAGTTACCAATTTCCCTCGTGTACACATGACCGTTTTTAATAGTCTAGAAAAAACAAACCCGATTATTGTTAAGTCAGCCTAGCCTACACACGATCGTGAAAAAAAAATGCTCTAGCAAAGCGCGGTGACGTTCAACACGTATGACGGCACTATATAGGGGAAGTTCCGTTCGGATAGCGCCACCCTTGGGGCTGCTTTTAATGATTTTGTGTTAGTAAAACTTTGGTGAGAGATGATTCGCGCTTTTCAGTCTTCATGCTTTTCAGTCTGTTACAGCGTGACGAATGTGCTATCTCCATTACGAACGTTGGTTTTACCAGAACGAGCGCTCCCGTCTCATTAGTTGCTTCTGAGCATGCATGTTTTTTTTACGTCATTAAAGCCCACACACGACCATTTTTTACGACGTTAAAAATGCAAACGTTAAAAACAAACTGAAAATTTAGAGCATGTTCTAAATTTTTAATGCCCATTTTTTACGTCATGAAAAATGCTCTGGAGCCTACACACGGTCGTTTTCAATGACAAGTAATTTTTTACATCCCTAAAAACGGTCGTGTGTACGCAACATAAGAGTTGACCACCAGACTCTTACAGTAGTTAGAACAAAGCAAAGGCAACAGAACACTTACTATGTACACACTGACTGGTCTGCCCATTCCATGTGCCATCTTGCTGACATGTGCGTGAAGAGGAACCCTTTAACATGTATCCTTTGTTACAGATGATTTTAACTTGAGAGTTAACCAAGTAGCTTGTTCCCTCCTTCTTTCCATTCTTTGGGGGTTCTAACCAGCCGCATGACACCACTGAGAGAAAGCAAAGATTATATTCAGTTAATAATAACAAATTATATGCTGATGATGGGTATTATATGTGTCACTGCCCTCAACGTTAATCATTCATTTTATGAAAAAACTTATGAAGCTCTCTATATTAATATGTGGAATCAAGTCTCAGCATGGGAGGCTATTTGGAACATTCCCTACACTCAAACTTCCAATGAAAACTATTCACGAGTATCTAACATTGTTTTGCTGTTGTGAAAGAAATTGCTTATTGTCTATGTGTAATATTGTATGTTAAAACCATAGGGGGCTATACAAATACTTTAATTTCAATGAAATTCCAGTATGTTATAAGGGAGTATTGTGATTTATTGTATTATATTGAGAAGTACTGTATACTCTAGAATATGCTGATAAACACGTTTTCCAGACCCATTAAATCATTTTTATTGTCCTACCTGGTTGCAAAACCTGGACCAATTTTTGGTGATTGTCATGTGATAATTTTGTTGCATTTCCAATCCTAAGGGATCTTGTGGTAAGAGCATCAAATCTACAGAAATTATCATTTCCACACATTTTAATCACGTCTTTTGTAAATTGGTCATTAGGATCTTCTTGGATTGAAAATGTGGGTAAAAAATCAGGGTCATGTTTAACCTGATAGTTTTCTAATAGGAACTTTGAATCATAGGTGAAGAGGGAGCTGTCACTGGTCACTTGCCCTGAAAAAAAAGAGACAATATAAACAAATGAAAAATATTACCACTTTATTTTAACTTTTATGTTGTGCACCCAAGCCATCAATAATGCACAAAAAAAAAAAAAAAAAAACACAATAAACATAGTTCCTCTTTCAACACATGTGTGGTGTGACTAATCCATTTGTGTATTTAAATACTGATATACTGTATGGATTAATGCATGGGGGAAGGCCATGCTAACAAAGCCATTGACGATTTTTGTGCCTTATAGCTGAGAAGACAAAAAAATGACTGTAGTAAATTTAAAGACTAAGTTTAGTCAAAATAAAAAACAAACATTTGCATACAAGACATTAACCTCCTTAGCGGTATTCCCGAGTAATGCTCGGGGTGAACTTTTCATACCAAAAGCGATATGTCCGAGCCAGGATTGCATTGCAGGATACAGGGGGAAGTTACTTACCTTGTCCCTGGATCCTGCGATGTGTCCCCGCTGTGTGTGTGCGGGCTCCTCCACTGTGTCTCCTCGCTCGATTCACAGTGCCGAGCTCCGTTCCCTGCGACATTACAACGCACAGGGACGGAGTTCATCGGCAAATTCAAAAAGTGAAACACACAATACACATACAGTATACTGTAATCTTACAGATTACAGTACTGTATCAAATAATTACACACCCCCTTTGTCCCTAGTGGTCTGTCCAGTGTCCTGCATGCAATTTTATATAATAAAAACTGTTCTTTCTGCCTGGAAACTGGAGATTGTCCATAGCAAACAAAAAGTGTCCCTTTACATCAAAAGTGCTTTTAGAGCAGCTAGAACACAGTGATAATAAATTAGAATTACGTACGTTCGACGAATTTCGAACAAAAACGGGTCATTCGCGCCAAATTCGAGTGACGCTCAACGGCCCATAATTCACTGCAGCATTGCGCGCTGATGATTGGCCAAACATGCACTATGACCCTGCATGCTTGGCCAATCACAGCGTGCAAAAAAATGGAGAGCCATAATTGGCCAAAGCCAGGGTGGCTTTGGCCAATTATGGCTCAGGGCTTTAGCACACGCCCCATACTATATAAGGCAGCCTGCTGGGTGGCCATGTGTAGTGTGTTGCGGCTTGTTAATGGAAGCAGACAGAGAGATTGTCTTTTTATATAGCTAGATAGAGCAGGCAGGCATGCTAGTCAGTTTAGCTTAATTTACAGTGTGTAGAGGATATATATACATCCCTAGGAGTTGTACATATATTTATACACTGTATAGCTTAGCTAGATCAGTTCTTCCTAATTTACTGGCAGACAGGTAATTGTGCTATTTAAAGACGTTATCACAGGTATAGACACCCATCAGGTACAATATTTAAAGGATTTTTTTTTATTGTTTTATTTAAGCATTAATAAAATCACTGCTCCTGGAGCAGTGATTCTAATGATGCTTAACTTAATAAAAAAAAAGAAAAAATTCCTTGAAATATTGTACCTGCTGGGTTTCTATAGTTTGCCTATGAAAACGTCTTTGAGAACCCGGGTCTTGCCCGAGTGAACATGTATCAATGGAAAAAAAAGTTTTAACAACGGTCGTTTTTTCAGGGGTCCCGCTCCTGAAAAAAATACAGTTTTTTAAACTTTTTTCCATTGATACATGTTTCCTGGGGCAAGACCAGGGTTCTCAAAGACGTTTTCCAACAATAACTTGAACATTGGTCTTTAAAATGATCATTTTTGAATTCGAACGTTCGAGTCCCATAGACTTCAATGGGGTTCTAAAGGTTTGCGCGAACGGTCGGTCTGTTCGACGGTTCTGGTGCGAACCGACGCGGGGGTGTTCGGCTCATCCCTGCCCGAGATGTCTACTAGACTCTTGTTTGGACAGATTTAAGTGAGTTATTCCTAAGAATTTCAGGCCTAAAATATAAAACGCCAAATTTCCATGCAAAATAATTGTACTGCTTTCAGCACCTAAAACCAGAAGGAATCATACCGCCAGGGACGTTAATTAATTTTGATCTTATGTGTCCCGTTCTGCTGAATCCTGCTTTCCTAAGGATCTTCATCTTCCGATGTCCCCCTACCATCACAATCTTTTGGTGCGACAAGGGTTGATAGAACTAAGGGAGCTGTGACAGGCAGTCGTCAAGAGTGCCCGGCTATGCCCAGCCCAGCTCCTCCATTCACACACTGTACGACAACTTCCATGAATGAAACATGATCTATAAAAGGCAGACCTTTCAACCATCCATCTGTTCTCCATTCATAGATCAGGTTTTTATTCAAAGAAGCTGTAGTACGCTCTTGGGGGACCCTAGAAGAGGAATTTTGGGGCTGTAAATATGACATCACTTTAAGCAAAGTGCCTGCCTCCAGCTTGTTATTGAATAGCGACTGAGCAGTGGCAGCCCATCCCTTTTTTTTATTTCATTTATCTTTCTGTAAGTTTGTACTTAGTCAGTACATATACATTTAACATACTGGGCCAGATTCTCAGAGGCGTTACGACGGAGTATCTCAGATACCCCGTCGTATCGCCTTTTTTTTTGACTCGTATCTATGCGTGTGATGCTTATCATCACTTTTGCATAGATACGCTTCTACATCCGACAAGTGTAATACAATTACACTTTCGGATCGTAGGTGTAGTGACAACTCCGGCCACTAGGTGGCCTTTACGTTGTTTTTTCATTTGCATTTGCTTTTACGCCGCCCCGTTGTCGCGTACGTCGTTTACGAACTCGTAAGGTTACCCCAGCTTCTATGTGGAGTAACCTTACGAGGTCCTGTCAGATGCCGTCGTGTCCCGTCGGACGCCATGTTAAGTATGGCGTCGGGTCAGCGTCGGCTTTTTCCGTCGCTTACGTCGTTTTACTAACTCGTTCGCGAATAGGGACTTGCGTAAATGACGCTCACGTCGTTTTGACGTCGGTTTCAACGACGCTTTCCGACGTGAGCTGGAGCATGCGCACTGGGCTTTTTCCCTGGCCGGCGCATGCGCAGTTCGTTCGACGCGGGGGCGCGCTTAATTTAAATACAAGCCGCCCCATTTGAATTGCGCGGGTTTACGCTGCGCGATTTACGCGACGCAGGCGAAACCTACGGAGCAAGTGCTTAGAGAATAAAGCACTTGCTCCAGTACGCAGCGGCGGCGTAGTGTAACTGGCTTACGCTACGCCGCCGAAAATATTTGAGAATCTGGCCCACTGTATTTATCGGCGTATAACATGCACAGGAGTATAACACGCACCCTGACTTTAAGAGGGAAGTTTCAGGAAAAAAATGTTCCACAGCCCCCTGCGTATAACACGCAGGCACAGTTTACTCTCTATTTTCTGTGTAAAAAAGTGAGTGTTATACGCCAATAAATACATTAATTGATTGGCTGTTAGTGCTTCACGTACCTCTCTTAGTTTAATGGCCCGTACACACGATCCGAATAGATCGTACAACTTTTTTCACTTAATAGTCGCAAGTAGAAACTGAATAGGTTATTAACGTCCCGAAAATTCTCGTCCGACAGAAAAAAAAATTGAAAGTGATGTCATGTGTTGTAATGTATTTGTATTGTATTTTCAAACGACAACTATACTGACTAAACGAAAATCGAACGATCTTGCATCGTACGAGGAAAATTTTAGTGCTTGTCCGATCGATTAATATCGGATGAACTGTCATGATCGGCTCTCGAAAGTAGTGTACACATGAACCGAAAATTGTACGATTCTTCTTCGGACGATCGTTTTCGTTGGATATTTGATTACTGTGTACGGGCCATTAATGCTGCTATAGAGGGGATTACAAGAGGCTGATTAAGCCAAATACAGGTGCTTAAAATAAGTTTCTTTGGTTACAAGGAATACATAACTGCATAAACTGCATTTTGTATAATATGTGCCTGCATTGCTTCTTTAACTGCATATATGTTAAGTAATAAGCAAGTGTAATTCAAAGAGTTGTAGTATATACTTGCTTTCATTTTCCGTCTTTCTCTGACAACTAGAACCATCTTTATTCAGGTTTTTGTCCGGTGTCACTTTTTACTGCTCAGGCCTCGTTTACACGACCGTTTTCCTCGACAGAATCCAGCAAGAAACTTGCTGGCAGAGATTGTTTTGCAGAGGAAAACGGTCGTGTGTATGTTTTTCATCGAGAAAACTGACGTGGAACTTGACAAGAAAAAAAAAGAACAAGTTCTCTTTTTCCTCGTCGGGAGTCTCAATTTCCTCCTCGTGTTACTCATCGGGTTGGTTTTCCAACAGGAAACACGTTGGTGTGTATGCTTAGAAACCCGAGCATGTTCAGAATAAAGTATGAGACGTAAGCGCACCTTCGGTAAAAGTAGCGTTGTAATGGAGATAGCACATTTGTCACGCTGTAACAGACTGAAAAGTGCAAATGTCTCTGACCAAACTTTTACCTAACACGCAGTAACATGAGATTAGCAAAAGCAGCCCCAAGGGTTGTGCCAGTGGAACCGAACTTTCCCTGCCGTTGTATGTATTGTACGTCACCGCGTTTGAGAACAAGGAGATTTGGTCTTGACTGTGTGTACACAAAGAAAGCTTGTCAAGTTTCTCGACAAGCCTAACAAGGAACTCGTCGAGGAAAACAATGTGTCTTTTACGACGAGTTTCTCTGTCACATGTCTACGAGGCCTTAGACTAAGATGCCGGCCCAATTATAACTCAGTCAATGTAAATTCCTACATGTGTAAGCAGCTCTTATATTGGTGGCTTGCCTCTCTCATTCTGTGACCATAAATTTACAATATACACTCTGTATTAATATGCACTGCACAGCCAATGTCACTGTTCTAGGAAGACTGGGGAAAGAATGCCTTCTGCCTGCAGCAGACTGATAACATTGTTTTGTTATGGATAAAGCACATTCACTTAACCAGAGCTCAAATACTGCTTTGTATAATTGATTTATGTTTGCAGACTTCTAATGTTACTGGTGGGCCCACTTTGAAAAAAAAAAAAACAAAAAAAAAAAAACATAAGGCTATAAAAAAAAAAAAAAACTTTCAATGCCCTGCACAAAACACATTGGTGTGAACAATACCTATTGAAAAACAATGTATTTTCTCCAGCCCTTTCGAACATGATGAAAATTGCTTATATCACACATAGCTAAAGTTACTTCTAGTGTGACCATTACTTACAGTTGGCGCCAAGCTGGAAAAACTCCTCAGGGCTGGCATTAGTTGACAAACTAGTTCCATTTCTGAATGTAAAATCATCTGTAGCATCATTGTTCATATTTCCCATAAGTCCTTGTGTTTTATTCATAAATTCATGAGGTAGAAGAGCATTAATGCTTATGAACCCTCCTTCTCCTCTTACTTCCACTCCAGCTCCAGAGGAGAACATTGCTGTTATACTTTGATTAGAGCCAGCAAATAAAAATACCCCTTTGGGAAATAGATATACATATTATTATTTTTTCTTTTCTCGTCAATGGCTGTTGCTGTTTTAAAGAGTTACAATAATACATTTAAAGGCACTTGGGCTGGCTTAGTAAAGGCAAATAGATTATTAATTTAGTAAATGGTGTTGAATTCTGAAAGTAAATTATGCCCAGAGCTTAATGAATGAGGTTAAGTTCAGGTGACTTCCATTATCTAATCATGTGTAAGCAAACATGAAGTTTTTTTGTTTATTTCCCTTGCTTCTGATTTGGTATTCTTTGTAAAGTAAGGATTCCCCTCCTCCTTCACTAAGCTCTGGGGAAAATGCAGAGTGCAACTGCCCTTGCAAAGTGAACGGCGTATTTGCCTTTAGTAAATCAACCCCACTGAGTTAAAGTATATTTCCAGTACACTTCTGAAATACATACACATTTATCTATGTTTTTTTCTCTTTAAAAATGCAACAAATACATAAAAATGCTTATTAACAGGAAAAAATTGCGCTAATCATACAGGGATTATCGAGTAGCAAGGAAGGCAAATCAATAATAAATACACAGGAAGGCAGCAGCTCTTATGCAAACGCACTGGAGAAATATATAAAAAAGGGGGAGGTTAGAGCTGCGCCATAACATCCAGACACGGTGTAAACCAATAGTCCACAATTAGAATAAAATGCTCTTCAGCAGAGATAATGGTGATAAACCAGAGTCTATAACACTTTAAACTTGAGAATATGTCTACTCGGAACGGGATATAACAGTCACCAGCGTGATGCACACCACACTTCACTCTTTGGTGAGAGCCCACCACCAATGATGTCAAGCAGCTTACCAGATGGACTATAGTGATAGCAGTCGGCTATAGCCCAGCCGCGGCCTTTGGGGAGAGATCTCCCTTCCTAGATGGAAACCTGAAGCTATGACTCCAGCACACCATTTTGTCCTTTTTTTTTTTTTTTTTTTTAATGGAACCTCCGCTTTAAAGACAAGAAAGGCGCTTCCAAGTGTAGCAATATGATTACATTTAATGAAAGTACAACATTTAGCAACTCTAATTTTTTTTTTGGTCAAATAGTTTTTATTGAGAGAGAAAATTTTGCAAACAGGGTACAATACAAAAACGAGATTAAGGAGACCAAGTGGGTCAACTGTACAGCAGTTATCCACATGGGAACCATAACTACAAAGGTACAAACACAGCTCAAGACAGTAGAATTAAATCCCTGCAGGGAGCCATAAATGAGATACAAACTGGTCAACTTAAAAAACGGGGAGAAAGGAGGGAGGGGATGGGGAAGGAGAAGAGAAGGGAAGGAGAAGAGAAGGGAAGGGAGGGGGGGGGAAGGTCTGTCTGTCGTTTAATCAGTAATCATACTAAAAATAACATACGGCAGATAATACAAACATACATACAAAAGGCATGCCTAAGGTACGTTCTGGAAGTGCTGAGTCCATACCTGCCAAATAGCGTCAAACCTCTGCCTGTTACCCCTCCTATTTGCTATTAAGGACTCGTATACATAGTGCGATCGCGTGATCTCCAAAGCATCTGACGCATTGGGGGCTCTATCTGCTTTCCAATGCCTCGCAATGAGGGTCCTAGCCGCTAGCAGAATATGTGTGACCACTACTCTGAGGTCAGGTGGAAACTTCTCAATGCCTACATGGAGTACTGCCAAGGCAGGGGTCGGGCGAGTCAGAAATCCAGTAATCCTGGAGATGTAGGAAAATATGGAGTTCCAGAAGCTTGTCAAGTGTTTACATGACCAAAACATATGTAACAAGTTACCCGATTCTCCACAGTTCCTCCAGCATAGCGGGGATCCAAGATGTACAAACTTAGAGAGTCTATAGGGAGTCATATACCACCTAAGGGCAATTTTTTGGGCTAGTTCCCAGTGGTTAACACAACTAGACGCTTGTATATCGATCGGAACGCTTGTTGCCATCGTTCCTCCGATATAGTTTCTCCCAAGTCCTCCTCCCACTTTTTAAAAGGTTGAGATTTTATGAAATGCATCTTGTGTTGGAAAAAATTGTAGAAAAATGAGATGCCTTTGGATGGGGCTGGGTAGGAAGTGTAGAAATTCCAAACCTCTTTGTGGAAGCGTATGTGGTGGGAGGGCAGAGATCCGAGAAAGTGAGCAACTCTGAGGTATGTATAATAATCCGTGGTGGGTAGGGCAAATTTACTTTGGGGTGAGGCGAACGGGAGGAGGGTATCCTTGTGATATAGATCATCAACAGTCAGAATCCCCTTGTCCCGCCAGCCAGACATTGAGAGGTTCGGGATAGCCAGGGTGAGAATCTCTACAGGGGCGGGAATCATTATATACCCAGAGGGAAGGGGGGGGGGTGCATCACGCAGCTCCCTCCAAGCCTCAAGGGAGGCCTGAAGTGTGAGCGGCAAGGTGCGTATGGGAAGCGGTTTCCAGGCGTCTAGCAAAAGAAGGAGCCTAAGGTTGTTGGTCGGGCAGAGGGATGCTTCAATGTCAGCCCAGATAGAGTCTGAGTCTGTGCCTGTCGATGTAGTCAGCCAAGTTCTCAATTGCGTCAGAACAGACGCACAAAAATAATCTCGGACATCTACCAGTCCCATTCCTCCCGCCGTTCTGTGTCTGACTAGCAAAGCTCTTGCACATCGTGGCCTTTTTGCTTTCCATATAAATTTGGAGAGTATCATACTAAGTGCTCTGAGGTGTGTTTTGGGTATGTGAATTGGAAGCGTTCTAAAAATATAAAGCATCTGAGGTAGAATCATCATTTTGAACGTGGCCAGACGTCCAGTCCATGACAACTCTGTGTTAGAGAGTCTTTTAGTATCGGTGGTCAGTTTGTTGATGAGTGGCAAGTAATTGGCGTCCGCAAGCTTGCTCGCATCCGACAAAACCTTGATTCCTAAATAGGTAATGGAGGACTTGCTCCAGGTGTAGGGGAAAGCTTTCTGGAGATGGGCCTTCATAGGTAGTGGAATGCCCAGGTCAAGAATAATTGACTTTGAGAAGTTCACCTTATAGTAGGATATGTTGCTGAATGCTGTTAGGGTATCGTGAGCATGTGTAAGGGATAGTGTTGCTCACGAATATTCGTATTGCGAATATTCGGCTCGAATATGGCATATTCGAGTATTCGCGATATATTCCGAATTTCGCGGTGAATATTCGCTATTTCGAATATTCGTATTTTTTCAATTTTTTTTTTAGAACAGATCACATCCTAGAGATCCCCATCGACGTCTAAAAGCATTGCTGGTATGATTAGAGACCTTGGGCCGAGTAGCTGCAGCGATCAATTTATATTGCCGATAAATCGCAATGCGATTATTCGGCAATAGCGATATCGCGCGATTATTTTCGAGAAATTCGCAATATTGTTTTTAGCTAAAATAACACATATATTCGATTTCAGAGTGTTACTGTCGAAATTCCGCAATAAATTTCTCATTCGCATTTTTGCGAAATTACGATAAAATATCAAGAATATTCTGAGCCAATCAGAATGCTCCATTCCGCATTTCTCGAATATTCGCAATTATTTTGTATTGTAATATATCAAGAATATTCTGAGCCAATCAGAGTGCTCCTTCCGTATTTGCCGAATATTCGCAATTATTTTGTATTGTAATATATCACAAATATTCTGAGCCAATCAGAGTGCTCCTTCCGCATTTGCCGAATATTCGCAATTATTTTGTATTGTAATATATCACAAATATTCTGAGCCAATCAGAGTGCTCCATTCCGCATTTCTCGAATATTCGCAATTATTTTTTATTGTAATATATCACGAATATTCTGAGCCAATCAGAGTGCTCCATTCCGCATTTCTCGAATATTCGCAATTATTTTGTATTGTAATATATCACGAATATTCTGAGCCAATCAGAGTGCTCCATTCCGCATTTCTCGAATATTCGCAATTATTTTGTATTATAAAATATCACGAATATTCTGAGCCAATCAGAGTGCTCCATTCCGCATTTCTCGAAATTTCGCATTCGCATTCGCAATTCGCATTCGCATTCGCAATAGCGAAAATTCGCAATCATTTCATTTCCAAAAAATATCACGAATATTCGTATTTAGCGAATATATCTCGAATATTCGACTATATATTCGAGATATATCGCGAAATCGAATATGGCATATTCTGCTCAACACTAGTAAGGGAGACCGAGGGGGAAGAGAGAAATATTATAATGTCGTCTGCAAATAAGTTAATAGTATGAGACCTGCCCTGAATAGGGAAGCCTGCGATGTGCGGATGGGATCTAATCCTCTCCGCTAGGGGTTCTATCAGGAGGTTAAAAATTGAAGGGGACAGAGGGCATCCCTGCCTTGTGCCATTAGAGATAGAAAAAGCGTTCGACAACAGATTAGATGTATATACCTGGGCACAGGGGGAGGAATACAAAGCCAGTATGGCCGATAGGATGGGCCCCACAAAGCCAAATGTATGTAAAGTGTGTCTCATGTATCCCCAGTGTATTCTGTCGAACGCCTTCTCCGCGTCCAAGGACAATAGCAGAGAGGGCGTCCGACAGGATTTAGCCCACTGCACAACCCCAAGCACCCGCCTGGTGGCGTCCGACGCCTGCCTCCCCGGGGTGAAACCAGACTGGTCAGAGCTGATAAGAGTCGGGAGAACAGGCAGAAGTCTGTGAGCTAGAATTTTTGCATATAACTTAACGTCAGTGTTGAGCAATGATATTGGTCTGAAGTTAGCTGGAGTAGAGGGGTCCTTCCCCGGCTTGGGGATCGTGACCACATATGCCTTAAGCATTTCAGAGGGGAACGAGGTGGAGGACACAGCATTGGCAAAAACGGCCTGCAGGGTGGGCGTTAGGTTGTCGTGAAGAGCCTTATAATAATCATTTGGCAAACCGTCAGGTCCCGGGGACTTGCCCAGTGGGAGAGTTTTGATAAATCTCCTAATCTCAGACTCCTCAATAGGTGCATTTAAAGACTGGAGTTGGTCCCCCGAAAGGGAGTGGAGATCGATTTTGGCAAAAAAGGCCTGAATGTCGGCCTCTGAGGGCTGGGGGGTGTTGGGATCAGTGTTAAGGTTATACAAAGAGGAGTAATACTCCGCGAAAGAGTTCGCTATTTCATTTGGGTTAATGATTTTAGAATTATTAGACGGGTGAAGCAGGAAGGGGATTTTAGATTTGACCCTTGCCGCTTTAAGCCTCTGGGCCAGGAATTTACCCGCTCGGTTGCCCGAGGAATAGAGGGACAATTTCAGGTTCTGGAGATGTTTGTCATAACGGTCCAGAAGCAGGAGTCTGAGATCAGACCGATATTGAGAACGTTTTTGCGCTAGTTGGGCGGTGGCTCTGAGTTTGTTTTGAGTTTCTAAAATTTTAATGTTTTTAAGGAGGTTGTCTACTTTTTGTGTCCTCTGCCTTTTCTCCCTCGCACAGATCTGTAAAATAACACCCCTAACAAAAGCCTTATGGGCACACCACAGCATTGCAGGATCTGAGACCGAGCCTGTATTCTCGGCAAAGAAATTAGACAGACTTTCAGCTAGCAAAGCCACATGGGAAGGCGACTGAAACACTCGGGAATTAGCCCGCCACACATACGCAGGACTAGGGGTGTGCCCCTCCACCACCGTTATCGAGACAGGGGCGTGATCAGACCACGAAATGTCGTGGATGGTGGAGGAGGACACCGCCTGCAGGAGCATTTTATCAACCAAAATGAGATCGATCCTTGAGTAGGAATTGTGTCTAGCAGAATGGAAAGTATAATCACGCTCATTTGCATGCTGACACCTCCACACATCAAAAATGTCCTCAGCATGTATTAAGCTTTGGATTTGAGGCGGCGGGCGCCTCACCCCAGAAGAGGAGTCCAAAGAGTGATCCACTGTCAGATTACGATCTCCACAGATTATCAAAGATCCACGCCTAAGGGTAGCTACCTTACGATACAGTCTTTTCAAGAAACAAAATTGGTGGGAGTTTGGAGCGTACAGGTTGACAATTGTAAAGGGTTTGTTGTTAAGTTCACCGAGCAAGATAAGATAGCATCCTTCGGGGTCAGCATGGGACTCTATTAACTTGAAGGCAACAGTGTCTCTAATTGCGATTAGGACCCCTTTTTGCTTAGTGGAAGCTGATGCTGAGAAGATATGTGGGAAGTTCCTGTGTTGAAAACGAGGCGGCTCCAGAGCCAGAAAGTGCATCTCCTGAATGCAAAGAACATCGGTCTGGAGCTTGAGTGCCTCTCTCCAGACCGAGGCCCGTTTGGCCGGGTGGTTGAGACCATTTACATTGAAAGATACTACTTTAAGCGCCATAGGCATATTGTGGGTGCAGATGATAACAGTACCTTGTTCTCAAAGATGTAAAAACTTCCAGGCTTGCGGCTTCGAAAGCAGGCAGGGAGGCTCCGACCAATCCATTCCAGAGCTGTGCAGGGAGGACGACACCATCGCAGAGCAGACCGATCCAGGGGGAAGGAGGGGAGGTAGGGAACAAAAACAAAAACAGGGAAAAAGAAAAGAAAAATAGATAATGCAATAAAAAATAAGACTTGTCCAATCAAGAACCAGAGGGCAGAATCTTTACCCATAACTGAAGTAGACACAAAAAAAAACTTGGGTACAAGTATACCAGGCCATGGCGGGAACCTTGAGGGGTGCATTGCGCTTTAAAGAGGCAGTCTAAGAATTGCGTTTTTTACCACTTTTTTTCTTTGTCACCTTTTGCCATTCAAATTGAGCTCTGAGCTTCTCAGGAGGCGAGGGTCCAGCCTGTGTCTGGTCTGGGAGAATATCCATAGCTCTAAGCAGTGCAAGACCTTCTTCTATATCCGTCACTACCGAGTTTTTCCCATCATGCGTGACCGTGAGTTTAACCGGGAAACCCCAGCGGTATGGGATATTGTGGTTCCGCAAAGCTTTGGTCACTGGGATCAGAGATTTACGCTTTTGCATCGTGAATTGGGACAAATCCGCAAAGAGTTGGATGCGTTCAAATTGCTCTGGGATTTGTTGCATTTTACGGAATGTCATCATGAGCTGGTCTTTAACATGATAAAAATGCACACGCATCAGGACATCTCGGGGTATGTTGTCGGGCAGGTGGGCCGGCTTAGGGAGCCTATGTATGCGGTCTATTTGCAATTCTGACTCTGGAACAGATGGGAGGATTTTCTAAATTAAGTCCAGGGCATATTGGTGCAGTTGTGCTGGGAGCACCGTTTCAGGGACCCCCCTAATTTTTACATTATTCCTCCTTGACCTGTCTTCGAGGTCAGCCACCTTTGCCCTAAGCCAGGCCAGTTCCTCTGAGTGTTCGGAGTGAGCATCAATGAGGGTATTATGAGAGCTGGCAAACTCCCCCATTTTCTCCTCAACATGTGTGACCCGCTCCCCCATCTCTCCTATTTCAGCTTTAAAGTTGCGCATACAATGCATCATGTCAGCGTGCATGGAACTGCGCAGGGAGACCAACATGTCCTTCAGAGTGGAGTCCGAGACTGCCTTACCTGATGTGGGGAATGCAGTGAACGGATCCACCAGCTCCCTCGTGTCTTCCATGGACTCCTGCCCAGCGCTCCCTTTCCTGGCGCCTTTCTCCAAGCGTGGTCTGGACTTCGCCGGGCTTTTGGAGAGAGGGGTGGATGCCGCTGGAGAGTGCCGTGGCTGGTCTGTCTGAGCTCCCGGGCTGGAAGCTCCGGATCCCGAGCCACATGAGGAGGAGGGGGAGACAGTCTCCGTTCCGGCGCCATCTTGGCCTAGGCCGCGACCCTTCGGCGGTTAAAACTCCTCTAACTTTCTCGGCGCCGTCGTTTCTTTCCGCTTGCGGGTCATGCCGCGAGTGTCTAGGGACCAGTATGCGGCGTTGTGGGTGGTTCACGGGCGGTGATCGTGCCTCTAGCTTCGGCGGTTCCCTTGCCTGGAGCGGAGCTGTGGATTCACACGTCCATACAGCTTCGCGCGGTAGCCACGCCCATTAGCAACTCTAATTTTTGATGATTAAAACAGGCATATCTAAGTATGCAGGCATCTGGGGTAAAGCTATCCACATAGACCGTCCTCTGCACTGCTGGGTCTCACAGCTGTCAGTCTGCAAGCATGACCGGGAAGACTACCCTGCAGTAGAGTGATCTGAAAGTGAGGCTTGAAGCGCTCGTGGAGCACAGTGTGGAAGGGATGATGTCAATAGCGGTGCGGAGGACGGTCTATGTGGATAGCTTTACTCCAGATGCCTGCATACTTAGATGTGCCTGTTTGAATCATCAAAAATTTGAGTTGCTAAATGTTGTACTTTCAATAAATGTAACAATATTGCTACACTTAGCAGTGCCTCTCTTGTCTTTTATACTTGACGCTACTTGTATATCAAGTCAAGATTTATAAAAAAAATTAGCTTGTCTTGCAAGACACTCTCAAAACAAGTAACTTTCAAACCAAGGTTTTACTGTGATCCCAAAAAATGAGGATTAGCATGGTACTTATGTTGGCCTTTGATGTGACAGGTTCCACCACATTTACCTACCTTTCAGTAACACAAACATTAAAAAAGATCAGGTCATCTTACTATCTTACTGCCAATCAATGTATATCGAGATATGGTTGTTGACTGCATAATCCATGTTGTCATTATTTGCCAAAAAGCTTGGTGAAAGTCCTTGAGATTGCAAAAAAATACATCCAGCACAAAAGACATTAAAGTAAGTTTGGCTAAAAATCTGATTATATATAGATTACAAATAACCAGGACACCATTGTTCAGCAAAAAGCTGTAGTGGGAAAGTGAACAATGATTTTCTATTAACAGTGTATGTACAATACCACAGACCACAAAGGATCCAAATACACATCTATATTAGTGTTGCTCACGAATATTCGCATTGCGAATATTCGTTACGAATATTGCATATTCGAGTATTCGCGAATAAATCGAATATCGCGGTGAATATTCGCTATTGCGAATATTTGTATTTTTTCAAATTTATTTTTAAAACAGATCACATCCTAGTGATCTCCATCGACGTCTAAAAGCATTGCTGATATGATTAGAGACCCTGGGCCGAGTAGCTGAGGCGATCCTTTTATGTTGCCGAATATTCGCAATGCGAATATTCGTATTACGAATATTCGCGAAAACTTTCTCTGTCCTTCTGTGTTTTGTGTATAAAAAAAAAAAAAAATTGCTTTAGTTTAGTCATATAAGTTTGTGTAAGTACAGTTAGTGTTTAGTGCATATTAGTTTAGTAATCCAGGAAATGATCTCCGTTTTCGCGTGTTGACGAGAATTTCGCAATCAATTTCGCATTCGCATTAGCGAAATTTCGCATTTGCATTAGCGAGATTTCGCAAACATTTTTTTTTGATAAAATATCACGAATATTCGATATTAACGAATATTTCGCGAATATTCTTCTATATATTTGTGAAGTATCGCAAAATCGAATATGGCGTATTCCGCTCATCACTAATCTATATGTATATCAAAGTTAAAACTAATGAGTGGTTGTAAATGAATGTACTATGTATATGTTTAGCAATGTCTAAGATTATACTAGATTGAAAACTATACTAAAATATTTTATAGCAACTAGGTTTTACCTATGTACAGTACTTAGAGCAGATATTTTATAGATATTTTATGTTAAACCTTGGCTAGAGATATATGATTTTATCCAAAGTTAAGGAGGTTGCACGCCAGTAAATTCTATGTTCTACTTCATTGTAGAGTTCTGCTGATTATAATGACATAAACAACAATTGTCAGTCTAATAAAGCAAGTCTGCTGAAGCACTCACCCTTCAGGTCCAACCAGGTTCGATCAAGGCGAAGGACTTCCTGATTTAGGAGTACCTCCAGAGTTTTGGAGTCTTCTGCTAGACGTACCTCTATCAAATCTGAACTTTCCTCTTGCATAGCCACAGAGGAAAAGCCAGTTACTGAAGTAAAAGAACCTGCAGAATAATAGGAAACATACCTATATCAGGTAGAGCAAAATGTCCAGATGTTGACTATACCTTCATTCCTAAAAATGGTTACATTGACCTGCTGATCACAGACTTTTAAAATGTAGCATCCTACTGGCAAGTCAGAATTCCATATAACTTTTTTAAAAAGGGCCAAGCACATAATTTTTTGGGGGTAAGTCACAAACAAAATAATCGACAAACAATCATTTGAAAAAGACTTGAAATTACAAAATAAATTAATAGCAGTATTTAAGTACAGAAGCTTCTGTTAGTACCTCGGGTAGTAGGGTTAGTCCAGATTTGGCCATCCCTTTAAGTGGTCATGAAATCTAAACAAAGTACATATATCTGTAGTGCTTACAAGTCTCCCTCCAACGCTCTAAGTGTCATTTCTCCCTGATGCTTTGTTCCTCCGTTAACAGCATGTGTCACTTCTGAGAAGTTTTTCTGGCACCCAGTAGTGTATTTCGGTTTTGTGCTGTGCTAGGCATGACTAAATTCGTGCACCCCCCAATTTAAATATGGCCCACCCCTTCCTGTCAAGGCCCACACCCCTTTCTGTTTGACTATGGAGTAGGAACTGAAGGAAAATCTCTGCAATGGGACAGGGATGGTAAAAAATAAACTGACAGGGGCTGTAACCCTCCCTTACTCTATCCAAAATGAAAAAAAAAATGTGTTGCATATAGTTCAACTTTAAGCACAAATTTCTGATAATTTTATGGAGAGGACTAAGAAGATATAACCATGCCAATGGTGCAGCTGAGGAAGGTTTGTGGTCCAGGATGATAGGACAGTCAAAAGCAGGGGCCCACAGTTGTGGAATGCTGGCCGCCCGCATACTGGAAGCAGTGGGTCGCTTTAGGAGGGTGCTAGGCTAATTTGCCTCTCAGCCCAGTCCGCCCCATAAGACTGGTGCTACATTAATAGTGTAGCGCAAGCCGGCCGGGACTATTTCTGTGCTGCCCCCCTGCAAAGTGCTGCCCTAGGCCTGGGCCTTGTTGACCTAGGTCAAGATACAGCATTGCTGGCACATGAGGGGGGGGTGTCCCTTTATTTCTATCAGCTTTCACACATTGTACAAGAGCTCTAACTGCAGCTTCCTCTGTGATACTGACTGATGAAGAAAGAGTTTATCTAAAGTCTGCACTTTTGAATGGAAGTAGAGAAGAGAGATTTTGCAGATATACAAATAAAACGTATGTAGGAGGATTTGTTTCATCTCTGTGTATCATCTGAGGCTGTTCACTTCACTAGTTATATGTGAGGCCGCGTACACACGGCAGAGAACCTCGACGGGCAGAACACATCGTTCCGCCCGTCGAGGTTCTCTGCCGGCCGTTGAAATCGGCGACCCGCCCATCGGGAATGGCAACCAGCCATTCATCCAGGCGGGCCGTCGAGCAAAAAGAGAGCGTGCTCTCTTTTCGCTCGACGGGATTCCCGACGGGCGGGGCGAGCCAGAAGCGTACACACGGCCGAGGTCCTCGCTGGAATGCAGCTTCCAGCGAGGTTCTCGCTGGTTGCCAGCGAGAACCTCGGTCGTGTGTACGCCGCCTTGAGGGTTTACATCGACTTTAAACCTTTTGTGATTCTGTAGGCCTGAGAAGCATTTTTACTGACAACAGGGTAATTTAAAATCAGTCAAATATTATATCAGGTTGCAAACACTTACCATTTTCAAACTTAGCAGCCTGAGTGCGGCCTTGAATCTTCAATAAATGATTAGTGGATTCAATCAATATGTATTCACCTCTACCCTTAAAAGTGAAATTGGACCCATCAGAAGTGATAAAGTGTGGATCCCCAAATGAAGATGCTGCAACATAAAGACATAACAAATGCAGTTACAAAATTGATGCATTGTGTACTCTTCATCTCAGTATAGTGGCTCAGTAGTTATAATCATTATCTTAACTTTTTTAAACCCCCATAATTCTCTGTACACAACACACAAAATAGGGAATATAAAATAAGAGGGCCCTGTCAAAAAAATATATGGTGCAGTGATTGGTCGTAGTGGTATGATTATTAATAAAGGCAAAAAAGGAAAAGAAATAAAAAATTGAATGAAAAAGTTTTGAACATTTGAAATTTAGTTTATCCAAAGAGAAACACAAATCTTACAGTAGCGTATAAGATGAGTATACTGTTTAAGTGGATCTGAAGAAAGGCATATTTATAGATTGATTAAAAAATATAGGTTGGGAAAGAGTTATGTATTTTGAAAGTGAAATATAAAAAGTTGACTCCTTTTTCGTGTAGACCTGCTTGCCTTTTCCTACATACCTCCCAGTGGTGACAAGACATAATAAGTGTAAGAGACTTATTATATACTGTATATAGCGATACTTAATGTAGTAAAGGAAAGCAGCACCCGGTGACCATATAAACAAAAAAAGTCCAAAGGATTGCTGCACTTAAATTCAATATTGCTTAAATCTATCAGAACAATACATTTTTAAGAGCAGCAGTCCTTCTGACTCTTGTTTTATATATATATACGTACTGTATATTGAGCTTTAGTGGTTGAATTATATACAAAAGTATCTTGCATATTTGGAGTGTTGGTTTTAGTTAATAGTCTTTTTCTTTAAAAAAAAAATGAGTGGTTTGTATACTGTATAGAGAGAACAGTTTCCCACTATTTATTATCTACCAAAATGATAGTTCAGAGGCCAGGTTAACAAATAGTACCTTGGCATGCAGGAACGGGTTAATAGATGTGCCACCCACCGATCTTGCCAGGGAAGTCTGAGAAAGAGGCATGTGGGGGAGGAAATTTTACAAGTTCAGTTTTGAGATTGAGGAAGTAGTGTGACATCCAGACTGATATGTATATTTGTAAATTAGTGATGCATGTGTTATTCCGCGTACACACGACCGTTTTTCATAATGTGAAAAATGAAATTTTTTAATGTCATTAAAAACGATCGTGTGTGGGCTCCAGAGCATTTTTCATGACGTGAATAATGGCCATACAAAATTTAAAACTTGCTCTATTTTTTTGCGTCGTTTTTCACGTTTTTTGTTTTTCACATCGCGAAAAAAGGCCGTGTGTAGGCTTTAACGATGTGAAACGTGCATGCTCAGAAGCAAGTTATGAGACGGGAGCACTCGTTCTCGTAAAACTAACATTCGTAATGGAGATAGCACATTCGTCACGCTGTAACAGACAGAAAAGCACGAAGACTGAAAAGCGCGAATCGTCTCTCACCAAACTTTTACTAACATAAAATCAGCAAAAGCAGCCCCAAGGGTGGCTCCATCCGAATGGAACTTCCCCTTTATAGTGCCGTCGTACGTTTTGTACGTCACCGCGCTTTGCTCAAGCATTTTTTTTCACAATCGTGTGTAGGCAAGGTAGGCTTGACAAGAATCACGGAAAAAAATGTTGTTTTTTCTAGACTATTAACCACTTAAGACCCGGACCAAAATGCAGGTAAAGGACCTTGCCCCTTTTTGCGATTCGGCACTGCGTCGTTTTAACTGACAATTGCGCGGACGTGCGACATGGCTCCCAAACAAAATTGGCATCCTTTTTTCCCCACAAATAGAGCTTTATTTTGGTGGTATTTGATCACCTCTGCGGTTTTTATTTTTTGCGCTATAAACAAAAATAGAGCGACAATTTTAAAAAAAATGCAATATTTTTTACTTTTTGCTATAATAAATATCCCCCAAAAATATATAAAAAAACATTTTTTTTCCTCAGTTTAGGCCGATACGTATTCTTCTACGTATTTTTGGTAAAAAAAATCGCAATAAGCGTTTATCGGTTGGTTTTCGCAAAACTTATAGCGTTTACAAAATAAGGGATAGTTTTATTTCATTTATATAAAAAAAAATGTTTTACTACTAATAGCGGCGATCAGCGTTTTTTTTCGTGACTGCGACAATATGGCGGACACTTCGGACAATTTTGACACATTTTTGGGACAATTGTCATTTTCACAGCAAAAAATGCATTTAAATTGCATTGTTTACTGTGGAAATGACAGTTGCAGTTTGGGAGTTAACCACATGTGGCGCTGTAACTTTCGCTGTGACTGTGTGTGTGTTTACAACTGTAGGGGGGTGTGGCTGTAGGTGCGACGTCATCGATCGCTTCCCCCTATTACAGGGATGACGCGATCGATGCTGCGGCCACAGAGAAGCACGGGGAAGCCGTGTTTACACACGGCTCTCCCCGTTCTTCCGCTCCAGGGACGGATCGCTGCACTGCAGCGGCGATCGGGTCCGCGAATCTCGCGGTCCCAGTCCTGGAGCTTCGGACCGGGTCACGGGAGCGCGCCCGTCACCCATGGCTGGGTACTAAAATCAACGTATATATACGTTGATGTGCCCAGCCGTGCCATTCTGCCGACGTGCAGTAGGCGGTCCTTAAGTGGTTAAAAGAGGTCGTGTGTACGCGGCATTAGGTTTGTGTTCCAGCTAGGGAAATTCACCCTCTCTCTATTTGTCTATTTGTACTGGTGACCATTGTTACTGGGACAGAAAGTGATGGAAAATCCAACATTTTACAGTTGTCATCAGAATCAATTAGGAGACAGTTAATCTTCTAATGCTGACAACTGTTTGAGTATGAGGCCGGATTCACACCTATGCAAATTGGTTGCGGCTTAAACCGCATCTAATACGCAGAACATTTCTAAATACATTGTTTTCAATGAGGCTGGTTCACATATGTGCGATGCATTCGCACTGCGCATTGCAGTAAAAACATGTGCAGAGTTTTTGTCTTGCGGTGCGGCTCAGGTGCGAATTCAGTCCCATTATCTTCTAGGGGTACGCAGCTGATTCGCAGATGTGTTCAGTTCTCTTCAGGAATTTCTGTCATTCAGCTCAATACACTTGTCCCCCACTCTCCTCTCACCCGGAACTTCTCCCAGGTCTCCAAATTCACAGCTAAAACGCAATGGATCTGCTGAACACTTCTCTTATCTATCTGCAGAGATTACAGAGCTGAAAATCGCACCGCACTAGTGTGATTCCGGCCTCAATGGATTTAAGAGACATAAGTATACCCCTCGATATAGAGAGAATTCTACTTACTTCCTGTTGTGTTTCTGATACTATAAGGGAAAGGAGATCTCAGAGATAAGAACATAAACAGTTAAAAAGAAAAAAATAGAAAGAAAGAAAAAAACGTTCTAAAGCCTCATACACATGATCAGACTTCAAACAAACTTGTCCATGGATTTTTTTTTGAAGGGCGTTGGCCGTGAACTTGGTATGCATACACACGGCAGGACTTTTTCTGCAAACTTTCCTCAAATCACGTGGTTTTTCAGGTCTTTACTGCCACCCTTTGGTCAACTTCTGTATTGTAGTCTGATGTTTTGCATTGGTTCTGAGCATGCATGTTTGTACTTTGGACTTAAGTTCGATGGATTTCTGTACACACGGCACGACTTTGCACCATAGGACTTTTTTTGCCGATGAAAACTGAAAAAGTTTGTCCGATGGAGTGTATACACGGTCAGATTTTTCTGTCCGATGAAAACCGAAAAAGTTTGTCTGATGGAGCGTACACACGGACGGATTTTTTTATAAACCTACAGTATGCATTTTGAAATTTGTTGTAAAAAAGTCCTATCGTGTGTATGGGCCTTAACACTTCTTCACTCTTTTCAAAACAAAGAAAAAAGTTTTGGCCACAGTTACTACCTACCAGTAAAATTCTCCTTTAAGGGGGCATGGCAGGGGTGTGTGTCCTATGCCTACATACTTTTGCTCATAGGTGTCCCTCGTTCCCATCTCAAAACTTTGGGAGGTACTGTATGGTTTTTATATAGTCTACACTGTTTGATTAATAATGGACCAAATGTCCAGAACAATTTCTATAAATTAGTACATTTGAAGTTTATATTTTACATGTATTAAATTGTGACGTTATCTTGCCGCAGCATATATTTCTTTAAGGTAATCATTATATTGAAGAGCTTGTTTTACAAATTGAGTGTAATGAAACCTATTTTTACCACTAGATGGAGGTATTGCATAAACAAAAACAGTCACAGGCTGTGAGCAATTCAGAGCACACATCTCAATTGATATGTTCTCCTTCTACAACAGGTTTAGAGTGAAAAAAAAAAATGTTCACTACACTATTTACCGGCTGAGCAAGATATATATTTGTGATAAAGCCCTTGTATATTGCCAACTTTAGCTCCATACACCCTAGATCACCTGAAGGTGTGAGAATGTGTATGAATGTGCTGCACTAAACTACATAAAGATCTATACACTTAACCACTTAAGACCCGGACCTTTAGTCAGCTAAAGGACCCAGCCAGATTTTGCGATTCGGCACTGCGTCGCTTTAACAGACAATTGCGCGGTCGTGCGACGTGGCTCCCAAACAAAATTGGCGTCCTTTTTTCCCCACAAATAGAGCTTTCTTTTGGTGGTATTTGATCACCTCTGCGGTTTTAATTTTTTGCGCTATAAACAATAATAGAGCGGCAATTTTGAAAAAAATGCAATATTTTTTACTTTTTGCTATAATAAATATCCCCCAAAAATATATAAAACATTTTTTTTTTTCCTCAGTTTAGGCCGATACATATTCTTCTACATATTTTTGGTAAAAAAAACGCAATAAGAGTTTATCGTTTGGTTTGCACAAAATTTATAGCGTTTACAAAATAGGGGATTTTATTGCATTTTTATTAATTATTATTTTTTTACTACTAATGGCACTCAACCTACTGCTAATTTCACTCAACCTCTAACTTTACATTGTTAGTTTAAAAAGCCAATATGAAGGAAAAGTATTGTTAAAAAAAAAAAAACTTTGCACAGTTTTAATACGTTGCCTTCACCCAGTTGAGGTCTGTTCACTAGGTCTCGCTACTTACCTTTTGCCCTGATCCAGCAATATGTGTAGCCCCTTTTGGACCCGCACAGCATTTCTCCCCAGAAGTGAGTAATTCGCACTGCATATGCAAGCTGTACCCCCATTTCTAGGAAACCACCATACTCATGGCGACCTCAAGTAGTAGCTCGCAGTACGAATTGGCCAGCAGAGTAGTGAAGATCACAAAATGGAGGCTAAAAGTAAGTATAATACAAGTGAACACCGCGGGGGCAGCCAAATAAAGAAAAACAGTACAAAGGTTTAGATGTACTTTAATCAATATTTTGTTGCATATTGCTTTTTCATGATCCACATAACTAGAGAGTGACAGGTATGTATTCTTTGCCTATAGTTTTTGCTATATGTCTGTTTTTTTGAATCTTCGAATGTTAGGAAACATGGCAAAGTACTGCAGTACATAGCATTAAACTAAAATATTTTTTTTTGGGGGGGTGTGCAGCTCCTTTGACTCTCGTATATGTGTTTTTCTATGATAAACTAAAATTGTGTTGACATTGGCCACTACGCTTTGCACATCATCTTTTACTTTGAACTGTCAAGCGGGTCACTGTTTATAACTGTACTGTATATAACTTTTACAGTGGTCTTGATGGTTCATGTAACGGTCAGGGGCTTGATGGCATGGCACAGTGGGGACAATTGATGGCACAGTGGCTGCCTTTGATGGGCACAGTGGCTCCGTTTGATGGGCACAGTGGCTGCAATTGATGGGCACAGTGGCTACATTTGATGGACACAGTGGCTGAAATTAATGGGCACAGTAGCTGCATATGATAGGCACAGTGAGGCTGCAATTGTTTGTTTTTTTCGTTTGTTTGCGCCCCACCAAACATTTTGACCACCAGCTGCTACTGGTTGAAAAGCTATAGGTGGCACCACCAAAGAAAAAAAACACATTGTCTGGTTGCCTGTGCACAATTTTGGGTAGCAAAATTACATTAGGTAGAAAGAGTCTGTAAGGGGGAGTCAGGTGGTGAGCTCTGGGGAAGGGGGGGGGGGGGAGGAGATGTGTACATTATTTTTTTTTACTTTTTAAAACCACTTCATAATACGATTCCACAGCCAAGCACCATTTACCCCCAGCCAGTCCACAAGTGGATGAAAGCACTTTGGCAACTCAAAATGTGAGCTCACATAAAGTAAGGTGACCAGATTTTTAAAATGAAATCCAGGGACATTTAAAAAAAAAAAAAAAAACGTATTGGCAAATGGTAAACTATTCTATAAGCATATTTTCCTAAATTGATATATGCAGTGTATGTGGTATGTGTTTGTGGAATGATTCTATGATATACATGTTGTTTCTCACACTTCCTCCACGAGATAAAAAAAAAAAAATACTTCTTAGAATTTTTGGGGATATGACTACTAAATGTTAAGAAGATAAGCTAGAGAAAAACCTTGGAGGGATGAGGCAGCTAAACTAAAATCCAATCTGGGCAGGGGTGGCTCCAGACAATTTTGTTGGAGGTGCTATGGTGGTGCTTGTGGTAAAAGTGAGGGCGCTAATGTGGTGTGCTACCTGTGGGCGTGGCCAGCAAGTTGCTGCAGTCAGAAAGTGGATGATTCTTCATGGCGTACAATGGTGATCAGTATATCCTGGCCTCCATATACCAATAAAAATCCAAAAAATGCAACACAACTCTACACTTCCTTTATACAATTCTAAAAATGGACTTATAAGTGCAATGGTAACACCTATAAAGTAATATCCAGTGCAAATCAACCAGTGTATTGCAATATAGTAGTGATGGTATCATTCCCCTGCAAAAATATTTTGAGAAATTGCAGAGCTTCAATGTACAAATAATGGTGTAACCCCCCCTATATATAATTATAATAACAGAGATGCAAATCAAGCAGTGTATTAGAACATAGTAGTGATGGTGTCACCCTCTCTGAAAAAGGTAAGAATTATTGTAGAGCTGCAATGTGCAAATCGTGGTGAAACCCCCCGAAATATAATCAAAATAAAATGTACAATTGATGTACAGGGGGATAGGGGGTTTCACTACGATTTGCACATTGCAGCTCTACAATAATTCTTGCCTTTTTCAGAGAGGGTGACACCATCACTACTATGTTCTAATACACTGCTTGATTTGCATCTCTGTTATTATAATTATATATAGGGGGGGTTACACCATTATTTGCACATTAAAGCTCTGCAATTTCTCAAAATATTTTTGCAAATGGGGGTGACACCAGTGATACTATAGTCATATTACAATACATTGGTTGATTTGCTCTGGATATTCATTTATAGGTGTTACCATCGCACTTATAAATCCATTTGTATACTTTAATAGATGCAGTGTAGGGGAGCACTGCATTTCTTGCTTTTTATTGATTTGTGTTAGATAAGGGAACCAGCTAATAAGATTCTCTTATTGCTTTTGAGATTTTTTTTGTTGAATGGCTGTGGTTTTACTTGATTTGTTATGTCTTCTCTATACTACTTCTCTATACTGGTAACCACTGGCCATGTATGCTGGTGGTCAGTGTACCCCCTGTATGCTGGTGGTACATGCAGGGTTCAGGGGGATGCTAGGTGCAGGGTTTAGGGGGATGCTACGTGCAGGGTGCAAGAGGATTCTATGTGCAGGGCTCAGGAGGATGCTACGTGCAGGGTGCAGGGCTCAGGAGGATGCTACATGGGGGGCTCAGGAGGATGCTACGTGCAGGGTGCAGTGCTCAGGAGGATGCTACATGGAGGGCTCAGGAGGATGCTAAGTGCAGGGTGCAGGGCTCAGGAGGATGATTTGTGCAGGGCTCAGGAGGATGCTACGTGCAGGGTGCAGGGCTCAAGAGGATGCTAAGTGCAGGGTGCAAAAGGATTCTATGTGCAGGGTGCAGCGCTCAGGAGGATGCTACGTGCAGGGTGCAAGAGGATTCTATGTGCAGGGTGCAGGGCTCAGGAGGATGCTATTTGCAAGACTCAGGGGGATGCTATGTGCAGGGCTCAAAAGGATGATTCGTGCAGAGCTAAGGAAGATGCAACATGCAGGGGGATGCTACATGCAGAATTCAGGGGGATGCTACGTGCAGGCTGCGGGGCTCAGAAGGATGCTACATACAAAGTGCAGGGCTCAGGGGGATGCTACATACAGAGTGCAGGGCTCAGGGGGTGCTACATGCAGGGCTCAGGCGGGTGCTACGTACAGAGTGCAGGGCTCAAGGGGGTGCTACATACAGAGTGCAGGGCTCAAGGGGGTGCTACGTACAAAGTGCAGGGCTCAGGGGGATGCTACGTACAGAGTGCAGGGCTCAGGGGGATGCTACGTACAGAGTGCAGGGCTCAGGGAGATGCTACGTACAGAGTGCAGGGCTCAGGGGGATGCTGCGTACAGAGTGCAGTGCTCAGGGGGATGCTACATACATAGTGCAGGGCTCACGGGGATGCTACGTACAGAGTGCAAGGTTTAGGCATGCATTACATACAGAGTTCAAGGTTCAGGCATGCATTACATACAGAGTGAAAAATTCAGGAGTGCGTTGTACAGAGTGCAAGGTTTGGGAGTACATTACTTACATAGTGCAAGGTGCAGAAAAAAATCAGGAATTAAAGGAAAACAAAAAAAAACAAACATACTTAGGTCGATGCGGCATCCCTCTGATACTGCATATATCACCTGCTGGCTCCACACTAAGAACTGAGTGATCAGACACCGCTGAACACTCAGTTCTTCCCTTCGCTCTGAGCAGAGATCTGTGACCGTCTGCTCTGTCCCTCCAATGCTCACTGGAGCGCTGGGCTGTGGAGGGGGCGGGGCTCAGGTTCTTGGCAGAACACTGAGAGGCTGAGCCAGCTGCTGGTGAGGCATCTGGGTGGATCGCGACTTTAATCTTCCTAGAGTCTGTACCAGCTCTGTTATAATCAGCCGACAGCGGACTTCAGTCATAGGAGTGCAGAACAAACTTCTGGGCAAAGATAGCCACATTATCTGCGGTTATCTACGCCACTCCCCCCCCCCCCCGCTGTGTTCTGTGAGTCACACGGGTCCAAGAAGACAGCAGGGACCATTCCGATTGTGCAGTGCGACATGTGCATGTGCAGTAGGGAACCAGGAAGTGAAGCTGCAAGGCTTCACTTCTTGATTCCCTTACCGAAGATGGCGCACCCGAGAGACAGGTTGGCTTCGGGGGCTGATATTGCGGGCGCGATGGACAGGGAAGTGTCCTTATTTTAAAATTCAGCAGCTGCAGTATTTGTAGCTGCTGACTTTTAAAAGACAAAAATTTGGCGTAACTCTGCCAATGCCGGCGGTGTTAACCCTTTTTCGACCGCTTGCGGGGGTTAAAACTGCACCACTAGTGGCCGAATATGACGGTAAATACGACAGTATAGTGGCGCTAAAGATCGCACCACTATACCGCCACCGCACCTTCACTGGTCTGTGTGAAAGGGGCCCAAAGACTGTTCTGGTACATTATTAGTTAACAAAAAGAAGTTGTAGGTAGCTGAGTAGCCTTACTTACAGTGTCTGAGGGGGAGGGGATGCCAAGGTATGCAGCATGCAATCTGTGTGTGCTCCAGAGATCCTGAGGACTTGGTGGAGATAGTTAAGATGGAGTTTTTATAGAAGAGTGAGCAAACCTGTCTTCAGAGGTTGTGTCTCTGCTTGGTGACTGCACTGCTCCCCCTTCTCTCTTCAGGATGTGTTATGCCTGGGTGCAGTGATTGGTGGGTACAGCTGGTCTGTGTTGTTCTGTAGGGGAGGTCAGTAGCTCCCCAGGAAAGGATGCTGGACAGACATGTTTCTAATTTGGACATCCAAGACACCCCCCAGGGTTTCCGATTTGTGCCCAAAGCCTGCCTGAGTAGTGAGAGTGATTGGAGCTGTATTGGCCAACCTCTGATGTCGGGATGGGCGGGGCCAAAATGCGGAGCTCCGCCCCCTTCTTCAGACAGCCCGTGCACAAACAAATAGCCTGTGTTTATGCATTGGTGGGCGGGGAGAAAGGTGGCAGAGGGCAGGAACATTTGTAACTAGTGTATATGTACCCACAGCGGTGTATAACAAACCTGAATTATACACCGCTGTGGACACATATACTCTAGTTACAAATGGTCTTGCTCCATGTCACCTTCCTCCCAGCCCGCCAATGCTTAAACACAGGCTATTTGTCTGTGCACGGGCTGTCTGACAGAGGGGCGGAGCTCCGCAAATATCGGCCCCGCCCATCCCGACATCAGGCCTCGTACACACGATCGGACATATCCGATGAAAACGGTCCGCGGACCATTTCCATCGGATATGTCCGATCGGGAGTTTGATCCGATGGCGTGTACACACCATCGGATCAAATTCCCCGCCGCCGGACGGCGCGGTGACGTGGCGGTGACGTTGACGCCGCCACATCACCGCCACGTCACCGCACCAGGAAGTTAAACACTTCCGCGCATGCGCCGAATCCATTCGGCGGCGGCGGTGGGGGACGACATGTCTGCTGGTAAGTGTACTAACCAGCAGACATGTCGGGCGGACAGATTCCCACCGGATAGATTTCAAAGCATGCTTTGAAATCTGTCGGGTGGAGAAATCTGTCCGCTAGCCCATACACACGAGCGGAGATGTCTGCTGAAACGGTCCATCGGACCGTTTTCAGCGGACATATCCCCTCGTGTGTACGAGGCCTCAGACCCTGGACTTGACAGGTCCACTCACTGTCAGTGTCACTTCTGGCCGTTCGCTCCTGGCTTGCCCACCAATCTAAACCAGGCTGGATAGATATTTTCATTGCTGCATGTCCTGCTTGGGCTAGGCTGTCAGCAGAAGTATAGGCACCCCCCTAAATCCGGGGACAGATCCACGGACAGACACGGTCTGGGGACAGAGTCCTCAATCAGGGGACTGTCCCCGGAAATTGGGGACGTCTGGTCACCCTAACATAAAGGAATTCAACACCAATTGAGCTCCTGCTTTAACTGGTGGTCAGGTTTGCTACCATCAGCTCTCGCCCCGATGAACACTACTTGTATAATAGATATGGCTTGGTGGTTTCTGCAATTGAAAACTAGCTTTGCATATAAAGCAGACAGCACGCTGCTTCAAATATTCCATTCTTATTTCATTTTTTATAATGGTAATTACATGATAAAATGGGTGGAGCCTGTACAAAAGAATCATCATTCATGAGTGCCTAGGGCAGCATCATGTCTCTGCGCGGCACGTATAATAGCTTTATTAAACTGGGTCAACTTTATACATGTTTTTAAATGGGTCAAGCTATTATTTATTAATTTATGAGATTCTTTTATTATAGCCTGAAAACTAATTTTGATAGCAACTCACAAATCTTTTGTTAGCTTTAAATTCTGCAAATTCTATTCCAGGCAGTTTTAACATTTTTGGAAAATAAAGACTCTTGTTACAGATCTGGTCAAACTCCAATGGTGCATGTGACTCCTGCTCTGATTGCATGGTGTTAAAGGCTGCACCTCTGAGGCCGCGTACACACGATCAAATCTGTCTGCTGGAAACAGTCGGCCCGACCGTCCCAGCAGACAGATTTGATCGTGTGTACGGGCAAGCCGACGGATTTGGTCAGCAGACAGATCAAATCTGTCGACTGGGAACCCGTCCACACGACATGTCTGCTGGTTAGTACGCTAACCAGCAGACATGTCTTCTCGCACACGTGTCGAATGGTTTCGATGCATGCGCGGAAGTGTTTTACTTCCTGGTGCGGTGACGTGGCGGCATCAACGTCACCGCCACGTCACCGACATGTCAGCACGCTGTCTGCTGGCGGGGATTTTGGTTTGATCGTGTGTACACACGATCAAACCAAAACGGCAGCAGACAGATTTGTTCAAATCGGTCGGCCTGACCGATTTGAACAAATCTATTTGGTCGTGTGTACGCGTCCTGAGTATTGTATTATTATTTTCTTTTTGTAAGATCTCTTATCTTGTTGGAGTACACAATAAAAATGTAACTTTAAAAAAAAAAACTCTAGTGGTGCATTTTTTTTATACAACAAATCTTTTTTTTTTTTTTTATTAAACTACATGCCGACCGCCCGCCGTCATATTACTGCGGAGCGGTGGCTCTGTCTCGTGGGAGCACGTAGCTCTACGTCCTCCCTTTAGAGACTTGTAGGGCGCACGCCCCCCGAGTCCCGCGCGCGTGCCGGCGGGTACGATCGCTGCCGGGCACCCGCGATTGCTCGTTACAGAGTGGGGAATGGGAGCTGTGTGTGTAAACACACAGCTCTCGTTCCTTTCAGCGGGGGAAACGCTGATTTTCTGTTCATACAATGTATGAACAGAAGATCAGTGATTTCCCCTAGTGAGGCCACCCCCCCATACAGTTAGAACACACCCAGCAACACACTTAACCCCTTCCCTGCCCCCTAGTGTTAACCCCTTCACTGCCAATGGCATTTTTATAGTAGTCCAATGCATTTTTATAGCATTGATCGCTATAAAAATGCCAATGGTCCCAAAAATGTGTCAAAAGTGTCTGATGTGTCCGCCATAATATCGCAGTACCGAAAAAAAACGCTGATCGCCGCCATTACTAGTAAAAAAAAAATAATAATAAAAATGCCATAAAACAACCCCCTTTTTTGTAAACGCTATACATTTTTTGCAAACCAATCAATAAACGCTAATTGCGATTTTTTTTAATGAAAAATATGTAGAAGAATACGTATCGGCCTGAACTGAGGAAAAAAAAAAATTTTTTATATCTTTTTTGGGGATATTTATTATAGCAAAATGTAAAAAATATTGCATTTTTTTCAAAATAGTCGCTCTATTTTTGTTTATAGCGCAAAAAATAAAAACCGCAGAGATGATCAAATACCACCAAAAGAAAGCTCTATTAGTGTGAAAAAAAGGACGCCAATTTTGTTTGGGAGCCACGTCGCACGACCGCGCAATTGTCAGTTAAAGCGACGCAGTGCCGAATCACAAAAAGTGCTCTGGTCTTTGGACAGCAATATGGTCCGGGGCTAAAGTGGTTAAATATGTTTTCATTTTTTAAATATTTGAATTAACCCATGCATGCAATAATATGAATCTCCCAGTATCACTATGTTGCAGACAGCTCACACAACTACTTTCTATAAAATTAAAAATAATTGCAAGCTTGTTGAATCATTTGTTTCTGCCCCATCATGTGGCTGTACAATGACAGCTACCCAATGAGCTCAATCCTCTACACTTTCTGCATTCACCTCCGGAACTTCAGCTAAGTGATTGGCCCCACTGCTGCTCTTTTCTCTCTCAGTTTTGTAGCACAAGGCTGTAACCAACACAAATGCATATACTTAGATTGGTTGCTTTTAGAAAGACATTAAATTCTTTTTAACAACTATATACCTGCATTTTATATATGTTTTAACATACATAAAAAGAGTGTAGCTTTAACTTTATCTAGGTTATGCTGATATAGTAATACATCTTTAGCGTGTGCCTTCTCAAACCTGGCACCAAACTCACTTCTATATTTGTAACTGGTAACAAATAGGTACTTACCAACTTTTGGGGGTTTGTACTTGCGACAGTCACTAGAAGGCCTGAGTTTCATGTAGTAGTCACAATTATCTGACCACAGGCAACAGTAATAAAAAGAGATGACATCATAGAGCCAATGAGAAAAGCCTGGTACTCTGGGGGGCTTCTTGTATGGCGGGGAGCCCCAGTCATGACCTCGGTCAGGGGTGCTACCCCCTATAGAATCACTAGTGAGGACTTGGAAACCATCTTTATCATAACAGCACTGCTGACCTGCTGCAAAGGTGGGACTGAAAAAAAAATGAACATTTTTATTGTTGGCGGTATATTGCTTTGATCTAGTTTTATTTTATCATGCATTTCTATATATCGCAAAACTATTATTTTGTATATAACTTGTATATTTCACATATTACTAGGGTCATCATTTCATAACAATATTTTAGATAAAGGTTTGTAGCAGACAAGGCAGAACAGTTGATTGTTGTCAGAATGACTACAGTAAGTTTCAGGTTGAGCAACATTATGAATGGGTTCAATCAGAGGATATGCAACTTTTATAAATAGGCATTCCCTATTCTTTGTGGTCATTTGCAATATGCCTTAATAATTCCTTTATGGGAAATCATATAATTACACCTATGTTACAATGGTTGTGTGAAATGATGCACAAGTCCATAAAGGTCTGTTACAGAACGTAATATAATGTATTACAGCAAATATTAGAATACTGGAATAAAAGTTACCTGCCGTAGATGCCTCTGACACAGTGCACAGCTCCAGGATGGTAAGTACATGTGCTTCCAGTCTCTATGTTACATCCATAATCTGGCTGCAACATAGAAGCATAATTCTGGTTATTAAGTATTGGAAATTTTACTGTATTATAGCATTACACATTTTGTAAATAGTATGTTTTGTTGCACTGTTACTAGGGATAGATTTTTTAGAAAGTTGACAGAGGCCAAATGTTTGGGATACACAACTTCAGCAATTTTAATTATACATTATAGTATAGTATTAAAACTGCCCTTCATTTTCCAGCTTTAAAGAATTAAAGTTTTGCCCCTAGTAGACTTATACTCTATGATAAAACGTGATAACTGTCTGGATTAGGTAATGAGAAAAAACAAGCTGTAATACTTACTTACCCTTACTGGAGAGCATGCTGCTGCAGGCTTTTTCCAGTGTTTGTAACAAACCAAAAGCCTAGCTATTTGATTGTGGGACCTTATTTAATAGGGTGAAATACCCATTCTGAACTCTGGTCTTTTCCTATGGTAGATGTCCTATAAGTAGAGCTTAGGCCATATAGTAGATATTCCACTAGGTTTGGACCAACCTTTTTGAGTCATTTGTATAAATACCAGTTGTTCAGCCTTTTTAGGCAGATAGCAGATATCAAGTATAGCAATGGGTTTTTCACCTGCTACTATATACTGTATATGGCAGCTTCTTTCTTCTGGTGTTAATAGTTGTTATGTAAGTAGTTAGTACCTGCACCTGTCATGGTCTTAGTAACCAATGACAATACCTGACCCCATTATCTTCAATTAATTTATCAATTAATTGCCGGGATCCACAGCCATGTAAATAAAGGATCTGCGGATAGTTAAGAAAAAAAAAAAGTATGTAGGGGTTCCCCTGAAAATTCATATTGGGCTCTTCAGGTCCGGTATCATTTTTAAGGAGGCCCCCATGCAAAATAAAAAAGAATAAAAAATGTAAAAAGGGATGAGTTCCCCCACAAAAATCCTCACCAGACAATTATTTGTTCATGCAGCATAGCAGACCATAAAAGGAGGGATATGCATCCTTTCCCTCCTGAACCATACCATACTTCATACCCTCAACATATGGGGCACCTTCCCAGGGGGCACTGCCCTGGAAAAGTATGGTGTCCCCTTCCCCGCAACCCTGGTCTAGTGGTTGTTGGGGGTCTGTTGGCAAGAGGGTGATTGGAATCAGAAAGTGCCTTTTCATCCTTTTATTATTCACAAAAAAACTGTAAACATAACACATATAGACAGTTTTTGAGAAGTCCTCAAAAAGTTCTGCAATGAACATCTATCATTAATCAGATCATCCAGTGATGCAGATCCACATCAATCGTGGTGCCGAGAGCCCAACAATCTGCCAAAAGAAAAAAATGCTCAATGACCACCGACACGGGCCTGTTCCCATCACTGGAAAAACGAATCAACCATGATACTGGAGTTTTTGCCTCCTGTTCCCCCAGAGAAAGGACTGCCACTGGAGGTCTTCATTGGCCATAAGCATATATAAATGGTCTGTAGAGTCATGCATGTTTATGCCTAAGTTCTCTTACAGGCTGACCATGTGGCAAGTGTATCTTCCTACTGCAACTGGGTAACTGCAAGCACTTGGGGGTTGAACTGACCTAATCTTTACAATGATTCAGTAAAGATTGTCCATCTCTCTATTGAATACAAGAGAGCATTTTGTTTTACCTCTGGTGGTGCTCATTATTGCACAAAGAGATTTTGTGTCTTGTTGGAAATCTCTGCTTGAGAGAACAACAATCATCCCCTTTAGTATAGGAAAAAAAGAAACATAATTGTTACAATGTATGAGCTGCAGTAACACACAGGTCCTACAGAACAAAATCAATGAAGGCTGTGCTGCTGCTGCTCTTGGTAACACATCTTGCTGGTTCGATCACACTTAAAGAGGAAGTAAACCCTAATGTGGTTTACTTCTTTTTTTCCACTGCAAAGCATCGCATACTAGCCCATTATACTGCACTTACCTGCAAACAAAGCCCACAATGTCCCCATTGTCCCCACTTCACCCCTCTTCCTTCTGGGCAGTGGACTCTGGCTCTGTGACTGGCCAGAGTCGCGTAACGTCACTCACGCGCATTGCACGTGGGATTCACTGGTCATCGGTGATGACACGGGCCCTTTCTTCAGTGCACATGCACTTATGATATCAGTACAAGCGTATATGGTAAATATCTTCTAAACTACAAGATACTTACAAGAACAAAATTATTAGAAATATACAATGAAATGTATCACTATGCCATGCACCAAGTATTCTATTATGACCACAGAAATAGTTTGTAAATAACGTACATGAAATCTCCCAGTATCAGCTCTGGCTTGTTCCATAGTGCAGGGGCAATCAATAATTTCGGAGAGAAAATCAGGAAGACTCTTGTCACTTTCATGCCAATCTAAACATTTGTTATATGCCCAGGTAGCAGAGTCTTTGCGAAAGTCTTCACCCAGGTGCCATGCCATGGCATGATCCACACTCCATAATGAATGGACATCCCTGTGATCACAAACAAAGTCAGGTTTACATTATATATTTATTGGGCATTTATTATACTTTCATTATTTTGATAAGTAAGGCAAAGCAGAAAAGTACAACAAATAATGTCAGCCATACATTTGTCAATCCTGACAGTGGGTACCCCAAACAGTAATGCTAATGCATTAAAATAATCATCGCTATCAATGACCAATTATGTTTAATGCAAATGTAAGCCATCTGTAGAACACTCTGGTTTTGCTCACTACTAAGTGGATATGGTCCTGCAGAAGTTGGACAGTAGATTTACTAAACAAAAACAAAAGACAGCCCAGAGGCCCCTGTTGGTGGCTAAAACCCCCTTACACAGCTGTGGAGGTTAATGTATTAGGTGTATGGAGGCCTCAGATTTCCCTTTAGCATTGGGTTACCTGCTGAGGCTGGGGGACGCCTACCCCATTAAGACACAAATGTATGGCAGGTATTGCAGCTTAGTGGTCCTAAAAAGTGGAGTCACTGCTGGATGCTAACGTGGAGACTTCTGTGCTTTTGAGGTGCCTGTAGGACATGCCTCTATGGCCACAGAGGGAATGCCAGGCTCTGCTTTGTGTGTTTTTCTTTTGAAGAAGCAGCAGTGGCCACCCCTATTAGGTCTTCTGCCCCGAAAGGAACAGGAAATACTGAATAAAGGAAGGGTGGTCCTGCAGTACTCACTTCCATTTTTAAATCTACATGGCTACTTCTCCTACTGTATGTTTTCTGCTGACTGCCTTGTTTTCAGACACTGTGGAGGCAAATTAACTATTTACAAAGGACATATCAATTCTGGATAGGGTCATAAAGGTCTTAGAAAACCATGAAAACCGAGAGTCAACAGAATTACAAGACCACCATAGATCTATTAAACTCAGTTCCAAGATGGTTTTAGCTAATGCTGAAGAGCTTAACGAGGTTGAAATAGTCGGGGCTAGAAGAGGTTTAATCAGCGGGTACATCACACTAATAAAATCACCCAAATATTAATGTATGCACGTTCTGTTTACCCATCCAGGATTGAAAAGTCCTGTTATTGTGCAGAGGACTATATAAGAAGTTGTACTCATATTAACTGATTCAAATATTTCCAGAGGAAGAGGGCTACTCTAACTGCTTTCTCCCAGTGATTTATTGTAGCTCTAAAGGCTGGTAAACACTATAAGAAAATCAGGTGGACGATCATCTGGTTTTCCTCAATGTTTCACAACAAGTCGGAACCAAGGAAGGAAACACAAAAATTCTCGCACGACAACATTTTTTCTTTTGCCATTTATTGTATCTGGTCAAGTACGAAAATCATATGAAAACGGTACACATTAACCGCTCGCCACCATCATTATACAGCGGCAAGTCGGCAAGATCCCACCAGCCGTCGTAAGTGGCCTAGAACACAAGCTTACTCTTTTAAGATATTTTTTTTTATTCTTTGTTATAATTTTAAATGCAAAATGAATTGGGTGTGTTAATTGCAGCAATAGCAGATCACACCTTATTATAACAAGCATAATTAAATATATAAATATATTTGCAGACCAAATGGTTACTTTTGTCATTAGTTTATTAAGAACATATACATATACTCTAAAGACATGTTGGTAGATTAACAGGTTCCTACAGTATCTAAATGAGCCCTAGTATATGTATGAATCTGTGTTAGGGACCTTAGGTTGTAAGCTCCTGGAGGGTAGGAACTGATGTGAATGTACAATGTATATGTAACGTTCTGCGTAAACCTATGGCGCTATATAAGTACAGTACCAGAAATAAAATAAAATATTAAAGGCAGGTTTGTTTTTTCTTAAAAATAACAAACATGTCATACTTCCCTGCTCTGTGCAGTGATTTTGCACAGAGCAGCCCCGATCCTCCTCTTCTCAGTTCCCTCGCCGCCGCTCCAATCAGTTTGCAATGGGAGCACCTTAGCAGGCTCGCTCCTGAGCCGCTGCTCTGTGTGTCCATTCACACACAGAGCACATCTCAGGACCATGTACCTGCTCTCGCCTCATTGGCTTACTAGCTGTGATTGACAATAGTGGGAGCCAATGGCTCAGCTAATGAGGAGGAAGAGACTCGGGAGAGCCACTGCTCTTGTACACATCGCTGGATTGAGGGGTAAGTATTTGGGGGCGAGGGAGCTTGAGGGGTTGCTGCACATAGAGGGTTTTTAACCTTCATGCATAAAGGTAAAAAACCTTGAGCCTTTATAACCACTATGTGTTTTAGTATTATGTGAAAACTCTGAGATAAATTAGTTAAAGCCCAACTCCAGCTAAAATTTATTCTTTTCGTTTTGGACAGACTTTAGAAGTATCTTTTTTATTTATTGGTGTTAATAATCTCACTGGGATAATTGTAATTATTGTGACACCAAGAAAGAAATCAGGGGAGCGGTTGTCACTGGATCACAAAGATGTTGCCAGCAACAGCAGCCAGATAGTGTCATCATCTAAAAAAAAGCATGTTGTTGCCATCTGTGTCCACATTAGAAGGGTTTCTCATCACATTCTATCCCATCAGGAATTGAGGGTAAATCTTTTAAAGGGTGATATAGACTACAGCTAAAATTTAACAGGGGTTCAGAGCCCTTCCCGCTCTTTCAAAATGAAAAACATATAGCACAATTCAAATAGTGTCAATGTATTTTATTTTATTTTTGTTTAATTACCTCTCTCCATTAGAATGTTGACTTGGCACAATCCTTAGGCTTCCAACCTCATAGATGCTATGTTCTGGCAATGCTGGATTGGGGATAAAAGTGTAACTCCCGTTGTTGGTATATTTATGTACCAAGGTATAGAGATATTTCCAGGCTGCTGTCCAGGACTCTGTATAAGGGTTTCCTGTCCATTATAGAAAAGAAGACAACACATTTAATTTCCTACTTTAGTTTGCATGCTCTCTAAATAAAGAGAAAAACAATCACAACTGTTAATGACGGGTAATAATGATTATCTCACAGATAAACACAGACATTAATACAACTATTTAAACTATCCAAAACCAAGCTTGTGATATTTTCTTCCCCACGTGTCTCTTCCCCTGATTTCTCTGTCAAAATCAACGGCTCAACTATCAACCCGTCCCCCCGCGCCAAGGTCCTAGGTGTAATCCTTTACTCTGAACTATCCTTTCGGCCCCACATCCAATTGCTGTCCAAAGCTTGCCGTCTCAACCTCCGATACATCTCCAAGATATGCCCCTTCCTAACCAATGTCACCACAAAGCTTCTAATCCACTCCCTGGTCATCTCTCACCTCGACTACTGCAACTCACTCCTTATTGGCTTACCTTTAATTAGGCTATCCTCCCTTCAGTACATCATGAATGGTGCTGCCAGGCTCATCTACCTTACAAATCGCTCAGCGTTTGCTTGTCCTCTCTGCCAAACCCTCCATTGGCTGCCATTAAACCAAATTAAATTCAAGGTACAACAACTTACAAAGCCATCCACAACCTGGCCCCCAGCTACATAACTAACCTGGTTTCAAAATACCAACAAAATTGTTCTCTTCACTCCTTCCAAAACCTTCTGCTCTCTAGATCCATTGTCACCTCACCCCATGCTTGCCCCCTGGACTTCTCCCAAGCCTCTCAAATCCTCAGGAATGATCTAACTCAGTCTGTCTGACTATCTCCTACTTTGTCCACTTTCAGAGGATCCCTGAAAACTCATCTTTTTAGAGAAGCCTATCTGGCCCCCACCTAACAACTGTACATTTATTTTCTCTATCAGCACATCCCCCACAGTTATTACCTCTTGTATCTCCTGACCCTCCCTCTTAGATTGTGAGCTCTATTAAAATGTATTGTATTTGTACGGTCTACCCTCAAGTTGTAAAGCGATGCGTAAACTGTCAACGCTATACAAATCCTGTGTAATAGTACTACTACTACTAATAATAATAATAACTAAAAGAACATAATGCATTGCTTTTACATGTTACCTGATTCCCCATAGCCCCAGACCTCAATATTAATTGAGTTCTCCTTAAACGTGTTTGCATCCCATTTAACTGTCAAGGTGCCATCATAATTGGGTGTGCCATAGTACTGCCATTTTGTGTCATTCTCGAGAGTGCATTTTTCTGACTCTGACACTTTCCCAGGATGCACTGTAGTAAAAAAATGAAAAAATATGAGTTCTCAAAACAGCCCCACACATTCCTTATTGAGTCACAATATTTTAAAACCCATCTCTAGAAATGTATATTCATTTTCTAACAATACTCTTTATTCTAGCATGCAAAGAGAAGTGAACATTTCAACTGTATTTAAGGTCCACATCAGAATAACTTTCATAAATGCCATCTGTTGTCAGCAAATATCTGCAGGTTGATATTCAAGAACCCCATCTACGTATGTCCATGCAGATATATTTTTACTAGCACTATGGCACTGATTGTTCCTGGCTGTGTGAGTATGGTACTGATTCTGCATCTGTGAAAATATATATCTGGTTCTTTAATTGCAGTATTGGTGGCAGCTCTATGGAAACATTTTAGGTTATGTCAGTGTGTCTCTGCAGACATGTTTCTAGACGTGTCAGTATGCTGATTATGCCTCCATGGGCATGTTTCTAGCTATGTCAGTACTGTACTGATTGTGTCTCTGCAGATAAGTTTACTTGTCCTATTATTCTATTTTTCAAAACAGTTAACTAAATAATTAATTTATGTACTGTGTTTGTGTCTGTGTGGGTAGATGGGTGGACAGTGTGAAAACCATTTATTGGGGTAATCACTACTACTTCTGAGGCCGCGTACACACGATCAGTCCATCTGTCGAGAACGGTCCTAAGGAACATTTTCATCAGTTACCCGATGAAGCTGACTGATGGTCTGATGTGCCTACACACCATCGGTTTAAAAACCGATCGTGTTAGAACGCGTGACGTTTACGTGTTTTAACACAACGACGTGCTGAAAAAAATGAAGTTCAATGCTTCCAAGCATGCGTCGACTTGATTCTGATTCATACCCGGCCTTTTAACCCATGCTTTTGCATACTAACGATCGGTTTTGACCCATTGGTCAGGCGTCCATCGGTCAAATTTTATAGCAAGTTCTCTTTTTTTTGACCAAAGGATAACTGACCGATGGGGCCCATACACGATCGGTTTGGACCGATGAAATGGTCCTTCAGTCCGTTTTCATCGGTTTTGACCGATCGTGCAAATGTTACCAAGTAGTCTATGGGACTAAAATTGTGATTATAGTAAATTCAGTGCTTCCTACTGGGCATTTATTTTGAAAAAAAAAAAACTTTACCAGCATATCAATAATTTTAAGCACAATGTATATTCTACAATAAAAATCGGAAAAAAAAATTTCAAAGTGTAGTTAATTTTGTTCTCCTAGAGCTTTGTTCTAGTTTATAATAGAGTAGGCAAGAATATGTCACTTTTTTATTGGGGAGTTTATTAATCACTTTCTGTACAAGAACCACCACAAGAATTAAAAATAAATCTCACCAAAGTAAGCAGAAATGTTATGTTTGAGAGCTTGTCTGGAAACCTAATTTAAGATATTATAACCATTCTGTTCATAAATGGTAAGATATTTTTGGCTGGAATTCAAAGGATGTAAAGGTGCCCTGTGAAGAATAGCATGGTCCAGTAACAAGATGATGGAAATCGTCACACTGGAGCTACTCTTATCTTGGATATACACTGCAAAGGTTCATATAGTTACCTGACAACCAAGTGCCAGAGTGGGGATATGTTTTCCCTCCATCCCCAGATATTTCAAATGGAATACGTCCAGTTTCATACAATAGAGGTGACATACAATGGGCTTTTCTCATATCATCCACATAACCATTTACAAGGATTTCTCCGTTAAACCTGATAAAAGATACAGCATGCAATAATCATAAATGTATACTTTTTGTAAATTTTAAAATTCTGAAAAGTTAAAATAATGAAATGTTAAAATCAAAAGAGAATACAATACAAAGTGCCTGTGATTATCTTTATTAGTTCTAGAATCTGTTGTTACCTTTATTAGTTCTAGGACCATTCTCTGTGTTCTCTCTGAAATTGGTTTAATTTTGTTATTATTGGCTTGAGTACCGTCAGTAGGGGTAACTTCCACCCAACCACCATCTCCATGTCCAGCTACTGTAGAGTTTTCTAGTTGGTTATTGAGGTTGTCTGACTGAACAGAGGGACAGTAGTTTGGTATATCCTTATCAAAAAAAAAACTCAACCCTTTGGAACAAAATGGGTCAAGGTCAAGGTGGTGCACACTTTTCTAAAGACTAGACTTTGCTAACGGGCAAAAAGAATAGGAACCACCTTCTGGTGCCTGCTCTTTTACAAACATTTACTTTTATTTAAAAAAGTATTTGGCAGTTTTTCTTTAGGTTGAATTTGTGAGTGGGGAAGGATTAGAATACCTAACTGATTTTATTAATGTCTGTGTCCCCCTAGCTAGATTAAACCTCTCAATCCTGGTGACCATTACCACCAAAGAAGAACATGATCTAAATTCCAAAAATTACACATTTTCTCCAGAAAAAAAGGCTTAAGTGGAAAATCTTATTTTACTTTGGAGAGATTTTCTCCTACTTGCTGTTGCATCTACAGGAGAGAAAGTGAAAGGAAAATTCTTCAAGGAAACACAGACAGCAAAAACATCAACTTACAAGGGTTTTAATAATTTCCTACTCAATCTAAACCAAACAAGCTATTGGACTTAAATACATGGTAACTTAAACTTAATGGGGTAGTAATGGAATTCACAAAGCAAATGCTCCCGGCGTTGCGTATATTTGTAGGCATAAGGTAGCGTAAGTGGAAGTGGGCTGGAAGTTTATCCATTTATCCATCCATTTAAATGAAGCGTGACCCCATGCAAATGATGGGCCGAGCTTTCAGACAAGTACTTAAAACGAACGGTGAATGGCCGTGGCCACATCCCAGTGCGCATGCTCACAATCACGTCGAAACAACTGGGTAAGATACGTCGAATCACTGCCTACGGTGTGAACGGAAAATACGATGGCTGTGTTCCCTGGTTCATACCTTTAGCATGAGTTGCACCCCCAATATGGGGAATAACTTTACGCTGGACGTAGGACTTACGCAAACCGCTTAAATCATGCGCCAGACGCAAGTACGTTCGTGAATCGGCATATCTCCCTCATTTGCATATTTGAATAGAAAATCAATGGGAGCAACACATGGATCCAGCGTAAATATGCGCCCACTATACGGCGGCGTAGGAAAGTTACGTCGGGCAACTGAAACCTATTTTTCGACGTATCTAGCTTTGGGGATCGGCGCATAGATACGACGGCGCACATTTGTACTTACGTCGACGTATCTGCAGATATGCCAGGGCAAGTGCTATGTGAATCTACTCCAATTATTTTGAAGGCTGGCAAGCTAATCAAAAGGCATATTGCTTTCTCCAATGTGAATTAAATTGTAGGCCAAGTGTTTTATTTATTTATGGACATTGGTGATGTATGTTTAAATTATGCAGAAATTTCAAAACTTGCTAATTCCAAATGAGCACTAACATTGCAGTTTATTTAGAAGTGTACTTTATATTTTAGTCCTTTATCAAGTTTGATTAGTTTTTTTTTAGAACAAACTTAAAGCGGCGTTCCACCCAAAAATGAAACTTCTGCTTTAAGTGAAGGTGACCCCCAGAAATGCCACATATGGCATGTAATTTTTTTTAGGGGAGTGCCAGGTACCCTGTCTTTACAGGCACTCAGCTCCCACTGTCCCCGCAGCACCGCAAGGAAGATCACCTCTCTTGTTGATAAGTAAATAACAAATATTCGTGTTGCTGATAGTTTGCCAAGCTTCTTTTATGAAACAATGTTTATAGAGTTTTTGTTCTATCTACATCTTGTGAATTAACTGCTGAATGGAAAACTTTTATTGTTAAAAGAGCTTACAGTAATATATAATCGAATTCACTACTGTTGTTTGGCTATGCCTTGTGTGTGCTTCCTGCTGAACTGTGTTGGATGACTTCTTTGTGTTTAAAAAATACACTCTTGGTAAATCCTACACAATAAACTCAAAGTAATGCAATGACATTTTTAGTTACATTCCTAGTTTAACTTTTTACATACCATACCTGCATTTCACTACAGAGCTTTCATCAAAGGTCACACCCAAAATGACAAAGTCTCTGCCTCCCATCAACAAGCCAGACTCTGGTGTAATACGCACACAGTATGTGCGGTAGTCTAGACAGCAGTTGCCAAGATTCTCACAGGTTACATGACAGGAGCATTGACGCAGAAGTTGTCCACACTGCATAGAACAGGAATTGTCACTTCCTGGTTAAAAAAAGAATAAATCAGATTAATATACGAGCCTATATTTCCAACCTACAATACATATCTAGGTATAATATATACAGTACAATAATTAGATTAAACACACATTATTTTTGATTTTGAAAATGAGCTATTACTTTATAAGTTGAACATTCGCATGAACATTTAAAACCCCATTGACGTCTATGGGACTCGAACGTTTGAATTCAAAAGTGCTCATTTTAAAGCCCCATATGCAAGTTATTGTTGGAAAACATCTTTGAGAACCCAGGTCTTGCCCCAGGGAACATCTATCAATGGAAAAAGTTTTAAAAATGGTCGTTTTTTCTGGAGCAGTGATTTTAATGATGCAGCATCATTAAAATCACTGCTCCAGAAAAAACGACCATTTAAAAAAAAAAAATTCTCAAAGACGTTTTCACAGGCATACTTTAGACACCCAGCAAGTACAATATTTAAAGGAATTTTTCTTTTTTTTTTATTCCTTAAAACAGGCAGCCTTTTATAGTGTGGGGCGTGTACTAAAGCCCTGAGCCATAATTGGCCAAAGCCACAGTGGCTTTGGCCAATTACGGTTCTCTGTACTGACGGCGCTGTGATTGGCCAAGCATGTGGGTCATAGTGCATGCTTGGCCAATCATCAGTGCGAAATGCCGCAGTGAATTAAGGGCCGTGGCGCGTCACTCGAATTTGGCGCGAACGACCCGTTTTGTTTGTATTTCAACATACGTTCGACTCAAACACGAAGCTCATCCCTATTGACAATGTATCAAGGGCTATGTTTGTTAAAATTGTTCCTGAGTCCCAATAACTTGGACCAGGAGACTTCATCTGTGACTTAGATTGGCTGTTGACACCATGCCAATCCAGAATCTATTAGAAGGTCTGTGGTAACACAGAAAACTGTCACCTTCATTAATAAAATTAAAATCTTTTGGTGCCTTTGGACAAATTGTATAAGGCCGCATACACACCATGAAATAAATCCAATTAAATCCCTGCCGGCAGACAGCGCGGTGACGTGGCGGTGACGTTGACGCCGCCACGTCACCGTCACCAGGAAGTAAAACACTTCCGAACATGTGTCGAATCCATTTGACGCATGTGCGGACAGATATGTCTGCTGGTTAGCGTACTAACCAGCAGACATGTCGGACGGACGGGTTCTCAGCAGACAGATTTTAAAGCATGCTTTAAAATCTGTCTGCTGGAAAAATCTGTCTGTCCGCCCGTACACACGATCGAATTTGTCTGCTGAAACGGTCCGTCGGACCGTTTTCAGCAGATAGATTCGATCGTGTGTGCGTGGCCTAAAACTTAATTTAGTTACCTCCAAAAATGATAACAACAATCTAGGAGCAACTTAACAGAAAGACATAATCAATAATCCTCTAGTGTAACCTCATCACATTAATGATTTGATTATCTACAAGACAAGTCTTCCCTTTCTACAACATTAAGGGAAGCAGTCTTCTACAGTCTTCTGGACATCCCTTACTGGGGTTAGGTCTTGGTCCTACTAAGACTTGAGTGCTAGTTTTGATTGTAGCACTGAATATTAAAAGATAAATGCAGCATGTGTACAAGTAAACAGAATACTATGCATATAAATCATCTTGATAATGAGACCTAAAAACAGTAGCCTTTATTAAAACATGTGAATGTGTTAATAATAGATTACCCCCAGTTACAAACAGCCGCAAACAATAGTATAATAAAACGTAAAAAAAAAAAAGTAAAAAAATTGTAGGCTTAAATTTCTTACCTAATAAACACTGAGCTGGTGCCCCAGACCAATTTCCATTAGATTGGCATGTTCGCTGTTTGGACCCAGACAGTACAAAACCACTGTTACAACTAAATGTGATGGTAAAGCCAGCTAGGTAGTTTGTTCCATTCTTAGATCCATTTTCTGGTGACCCTAGCCAGCCACATGTGACCACTGATAAAATAACACAAGGAAATAATTTCAGTTAATACAATGTGCATCTACGTATTACTGCATGACCACTGTTTCACATAAAAATTGTTTTTGAAGTAGATATTGTTATATTTTTGTTAGCTTGTCTGTTTTTGTCCTGAAAAACAACTTGTCCATTCTTCCATTAGATACAAAAGAAAATGGTCTGTTGCCAGTGACACACCTCCATCACAAAATGTAATGAAACAAAGAAGAATTATGCCCTTGGGACTTTAAATGAGGTGAGCAGAAAATGGTCAATGAGAGTATATAAAGTAAACATGGTTTTATAAATTGTATAACATTCATTGTATATGAGATGCATGAACAATGATGCCAATCCACTTGGCAGTGATAAAACACATTACCAAGTGGCCACATACATATATATATATTTAGAATTGTTGATGTACAGTAATACACAGGCATTGTGTAACTGACGTGTTTCGCAAGCCGCTGCTCGCTTCTTCAGGAGTAGATGTAAATTCAGTGAATATTGGACTGAGCCAACGTCTCAAAAGCCAATAAACCAACAGGTGGCAGCAAGGTGTGTCTAATCCAGGAGCTGAAGGAAAGGAACCAACAAGGGCCTACTGGGGGACAGATGGAGGGCAAACATAACATGGGAGCTAAAGAGTGTGACCTTTGATGTCCTTCAATGTCCAACATAATTTGCAGCATAATCCATGTGTCCTCAACATGTGAATTGTGGGGCCATAAAGAGAGAAATATCATGATGCTAATCACTCCTTACCTCCACCTGTTGGTTGAGGCAACAGGTAGAGGCAAGGAGTGAGATTATTTTTTACCATCTGTGCCCCATTGTGGAGATTTCCCTTCACTTCCTGTCCCATATCAGAACAGAAAGAGAGTGGAAATCCCTGCAAATTAAAGGAATTCCTTGGCAACCTCCAAGTCACCATAACTAGCGTCTCCTTTGGACAATTTCCCTCTCAATTAAAATGTAAACAGTGCAAATAGAGAAGGGGAATCTCCCAAATGGGCACAGACAGCAATAAAAACCTGACAGGGTGTCTAATCCCTCTCCACTCCAACACAAAAAAAAAAAAACAAATAGGCACAATCTGTTAACCCAATGTGCAATAATTTAGGCATTTTTAGGCACATCTTTTGCGAGTCTAACTTATTGCATTTGCTCAGCTTTATCGTGATTCTGCATTTAGAACATGCTCATACAACATAGATAATAAGGAACATTTAATCTACCTGGTTTAAGGTTCTCCACCAAGATATGGTGACTTTGATGTGAAACCTTGGTAGCATTACCAACTTCCAGTTTTCTTGTAGTAAAGACATCAAATCTGCAGAATGAATCATTACCACACATATTTTCTACCTCTTGGAACAATGGGTCACTTTGCTCATCCTCAATATGAAATATAGGTATGAAACTAGGATCATGCTTCAAAGCGTACTGTTCAAGAAGTATTTGAGAATCATACTGAAAGAGTGAAGTCTGATTGGTTACTGACCCTAGAGGAAGAAAAAAAAAGTGTTTTAAAAATGCAAGAGAAAAAAATAATAAAAAAATGGCACCAATTCCTTTAGCAAATAAATTAAATTAAAGACCAATTATACATACTGTAGTATACATTTGCCACATTTTTAAGGAAATCAACATAATTATAAGAAAGACCTAATGGATAGAGCGCTTACTACTAGAGAAACTACATGTGCAGACAAAGGCCAACTACAGAATTGAAAATCCACTAACCTACTCTAAGGTGTTGATGTTTAATATTAATATACAGGTTGATGGGAAGTCATGTAGGCACCACATCCCCAGTAAACTTGTGTAAGTATGCTATTACACCAGTGACTGAGACCAGCTCTCTTTGCTTTAGGGTCTGGTAAATTTTGTAGGCACCCCTCTCTGTAATACACCCTGCACAAAGCCCCCCCCCCCCCCGGGCTGGCTCTTCATTCTGATTTTAAGTTGGGCCTACTTGGTCCTTGTCTGCTTCTCCTGCTGTTCACGTATGCCCATGTTCAATTAAACAAGTTGATGGTATAGATTATTCCACAGACAGTATGTACATAATATGTACAAGGGTTTGGTTACAAGCATTTAGGTACCCTGAAAAAAAATATTTTTTATGAAATTTGTAATAATTGTAATGCAGTATCTTTTTAACATTTACTGTGGGTTTTATTTCTAGCTGGCACCTATAAAATCACATTATTTATTATGATTATTTCTATGTTTATTCCATCACTACTCCCTAGACAGCAATAACATTTGTGCAAGTATTCTGCTTGTAAGGAAGCAACTTCCTCCAAGTAAAGTGGTAGGTGCACCTTGGTAAGGTGTAGCCAATTGCATATTTGGCAGTGTGACATGGGCCTAAATCTGGAAGAACAGTTAAATGATTAACGATCACATGATCCATCCTTAATTGCATTAAAAGTTATTTGGGTCCCAATAAAAACTGAGTCAGATGTCAACCCCACATCTTTATTTTTTGTAAGACCAATATAGAAAATCAATACAGCCAAAGTAGACATTCCAGTAATGTAAACATGTTTATCAGAAGTGTCATAGTGGTAATAGCATCAGATATATATATATTTTTTTTATTTTAGGAGCATGCATACCTATTAATGTATAAGAGTAACTCTAACATGTATTTATTACCTCTCACAGGGATCACAGAATTCCACCTGACAATGCCTTCACCTGATTTTCTCTAATTATTTTTGCCCCAGAAAATGCTTAAGAAAGCTTTCTAAGCTTTTTAAACAGAATGTCATTAAGTTATACACCCTGTAACTAGTATGTGTTTGCAACGTTAAGATCATTGACCTTTGAACATGCAGTCACTGTGAGGCAATTCATTCTTAACATTCAGAATGCAAGCCCTAAAGTGGTTCAAGTTGTTTTCTCAGAAGTTCAGCTCTCCCTGCAATGAGTCAGCAGGCTTTAAGCCTTTTAATCTCTAAATTTAACACTCAGGTGCTCTGTGAGGGGAAGCAGAGGGAGCTGAGCTTTTAAGAGAACTTTGAAGGAAGACGTATTATTCTACAAATACTTGAATGTCCATAGCCCGACCACAGATTAATTTTAAGGTTTTAAATTAATAAAATGTCTTTGCTTCTCCTAACTTGTAGGCAGGTGCAGGTTTTTCTACATCCATTAGGTAGTGCTGTGCCATCATACAGATGGAGGCGAGTTTGTTAGGGGAAATTGTCCCTCATGGACTCCATCTGTGTCTCAGAGGTGAGCAGCTGTCTGGTTGGATGTTACAACCTCTGGTGGCCATCTTGGGTAAGGGAACCTTTTGAATAAGAGGCCCCATATAATTTTGGCACATTTCTAGCAATTGAATGGTAGGAAGAGGAACCTGCATGTGAGGGACAGTGATTAATTCAGGGTCAGGCAGAGATGTGGAGCTAGTGCAGATTGCAGAAGCATTCTTTGCCTCTTCCCAGAAAGGACACTACCTCTGATAATAGATGCCATCCTCTAGTAAAATGTACTGTTTTTCTGAGGATCTGTAATTCCCTAAACTGTTGATAACAGTCCTGAAGATCAGTTTATATGTTGCTGCAAACCAATCGTACAAAAGTTATATAAAAGGCATTTGTGCCATCTACACTGTATTTCCTCCAAATACAAGGTACTCAACTTAGGCCCTACAAACTGGTGTGTGACAGTAGGTATATTTTCGGCTTCCTTGTGCTTTGTTACTTTAATAGGTGGAGCTTATTTAACCCTGGGAACACAAGTTAACTGGTCAGACTGTATAGACTGCTTTGATGCTAGAACATTCTTTTTACACAGATATATAGTACATTACTGGAACTGCCATATGCAACTAACAGAGGAGAATATCCGAGAAAGTACACTATATTAAATATCGTATGCTTGCCATTCATCCTGGCGCTTACTCACAATCTGCACCAAACTGGTAAAGTTCCTCTGGGCTGGCAGTAGAAGGTAAAACAGTGCCATTTCTTAGCGTGAAGTCATCTGCAGGATCATCATTCATAACTCCTAGAAGTCCTTGGGTTTTGTTTTTGAAAATCTCAGGAAGAAGAATTGACAGACTGAGAAATCCTCCAATTTCTCTCACTTCTACCCCAGCTCCTGAGGCAAACATTACTGTGACATTGGTCTTATAGGGTGAGAATAAGAAAACCCCTAAACAAAATGAACAGAAATATTTTTTTTCACTGAAAACTGGTAGACAAGGTAAAATAGCCACTTTCAAATGTTTTAGACAGATTTTATAAAATCAGCAAAAAAAATAAAGTGATTTGTCACAACATCCATGTACAGGTTATCACCAAAGTCAATATACTTGTATTAACTGTACCCTGCATTTAGCAGCAGATGATAGCTAAAATACCAGAGCAATCAGTTTTGGTGCAGGGAACTGGACAGCGGACACGGGTAATGTTTGGCACAGACCTGTATGGAGTTGTTGCTGGTACATCTGGTACTTGATAACATTAATCCGGCCATTAAAGAAAAAAGGACCTTACCTGTAAAATCATTTTCTTGGAATACAGTACAGTAGACACACTTTTTTTTACACCTTGACCATAGATTATGTACATAGATTATGCCACTCTCAGGTGAGGACACTGGCAGACAAAGTTGTTAGTACAACACATATTACATCTCCCACTGCCAGCAATCCTTAATTTTTTGCTAGTGTCCTTTGTGATGGACTACCTCTTTTTACTGAGAACAGGTTTCTGACTTGTAATGCTCCAATATTCCTTGAAGATTACTGTTGGTTCTTCAAATTGAGATATCCCTTCTCCCCCTGGCTGCATTCACAATACTGCGTAAATATGATTGTAGCTTCTAGAATGGTTGCCCCTCAGCAGCACTTCAGGGAATTGTACCTACACCTATCCTCGTGGAAGGTGGGGCCGGCCTATAATGTTGTCTTTGCCACTAGAATCTGCATTAGTGCTCACTCTTGGTACATCAGTACAACATGTACTAGTGCAAGTAGCTGCAGTGTGCTCTACAGGCCCAAGGCAGTGGCAATCCAAATCCTGGTAGCTGCAGTCCCTGAAGACCCTTTTCATGGGGTTTTCCCTTCTGTAGAGGACTAAGAAGGGAGTCTTCACCTGGTGGGTTCTACCCTGGGAAGGAGCCAGTACCCTGGTGTGGTAAGTGTGGGGGTTAGATTATTTCTGGATCTAGTAGCAGATGATAGCTAAATTGCCAGAACATTTGATTTTGACACAAGGAATCGGGCACAAGTAATGCTTGGTACAGAACTGCATAGAGTTGTTGCTGACACATTTGGTACATGATAAGGTTAATCTGGCTGTTTAAAAAAAATATATATATATGAATTTCCTATAAAATACTTTTCATGCAATACAGTACAGGACACATGCTCTTTCAAGTCTTGACCATGGGATATATTCTGGGCATCCTTAGGTGAGGACAGTGGCAAACAAAGTTGATAGGACACCCATATACTGTAACCCCTCACAGTCCCTGAAATCCTCAATTTTTTGCAAGCAGAGGAGAATGCCAAAACAAAAGAAAAAATGTTCTGTACTGTAAATTTATAGGTAAATCAACAATCCCTATTTCTTAATCTTACATCACAGGGCACAGGCTTCTTTAAATCTTGACCTAGGCCTGGAGTGTCAGGCAGCTCATGTGAGGAGCCCTGACCAAACCCCACTTGGTATTGGCATGGGGCAGGCCTCCCATATAAACTCACATGCCACTGGGGGGGGGAGTTGTAGGTCGGAAGACGTGGAGAATGGAGCATTAGGCAGCAGCAGGAGGCCATCCCCATCTGGGGGGGGGGTGCCAGGAGAGCTGGGAGGGAGTTACTTCCTTACATGGTCATGAATGGAGTGTGCTGGATCAGAAGAGTTGGAGAAGCTATCGGAACATGTGTCCAGTTAAAGTTCTCCATTATGGACTTGGGCAGGAAAAGGTCAGTGAGTGGATCACAGTGGATTTCTGGATGACTCATGCCAGGGGAGCTGGGTGTGAGGCCAGAGGAGAGACTGTGGGAAAAGTGTCTAATCGATGCGGCTCCAGGGCGCAGGATTTGTGTACCAGACTTGCTGGGAACAGTAGTCCGCCATGTTACATGTGCTACTAAATTTCTAGGCCACCAGGGAGAGGCAAACTTCTGGCCTAGTATCATCACATTTCATAGCCAGCCATTGAGACTGTTCAGAGCAGACTCTTTAGATCATATGAGGAGGATGTGACAGGAAATATAAGGATCTACAGTGAAGTTTGTGCAGGAGGAGAGAAGTCCTGGGAGTAACAGTCTGCAGGAGTTACGCAGAGTAGGAGAAATGGTCTGCATGGTGATGCAGGGGAAGTGAATGTAGATATTATCTGTGCATCAGTACTTCAAGGCTCAACCAAATTACAAGTTCTTTAATATGATGGAAAAGCAACATGTTCTATGGGCATCCCATATCCCCTTTTTTCCCAACCAAGTTATATCCCCAATAAACAAAAACAAAACAACGCGAATGACTTGTTATTTGACTCTGAGGTGATAGATGGAGGTCTGGCAGCAGGGTGAAATGGTGGATGCTAGTAACTTGTAGCAACCAAGCGCTACAAAATGTACTCCTGAAAAGTTAATTAATGAATTATTACAGGAGTAACGGATATATTGCACCATTGGTATGCAATGCATTTTCCTAAATAAATGTAAGCCTTCAAATATGCAATATATTCATTCTCATGTAATAATGTATTAATTTACTCTTAGATGTACATTATATTAACTTTATATCTCCTATTTTGGAGTGTTAATTTTGCAGTTGTTTAGCACTTTTGGGTTGATTTTCTCTTTCTCCTTTCTTTTGCAGCATTCTTTAGAGCCATTGGGATAGATTTAGGTAGGAGATAAGACGGCTTATCTCCAGATAAGCCGTCCTATCTCTGCGTTTTATGACCCCAATCTATGCCACTGATTCATAAAATCAGTTAAGCATAGATTTTCCTTAGATCAGACATGCGTAAATCTATTACGCTGTCTAATCTTATTTTCATATTTTAGGCTGGCCGCTAGGTGGCGTTCCCGTCTAAAATATGTAAATGAGCCTATACGCCGATTCCCGAAGGTACGCCCCGGCTGACGCTATTCAATTACGTCGTTTGCGTAGCGTAGTACCGTCGTAATGTTATGCCTGCTATATGAGGCGCAGGCAATGTTAAGTATGGACGACATTTACGTAAAACTTTCGCGAATAGGGTTTTGCGTAAATGCCGTTCACGACGTTTACACGTCGAATTGACGTCGAGATTTGGAGCATGCGCACTGGGAACCAATCACGGCCGGCGCATGCGCAGTTCGTTCGGCGTGGGGACGCGTTTCATTTAAATGATAAACGCCCCCTACCCACCGAATTTGAATTCGGCCGGCTTTTTTACGCTACGCTGCCTCAACTTTACAGGCAAGTGCTTTGAGAATAAAGCACTTGCCTTAAAAAGTTGCGGCGGCCTAGTTTAAAAGCCAGACGCTAGGCAGGCCTATAGATAGGCATTTCTACGTGAATCTACCCCAATGTTATGTACAGGGACAAGAGTTGTGTCTCCCCACACTGTGCATCAAGCTCCAAGACTGCAAATCACTCCCCTTCTCCTCCCTCCTCCTTTCCCCTCACTTCTCTAAGCTAACATACTGACTTGAGACTGCAATGTCCACTGCTAACTATTTACTGTAAAGACCAGAAGTACAGGGAAGCAGCACTGAGAGAGCAGGAACCAGTAGCACTGAACGTTGTAAAGTGCAAGTGCTGTGGTACGAAATGTAATATTTTTTTCACAAATGTTTATTTTATTGTGCTCTATGTGTTAAGCATACAACTCTAGGGGTTAATACTACTTTATTGGTTTATTTTAGTTTAGGGGAGATTAAGGGCAACTGTGCATCTTCTCAGGAGGAGTTCTCAGACTCCAAGTATTCTCCTTCCAATTCCTCATCTTCCTCCCCCTCCTCATCTTTATCAGGAAAACTGTTGTTATGGAAGCTGAAAATTCCTCTTTAGTTAAAAAGGATGAATTAGGAGTACTCTTGGGGAGCCTCGGTTGAGTGAAGACTGAATTCCAAAGACCTAGGTGCAGAATTTTGAGAGGAACCCTAAATAACCTCATCATGGCACACAGTGTGTGCTGGCCAGCTCCTTCGTCTCATTTCCTTTCTGACATCCGCCATGAGGTAAGGGGGTCCCTTGAGGAGTACTCACAACCTTAATCAGATTGATGGCTGCTGGGTAACCTTGGTAAAGGCAGATGCAGAGACCTGGACCACAATAAAGAGCAGGGTAGCTGAGACAGCAGTGGTGTGCTTGTCTGAACAGAGAATGTGCTCAAGATGGCACCCTGAGTCAGTTGGAGGGAGGGACTTTGCAGGGACTGTGCTAAAATCTCCTTAACATGGGTAAGATAGCACACATTTTGTTCAAGACCACAAAATTGGGTGGTGCTCACTAGACTATGGCCAAAACAGACCATTAAAAAGTGCAGCCCCTCTGCAACACACTGCTCTAGGCCTAAGGTACTCCTACTGCCAGCCCCACTGTGCTCAAGGCAAGGGTCAGTGCTCATGGACTACTCCAATGCTGGGCCTGGTGTATGAGAGGGTTTTTAGGGGGAACACACAGGTGAAAGGGACAAAGCCCTAGACTCACTATACCAGGGTGCTGGCTCCTTCCCAAGAAAGAACCCACTGGACAGGGGGAACTTCCCACTTCATGCACAGGGTCTTTAAAGACTGTAACTACTGGGTTTCAGTTCGCCACTGCCCTGAAGAGCACTCTGCAGCTAATTGAACTACGTTGCAACGATGTACTGTGGATTAACACCAATCACAGAGTCCAGTACCAAAAACAACATTATAGGCTTGCTCTGCGTTTTTCATGTGGCAGGATCTGAGTATAGTTCACCAAGAAGCAATCAATCTGAAAGCTGCAATCATACTGCCATAGTGACATCAATGTAGCCAGGGAGAGAAGGGATATCTCCATGTGAAGAACAAACCATAGTCTTTAATCTTCCATTATTATTGGAATTACAAGCCGCAAACTTGTTCTCAGCAGAGAGAGGTCATCCATCACTAGGATTGGAAAGAGTTATATGGACTGTCCTAGCCACTTTGTTTGCCAGTGTCCTCACCTAAAGGTGGCAGCATATAACCTACAGTTACATGGAGCTGTTTTCTTACAAAATAAGGTTGGTTTTAGAAATGAGGATAATCTTTGAATGAAAGGTTTGCGGTTAATGTTAGGGTATAGGGGTTAAGTTTTAATGCCAATGTAATTTTTTTTTCTAATAACTTCTATGAGCTATCTTTTGAACATGCACAGTACAGCAGAGGTGCCTGGCTTGCTTTTCTGGTCAACACAATTTCCAGCACTGTGCAGTTGTTGGTGGTGCAACATTAATGAAGGCTGCATTTGTGTACCGTATTGCACTTTTTGCAAAAAAAACTAATGTGCTAGGAAATCACTATTCCAAAAGTGAAGGTACAGTAAATGTCAGGGCTAAGAAAAAAAATGCAGTACACCTCTACAGACTATGCATATTTTTCCAAGTTTTACTCCCTTAAAAACACTGAAAGTACTTAAAAATACCCGTTGATCCTTGCAGACATCCAGTGTGCTGTTTGCACTGATGATGTTACAGAGAGTTTTTAACTACAAGAAACAATGTAAATAAAAAAGAAAAATGCTGAAACATGTTCCTGAGGGGGACTCGGAAGCATGGGAGTATGATTGAGACGTGTCTGTACAAGTTTTTTAAATGGATTACTTCGCTGAAGAATACAGTATGTATACGTAAACACTGCTATGTATAAGTACATGCTGCTTGCAGTTTACAGACATAAGGTTATGAAGACTTACTAAAAATGTCTCTAGGCTACTACACTAGATCTATAGACTGACTTTCATAGAAAGGTTCCTGGTATGTTGCTGCACACCAAATAATTGGACCATCTATTGATTGATTTTTTTCACCTAATTTTACCTAAATCTAGTGCACTTTGGCCAGCTCTGCAAAAGTATATAATAAGTTAAACATGCTTGCCTTAAAAAAAATGTCTGACTTCGGTTTGGATTGAGTGAATCTGAAGGGATTATACCCATAACATACAGTACATGGACAGAATGGCACACATTTGCATTGAAGTTGGATTGTTTGACAACGCCTGCATATTGATACCCAAGTCTGCTTGCATGATTGAGCAAGAAACAATAGAGTGATTACGTCAGTTTTTTACGTCAGTCAGTTTATTTACTTTTTATTGTTGATCTAGTTAAACAATCTACAAACATACAGCAACTCTTTTTTATGTTTATATCAAAATCAAATCTGTCCATCCAATGAAGATTTCCTTGTAAATGCTAAGTGTGATACATTCACATGAATGTCAGGGTAACCTACCTTTCATATCCATCCAACTTTCCTCTTCAAAGCTAATGATCTCCCCATTCACTAGAACTTCCAGTGCATTTATGAATTCATCATCATGGCGCACCTCAATTATATCAGAATCCTCTTCTTGCATAGCCACTGAGGAAATGGCTGTTACATTAATAATATTAGGGAGTGACCTCCGAGATCGAATACCATCATCTAGGTGGATGGTATAACTGTGCGGTAGCGGTGCTTTAATAGAAGAGGCATGAAAAACGTTAATGGTATTTTTGTTCAATATACATGACAAGAGTGCCAAACTGTGAGGGGAGCTAAGGTCTGAATAAAATAGATGGGGGCATGGGAGGGTTAGACTAGGCATCTATTTTTCCCACAAAATTATAAAACTTCTATATGCCATCATAACTAGTATTAATACCATAACAAATTAATTAAAAGGCATTATCCTGTCTACAAAATAAATGATGCAAACAAGGGTGAGTTATACAGATAACTACATAAAATAACTGCAAATGACAACAACTTACAATAGTAGTGCAAAATACTATATAATGACAAATAGGCAACACAAATTTGGAGAGCCCCACTCACATAGTATAGAAGGTTAAGGGGCAGAAACAGGACATAAGGAAATGAGTGAGCTATATATTCGCTCAAATTGGGGCTTTGCAAAATAGTGGATGAAACCATGCCAGAATCAATGACTAAGGATGGAGAGTACTGAATAACATCTAGATTATATTTTTGAAGAAGCAGAGATGTACGTGAGAAGTCTTGTTTGGAAGAGCATGAAGAGATGACAGAAGTAGGGGAGAGAAGATGATGTGAAGAGCACAGGTTGCTCTAGGGGTAGCATCAAAAAATGTATGTATGGGACAGCAAGGATATGAAGAACTTTTTAGATAAATCAGTCCAGTGATGTAAGATGAAGGTCAGTCTCAATTTGGGGGGGGGGGATTAGGGTACACTGATAATCAGGGTAGAACTCCTGATCTAATGGTTGTTGCTCTCCCTGGAACAAACAGAATAGGTAACCTGTAATCTCAGATAGATTTTGGAACTCTATTACCTAAGAACATGGTAGCCAATGCATAACTAAGAAGAAACAGTACCAGAGTACAGAGAGGGAACAGGAGAGGAAAGGTGTGTTGAACAGGAGTATTCTGGAAGGATTAAAGTGGTTCAAGCTTTAACTTTGGTAGGCTATAATGGATAGGGTGTCAAGCTGGGTTAGGTAGACTGCATGGATTAGCATTGACTTACTGTATGTAAAGCAAGAGGAAGGGATGGGGCGCAGAAAAAGTTTTTATGTTATAAACCACTGTGACAGTCTGGGTCTGTCTCTCCTGAATGATGGTGGGTTTTTTGCCATATTTTGGAGAGACGAACACCGTAATTATACAGCTGTGTGGTCAGCTTTTTAAGTATGACCTGAACAGCATTCAGAGCCCCACCCGCAGACAGGAAGTCTGGTCCTGGGAGCCAGGTGTGAGCTCCCAAAACCCTCAGAGGAGTCAGAGGCGCTGCATAGGTGCAGCTACTGCATGAGGCAAGTTTGTGCAATTGAGCAGCAAGACGCTGGTCAGGAGTAAGTTGGCTGTGTGCTTACCGTTAGGAAACGGGTAGTTCTGAGGAGCAGAACGTGAGCCTGAGTTGGAGGTCTGAAACAGCCGGAGGACAATATACAGGAATGGTGGAACCCCCTGTGAGGGCTGCTATTTGTATTTTGTGAGCTTGTAAATAAAATTGGTCTACCAGGCCCTTAAAAATCGAAGTTCTGGCTTGGTGTACTCACGGGAAACTGCATCTATCACTGGAGTCTAATAACCCCCATCTTACAAGTGGTGGATTGCTGCGGGCAATTTGGAAGAGTTCCAGGTCCTTGCATACCAACAAAACAGTGAGTAGAAAGCAACTGTGCGTTTTTGCAGCAATGCTATGATGAACAGCCAATATGAACTATAAGTTAAAGTTTTTTGCTGTGAACCGCTGTTAGCTGTGTGTGGCAGTCAGGAGAACTGCATTGCACAGGAGTTCAATTAATGGACTGTGTTGCATACAGGTGGCATACCTGTGGAAGTAAGCTCAGCGTGGCCTGAGAAGTCATATCCATTTGGGAAGGCCCAGTGAATGAATAATTCAAGTGGAATCGCAGAGAGTGAAGTCTGCGTGTGAAAGTGTGCTGTCTTGTAGAAAGCTCACCAACATTTTTTTTTCTGTGTTTAAAAAGGAACTGTGTTATAAATCATTGCCCTGTTTGCAGCCATGGGAAGGACAAATCGCAAACGGAAAGCAAGGTTTGCTGAAATGAGAGACAGGACTTTGTGGCTGGAGGGTTTGTTGCCGACAGAACAAGCCCCATAATCGTGCAAAAAGCACTTGGCTGCGCTGAACCAAGCCAAAGTCAAAGTTCATGCTGTTGTCCCTAGCAACACAGTTGAAATGAGTGCACAGGGGATTGCAAGTGCAGAGAATCCACCAAAGTTTGAGTCTGCAGTGGATTGGTGCAAGCGACACTTGGCCGCACTGAACCAAAATAAAGGGGAAGTTCATGCTGTTGCCCCTAGCAATGCTGGTGCAGGCCGGCCAGCTATTAATGTGCAAAGTGTTAAGAAACAAGTGCGCTGTTTGTGGTGCAGTGAGTGGGGGCATGAAGTTTTCAAATGCCCTTTGTCGCAAGCTACAGCAAAGCAAAAATATGAAAAGCCTGCTCTGAATGTAAACAGTAAGCAGATGGGTGCAGTTGGCCATAGCAACGTCTACGATGTCAGGTCAATGGACTGCAAGACAAAGATATTGCCTACAGAGAGTTGTGGCAAGTTTAAAGCAAAGTCGCTTCAGGGAGAGAGACGTCTATATGTGTCGGAGAACCAGCAACGTACAACTAGGAGAGCACCGTTTCCATTAGCAACCAGAGAAAATGTGTCAATGGGAAGGAGGAGCTACAGGGAAGAGGTGTATAGAGATGCAAGTGAAGTTCTGCGTGTTGGGAGAGTGTCATCTCCCTTGGCAACAGGAGAAAGTCGCCAAACGCCATGCCTGGAATGTGGTTACCTGGGGCACGGCATATTTTCTTGCCCTAGATTTTGGGGTGCAGCGGGAGGTAATGTTGCCGAGCAGGACTCTTTATCGGTGGGCCAAGGTTCCTTTACAGATATGTTTGCAGTCACCCCTGACAACAAGGAGATTTCTGTTGTGTCTGCAGGGGGTGCTAAACAGTGGGAGTTGCCTGCTGTGATTTCATCCTGTGGCCACCAGGGGGAGTTGGTCAGTAAAAGTGCAACCGAAAGACAGCGCCCTCAAATGAAGACAGAGTTGCCTGCTTCAAGAAATGGTAAGACTGTTGCAAGTTGTGATCCAAGTGAAGTAGCAGTATGTCCGGTGAGGAGATCTGCAGAAGGTGTAAAAATGGACTTGCTGCAGTGTGCTACTCAGATCAGTGGGGAGACACACGTTAAAACCCTCCTTGCAGCAAGATCAAAGACTGAAAGTGATATGTGGACTTTGTGTGCACCTAAGTTAGTCCAGCAGAGTGCTGAGAGTGATGTGTTAGGGGTGACCAAAACGGTTGGTGTGTCATGTTCCCTAGTGATAGAGACAGGTGCTGCGGAGTTGCCAAGGGAAACCGCTAAGGAGCCTGTATTGGTAAGGCAAATGGTTTCCCAGGACAACTGTGAAGCCACCCTAGTGGGCAAAATAATACATTTTGAGAGGAAGGGTGATGTGCTGAGTCGCATGCAGGGTGCCATGCGTTCTGACAAAAGTCAATATGATGGAGATTATAAAACTGCTATGTTTATGAATGATGATGATGATGATGATGATGATGATACATGTACTTATGGCGATGTGTTCACTAGTAATGAGGTAGGGGTGATCGCTAAGCAGGATATGCGATTCCCCTTAGTAACAGTACATAAGGCTGCAGAGGTGTCCTTAGAAACCTCCAGGGAGCTCTGTGTGTTGGAGCCAGAGGTTGCCGGGGACAACTGTGGTGCCGCTCTGAGGGATAAGAGGGTACTTGATCTTCATGATGAGGAAAATAGTAAAACTGAAATGTCTGAATTTGCTTGTAGTGATAATGTGTTACTACAGTCTGTCACTGCTGACAGAAAAAGTCCTCATGAGTTTAATGAAGCGCCACACAGTGGTCAAGTTATGTTATTGCAGCCTGCTGTGTTTAAAAATGTGTTTGCGGTGGACACAAATTCTGCTATGCAAAATGGAGAGACTGCAGGGCCGGTAGACATGGGTGCGTTGGCTTTTGCAGAAGTTAACCCTCTCCAGTTAGAAGGATCTGAAAAGGGCGCATACATGGCAGAGGTTTTGTCCTCAGCAAAAGAGATGAGGAATGTTGAGCTTCAGAATGATATGGTAATGGATAGGGATTTGGAATCGCTCAGTGTTGCTGAAAGTGAGAGGATGAGTGTCGCACATGAGATTTGCAGTGCTCAAGGAAAGCCACAAGTTTTGTCAGTTACCTCTGAGGTAGAGGTCTCTTTAAGTGACTCAGCCTCTCATGCCTTAGCAAATGAGCCCCTCCACATCGTTGGTAAAGGAAAAGTTCCTAAAGTTCTGCGTTTAGATGTGGCGTGTCTAGAAATACTAGGATGTTGTTGGAATTGGTGAAAATATTTCCAATGTACATCTGCGTGTATCCACAGCAGAGGGGCGAGATGGTACTACTGTGTAGTACCAATCGGTGGACACAGGTGGTTCTGGCGTTAAGCAATATTGATGAAAATTGGTTGCTCTACTGTTGGTTCATTTTGTGGAAAGTTGTCTCACAGTTCTCTTTGAGAGTGCTTCCAGCGGCGGTTGTGTGCAGAAGGTGCTCAGGAGAATTGTTGGAGAAATCAGAAATAATAGACAAAGTGGAAGTCTCTCCGTCTGCTGATGTGATGGAATGCATTCCTACTGGTGCGGGAAACTGTGGGACTGTCCCATAGGGAGTAGCTGCTTGCCTGTAGGTGGTCCCTCCATAGACACTGTTCTAACAAACACGGGGACAAGAGGTCCCAATGACAATGCTGAGTTAAATAACCCTTTGTGGAACATTGCTGGTGAGGGTAAACAGAAGGATGTGGTGTTGACCTCAGATGGTTTGGTTGCCACAGGTAGCAACAGAGGGGTTAGTGAACCTGAGAAACAAATGTTGTTGGTTAATGTTGCGTCAGGTAGTGAGAGTGGTCAGTCCCTGACAGATCCCTTGGAAGTAGGTCCACAACAGTCCCAGGAGAGTAGGTCTGTGGGAGGAAAAAGAAGGTTCCTAAGTCCAGAAGGTAGAAGGGATAGAGGGATTAGTGGGAGCTCACGGTTCAGGAAGAAGTGCTGGTGGAAGCACACCCGGAAGAAGAGGTGGGTGGAGTGCCCCTTTAGAGAAAAGGTTGGGCAGATTAGGACTCCTGCTGCTGATCGTTGGCACAAAGGAGACACGCTGAAGCGTTGGTGGAAACATACCCGTAAAAAAATGGGCATATGCAGCCAATGGCTTGTACATAGGTGTCCCATTTATAATGACGGGTCTATGTGTTCCTCCCTCCGGTTCGAAACAAGGGGGGGAGGTATGTGACAGTCTGGGTCTGTCTCTCCTGAATGATGGTGGGTTTTCGCCATATTTTGGAGAGACGAACACCTTAATTATACAGCTGTGTGGTCAGCTTTTTAAGTCTGACCTGAACAGCATTCAGAGCCCCACCCGCAGACAGGAAGTCTGGTCCTTGGTGTACTCACGGGAAACTGCATCTATCACTGGAGTCTAATAACCCCCATCTTACACCACATAAAATAGACATTATACTAATATTACATCCAAGGCCGAGGCCTTTTTCTTATACTGTCCTGGGGTAATTAAAAGACACTCATAGGAGTTCTAGAGTGAGAGTAAAGGTGTAAACTACAAATATTATCGTATAGGTGTAAGCCGTAAAAAGGTAAAAGTGTGGAGGAAAAATTAAGAGCTTGTGGGAAATAAAACGTTGATATATATATATATATACACACACATACACACACAAATACGCTGTGTTTCAAAAGGGTTGGGTGATAGAACTTTAATTTGAATGGGACAGGGCTATTAACAACAATAACATATTTAAAATCATCCATTAGAGATATTAGAGGAAAAGAAACAATCAAAGAAATAAGTAGTTAGCCCAGGGAACAATTAAAAAGATAACGATTACATTTGGATATTAAAAGAAGATAACATGGTAGATGTGAGAGTGTCAGTGGAAGTCAACAAAGAAACGCAAGAATGATGTTTGAAATTAAGAGGTATCTGCGTTAATGCAGATACGAAGTTATTCGCAAAAGTATTCACAGGGAGACTGAAATTAGTTATGAATGAGCTGGTGCATTATGACCAGGTGGGGTTTATACCAGGAAGAGAAGGAAGGGATAATGGTATTAGAACCCTACTAGTGGTAGAGAAAATTAAAGTAAGTAGGGCCCCAGGACTGCTCCTGTCAATTGATGCCGAAAAAGCGTTTGACAGGGTAGACTGGGGCTTTATTCAAAGTACACTAGAGGCAATGGGTTTAGGCTCAAGAATGTCCTTATAGATTAGAGCCCTATACAATCAGCCTACAGCGAGGGTGAAGGTAAACGGGACAGTCTCTGGGTTATCCGAGATGTATAATGGTACAAGATAGGAGTGTCCCCTATCCCCCCTATTGTTTGATCTGGCTCTGGGATCATTGCTGGCAAGGATTAGACAGAATACAGATATTAAGGGAATTAGGGTAGGGGAGGAGGAACACAAAATAGCGGCTTACGCCAACAATATCTTATTTCATATAACAAATCCTAGGATTACCCTCCCAAACCTAATGACATACTTATTGAGAGATCTCATATATTTAAATTAACCAGAAACATTAAATATCAACAACATCAAATGAGACATTGTACCAACAACATTTTCTCCCGCTATTGAACGATATTAAATTAGAACTTAACAAAATAGCACCAAGTCAGCTGTCATGGATGGGAAGAATCAATATCTTTAAAATGGTAATCTTACTAAAGATTATGAATAAAATGCAAATGCTCCCAATCTCTCTCCCACAGGTATATTTTAAAACATTACAAACCCTGCTTTTAAGGTTTATTTTGGCGAAGAAAGAAACCACGTATCAGTTGTCAAGGTGGCCTAGGGGCACCTGATCTAAAAAATTATTATAATGCTATAATACTTTCATGGGTGATAGAATGGGTAAAAAACAATAATGAAAAAAGGTGGGTTAAACTGGAAAGCACTATTAGTAAAGTCCCATTGGGCAAAATTAAATGGATTCCTGCACACCTAAGAGAATTTAGGAGCGGCAACACATTGTATTACACATAAAGTTTTTTTGATTTGGGACACGATACACAAAAAGGGAAATGGTTATATAATTCTCCTCTAATACCACTAAAAGACACACAATACTTTACACTCGGGATTGCGGCAGTGCTTGGTAACCAGGTTACACAAGAAAATGCACAACTAAAAGATATAATGGAAAATGGAAACATTTATACTTATCAGGATTTAAAACAAAAAAAGAGAATTAATGGTGATTGAAAGGTGGCGTTATTTCCAACTGAAACATTTTATAGAAACCTTTCCCTAACCAATTATAAATGTTGAGAACCTACTTCCCCATGAGTGATTATGTACAGCAACAGGAAAGAAGCAGGTGATCTCAAAGATACAGTATATAGAATACTGATGGATATGAAGGGGAAGGAAATGCCGCCATTTATCAGTAAGTGGGAAAAAGAATTGGGATCACGGGTGAATGACCAAGAGGTGAGGCATAAATTGAAGAGGGTATACACTATGTCAGTGGACTGTAACATGATAGAATTAAATAATAAATGCGTGGCTCGCTGGTATATATCACCAGATAAGGCACATAAATGTCAAAGCGAGATATCGCAGCTTTGTTGGCTGTAAAGTAAGGAGATAGGAACCATGACTCATATATGGTGGACCTGTCCCAAGATCCAAAAATATTAGGGAGAGGTATGACGGGCAATCCAGATGACCCCTGGGGATGCCTGTTTCATGGCATTAAAATACCAACCAGGATATATTGAAATTCTTTAGTTCCCCAGCTACTAAATGCTGCTAAAAGTCTAATATCGAGACAGTGGCAAGACCCAGAGAGGCCTACAATGATAAGTTGGTGTTTATAAATGTATTTAATGTATTAGCCGGTTGTGATGTATGGAAAATGAGATGATAGGCTGAGAAAAGTCGGCCGGCTTGTTGTTTAATCGTATACTTTTAAAGAAAATTAATAAAGAAATTGGAAACAGAAATAAAGAGGTCATGGATCTGAGTCAGTTTCCAGAATATGCTTTTTTTTTTGTGCCAAATAAGGAATGACAAGAAAGGGTATGTTATTAGGATTATTTTGGTTTCAGATGTTGGCAGAGATGATGAATAGGAATGAGCTTCGAGTTCGAGTTCGGCGAACAGCAAACAATTAGGGGTGTTCGCGGCAAATTTGAAAAGCCGTGGAACACCCTGTTAAAGTCTATGGGAGAAATCTAAAGTGCTAATTTTAAAGGCTAATATGCAAGTTATTGTCCTAAAAAGTGTTTGGGGACCTGGGTCCTGCCCCAGGGGACATGTATCAATGCAAAAAAAAGTTTTAAAAATTGAAGTTTTTTTAGGAAGCAGTGAATTTAATAATGCTAAAAGTGAAACAATAAAAATGTAATATTCCTTTACATTTCGTATCTAGGGGGGGTGTAAAGTCAGCATGTGAAAAAGCGCATGTTTCCCGTACATAGAACTGTCCCTGCACAAAGTGTCATTTCTGAAAGAAAAAAAAGGCATTTAAAACCGGCTTTGCGGCTATAATGAATTGTCGGCTCTGGCAATTCAGAGAGGATTCATTCATAAAAAAAAAAAAAGCGTGGGGGTACCCCCAAATTCCATTAACAGGCCCTTCAGGTCTGATATGGATATTAAGGGGAACCCCGCTGTCAATTTAAAAAAAAAATGACGTGGGGTTCCCCCCAAATATCCATACCAGCCCCTTCAGGTGGGGACAAGGGCCTCTTCCCCACAACCCTTGCCCGGCAGTTGTGGGGGTCTGCGGGCGGGGGGCTTATCAGAATCTGGAAGACCCCCAGATCCTGCCCCCCCTATGTGAATTGGTAATGGGGTACACTGTACCCCTACCATTTCACAAAGGAAGTGTAAATAGTAAAAAAAAACAGACACCGTAGAAAAAAATCCTTTATTTTAATAAAAAAAAAGAAAAAAATGAAAAAAATCCAGCGGTGGTAATCTACTCTCGATGCCGCTCCCTGCTCCAACGTTGTCTGTATCCAGCGACGGGTGAACTCTCCAGCGACGGGTGATCAGTCCAGCGATCAGACAATGAGATGAGACAAACCAGCAGAATGACGCGGCCGATGCTTTGACATTTCTTATATAGGGGAGGCGAGGCCACCCGTCACATGACCCTGCCCCCTCTGACGCAAGGGGGAAGACTGGGTTTTCCCAGTGACTTAGCCGAGGATGCGTCAGAGGGGGGGGGTCGCGTGACGGGTGGCCCCGCCTCCCCTATATAAGAAATGTCAAAGCTTTGGCCGCGTCATTCCACTGGGCTGTGTCCAGCAGAGAGAGAAGGTCGGCGAGGCTGCTCTGGATGGATAGTCTTCTCATCGCTGGACCGGAGAGATCATCCGTCGCTGGAGAGATCATCCGTCACTGGATAGAAGACAACTTTGGAGCAGGGAGCCGCATCGAGAGTGCATTACCACCGCTGGATTTTTTATTTTTTTTATTTTTATTAATAAAGGAATTTTTTCTACGGTGTCTATGTTTTTTTTAAAAACTATTTACACTTCCTTCGTGAAATGGTAGGGGTACAGTGTACCCCATTACCAATTCACATAGGGGGGACCAGGATCTGGGGGTCCCCTTTGTTAAAGGGGTCTTCCAGATTCTGATAAGCCCCTGCCCACAGACCCCCACAACCACCGGGCAAGGGTTGTGGGGATGTGGCCCTTGTCCCCATCAACATGGGGGCATCCTCCCCATGTTGAGGGCATGTGGCCTGGTGCGGTTCAGGAGAGGGGGGGCGCACTCTGTCCCCCCCTCTTTTCTGCGGCCGGCCGGGTTAACGTCCTCGGATAAGGGGTCTGGTGTGAATTTTTTGGGGGAACTCGACACCATTTTTTTAATTTGGAGTGGAGTTCCCCTTAAAATCCACACCAGACCTGAAGGGTCTGGTATGGATATTTGGGGGGAACCCCACGTCATTTTTTTTAAATTGACGGTGGGGTTCCCCTTAATATCCATATAAGATCTGAAGGGCCTGTTAATGGAATTTGGGGGGACCCCCACGCTTTATTTTTTATGAATGAATCCTCTCTGAGTTGCCAGAGCCGACAATTCATTATAGCCGCATAGCCGGTTTTAAATTACTTTCTTTCTTTCAGAAATTACCCTTTGTGCAGGGACAGTTCAATGTACGGGAAACATGCGCTTTTTCACATGCTGACTTTACACCCCCTCTAGGTTACCCTAGCGGTGCGCGCGGGTTAACGCACATAAAAAGACGTCCAAAGACATCCACTCGGCACTTGAGAGCCGCGCTGTAGACGTCTTTTGTCTATAGCGCGGATCTCAAGTGGTTAAAGCATTGATTGAGAGAGGAAAGAAGGAATCAGAAAGGCAAAATATAGGCTGATTAAGCCTTTGCATTTACATATAAAATATGGTGTATTATCGTGCCCCTGCAAAAATCTTGACTTATTTTTAATAATTAAGGCACAAAGGTTCACTTGTGTGAATTTCCAAAGGTCCATGGTCAGAACATGCATCTATCTGATTAACATACCATAAAAAGTTGACGTCCGACACTGAATCCTTAGATTTGGGTTTGTAGAAACCACCATGTCATATTCCCCTTTACCTTTAAAGGTGTAAGGCACATCATCAAAAGTATAAGCATGAGGCTCACCAAATGCTGAAGCTACAGAAGAAGAGACACAAATATTATTATTCAATTAAAAATATAAATTGTAAAGCAATGTCCTAGAACAAACTTTCTAACATACCGACTTTTGGTGGTTTATAAGTGTGGCAATCGCTGGATGGTCTAAGTTCCATGTAGTACTGGCAGTTATCTGACCACAGACAACAATAGTAGAATGTGATTACGTCATACAACCAGTGAGAGAAGCCTGGTATTCTGGGAGGCTTTCTATATGGTGGGGAACCCCAGTCATGTCCACGGTCAGGGGTGCTACCCCCTATTGAATCACTTGTAAGAACCTGTACTCCATGGGCATCATAACAGCACTGCTGCCCCGCTGCATACCGAGGGCTATAGAGAAAGAAAAAGCCCCAGATAAGCAACAGAAATTTGTTAATACACACTTGGGTAACAATATGATTTAGTTTATATTAATGATACAATAAACAGTGCTTTTCAGGAAGCATGTGTCCAGTCATTCTAGTTTCTATTGTTAAAGAGTTTAAAGCATAACTCCAATTCTAACCCCTTGTCTTCTCCCTTTGTTCAAAGATAGCTTCTTGGTGTAATTTAAAAAAAAAAAACAATTGCCATTGCAGTCACATAATCAGTTAGTTCCACTTCTCGCTTTTCTGGCAGTGGGTGGGAGGACTACAGCACTTTCATTTAATTGATGTGGGTGTTACTGGGTGAGCATCAAAAAAGATGACTCCACCATAGCACCAATTAACTATGTTAGCCATTTAATTACATTGCCTCTGTATTCCGTGAAACTACAGGAGGGTGTGAACTTCGACGTGTAGATTCGGCAACTGGCCAGGTTAAAAAGAAACTGTGCAACACTGAATGTTACAGCCAAAAGTATATTAGAGCCTATGCATGGAAAGAAAAATTCTGAGGCTAGCTGAATATATGCAAAGGGGCAGAAATGTTTAGAAAATATGGGAATGCTATCAGGACACTATAAGAAATAAAATCAGAGGAACCCTATCAAACATACAATTGGAAGAATGCTTTAAAACTATGGGGTTGACTTTGGTATTTAAGTTGCACTTTGCAAGGGAAATTGCTCCAGAGCTTAAGAATGAGGTGAAGCTCTACTGACCGCCATCATCTTATCATGTGCAACCAAAATCGTGTTTTTTTTTTTTTTTCGTGCACATAATTTGGTATTCTTTGCAAACTGAAACTTCATAATCATTAAAGCGGAGGTTCACCCAAAAATCAACTTTCTGACATTAGATCCAGCATACTGCTAACATCTGCAGTATGCTGTTTTTTTTTTTTTGTACTTTTAGTTTTATGAGCCGGTGAATCCTGTGGGGAATGGGCTCCGAGCTCCGGCTCCGAGCAGGGAATCCTGCGGGGAATGGGCATTCCTAATTCAAGAGGAGTTGATTGAAGGGCTGCTAAGGCGTGTCACGCCTTCCGAAAATACTATTTTATAGTATTTTCGGAAGGCGTGACATGCCTTAGCAGCCCGTCAATCAACTCCTCTTGAATTAGGAATGCCCATTCCCCGCAGGATTCCCTGCTCGGAGCCGGATAACAACGGCTCATAAAACGATAAGTACAAAAAAAAAAAAAACAGCATACTGCAGATGTTAGCAGTATGCTGGATCTAATGTCAGAAAGTTGATTTTTGGGTGAACCTCCACTTTAAGCTCTAGGGTAAACTTCCTTGCAAAGCAAACAGCCTTTAGTAAATTAATCCCTATGTCTCTAGCAAATGTACCTGGACACGTTCACACAAATCGGTTGCATATCCATAATAGCATTTGTACCCTAGCACCTAGGGCATCATGGTAAGATGGGTGGTATCAACATTTAAAATATACAAACTGTGACAATTTCATAATTATTTAGTTTCAATCTTCTGCAAATGTATGAATAAAAAGCAAAGCTGTGGACAGGGGTGGACTGACAACTCATGGGGCCCCCGGGCAATAGAAGATTATGGGGCCCCCCGGGCTTACAGATGGCCACCACGCCAGGAGGCATTGGATCTCAGGATTTTCACATCAAAAGCATTTTGGTTTTGGACATATCAGGGACAGATGTAAAAAAAACACAGATTTTTACATACTGTCCCTGGTTTTATTGAGCCTGGCAACTCTGATGGGGCCCCCTAGTGGAATGGGGCCCTCTGACAGTGCGTGAGAGTCCCAATGGTCAGTCTGCCCCTGGCTGTGGAGCTTGTATTAAAAGTTTCTATCATTCATGTGTGGAAAGGTCAGAATGTCTAAATACAGCACCTAAAGCGGAGTTCCACCCAAAAATGGAACTTCCACTTATCTCACTCCTCACCCCCTTACATGCCACATTTGGCATGTAACATACGTCCTGTCCCACTTCCTCCTTCCGCGAGGGGCTGGTTAGGCGATTAAGCTTAATCGCCTACAGCAGCCCCTCCCTGTAGGCGATGGCCTAGGACACTGACAGGTCCTAGGCGATCGCCTGTCCAATAGGACGGGGCAGCGCCGCGGCGCACACGCATGCGCAGTGCCGCTCGCGCATGCGCAGTGGGTGCCCTGTCATGAAGCCGAAAGCTGTCATGGCCGGGTGCCCACAGTAGCAATGAGGATGCCGGCCGGAGAGGGGGGGAGAGGAGCGGAGCCCCGGCCAGCGCGTCGCTGGAATGCTGGAGCAGGTAAGTGTATGTTTATTAAAAGCCAGCAGCTTTTAATAAACATGAAATTTGGCTGGAACACCCCTTTAACATATACAGTATGTTTGAATTGAGAAACAAAATTAAAATAGATATTATGAATCATTATACAAAGAATATATGTCAAGGCTGATTTACAAAGGATAGGAACTTTATAATTATTGGCTACAAGCAAAGAGATTTACTAAAACTGGAGCACTCAGAATCTGGTGCAGCTGTGTGTGGTAGCCAATCAGCTTCTAAATTCAGCTTGTTCATTTAGGGTCCTTTCACACGTGCGGACCGTTCGTCCGTTTTTTAGACGTCCGTTTACGGACCGCAATGCTTCCCTATGGGATATCGTACGTTAGCGGATGAGCTAACATCCGTCTCCGTTAAGCTCCGTTTTTTTGAACGGAAGAAAACCCTATTTTTCTTCTGTCAAAAAAAACGGAACGGACGAAAAACGGATGTTAGCGGACGATCCGTTAACATCCAAACCGCTAACAAACAGCTGATTAAATAAAGTTCTAACCCAAAAAAAAAAAAAACGGATGAAAAAACGGATAAAAAACTGATGAAAAAACGGATGAAAAACGAATGAAAAACGGATGACAATGGATGAAAAACTGATGAAAAACTGATGAAAAACGTATGAAAAACTGATGAAAAAACGGATCAACTGATGATAAAAAAAACTGATCTAAAAAACGGTCCGCACGTGTGAAAGGACCCTTAAACTTTGACAATGAAATCTGGAAGCTGAACTACACCACATTTTGCATGCTCCAGTTTTAGTAACCCCCCCCCCCTCCATTGGCTGCAAGCCCGAGCAAAATTGAGAACATACATTTTTGTTATACCACTCAACCACTCTAACTCTATGCTGACAGATTTCCCTATGGGGATTCTAGTAAGTAGTTTAGCTGGGCTAATTTAGTGGAGTATGACTCTACACATTACCTTGCTTGTATGCTCCTCACACAGTGCACAGCACCAGGATGGTAGGTGCACACACTTCCCTTTTCAATGTTGCATCCATAATCTGTCTGAAAGATCCAGAAGAAAATATATTAATTTCATATACAATTTACTTTTCTATTTGTGTAGAATAATTTATCCTAAAGTTCGAACTAGCTTTGCCTTAATTCTCTGTGGTGTTGGTATTTCTTGTGAGGGACTAACAAGGGTACAAATGATGAAAATTGCATATGATTATCTTGTTTTCTACTAAAATTAGGGTACTGTTTGGTCCATTTCCAGTAAACACACAGTTAACTTTTTCTTCTGTACATGATACTTATTTTGTTCTTTAGTTGAACCCACCTTCAGCCTTGGTTCACATCGGTACGATTTGACATGTTAAATCGGCGGCAATTTCCAGCAATGGCACTGTCCTTAACATTTGCGGCGTGGCACTGATATCAAAAAATCGTTTCTGTACTACTTTTTGCAATTTTGGGGTGCGATTTCCATTGACATCTGTGCAAAAACCCCGCCAAAATCGGGACTGACATGCGGGAGTGAAATGGTGCGAGTTCAGCTAAACTCGCATAATTTTATTCCTGCAGTCAGTGTGAACCAGGGCTCAAAGGCACAGTCTCTTTGTGCTGCAATGCAGATATACGTAGTTATGGATAATGTTATAGTGAGCACTTATATTTGTATGTTCATCAGAGAAGTCTCAATTTTAGCTCTAGCTTGGATCTATGAAATCCCACCAATCATCCCATAATGCAACGCAATGCACCTTGTACTGGATGGTGAAACAGACAAGAAGCACAGCATGAGCTCTGAATATGTGCTTAAGTTAAAACCTACCTACTGGGATAGGGGGTCTCAGAATACACCATGGAAAGTTTAGATTCACATTGAAAAGTATATATAGACACTTTGCAGTAATATCAATCTCCCGTATACTCTGACGTTACACACTATTTCAGGTTTTCTCCCAGTCTCCAAGAAACTTCACTAACTCTCTACAGTTGCTTCCAAGACTTGCATCACCCAGTCTCAAGACTCCCGGCCAGATCCCATCTCTGATTTAAGTGAACTGGTAAGAAATAGAGTTTTGACATATATACTAAGTGGGAAGCGAGTAAAAGGCCTAGATGCTGCATTTGAAATACTGTACAACCCTATAAGTAGGGGTGAGACTTTAGTTGAAGGGAACCCAGACTGCTTGAGATTTGCAGACCAAGTAAACTAATGCATGATTTTACTGCCATTGCAACCAACTCATTACACTAGCCAGCTCTTGGCATTTTTCACCTTATTCCCTTTCAGTCTCTTTGCTCTCATCATTCTTGGCTCAGGTCCTTCATTTACATATAGATATACATGCGTTTTTGTACGCTTACCTACCTTATTACTAACTATCCAATATACATATTCATGTTTAGAGCCAATATTCCTTTTGGACCGATTGAGACTCTTGGGGATACACAATTTTATCCATGCTGTGCCCTACTTCCGTTTGGCCCTGGTTGGGACTTTGTTTGGCCCCGCCTCCTCGGCTCTCTGGCAGGACACTCGCTGCCGCCGCATCTGGAGCCTCATATGCGCTGGTCTTTGGCTATGTCCATCGGTGAGTATGGGGTTTTCCATATTAAGGGCCCCCCTTACCTTGTGCCCTTTATATCATACTACATACTCTATCCTTTCATTCTAGGTATACCACGAGCATCTACCCCTGAAGAGCGAGCTAAGCCTCGCGAAACGCGTCGGGTATACACATGATGCTTGTGTGTTTTTTAATATGGACAGTAACTTGTAATACTATTTTACCTATTTTCTGTACGTTGTATGATTTGACTTATGTTCATGACATCAATGTATGTACTGCTTTTTGCTTGAATTAAATATATACTATAATTACTCCTGTTATTTTATTGGCTCCATAGTGCTCACCTCACTTAAAGTCCCAAGGGCGAATTTTTCGTTTTTGTTGCAACCAACTGAACATAATGCATTTCCTGGCCTTTGAACTTAAGTCAGACCATGTAGAAGGACCAATCAGTTGGTGTTTGATAATGTTGGGTTTTGGAGCAGCAATATTGATTTTGTTCTTATATCAGATAGGGAAAGCATAGAAAGTGCTGCTGATAAAATTCATAAGAACAAATAAGTGTAGAGCTTTTTAGGCAGTGTAGACCACAGTGTTTTAACCCCTCCCCACTGGCACAACACATATATGCAGCCTCACTGCACTGGGCTTTTTTCCGTGTGGCTGCAAATATGTGCATCTCCCTTTGTGATGGGAACACGCCGCACAGAGCACTGGGCCCACTACTAACGATCGGGATCTGGAACTCCTGATTCTGGGTGGCCTGATCGTTGTGGTAGCCTCTGATTGGCTACCCCAGCAATCAGTCACTGTGAAACCCACCCCGGTGTCTCTCTCTCTGTGAATAGAGAGGAAAGAGACATTGTATCTTTCTCTTTCCCTGCAGAGAGGAAAAAAAGTGTGTAATATATATATATATATATATATATATATATATATATATATATATACATACAGAGCTTTTTTTCTCAGAAAATAGGTGCAGGAACTTAACCACGACCCTGTTCAGATTTCACAAACAGTAGAAGGGTCTTAAAGGGGCATTAAATACCAGGATTGCATTACATAGAGAGTGCAGAGTTTAGGGGGGTTACACACAGAGTGCCGAGCTGTCACTTGTAAATACAGAAACCGGACCTCTGTGTTTACAAGTGATTGTGGTGAGCAGGCACCAAAGGGCCTGAGCCAAAGGTGGTGGAACTAAGTTCCCCCAAGTTCCCCCTGAAAAAAAGCCCTGTATATATATATATATATATATATATATATATATATATATATATATAGATAGATAGATAGATAGATAGATAGATAGATAGATAGATAGATAGAAGTATATATATATATTGACACTAATTGACACTGATTCTAAAAATAAATAAATATATATAATGACCCTGACCCTTGACCCAGGCCCTGACTTTGACCCAAACACTAACCCTGGCACTATCCTAGATCAAACCTTGGTCTAGCTATTTTTTATTTTATTTTATTTATATATATATATATATATATATATATATATATATATATATATATATAGATAGATAGATAGATATAGATAGATATAGATAGATAGATAGATAGATCTATATATCTATATATATATATATATATATATATATATATATATATATATATATATATATAAAATAAAAAATAGCTAGACCAAGGTTTGATCTAGGTTAGTGCCAGGGTTAGTGTTTGGGTCAAAGGCAGGGCCTGGGTCAAGGGTCAGGGTCATTATATATATTTATTTATTTTTAGAATCAGTGTCAATTAGTGGCAGTGTATTTTAGGTCAAACAAAAAAAGAAGCAACATGTGCACTATTTGACTGTACTATAGGTACACAAAACAAATAACATACACATACATCATATCACTGCAATCTCCAGGAACAGGAGGAGAATTTATTTTGGGTTGTTCTTCGGTGGTAGCGGTAGTAACAAGAAATATACAGCTACATTTAAAAAAATTTTTTTTTTTTACTATTTTGGGCCAGTATTCCTTTGATAATAATAATAATTAAAATAAGGAGATATCCATAACCATTTATCACCAAATAAAAGCCCAATGTGTCCTGGAAAAAAATTAACAAAGTATAATCCACCTGGATACACAAAGTAGTTGTGATGATATGTATGGTTTTACTAACACATGTCAAAGTAGCAAAATTGTGCTTAGGCATTACAATTTGTTTTACCCCTAGGTGTGAAGGGGTTAAGTAGATGTAAATTTACTAAGTGTCCAAAAAACTTTGCTTGAGTTTTTTTTAAACTGCAGTGCTGGGGTACACAGATCTGTACACTAACACATATCTATTATCTGGTAGAAAAACTGATGCCTAGCTCTTCAATTGTCAACACCTTAGCCACTTTTTCTCTTATAGGGGTCTATTGGGGTTTCCATTGTTTGATTTGTTTTGCATAAAACAGTGTGCACCCCCTATACCCATAGAAAAAATAAAAGTTAGAGATACGTCAGGTTAAGAGTATTTTTCTTAATGAAAACTATCCTGTTGCTGGCCCCTTTTATATAATGCTGTATCCTCTACAGCAGCATAAGAAAAGAAAAATAGATGCTTAGCACCAATGAAGTGAATAGGAGGAGAGAAATAATGCATTAGCAGCACTTGCAGACAAGTGGCTGCTCTAAACCCTTTAAAAGAAAGAGGACGAAAGGTTGCATTAGTAGGCAAGTGGCTGTTCTGTGGCCTTGAGGATTAGAGGAGGACAATTTAAGAAAGAGAAGGCAAAAAGGATTACCTTCACTTAAAAGTACAGGGGAGGCTTGATCTTCTTGGCAGAGGATTAGTGGGTTCGGAAGAAATAGAGAAGGTGTGGACTAGTGGTTGTGGAGGAGACGATAAAGATGAAGATGAAGATAAAGTAATAAAGAACAATGTTGTGGAAGAAGAGGAGGAGGAGGAAGAGAGCACATCAGCCAGTTTATAGCTGACATCCCAAGGTTTGACAAAGAGCCATTCTAGGTTTTTCTATCACTGTAAGGTTGAAAATAGTGAAACTATGCCTTGTGTCTTTCTATTTGCTGCAAATACATTATCTTGCAATTAAAATTAGAGTGATATGAGATACAATAGCCACAAATATTGTGAAGTCACTGGACAGCATGTAAGCCGCTTGGTTAGTCCTCAATATAAGAGGGAGAGATGGACAGGTGTTGGTTTGAATTAAATATTAGAGTGCATGAAGGTACTGTGAAAAAATAAGTTCACAAACTATACCAGGATTTCAAGGCCTAATCTAAGAGGAGCTGCATCCACTTCACTTGGTGTTCCCTACCACTCTCCTGGTCCTCTTATGTGCCCTGATAAATGATGGTTAGGTTCTAGCAAGTGCAATGGATTTTTCATTTTTTTGATATCACACTTGCCCATATTTCTGTTAAAGCAGGGGTCGCCAAACTTTATAAAAAAGGGGCCTTTCGGACTTTAGAGGGCTGGACTGTGGCCAGTGGAAGTAGAAAACCTCCTGGCATTGGTGGGGGAAAACAATGCCCCATCATTAGTGTCAATTAAAAGAATATAGTCCCATAATTGGTGTCAGAGAGAGAAATTGTCCCCCCTTATTGGTGTCCATGAGAATAATAGTGTCCCATCACTGGTGTTCATGAAAAAAATAGTGCCCCATTGTTGGTGTCCGTGAAAGAAATACTGTCCCATTATTAGTGTCAATGGGAGGAACAATGGCCCATAATTGGTGTCATCATTGTAAATGTCAGTGGGAGGAATAATGCCCCAAGGGTCAGATAAAAGCAAGCAAAGGGCTGCATCCGGCTCCCAGGCAGTTTGGAGACCAATGCGTTAAGGTATAAACCTCCACTTAAAATGATAATCATATAACTATACCAAATGTTGTATTGTTTGAACCCATTAGGCACATACATGGTATCTACCAGTGTCAGCTCTGGATTGTTGCAAAGTGCAAGGACAGTCTGCAACTTCTGTCAAGAAGTCAGGCAGCTTGTTCTTCTCATCAGATCTCCATTCCATACACTTATCTGTTGCCCAGCGAGCAGGATCAGCCCTGAAACTTTCTGATAGGTGCCAGGCTAAGGCATGGACAGGACTCCATATTGCGTGGACGTTTCTGTGTATACAAAAACAAAATGCTGTATTGAGATTATTTGCAGGAAACTGAATGTGTTAGAAATGTGTTAGAAAAATGATATCACCTCCCGTTATCTTTGCTCAAATACTTACAAAAAATACTTTATCAGCTTCATGCATGAGAGGTGTTTTTAAGAAATAAGTAAATAAGTAAATCTGAATAGCAAAGGAACAGGGTAATGTTCAGCTGAACTACATGAATTGTGCCTCACTGAACACAGAACAAAATTAATGGATCGGTATAGTATGTAAGTTGGTTAAATTTGTAGCCTCATTGCATATTATGCCAGTTCCAGTAAGATCCCTCTGAAATGTGTGTCAAAAATGGCACTCAACAAGAGTACATTAAAAATAAATTTGTATAATAAAGTGTAAACCATGCCTTCTAAATCCAGAGAGAACTCAGAAGACAAGCACACTTTGAACAACACTGGCACAGAAATAGATCTATGTGCGCAGTAGTCTAAGGGGTAGATTCACGTAGAAATGCCTATCTATAGGCATGCCTAGCGTCTAGCTTTTAAACTAGGCCGCCGCAACTTTTTCAGGCAAATGCTTTATTCTCAAAGCACTTGCCTGTAAAGTTGAGGTGGCGTAGCGTAAAAGAGCCGGCCGAATTCAAATTCAGCGGGTAGGGGGCGTGTATCATTTAAATGAAGCGCGTCCCCGCGCCGAATGAACTGCGCTTGCGCCGGCCGTGATTGGTTCCCAGTGTGCATGCTCCAAATCTCGACGTCATTTCGACGTCGAGATGTGCCTTACACAAAACCCTATTCGCAAACGTTTTACATAAACGACATAAACGACGGGAAAAAAAGCGTCGGCACGCCGTCCATACTTAACATTGCCTGTGCCTCATATAGCAGGCATAACATTACGACGGTACTACGCTAACGCAAGCAACGTAATTTGATAGCGCCGGCCGCGCGTACGTTCGGGAATCGGTGTATAGGCTCATTTACATGTTTTAGACGGGAACGCTATCTAGCGGCCAGCCTAAAATATGAAATTAAGATTAGACAGCGTAATAGATTTACGCTTGTCTGATCTAAGGAAAATCTATGCCTAACTGATTTTAGGAATCAGTGGCATAGATTAGGCGCTTAAAACGCAGAGATAAGACGGCTTATCTGGAGATAAGCCGGCTTATCTCCTACCTGAATCTACCCCTAAATGTGCAAAGAAAAACCCCCCTTAGGGACTTTAAAGGCACAAATGGTAAAAATGATCATGTATAAAAGTTTACATAGTATCAAATATTAGGACAATCTACACATTGTTAAAAGCAAATTGTGGCTGATGTAGTACAATAACATAAAACAAAAAAATCCAAATCATCATAAACAGGTGTTCCACAATATCGGTTGACAAAGTGGTGGTCACCTAGGGACCAGTCAAGCAGAAATCAATCAACGCGTTTCAGAAATAAATTTCTTTCTTCAGGGGTGTAGAATATGCAGAACAACACCATTCTAGGAATAAGTGGGTATGTAATACATCCATATGGCTGATAATAGATATAATATTATATAAAGAATCTCAATCTGACTTGGGTTTGCACCTACAATATGTGATAGATGGATGCCAACCAGATGCCAACCAGATTAAAAACAGAAAATAACACAATATGTAATATACAACATAATATGTCTAAAATAGTTTATCCTCAACATTCTAGAATTTAATTGTGCTTTACAGATACATTTTGAGTGTATCGAGAAATTACTGTAAATAAAAAGAGGAAAAAAATCTTTAATATACCAACAAAAGATTCTACACATTTTACTATGCTATTTTCAGTGTAAATGTGTCAAAACAGCTAAACTGTTTATTTTGTTAACTACAGTTGTAAAAAAAAAAAAAACATTTTTGGACTTTTTGGATTTTCTGTTTCTCTGCATAAATGGCTTCTAGAATATGACTGGACCTTAAGTAATTAAGTAATACTTATGTAATAGTAATAAAACACATATTTTTGTTATCAACCAGCATTGACACCAATTTTTATAGTCTGTATTTATTTAAATTTATAATTAAGACCTTATTTACTCCTAGTTTTTTTTTTTAAAACACGTGTTTCACACATTTTTCTGGCACACATAGGGCAGACAATTGATTTCATTAGGCTGTCCTACATGCAACAAATGCGTGTTTGCTTTCCAAATCTGGGGTGCCATTAAAAACGAATGGATGTGCATTTTTTGTGCGTTCTCTGAATTTGCACTTTCTCCGAAGGCACAGATGCGAATGGTGCCTTAAAGAATCAAGTCACTGATGGTATAGGCATGTGAGAGACTAGATAATAATAGTAATAAAACATTGAAAAGAGAAAAATTGGAGTCAGTATTGCAATTACTAAGCGAGTTTTATAATCATTTTAGGAGTTCACTCACTCTTTCAAATAAAAAAGTTGCAAAATTTTGGTTACTACCATCTTGCAAAAATAACTGCAGGCTATACAATCATTAAAGCCTAACTTTGAGTGCAAAAATAAATTTGCAGTGGGGCCCCACCCACTATAAGGCCCTGTACATACGATCAGACCGGTCTGATGAAACTTGTCCGACGGACCGTTTTCATCAGACAACTCTGAACTTGTCTGATGGTCTGATGTGCGTACACACCATCGGACCAAAATCCGATCAAACTAGAACGTGGTGACGTACAACACAACGATGTGATAAAAAAACGAAGTTCAATGCTTCCAAGCATGCGTCGACTTGATTCTGAGCATGTGCAGGATTTTGGTCCGATGCTTTTGGTCCGATGCTTTTGTGTACTAACCATCGAAGCATGTTTTAAAAATTTGGTCCGATGGACAACGGTCTGATGGGCCGTACACACCATCAAACTAGTCCGATGAAACTGGTCTGCGGACCAGTTTCATCGGACCTGTCTGATCGTGTGTACGCGGCCTCAGGTTAAATGTTCCCTAAGTCTAGGGGGATGCAGAAGAGGCTGTATTTCTTACCAAATATCCATTCCAGCAGGCTTTTGTGCTGTTCTCTCCCTGAAGCTTGGTCTATGGGCTCAACCTTGGCGGCATCACATTTAGTGCACTGGTAATAATTCCTGTACCATACATGGTGTAGGCAGGAGTGTAATGACAGCAGGAAGCAGCTGTCAGAGTGACTGTGGTAGATTGGTCACTCAAACTGAGGGAGCCTACTAGAGCTAGGAGAAGGTAATACAACCTCTTTTGCAACACCCTAAACTTAATGAACATTTAACCCTTGTAGTGTTTGGGGGAGGGCAGGACATTGCATGCAAGAGTATTGATTTTGTACCCAGAGGTGGGCTTCTAACAAACATCAAAGATCCCAAGGGTGACAAGCAAGGATCTGCAGGCATCTTGTATACTTGACAACAAGTGTTTATTGGTCTAGCACAGGAAATATACAGAGCTTCCCAATAACCGCCTACCCCTTTGAAACCCAGACAATGTCCACCTTTCTTTTCCTGTGATAAGGATTAGTGTTGCTCACGAATATTCGCATTGCGAATATTCGCTACGAATATTGCATATTCGAGTATTCGCGAATAACTCGAATATTGCGGCGAATATATTCGTATTTTTTTAAATTTATTTTTAAAACAGATCACATCCTAGTGATCTCTCAATCGACGTCTAAAAGCATTGCTGGTATGATTAGAGAGAGACCCTGGGCCGAGTAGCTGATGCGATTATTTTATGTTGCCGAAAATTCTGCAACATAAAAGAATCGCATCAGCTACTCGGCCCTTCTTTTGCATCAGAGCCAATCAGAATAACTTGAATATTCGACAAACGGAATATTGCGCGATTATCTTCTCCGCCCTTCTTTTGCATCAGAGCCAATCAGAATAACTAGAATATTCGGCAAAAGGAATATTGCGCGATATTCCTTTTGCCGAATATTCAAGTTATTCTGATTGGCTCTGATGCAAAAGAAGGGCGGAGAAGATAATCGCGCAATAGGAATATTGCGCGATTATCTTCTCCGCCCTTCTTTTGCCCCCTTATTCTCCTTTCTTTTAAGTAGAGTTAGTGTAGAGTTAGGGCCAGATTCTCAGAGGCGTTACGACGGAGTATCTCAGATACCCCGTCGTATCGCCTTTTTTTTTGACTCGTATCTATGCGTGTGATGCTGAGCATCACTTTTGCATAGATACGCTTCTACATCCGACAAGTGTAATACAATTACACTTTCGGATCGTAGATGTAATGACAACTCCGGCCACTAGGTGGCCTTTACGTTGTTTTTTCATTTGCATATGCAAATGAAGTAGTACGCCGATTCTCGATCGCTTTTACGCCGCCCCGTCGTCGCGTACGTCGTTTACGAACTCGTAAGGTTACCCCAGCTTCTATGTGGAGTAACCTTACGAGGTCCCGTCGGATGCCGTCGTGTCCCGTCGGACGCCATGTTAAGTATGGCGTCGGGTCAGCGTCGGCTTTTTTCCGTCGCTTACGTCATTTTACTAACTCGTTCGCGAATAGGGACTTGCGTAAATGACGCTCACGTCGTTTTGACGTCGGTTTCAACGACGCTTTCCGACGTGAGCTGGAGCATGCGCACTGGGCTTTTTCCCCGGCCGGCGCATGCGCAGTTCGTTCGACGCGGGGGCGCTCTTAATTTAAATACAAGCCGCCCCATTTGAATTGCGCGGGTTTACGCTGCGCGATTTACGCGACGCAGGCGAAACCTACGGAGCAAGTGCTTAGAGAATAAAGCACTTGCTCCAGTACGCAGCGGCGGCGTAGTGTAACTGGCTTACGCTATGCCGCCGAAAATATTTGAGAATCTGGCCCAGAGTGTTTAGTGCATATTAGTTTAGTAATACAGGAAATGATCTCCGTTTATGAGAATTTCGCAATCATTTTCGCATTAGCGAAATTTCGCAAATTTTCTTTGGGATAAAATATCACGAATATTCGATATTAGCGAATATTCGCGAATATTCTTCTATATATTCGTGCAATATCGCGAAATCGAATATGGCGTATTCTGCTCAACACTAATAAGGATAAGACTTATTTTAATCTGGTCTCTTTTTTAAAAGTTTCAAAAACTGGAGAAAGCACTTACAGAGCGTATCATGAATAAGGTGCCGTACACACGGCAGAGAACCTCGACGGGCAGAACACATCGTTCCGCCCGTCGAGGTTCTCTCCCGGCCGTCGAATTCGGCGACCCGCCCGTCGGGAATGGCAACCAGCCATTCTTCCAGGCGGGCCGTCGAGGAAATAGAGAGCGTGCTCTCTATTTCGGCTCGACGGGCTTCCCGACGGGAAGCTCGCTGAGACCGTACACACGGCCGAGGTCCTCGCTGGAATGTGCATTCCAGCGAGGTTCTCGCTGATTTTCAGCGAGAACCTCGGCCGTGTGTACGGGGCCTAACTTGTTGGATAGATAATAAGGATCAGTGATAAACACAACATGCTCAGTAAGGTTCCATAATATTGTTACTGTACATGCATATGATAAATGTGACTTATTGTACCATTTGGCTTCTCTCTTGAATGAAACAAAGAATAAAAAAAAACACATATACAGAAAAAGTCGCACTTATAGGAGAAACAACTGCTCCTTGGATGCATGTGGCCCGCGGAGCCCTCTGATGTGGCCCGCGACCTCCTGCTCTAGGATGACTGGTTGGCATCAGTGTTGTGAACGAAGACAGTGGTAAGGGATGCAAGCGGCTGCGAAGCAGAGAGGCATAAGTCGATGCCTCCTGTAAATCGCTGTCTCCTGTCACAGGCGGAGTGATACCAAATGCACTCTGCCTGGGACAGCAACAGTCAGCGATACATGAATGGAAGACTGTTATTATAGGTAAATTTATTACAAAATCACAGTGTATATATTTGGGTATATCTGTTTTTTAGTGGTTACTGAGCTGCTTTCAAACTGATTTGCAGGTGCATCGCAGTGCACCTGGGGGTTATCTTCACTGAGCCATAGACTTCTGTTATTACCTGCAGGTTTGGTGAGCTTTAGGAAAGTGCAATATGCAGCTAACCTGCAGAAAAGCCACAGATGCACTGTGCTGTGGTAAACCCCAGCATGTCAGCTTGAAAGCAACCTTAGGCCCCTTTTACACAATCGGACCTTTCTGGAACGGCAGATGTAAACAGTCTTCTGTCTCTTTACACCTGTCGACCTCCAATCCGATCTGCAAAAAAAAACAGAAGGAGATCCATTCTTCCGTCTGAGCAGATCGGATTGGAGGGCCCATAGAGTAGAACGGTCTGATTCCTTGTCCCCTCTGCATAAGCAGAGGCCTGCACGTTGTGGCCCGCGACTGGTTATCAAGTCGCTAATGTGGCCCTCGCTCTTCAAAAGGTTGGGCACCCCTGTCTTACACATTGATTTGTCAATTAATTACAGTCCTCACAAACTCTAGTTAACAACAATTCTGGCTGTTAAATTAATGTTCTTGAAACAATTGTATTTGTTAGAAGCTACCGTAATCTGATTTAACATGTACTGTACCTCTCCCCAGGATTTTCTTCACTTGCTATGATCCTCAACATCCCTACATCCCACTGATCAAAGGGAGATTGTGCAGGAACTGGAGTGAATGTTAAGTTGCCGTTATTTGGATGACTTGGCTCAAGTGTGTAGAGGTAGGTCCAATCAGCTTGCCATAATTCAGTGTATCGTTCCCCTGCAAAATTAGATTGGATAATACCTTAATAGGCAGGGCTGAACTGGCACTAGCAAGATTTAGAGCAAGCAAAATATACATTTACAGAAGTAAGAAAATGTGAGGTAGTTTTACTTTCCCGGATCTAACAAAACCTGGTTTAAGTTTTTGGGTTGATTAGTGTTTTTAGAGGGCCTGCATTTAAGCTTGAACATCTACCTTGTAGAGAACAATTAGAAATTATAATAACTGAATTGAATTCTTCCTGAAATTACATAGTTTTTTGGCCCAAACTTTTTAAAATGTGACTGTACCCTGGTATGCCTGTCATGCAGCCTCATAGCTGCAGTGTGAGATCATCTAAGGCACTGTGGGGCAGATTCACAAAACAATTACGCCTGTCTAACTGGTGTTAGACAGGAGTAATTTCAAATTTCCCGCGGCGTATCACTAGTTTGAATCCTCAAACCATGATACGCCGGCTTCGGGCTTCGATCCGAGAGGCTTACGTCTTCGTAAGCCTTCGGATCTACGCTGCCATCTATTTGCGGCCGCTGGGAGGAGTTCGCGTCGTTTTAATGCGGCGGGATATGCAAATGTGTTTTTACGGGGATTCACGAACAAACGAGCGAGCGGCGCAATCGTTTTCGTCTATTTTTTTATACGTAATGTTAGAGCAGCTTTTTGCTGCTCTAACTTTACGTAGCCCATGTTAAGTATGGCCGTCGTTCCCGCTTCGAATTTATTTAAATTTTTTTTTTATTTACGTAACTCGTCGGGACGTGGATCGCCCGTAAAGTACGCTACATAAACAACGAATGACGTCACGACGTGATTTCGCGCAATGCACGGCAGGAAATTTGCGAACGGAGCATGCGCAGATCGATCGCCGCGGGAACGCGCCTAATTTAAATGTTTCACGCCCCCTACTCGTCTATATGGATTGCGACGGGAGAAATACACTACGCCGCCGTCGTTTACCGTAGAAAATCTACCTGAATTCCACGTAGAGCAAGGTAAAAAACGGCGGCGTAGTGTATTTCTGATACGCTACGATAATCCATTTCTCTGTGAATCTGCCCCTGTGTCTCTAAGTGCTAATCTCATGACATTTAAAACCACTGTCAGGCTGCTAGCTTGCTGGAGAAAACGGTGTACCTGAGGCATAGCTCCCAACTGTCCCCGATTTCAAGGGACTGTCCCTGATTTGGGGCAATGTCTCTCTGTCCCTCATTCCTCCTCATTTGTCCCTCATGTTGGTCTATCTAGATTTCTAGGTCTTTATCTATCAAAAAGTGTTTTTCAGTGCTAAACCTTTCATCCGATTTCTAAATTGCTGCATTTATAAATTCCAAATGCCAATATAAATGAATAGTAGTGGTAAAAAAAGCACTTGTGGGTTTAAACAATCTTGTTTTTTGTACAATTCTCCTTTAAGGGGGCGTAGCAAGGGGTGTGTCCTAGGCCTGCATACTTTTGCTGTTAGGTGTCCCTCATGATCATTACCTCACCAGTCATGGAGGTCACAACTTTGACATGCGGAACCAAAGCCGTTCTCTACCAAGAAGGCCACCTTCACAAATAAACGAAATGCAGAACAAGGTAACATGGTATATCAGTAGGGATGAGCTTCGCGTTCTATACGAACGTTTGTTCGTCTCGAACATTCTCTGTTCGTACGTTCGACAAAATTCGAATAAAAGCGGTCGTTCGCTCCAAATTCGAGTGATGGCCCATAATTCACTACGGCATTGTGCGCCGATGATTGGCCAAGCATACTGTATGTCCCGCATGCTTGGCCAATAACAGCGCGCAAAAAACAAAGAGCCATAATTGGCCAAAGCCTGGGTGGCTTTGGCCAATTATGGCTCAGGGCTTTAGCACACGCCCCACACTATATAAGGCCGCCTGCTGGGCAGCCTTGTGTAGTGTGTTCCGGCTTGTTAATGAAAGCAGTCAGAGAGACAGCGAGATTGTCTTTTTATATAGCTAGATACGGCAGGCAGGCTAGTCAGTTTAGCTTAATTTACAGTGTGTAGAGAATATATATACATCCCTAGGAGTTGTACATATATTTATACACTGTATAGCTTAGATAGATCAGTGCTTCCTAATTTACTGGCAGGCAGGTGATTGTGCTATTTAAAGACGTTATCACAGGTATAGACACCCAGCAGGTACAATATTTAAAGGATTTTTTTTATTTTTTTATTTTAGCATCAATAAAATCACTGCTCCTGGAGCAGTGATTTTAATGATGCTTAACTTAAAAAAAAAAGAAAAAATCCTTTAAATATTGTACCTGCTGGGTGTCTATAGCTTGCCTGTGAAAATGTCTTTGAGAACCCGGGTCTTGCCCGAGGGAACATGTATCAATGGAAAAAAAAGTTTTAAAAACGGTCATTTTTTCAGGAGTCCTGCTCCTGAAAAAAACGACCGTTTTTTTAATTTTTTTCCATTGATACATGTTCCCTGGGGCAAGACCCGGGTTCTCAAAGACGTTTTCCAACAATAACTTGAATATTGGTCTTTAAAATGAGCGTTTTTGAATTAGATTGTTCGAGTCCCATAGACTTCATTGGGGTTCTAAATGTTCGCGCAAACGGTCGGTCTGTTCGACTGTTCTGGTGCGAACCGAACGCGGGGGTGTTTGGCTCATCCCTATAAGCAGAGGCGTCGTTAGACCCTGGCTAAGGAGGCTGGAGCCCCGAATGGGTCCCCGTAAAGCCCCGAGTCATGGGCATTTAGCTCTGCATTGTTAGCCCCGAGCCTTTTCTGGTCCTTAGTGCCGCTGATGGGAGGCAGATCGGTGCGCTTTGAAAATTACAGAACCATCGCTATGTATCTCTCCCTCTCCCTCCTGTCGGCATCATTCCTGTGAATGTCACAGCGCACCGATCTGCCTCCCTGTTCTAGCCACACGTGATCTCCTATAGGTGCCTGGTCTCCCCTAGCGCTGCCTGTTTTCCTCTTCCTGAAAGCTGGGGGATTCATCACACTGAGAGCGGGAGAGGGCTTGCCTGTCTTAATGCACAGGCACTTCTGCGAACTGCCCAGGGGTCCTCCTAGGTGCATGGGGGGCCTATGAAGTTTCCTCCCAGCAGATTCGGGCAGCAGTGGTAACAGGTCTCCTCACGTTGGCTTTACAGGTCAGTTGTGTTATCTGTCTGTGCCTGCACTAATCTCTCTCCCTCCCTGACATCTTCCTCCCCTCCTCAGACACTATGCGGCCGTCCTGCTCCCTGTCCTCCTCACACAGATCCATTCCTCTGCCTGTCACACTGCTCCTCTGGTTGTTATCTCTCCCCTCCCTTCCCTGATTTTTCCCTGCAGACACTTCACTTCACACATGTGTGTGTGTCCCAGGATCTACAAACATTACAAATGTCTGGAACCCCCCCACCTTGCACACCCCCAACACTGTCTCTTTACTAGGAAATGGAGATCTCTCCCCTCCCTGTCAGACAGCCCATTTACTTTTTTATACTATGGCTATCTATTACCAGCTGAGAGTATGCCCCATGCCCATCTCTGATTATCCCTCTCCAGTCCCCCTGACAGCCATCTATCTGACCCCCCCCCCCCCCCCCCACCAGCACAAATTCTCCTTTTTAATCCCTATACAGACCAGGATTTCCCTAGTCTCATTCCAGTTCTTCTCCACCCATACCCCATCTCATACCCCCCCCCCTCCTCTTTCTCCCCTACTACCCCATGGTTCTCATTCCCACCCCATTTTTTTCAGTGCTTAAAGATGAACCCCAAGGTGGAGCATATTACTACTGCTGCTTGTGTGGGTGAGAGATGTGTACTGGGTACTGCGCCAATCCCTGCTGACCCTCTTCTCCTATTCATCCCATGTGATTGGCGCAGTACACATCCCACATGCACAAGCAGCAGTAGTAAGATGCTCCACCTCGGGATCCTTCTTTAACCCTGCAAAGCACCAGAAGAGAGACAAAAACTCAGATGGGGAACGAAGATAGGAATTGTCATTCCTGTTGTATATTTAGCCCAGTGACAGCCTTCCAGAATAGATAGGATCTGTGACATCAGCTACCCTGCTTCAAGAGACCATATCTGTATTCTACATTGCTGCCCCTATACTGTACCCTCTAGCCCCCTGTACTATGTCCACTTACCCTCCCCCTGTACCGTATCTGCCTAACCCCACCATATGTGTCAGGTAGGTGGGTTTAGTGTTCAAAATTGATGGGCAATGGTAAGCCAGGCAGCAACCAGCAAGTGAGCTTACCCCCCCCCCACCACACAACTCCACCGCCCAGCCAAAAGACCCAATGCCATGACCATCCCGGATCCAAAGCCGCCGACGACCCCCCCCCCCCCCCCCCCCCCCCCCGCCGCCGGCCTTGGGCTGAAGCCCCTGGTCTTCTTGCCACCTAGCAACGCCCCTGCCTATAAGTCAGTAATGGATTAAAACGTTCAGCTACAGGGGGGGCCTACAGGCAATAGTAATTCATCCTCTGTTTGCCTTTTTCTGGGCACAGCTTTCACACTGCAGATTCTCTTTATTTGTTTTTGTAATTATATGCTTTTTCTTATATGGCCTCTATATGGTCTGCTTGCAACATTTTAAATCTATGGATAAAATGGGGAATGGCGTATTTAACCTTCCTTTGTTTTGTTATAAGTACCCTTCTTTAAAATCTGGAAGGTTTTAACATATACTTATGCTGTACTTACCTTCACTGCACCACCCAACATCTAAAATGCCTTTGTTAGTTTTAACATGTTGAGGAAGTTAAATATTACATGAGTAAATGCAGTTGTAGTGTTATCCCTTTAGGAGCCGCTAGTATGAACTGGTCCTTCCCCAGAAAATGCAGAGACTGCCAATCAACCAAGCAACAGTCCATTCACGTCTGGATCCAATAAGCAGTCTAGGGTTTGTCTTTTATAGTTTATTGCTTGTAAAACTTGGGAAGAGAAAGGGGCTAGGGTGGTGTGGGAGATTCAAAGCACCCCACATAGTAATGGAGGACACTCTTAACTAGGCTAGGCTTCTCTGAACAACATTTCTGACAAGGATTACTAGGAATGGGCCAAACATGAGAGCTGTCTCAGAAAGATCTACTGCGGGCACTTATCTTCCAAAATAGTACACAGTCACATGAATCTTGAGCTCAGGTTCAGTCTCAGAATGTCTCACCATTACAGCTGAACTTCCCCCAATTTCCTCCAGACATCTCTATGTCCCTGGACAACTGCTCAGTTTCTAGCTTCCATTAGACACTCTTCGTGAGGGAGAGGTTACAACTTACAATGCCACAGGACAGCTAAACACCTTTCAGTTTCCACAAGGCATTCTTCATTGAGCGCTCTCCAGATCAGATCCTTACAACTGCTTAAATAGCTTCAAAATGTATTAGAAATAGCCCCCCCGCCCCCAGATCTGCAGCAGCCAAGACTCCAATGAAGTGTAACAACTTCAGCAAGTTGCCCCCAAAGGGGCAATAGCCCCATGAGAATGGGAACCTCTCTAGCAAGACAAGAACCTGCTTAAGTCCTCACTGTAAAGTGAACATGTCACTTTGTCCTGTAATGGGCAGGGAGGACAGGCAATGTAGGTAGTCTGCATTAAAGAAGTTGTAAAGGCAGAAGGTTTTTTATCTTAATGCATTCTATACATTAAGACAGAAAAAAACCTTCTGTGTGCCGCAGCCTCCCCAGCCCCCCCCCCCCCAATCACTTACCTGAGCCCCATCTCTCTCCAGCAATATCCACAATGTTTTAGCTGTCCCAGACACTCTTCCTGATTGGCTGAGACACGGAAGCCGCGGCATTGCTCCCGCGGCTGTCAATCAAAATCAGGTGCCCCTGTAGCAAGCTGCTGGCTAAGGGGGCAGGAGAGCAGAAGAGGGACCCAAGAAGAGAAGGATTCGGGTTGCTCTGTGCAAATCCAACTGCACAGAGGAGGCAAGTATAATATGTTTGTTATTTTTAACCAGTTAAAGACCGGCCTCTGCACATATACATCGTCAGAATGGCACGGCTGGGCAAAGTTACGTGGCGCCACCAGATCATGCGGGCCCCTGCCGCGAGCTCCGTGGCCGTGCCCGTGGGACCTGTGGACTCGATGTCTGCTGGTGTCCCGCGATCGGGTCACAGAGCTGCACAACGGGGAGAGGCAAGTGTAAACAAGCATCTCCCCATTCTGCCTAGTGATATTGTCACTGATCGTATGCTCCCTCTCATCAGGAGCAGCGATCAGTGACGTGTCACTTGTAGCCACGCCCCCTAACAGTTAGAATCCCTCCCTAGGACACACTTAACCCCTTCCTAGCCCCCTAGTGGTTAATATCTTCTCTGCCATTCCCATTTATACAGTAATCAGTGAATTTTTATAGCACTGATCGCTGTATAAATGTGAATGGTCCCAAAATAGCATCAAAAGTGTCCGATATGTCCTTAATAATGTCGCAGTCATGATAAAAATCGCTGATCGCCACATTACTAATAGAAACAAAATATTTTATAAAAATGCCATAAAACTATCCCCTATTTTGTAGATGCTATAACTTTTGTGCAAAGCAATCAATAAAGGCTCATTGCAATTGTTTTTACCAAAAATATGTAGGACAATATGTATTGGCCTAAACTGAGGAAAAAGTTATTTTTTATATATATTTTTGGGGGATATTTATTATAGCAAAAAGTAAAACAAATTTTTCAAAATTGTCGCTCTATTTTTGTTTATAGCGCAAAAACTAATAACCGCGGAGGTGATCAAATACCACCAAAAAAAAGCTCTATTTGTGGCAAAAAAAAGGACATCAATTTTGTTTGGGAGTCACGTCACACGACTGCTCAATTGCCAGTTAATGCGACGCAGTGCCGACTCGCAAAAAGTGGCCCGGTCATTTGGCAGCTAAATGGTCTGGAGTTGAAGTGGTTAAAGAAAAAAAAAAAAACCTTTACAATCACTTTAAGCATTCCCTGTCAATTTGTGTATTACTGTGTATATTATGGGCAAAGTACAGGTTTACTACTAGGTTTACAGGTTTTACTATCAGCTTTTAAAATCATAAATGAATACAATGTCTACTAAATTACAACTTCCAATGTTGATTTTCTTATCCTTTCTTATTTAGTCAAGTTTGACAATATGTAGAAGGAGGAATTACACTTTTAATAAACTAAGTCATAGTAAATGCATTTGTTATTATTTAATTTGAGTGGTGATGTGTGCTTATGTTATTTACAGTATATAATAAAAAAAGGTTATTTATTATCATGTTTCATTACGTCATATTACCTGTCTCATTATATCCCCAGACTTCTATACGGATGTGTTGAGTGGTAAGAGTTCTGCCATTCCAGGTCATGGAGAGTGTCTCATTATATCCAGGTGTTCCATAATATTGCCATTTTTTTGAATTAACCAGCACACTCTTTTCCAACTCTGAAGCTTTGCTATGATGAACTAGAGTAGAACAAATCAGAAAAACAATAGGCTTTATAATGACAAATTTTATCTATATAGCACAAACAAATTACACAGCACCACAAGTCATTTTTATTAGTCACTGTCCTTAAAGGAAATATATGATCACACAGCATACATTTTCATTTTCCAACATTTAAAAGCAGTAAAATCAATAATTGTATTTGACAATCCAATATAAATGTACTTAAACTGGCCATCTCTTTCCACAGCTTCCTGGATTCCCAGCATGCTTTGCAACTTATTCTCTTCTGTTTCTAAGGGCTCCATACCCCATGGCCCCTTGTTGCCTGCAAACAGGTATTCCTGTACTGACTCTGCCTCCTGAAACCCCTTCCCCAGCATCTATGTAGATCAGAGGGCAGGCTCTGTGAAATGTGTGACACAGCAGTGCCTACTTCCAGGGTACAGTGAACATGTGTCACAGTACTTAAGGAATTAAATGTCTGGAGATCTTCACATAGTAAGTTCACAATTTTCAGATGGTTCGGATTAATAAGAGCAGGCTAGAAATAATTGTAATACAATGCTGAAATAAATTAGTAATTTTATATTAAAAGCTCCTAAAAAATGGATGGTCTACGAAGGTCCCAATTCGCAATTATAGGGGCTCAGACTGTCTGTATACAATTTTAAGCAGATCTCCACCCAAAAGAGGAAGCCCCACTTTTCTCGCACCCCCTTGTTTTGCCAGGTACCCGCTCCCACTTCCTGGTACGATCGCCACACAGTGATCTGCGCCATGCCTGACCTATCCTTCTTCCCCCGAATTGCGTTCTCGGACCTGTGTGTGTCCCAGAAGACAACGGGACTACATTCACTTGGAAGCGACAGAGGGTATTATTCCTGCTGCGAATTCAACATCTGTACACCCCCAGCTGCTACCTCTGGAGCTAATGGGGGTTAGCGATTCAGGGCAGTAAAAGCACGGCTCAACCATGGGTTTCTACTGCCCCCTAACCACACATGTGAAAAATCCCTTCACGTGGGTGAATGGCAGGGCTACTAAAAAAATCATAATTTTCAGCCTCACTGTGTCCATCAATTGAAGCCTCACTGTGCCCATCAAATCCAGCATCACTGTGCCCCTGCTCTAAAGCACCCATCCCCCCATGTTGAGGGCATGTGGCCTGGTATGGTTCAGGAGGCGGTCGTCTCCTCCCCCCCCCCCCATTTCCTGACCTGCCTGGGCTGCATGCTCAGATAAGGGTCTGGTATGGATTTTGAGGGGGGAAAAAAATGTTTGTTTTTTAATTTTGCCATGGGGTTCCCCTTAAAATCCATTCCAGACCTGAAGGAAATCTTTAACAAATTTGGCCATAGACAAATGTCGCTGGAGTTCCGGTAAGCCTTTCATCTCACTGGGGTGACGGTCCTCACAAGCTCAAGCATTTGTGCCAAGTCACTTTATTTCCACAAGGATTTTTAGTCTTAATTTTATTATTGCACTTTATTGTTGCATCTTATTATATGACACATGGTTTTGTTTACACATTAATTGATATGTGCATATTTCATTTTATGTAGCTGCATTTCTGTGCACATTTGCTCTTTATCGATACAGAAATATTTATACGTTTTACAAGCGCTGCACTTCTTTTTATCCAAATGTGAAAACATGAATATTTACCATACTGGATTTTACAAATATGCAAGGAATATTTATAGCGAACCATACAATCTTGGCTCTTAATTTTTCTCAGTTTTCCAATGGTGTTTTTATTTTTTTAAATGTAAAATGGAATGCAGGAAAAGTACATTACATTATTTTATTGAAGATCACAATTGATGTTAGGAATACCAAACATAAGGCAACAATGTGGAGGGACATAGTAGTCGTTTAGCTATTGTAGATAAAATAAAAATGTTTTAGCGTTTGCATTTTCCCTTTTTTCTTAGACTTGCTTGTGTACCAAGCTACCCTTCTGTGACAAGTCTTCTCTTAGTATAAAAACCTGAATTAATGTTTATGTAAACACAGAAAGTATTGTTCTTGAAATAGCTCCCTTTTACCTTGTGGTTGCTGATGTGCAGCGATTTTTGCATTGCAGTTAGTAAAGCCTTATTAAATACCTGTTGATCCTGCTAATTTCTGCTTGTGGCCTTTCTGTTATAAAGTAAATGCTAAACAAAGGCTTCTGTGGTAGCTTTTTCCCCCTGATGCTTCTGCCTTGGGACTACAACACACCATGCCTTTTAGCAGCATTCCTGTAAGCTTGTGTTTTCAGTATTCAACATCATTCAACATCATAGGCAGCCATACCAGGGACAACACATACACAGATGACAATCACTTCAGTTTGCCCACAGTCCTGGCCTTGAGACAGGAAAGAAAGTGAACTTTCAGTCCCATTACCGCTAAGTAGTTCAGTTAATTTTTTTTAAATGATATGATTGACATCATAAACAAAAGGCGCCTAGTTCATGAGTGTCTAAAAACAGTAGGGTCCACGTATGCTTTGGAATTGCCGACTTAACCATAGTGGTAATGTTTCCCTGCACATCACTGAGAGTTTGTGGAATGCCTTTTCTATTTGCTTGGGGATGTTCTCATTTAGAAAGTTTCCTGTAAAAATCATCTGCAGAACCTTACCAGCTAACCAAGTTCCCGATGGTCCAAAGCTCATTCCCCCATCAAACGACAAAGAAAATTTGACATGGCCAGTTTGGAACAGTAGTGGAGAAATGCAGTGAGCATATCCAGAATCATCAACATAACCCTGAGTATTTACTTCATCGTTGAACCTGTTAATAGAGAAATACAGAGTTAATTTCTTAGCTTAGCCCAGCGAAAGTTGACATTTCAGATTTAATTAGATGCAAAGAGATAAACCAGTTGACAGTTTCTTATATTTTTGTTTGTGAGATCTCTGCACATAAACTGGAACTTTAACGCGAGTAGCTGTGGCAGCATTTCATGTCAATTGGGTTCATGTCCTATGACTGTGGAGGCCAGGTCATCTGGCGCAGCACCCCATCACTCTCCTTCAGCATTAATCTTTTATCCAGTATTGATCCAGGGTTTTGCCGATCACCCTTGAGGGGTCAGGAAGGAATTTTTTCCCCGGTCTGTGCTTATTGGCCTGCACGCCTGTTTTTTTTTTTCGCCTTCCTCTGGACCAATCGGGGAGGGAAGACCGACGAGTGGTGGCCCACTGGAGAATCTTCCTTCCCATCCACCATCAAAAACCCCCAATCAACCTCACAATCTTTATTGTGCTGGATCCTGAATTATTTTGAGGCATATATATATATATATACTTTGCATAAATTAAGTGTTAGACTGGGTTCACACTAGTTTCAATTGGATGCGGATTTACTGCATCCATATTGCAATAGCAGGAGATTGTGACCGTCTCTCTTTGGTGCCACTTCACACATCTCTGGAGCGGCTCCGGTGTGATTCGCACAGGAATGCTGTGTGTCTTTTGGTCCTTTTCAGCCAAAAATTCAGGCTGTAATCGCACCTGAAACAGTGAACGAGGACGCACCGTACTCCTGCTGTGAGCCGCTGCATGTTCATATGTGAACCCAGCCTAATATATACATATTTAGGTATTCTTTATGGTCTCATTCTTTGAAAACGTATGCCTCGTACACATGGCAGGTTTTCTCATCGGAAAAAAAACCAAGCGTTTTCCCAACGGAATTCCTCTCAAGCCTGCCTTGCATACACATGGTCACACTTTTGACTGCCAAGAACGTGTGACGTAAAAGACTATGGTGAGCCGAGTTCTATGCTTCTGATCATGTGTCGATTTGTTTCCACGCATGCGTGTTTTTTTGCGTGTCGAAAAAGCATACAGATGAACAGTTTTCCTCCTAGGATTTTTTCCTGATGGAAAAAAAAGAGATCCTGCTATCTTCCCCCCCTCCCAGCAGTCTTCCTATAGAAAAAAGTCTGATGGAGCAAACACATGGTGGGCATTATATATATATATATATATATATATATATATATATATATATATATATATATATATATATATATATATATATATAAGGCCGCGTACACATCTGTCGGCTGGGAATCCGTCCGCCCGAAATGTCTGCCGGTTAGTACGCTAACCAGCAGCCATATCTTCTTGCACATGCCCTTGCACACTTTTCTGATAATATGCCTGAATATTCTCAAAAACTTGCATGACAAAATATATTTAGTTAGCCAAGAAAGGTCATCACTTAAATGTGTGCTTTCGTGCTATTGCCTTTGGCACAATTCTTTACTGATTTTAACAAGTATTAAAAGTGTCAATACTCACCGACATGTCACATTTACAGTAGGACTGTAAGTTATGTTTAGAATTTTAAAGTCTTTCCCTCCCATTAGTGTCCCTGAGTGGGGTGAAATTTGGAGGCACATTTTCTGATAATCTGCACAGCAGATACTTTGTTTCAAACAACTTGAATGACAGGAGCAATTCTGGAGCTGTTTACCACACTGTGAATTGCATGACTCCAGATGACCTATAAGAGAACAAATATTTAGAATACTTACATTTTACTGTACCGTGGCTCAAAGTGGTTTAATTACAAATAGGGAAAATTCTGAGAAAATTGAGAGATGTTACTTGTTTTTAAGAATATGACTTTAAATGCTTCTGGAAGTTTATTGCACTACAAAATGGCATATATTAGCCTCATTAGAGAACAAAAATTGTGAAAAAGATAAAGTAAAAAAACAGAAGCCATAGTTTTGCTGAAGGTAAAAGATAATTTTACTTTGCGTCGATTTCACCAAAATTGAATCTCCATTCCTAACATCTTTTCTTTTCTAAGTTGGAAAATTTCCATTACTCAGAAAATATATTAATGTGACTTTTTGCTGGCTGCCACAATGAATTTGAACATAGTTGCTACATACACTACAGTATATTCATAATCGCTTCAATGATTACATCCATACTATTGCCAAGTATCTTTAATTGCTGAAATGAATGTGCCTGTGTAAATATCCAATAGAAGTTCCAGAGTGAGTTTGCCATATCACCAGAACAAGGTCCCCATTGTATACAAATAAAAGTTTTGTTGTTGTTTTACAATAGAAAAGGGTTAGCACTTGTTAATGCTTTCTATGTCCCCACTGGGGAGATTATTATTATTATAGTACAAGATTTATAGAGTGCCAACAGTTTGCACAGCGCTTTACAACATGAGGGCAGACAATACAATTCAATACAGGAGGAATCAGAGGGCCCAGCTTGTTAAGCCCTGTGCACACGATCGGTTCATTCGATGAGAACAGTCCGACGGACCGTTTTCATTGGTTCACCGATGAAGCTGACTGATGGACTGATGTGCCTACACACCATCGGTTCATGAACCAATCGTGTCATAATGCGGTGACGTAAAACACAACGACGTGATGAAAAAAAAAAGTTGAATGCTTCCAAGCATGCGTCGACTTGATTATGAGCATGCGTGGATTTTTAACCGATGCTCGTGCGTACTAACGATCGGTTTAGACCTATCGGTTAGCCGTCCATCGGTTCAATTTTAAAGCAAGCCATCTGTTTTTGGACCGAAGGATAACGGACCGATGGGGCCTACACACGATCGGTTTGGACCGATGAAAACGAACTTCTGTCCGTTTTCATCGGTTTGAACCGATCGTGTGTACGCGGCTTTAGAGTTTACAATCTAAAAATAATCTTTCATTTGTCCTGTGACCATTTTGACCAGAACTGCAAGTAAGGTTCTTAGCACACAGGCCCATCACTCCTAGACACTTTTCCTCCTTGCAGGAGCCATTTGGCAGAAATACACTTGACGCTTGTAAATGCGCCTAAGCACATTTAGGCGCATTAAATGCTTGAGAGTGAATACATTTTAATGGCCAAAGGTTTTAACTACCCCTACTCTAGCAAAAAAAAAAAAAATTAAAATAAAATTCATGGCTTTAGATATAGATTAATGCAGACATACATTGGCCAACGTGAAATTGATAAGTGATGATATTTAGCTCCATCATAGGAGAACAATGATTTATTGAGTTCCCTAGTGTCACTGTCTGATCAACAGACTCTGAATCCTCTCAGATTAGATATAAAAGTGTATTTATAAGAAGGTAAGACACCAAATTATGGTTATTTGCAATTGTCAGAACATTTCTCGATTGGTTGGGTAGATAAATCTGCACGCTTATTTGCCTGGATGTTCCAATCTTCAATAGTAAATCCAAGATCCAGAGAATCTTTACAATGTAGTCTAGTGCTTGTGGTCAGTTCGAATGGTATAGCATTGAGTTAATTAGTGAATTACATTTTTGCAGATATTTAGTGTAGTAAAATTGAGCAGCAATTAGTTGTGTTTTAGGCTTCAATAAAAAGTAGCAAAAATACACTTAGTTGCAGATTATTCAGTTAATGAATGACTCCTACATATCACCGTTTTCTTCTCACGGAAGTAATAACAGCTCATTTACTTGCACAGAACAAGCTTACTTGTCTTCTTAAGTGCCAGTTCACACTTGTGCGATGCAGGAACCCTGCAAATCCACTGCGGGTTCCTGCATCGCACCCCGACTCACACGGTAATGTCTCACAGCGCACAAGTGTGAACTGCCACTGAAGCATAGGGCCAAATAAATCCTGTATGATCACAGCAGCAGATTTACTGTTTTATACACAATGGTAGGATTTTACAGTGGACACTTCACCTTAAAGTGGAAGTTCACCTTAGAATTACTACAGTATGAACATTAAACAGCCCTATAACAAGTGTAAATTTATAAATGTATAACCCCATGCTTGACTTATGTCTGGTTGTAACGCAATCATCATAGGAAACGTCCGGCCATATACCAGCAACACCATGTAGCACCTGAAAAACACCCCCCCTGCAGTCTCAGTGTGAAAGCCTGAGTGCATCTTGACCATTCTCTGCCTGCTGTTTATGCTTATATCTGATCATCCGTTGCTGACCTGGCATGTCTGACCCTGCATCCAGTCATCCATCTGTGCTGCATAGTGCCTGGTGACGCTGATCATCCATCAGCTGTATGCCTGCATTGCTGTTCCTGCTGTCATCCTCTGTTTCAGCTATCTAGCCCAAATCTAGTGACGCACCTGCCACACACCTCTGCAACCAACAGAAGATCTTGCAGGCACTCTTATCTCACCCTGCTCTCGTGGCCACACACCCCACCCCCCATAGCACAATTAGCACAATCGATTGCGGCTTCGCTCACCCACCCACTAGCCCGGCACTTACCTCAACCAGGTCACGGCTTCCCCACTGCATCGCCTCCTAAGTCCCGGGTGGTCTCTTCTCCTCCCGGTCAATTGGGTCTTAGGACTCCCAGCCAATCAGGTCTCAGTGCCTGCTTCCTGATTGGCCAGGAGGAGAAGCAGGAAGACATTGGTGAATATTAATTTGCTAATGTCACACAAGTGGGTGGGTTCAGAGAACAGTGCTCTGCGCCCCAAGTCCACCTTTTTTGAAGCTTATTAAAGCCTTAGGCTCTAATTATGTGCTTAAAAAAAAGCTCCATTGAAATCAATGCATCTGCCACCCTGCATGGAGATTAGGGGCCAGGAGCATGTATTATGGGGCCCTGCGCTCCTTATGAGCAGCCACCACTGTACATGACAAACACACAGCGGGTTAATAAGAATCTTCACAGAACGCTAGTCTGATACAGGATTTTTTTTTTTTTTTCACAAAAAAGTTTTTATTGGGTAAAAGATATTCATACATAGATGCGTATAGAAATGCATATGTAGGAGAAACATGACATGACAATTCTTCTGGCAATATACACATGACATGGTATTTAACAAGGTAACGCTAATTATCATGTCATCAATGAGCATGTATAATAGAAACCTTGCGATATTCAATATAACACCAGATAGATACCATAAGCCTATGGAAAAGTTATGGATAACCGACACCTGTGTTCCAAACGTAGGGTTTGGAGGAGGCGTTGGTCGGTTATATCGTCAAGGGGGCCTAGGGCCCTGAGTGAAAAAGGAGGGGGGGAGAGAAAGGGAGAACGAAAAGGAAAGAGAAAAGAGAAGCAAAAATAAAATAAAAAAAGGGGGGAGGGGAAGGGAGGATGGGGGGGATGGGTCCAGGTCGTGGGGATCTATCTGACAGGTAGTCACTTGCTAGCAAGGGAAGAGGGACTTGTAAAAATCTGAAGTCCTGAAGTGTGACCAGCAGGCCCAGGTCGTTGTAAACTTCTGGATACGGTCTTGGGCAATATAAATCAATTCCTCCATCTCCTCAATTTTGGATACCCTGATTAGCCACTCTCTGATGGTGGGGATGTTTGTTGAACGCCAGTGGGTGGGGATGCAGAGTCTGGCCGCATTGACCATGTGCATGGCCAGCGATTTCTCATAGGTGTTTCGGGGGAAGGGATGTGTGGTGCAGGAGGTATTGAGCTGGGGTGTAATCTAGGGTAAAGGTGGTGACCGAAGAAATTTTGTAGTGGACTTCTTTCCAGATTGGTTGGAGTAAAGAGCATTCCCACCAGATATGGATCATGGAGCCTATTGCACTTTGACATCTCCAACAGGTGTTCGGGACTGAGGGCGAAAACTTGTGTAAACGAGCCGGGGTCCTATACCATTTTGTTATGATTTTGTATCCATTTTCTTGGATAGCTACATTCATCGATCCTTTGTGAGCAAATGTATAGATGGATTCCCAGTCATTTTCCGTAAGAGTCAGTTGTAAATCTGTTTCCCAGGAAGTATGTAAAGAATGCGTCAAGGAGGGGTCAGTGTCAACTTGCAGGAGGGCATAGATATATGAAATCAGGTGTCTTTGGGGCTTGGAGCTCGTGCAGAGTGTTTCAAATGGCGTGAGACGCCTATTCCATTTGTCGTTTGAGTTTGTGGAGTTAAGGAAGTGCGACAGCTGTCTATATGACCAAAAGGGAAAGGCACCCGTACGAGAATCGGAGATCAACTCATCGTAGGAACGCCGACGGCCTTTATGAAAGAAATGGTAAGCCAGAACCTCCTCGTGTGGCCATTCCAGTTGAAGGAATGTTTTGGACTCTCCCGGTGGGAACTCAGGGTTCTCTCTCACGAGGGTCAGTGGACCTGGTTGTGAGGATAGGTTGAAGAGAGACAGTGCTTTCCTGAAGGCCAGTAGCGAGGGGAGGATGAGAGGGTGCTGTCTGATGGGTAGGGGCCAGTATTGGGGTGTCAACCAAGGTAGTGTATGCGTCAGGATTTCTGAGAAGGAATTTTCAAGCACCACCCAGGGTTTACTTAGTTTGTGCGTTTTCCAATCTACTACTCTGGTTAGGTGGCAGGCTAGATAATATTTGTATAGATCAGGGAGACCAATTCCACCCGACGTTTTAGCACAGGTCAGGCGCGAGTATTTAATGCGCGGGGCTGTATTCTTCCATATAAAGGCTGTGCAGGCCTTTTTGTAAGTCGCAAAAAAGGAGGGGGGTAGGTGGATTGGGATAGTTTGCATCATGTATAGAAGGCGAGGTAGGACAACCATTTTAACGAGCGCCGAGCGACCGAACCAGGATATGTTTAGGGTGGCCCACTCTTTCAGGTCCGATTGAATGCTGGTGAGGGAGGAAAGGAAATTTTTGCTAAGTAGATCTGATAGTTTCCTAGTGATCTGGATACCCAGGTATGTAATGGCCTCAGCGTTCCACTGGAAGGGGAAAGAATCCTGGCAGTGAGAGACGTCTTGTGGGGACAACATTACATTAAGCGCATGGGACTTCGTGTAATTAATTTTGAGGTTGGACAGTACTCCAAAGTGGTTTATGTCTTTCAGTAGGTTAGGTAAAGAGATTCGGGGGGCTTGCAAGGATAACAGTATGTCGTCGGCGAAGGCGGCAATTTTAAATTCTCTACGTTCAAAGGGAATGCCCTTGATATCTGTGTTGTTACGTATTCTGTTCAATAGTGGCTCTAATGTCAGGACAAAGATCAGGGGGGATAGCGGGCAGCCCTGCTGCGTGCCGTTGCTAATGAAAAAGGCGTCCGACAGGAGGCCATTAGCCTTCACCCTGGCCGAGGGATTGGTATATAGGGCGTCAATATGCGCAAACATGCGGAGAAGGAGGCCAATGCCCCTCAGTACTTCCCGCATGTAGTCCCAGGCCACCCTGTCGAAGGCCTTCTCAGCATCGAGGGAGAGCAGAAACCCTTTGGTGCCCGAGGCTGTGAGCCAGTGGTGTAAATTTAGGGTGCGGATGGTGTTCTCCTTGGCTTCTCTGCCAGGGATAAAACCTACTTGGTCGGGTAGTATAAGGCCCGGAATCAGCAACAGCAACCTGTTTGCTAGGATTTTTGAATACAGTTTGATATCCACATTAAGCAGGGATATTGGCCTGTAATTTGCTACTAGTGAAGGGTCCTTACCATCTTTCGGAATGACAGCTATATGGGCTTCTAGCATTCTTCCTAGTGAAGCGTGGGGGTTCGCGAATGAATTAAACATTCGTAGCATCTGAGGAGCAAGGTCGTCCTGGAAGCATTTATAGTAAACTAAAGGGAGACCATCAGGGCCTGGGCTTTTACCCACCTTCATTTGCTTAATTGCCAATTGCAGTTCCTCCATGGATAGAGGGCTCTCCATGGCCTCCGCCTGTGTCGAGGAGATGGGTTTGGGGCAGTATTGAGCCAGAAAATCTTTTATTTGGGTAGAGCGGGCGAGCGCATCGGTTGGTCCCCTTCCGTCCTGTGTTAAATTGTAGAGCTTCGAGTAGAATTTCTCGAATTGCTTGGCTATGTCCTCGTTTTTAGAGAACGTGTTGCCGTGTTTGTCCCGGATATGATGGATTACCGAGGAAGTCTTAGAGGCCTGTATCGTACGTGCCAACAGCCTCCCGCTCTTGTTCCCATGCTCATAAAAGATTTTTTGACCGAGGACGTATTGTCTCCTGGTGCGCTTTCCTAACTCGTCCAGCAGGGTGGACCGCGCAAGCAGGAGGTCTTGCAATGTGGCTTGCAAGGCTGACTTTTTGTGGGCAGCTTCAAGGCGATTAATCGTGTCAACAAGCGCCTTGATCCGCTCCTGATGTCTTTTTTTAGTCGCTGTCGAAAGGGCAATCAAATCCCCCCTGACAACGCATTTGTGCGCTTCCCACAACGTAGTGGGTGTTGCGTCTGGGGTGGAGTTTTCTCTAAAGTAGAGTTGTATTCGTGCGCGTATCTGTCTAAGATTTTCAGGGTCTTTTAGCAAGGAGGGGTTCAGTCTCCAGGTCTTAGTTGTTTTGTTTGATTCTGGGAAAACGAGCGTCACTGTAATGGGGTGGTGGTCTGATAAGAACATTGGCTCTATGGTGGCCCTCGTGAGGAAAGAAAGGTCCGTTTGAGAAAGGAAGAAATAGTCGATTCTTGAGTATTTGTTATGCGGGGGGGAGAAGAATGTATAGTCTTTATCAGTGGGAAACATGGTGCGCCATGTGTCATGGAGTGAGAGGTTTTGCAACTGGAGTTTGATTTGGCGGAGGGCTCGGTAGGAAAGAGCAGTCGTGCCAGTGGAGGTGTCTATGGTTGGGTTGAGGGGGACGTTAAAATCCCCTCCTAGTAACACAATCCCCTCGAGAAATGTAGACAGAAGGTCAGAGACTTTCCTGAAAAAGGACGTTTGATGCTCGTTCGGGCAGTATATGTTTGCCAGCGTGATCGGTTTGGAGGCGTATCTACCTTTAACAAATATGTACCTACCCTCTGGGTCCACCATTGTGTCTAAGATTTGGAAATCAGCATGTTTGGATACGAGGATTGACACCCCTTTTGTTTTGGAATCCGGATTTGTGGAGTGCAATGCACGTTTGTATACATGGTTGCTTAATTTAGGGATGGCATCCGAACGGAAGTGCGTTTCCTGCAGCATGAGAAAATGGGCTTTGTGTTTGGTCTAAGCTGCTAAGACCTGCGATCTTTTTTCAGGGAGGTTGAGGCCTTTTACATTTAGCGAGAGGCATTTTAGTGACAGTCGTTGGATGGAGGTTGGTGATTTCTGCATTGTGTCAGCCAGCGGGGAGCAGAGAGTATATATGGGGGATTCGCGTCACTCACTGGGCCCAGAGAGAGGGAGGAGGGAGGTGTGAGGAGAGAAGAGAAGGAAGAAAGAGAAAGATAGAGGAGAAAAAAAAAAAAAGGGGGGGGGGGGGTTCTGTCTAGTGGAACCAAACCGAGGTAGGGAAGGGGAGGTAGTAGGATTAAAAGTCACACCTACGCGGGGTGTATTACTCCCAGGTGTGAGAGTTTACCGGAGGTGGTCAAGGGAATACCTAACCACCTAAGGGGGAAGGAGTGTCAGCTTTAATCCAATATGGAAGCTGTGGGGGGGACGGAAAACCTTGAACGGAATACGGAATGTCGCACCACAGAGGACGAAGGAAGGAAAACAGGAGTTACCAGGATGTAGATAGAAGTTTGCCATCACTATGAAGGTACAGTAACGTTTTAGGGTAAGATGGGCCGAAGATTCGTTGGGTCTACCCAGCTCCGCGACCAGTCCGCGAATCAATCGCACACTGGGTGCAAGATAGGCCGAATCAAGGGCCCGATTCCGTGAAAGGAGCAATATCCTGGTTGACACGTGAGAGGTAGTGACCGCCTCTGGTGGTCTAGGATACCGCCATGAGGCTTCCAGCCCATTCGGAAGGGGTTGAGCCTACTCACTCATATAAACACTTTAGGTACATCTCAGTCAATTTCTAAACTAAATAAACAGGCAACACAAAGGTTTAAAATAAACAAACATATGTTTCATCGGAGTTGCAAAGTACACTCTCTCCACTCTTAGAAAGTTAAGCGGGCTGCATCCGTATCTGGGTAGCCCAGCCCATGCTAGACCCACGTTTAGCTGTCAGGAACCTCATCTGAAGAGGCAGTCTCAGGGCCCTGCGAGATAAACGTTCAAACCACATGTATATCACAACATTAGATATGTCAGCTATCACTTCCTGACCTGGGTATGAGTAGAGTCTATAGGAGAAGCATACGGGGCGCGTGGAGCCACCCCAATACCCCCAAAGAGGGTAAGGGGAGTGTAGCGGCTCGGAATGCTTAGCAGTTGTAAGAACCCAAGCAAACTGATAATTAAACCACAGTCGTATCTGAGTTGGAGTGGTCCAGTGAGATTCGAAGGAGGCCACTGCAGTTAAACATGTGCATACAATCTGGTAGTAGAGTCATAATAGCATCTGGGTTGGGGAGTCTCCAGGATTGGCCCAGCTGGGGTAGCAAGAGGATACTGCAGTTACGAACATGCAGACAAATTAATGGTTAAATCATATCAGTACCTGAGCTGCAGAGTTTTCAAGGGATGATCCAGCTGGAGTCTCGGAGGGATAATGCAACTGCGGAAGTGCAAGCAGCCTAGTGAGGAAGGGGAGAAAAGAAAAAAAAAAAAAACATAACAGTACCTGAGCTGGAGAGTTTCAAGATACGGCCTAACTGGAGTCGCGGGAGGACATTTTTTGCCTGCTGTCCCGTGTCGGTGATGGTCCTCCAGAATACCGGGTTGCGACAGTCACCTAGGGCCCGACTGTGTAAAACGAGTGGAGAGGGAAACAAGTAAAACCTTGAACTAAAGGGCGAACGAGAGTGGACAGAAAAAACAAGAACAAAATGAAGGATATCCTCTTGTCGCTGTTGAGTGAAAGGGTGAGGTTGTCAGGGTTCAAGCATCTTGGCGGCCCCTACGCGGGGTGGCAGCTGGCTCCAGGTCATGTGGAGGGTGATCGCGGCGTGAGAGGCGGTCATTGGGTACAGTGGGGTCCAGTCTGCGACGTCTGGAGCGTTGCCTTTGCGCCTTCGGTGACGAAGTGTGAGATACCGGTTTCCATGGTTCAGCTGGGAAATTAAAGGAATACCAGTCTGGGAGATCAATAGGCGGGATGTCCAGCTGTTCGCAGAACGTGGGCAGGTCTTCTGGGGTCCGGAGGAGAGCTGTGTGGCCTCTGGAGGAGGCCGAGAGGCAGAAAGGGAATTTCCACCTATACTGAATGTTGCGGGCCCGCAACGTATCCAGCAGGGGGCGCAGTGTCCTTCTGTTTTGCAAAGTTATTTGGGAGAGATCTTGAAAGAGTTTAATCTCTGCACCATTAAACAAAATGCGGCCCCTGAATCTCGCCTTCCGTAGTATTTCTTCCTTAAGGGGAAAATTGACAATGCAGCAAACAATGTCTCTTGGGGGTTCAGAGTCGCGGGGAGGGGGTCTCAGGGCCCGGTGTATTCGCTCCATTTCAATGGGAGTTTCAGCGGGGCGTCCAAGCAGGTCATTAAAGATGGCGTTGACCGTCTGTGGCATAACAGCTTGGTCTACCCCTTCAGGGAGCCCCCTCACCCTAATATTGTGCCTGCGACCCCGGTTATCTAATTCCTCCACTTGCCTGTGGAGTTCAAACATATGTGGAAGCTGTAGGTCGTAGGCCCTCTGAACTTGCCTGACTGCTGCTGCCTGCATCTGAGAGGATTCCTCTACTTCCGTGATGCGGTGGTTCATGGAGTGAATGTCCGATTTCAGGTCTGAAATGGCCGCTGTCAGTGTATGTTTGATGTCCAGCGCCACCTTCTGCAGGTCTCTCTGGAGATCCAGTAGGCTAGGGTTGGGCGTTACTGCTCCTCCGCCGTCGAACGACGATTCGGCCGCGCCGCTAATCGAGGCCGGGGATGCGGCCTGTGTAGCGTGCGTCTCCGCGGGCATTCCCGACGGCCGGGTCCGGAACATCTCCGGGATGTTGTTACTCAGCTGAGTCCCGGTCTCTTTCAGTGTGCGGGGTGTTGAGGAGCTTCTGGTGGATTTCCCCATGGTGGATGATCAAATGGATCCTGTCAGTAAGCTTTGTTCCGTCCTCTGCGTGCGGAGCTCCTTCTCTAAGCAGCCATCTCGGATCCCGGCCAGGCCACGCCCCCTCAGGATTTTTATTTATTTATGTGACTACATAAGATGTTAATAAACGGATTGACTTATTTGTATGGTACCACACTACTTTTTTTTTCTGGTATCTACATATACTATCATCCTGATTCATCTCTGTGAGAGCCTGGAGGCGAGACAAGGCTGTGGGAGCTGTGATTCATCTATTCATACCCATATGATATATTATGCTGTTGGTGTCCAACTTGCAATTGCTAAGCAATTTTAGTGAGTCGGTGTGTGTCCAATATTAGGTGGTCGGTTGTCTTCTGGTGATTAACATACAGCAGGTTAATAAGATGTTTCGAACAACAAAGAAACCAGGCCCAGAAGAATTGAACTTCATTTTTCTCTGCATGTTGTTGTGTTTTTCGTCACCGTGTTGGACACGATCAGATTTTTAACCGATGGTGTGTAGGCAAGACTGATGAAAGATATCTGATGAAAAAATCCATCGGTTCGTTTTCATCAGACGAACCGATCGTGTGTACAGGGCATAAGGGAAATGATAAGGGTTAAACCTGGGTCTCTGCTCCCTAACTCATGAGACCAAATGAGGGGCAAAAAATGTTCAATAAGGGGGCCCTGTTCCAGGGAGTATGCAGAGACAAATTTCTGAAAAGTTCAATACAGTAAACACTTTATTGGAGAACTTGACAGGAAGATAACTCAATAGTACTGACACACTTTTGAGAAGCAATCTTTGAATGGACATTAGGTCTACTTTAAGTTATCTGCCTGTCAAGTTCTCCAATAAAGTGTTTACCGTATTAAACTTTTTTAACAATTTGTCTCTGCCTACTCCCTGGAACAGCGCCCCCTTAAGGAACATAATAGGAAGCTGCACAGAGTTTGATAGTTCAAGTGTTTGAGGGAAGATGTAGAGTTTTTCACAGAAAAATAATATTTTTTCACTAAAAAGTTACTTTGTTGATTTTTTCATGTTTGTTCAAAATTGCAAAATTGGAATAGCCTTCAGAATGAATAGCCTTCAGAAGGAATAGCCGATCGGTCCAAACCGATGAAAATGGACTGAAGGTCCGTTTTCATCGGTCCAAACCGATCGTGAGTGGGCCCCATCGGTCAGTTATGCTTCGGTCAAAAAAAAAAGAACTTGCTTTAAAATGTAACCGTTGGACGCCTAACCGATAGGTAAAAACCGACCGTTAGTATGCAAAGGCATCAGAATCAAGTCGACGCATGCTTAGAACCATAGAACTTTTACGTCACCGCGTTCTGACACGATCGGTGTGTAGGCACATCAGACCATCAGACATCAGACCATCAGTGAGCTTCATCGGATGGACTGATTTTATGTACGCGGCCTTACTGTCACTAATCAACTACCCCTGCCTTTCCCCCTTGATCAGTTACCACTCTGTCTCATGATGATTGCTAGCAGGAAGGTTTTTTTTTTATTGCAGAAGATGTTTCTTCTTTAATTAATGCTTATTATATGGCTTCTCACAAAAATCTATAAACTTTACACTGAGGGTTTGTATGAATGGGATTTACATGACCTGGGCCACCCAATTAGGATGTCCAAAAATGCCCAAAACTTTGGCCACGGCAAGAGAGATTGTGGACATCACAATATACTCTAACACCTTATTGAAACCATCTGGAATGCAGCCCTGTCCAGAATAGATATATTTCGGCAGTAATGCCCAAAAGGTGAAGCTGTTTCTGCTGACTTTGGAGTCGGACAGCTTTTTCTGTACTGTATTTGCTTTCTTAAAAGCAGCTTCAAATGCAGAATCAAACGGGAAAGCAGTTACTTGGTTTCATAGTAAGCTGTGTCTGGTCACTTTAGTACAAAGCGTGTGTGCTTATCCAGCTGAGTCCAGCTAAATATGTGTTTATTACACTTGGTATCCAAGGTGCCTAAGCCTGAAATGGCTAGTTTACCTTGTCTCTAAATGAGTTTATGATGTGTGTTATGCTTAATTATGTGAAGCAAAACACTGAACTTACATTTCATATTATAAATAGGATCCACATTATTAGTATTCACTTCCTGTTAATGCATGGATTGAGGTACTTAACAATAAATATAAAACTGCTATCTGTTATAATTAAATGTTGGACATAGACATTAGATAAGAACAATTGAATGTATATGCATTATTCAGGTGTCAAGTAATGTTTTTGTCTTTTCAAATAACACGCACAAGGACATTTATATTACATTAGAATGCATGATGGCCCATTTTATAATAGAGTCTATTGTTCTTAGTCAGGTAGCCTCTGTGTCGTAGGTATACAGTGAAATAAAAGGAACAGAGAGCAGAGTCTGCTAAAATAATTGCCCCATGCATAAATCTCCGTTAAACAAATACACAGATTTTTTTTTTTATAAACATTAAAAAAATTGATATGTAATGTAACAAAACACCAAACCACAAGTGCAGTACAATTGACAGATTTCTTATGATGCTTCTGCCTCTCCTAATCTGAGCTATGTGGTATAGTGATTAATACTAAGTGACACAATTTAGCTGGTTTCATAAAAACAAAACAAAACGGTAATAAATAATAACATTAAGTGGGAGGTTGCCTAACTTTGATGGCAATTTTGGCAAAAGGGGAGAGTTAATATATTTAAGTGTAAACAAAAACAATAAAGCAACAAAGCCTACAAGGATGTGTGCGATGGAGGAGTTGGGCAGGAGCTAAACAAAAACTGCAGTTTTGCTAGCAAACATTAAGGCCCCATACACACAAGCAGACAGATTTGTTCTAATCGGTCGGGCCGACCAATTGAACAAATCTGTCTGCTGGGGACATATTGGTTTGATCGTGTACACACGATCAAACCAAAATCCCTGCCGCCAGACAGCACGGTGACGTGGCGGTGATGTTGACGCCGCCACGTCACCTCACCAGGAAGTAAAACACTTCCGCGCATGCGTCGAAACCATTCGGCCCGTGTGCGAGAAGACATGTCTGCTGGTTAGCGTACTAACTAGCAGACATGTCGGGCGGACGGGTTCCCAGCCGACAGATTGGTAAGCATGCTTTCCAATCTGTCGGGTGGCCAAACCCGACTGTTTGCCCGTACACACGATCGAATATGTCTGCTGAAACGGTCTAGCAGACCGTTTCCAGCAGACAGATTTGATCGTGTGTACGAGGCCTAAAAGGTAGTCCCATGTAGCATTAACCCCCACAGGTATCGCTGATTTTGTCCCAGGTTCTTTCCCCGCTAGTGTAGTGGCAGCTGGGCAAACAGCAACATTCACTCTTCTGGCTCAGTAAACAGTCAAGGTGTTGCCTCTTTCTAAAAAAATATTGCAGATTAACTTGGATGCGTAAGATAGCCATAGGATGTTCCAACCTCTGAACACTAATGGGAGGGCACTCTTCTCTTTGCAGCTACTTTTATAAGAGTCTTTTCAGCAATAGTACAACAAAAAGTAATGTTCCAAGCCAGGCAAGCCTTAGTATTAGTGCACCAGGGGCACTAATAAAAAGGAACAGTCACTAAACATTCACTAGGAGCCTTCAGGTACTTAGACACCTCCATCTAGACTCAGTGAGACAATTTCCTCAGTGAATCTCTCAGATCTGGTCCCTAGTGAGACCACACTCTTAGCCTCAAAGAATTAGCAAAAAAGGGTCCCCAGCTCTGAGGCCTTGATAAGTACAAGCAAAATCTTTATCTGGGCTATCTAGAAGGACAGCAGCACTTCTGACTAGGGACCTCTCCCCCTGTAAATGAACCCTGCTGTCTTAGGCTCCAAACTATTCATGCACTCTCCTAGCCACCTTCTGGGTACCCTCCCCCAGGGATTATCTGGAACCACATGTGTGTTAATAGACGGCACAGAGGAATAAGAAAATACTGTAATTTTTTCACTTTATTTTCAAGCCGATGCAATTTTATATTTGTAATGCTGTTAGATTCATACTATATTAATTATAGGTATTTGGCACATATTTTTTGTTGCCTTGCACATTTTGGTTATCATTTCCTTAAATTGTGTCCCTATGAAATGGCGACATACTTGTGTACCCCATAGTTTCTATATTTTCTATTGTCGACGCTTCAAAAGCCTCCTGTGCTAGAATTATTGCTCTCACTCTGGTGTGTGCGACAATATGTAATGTGTATTGTAGTCAATTTTTCTTATGTAGGTGCCCCGCCGCATGTGTCTATGTTCGAATGTAAGTACATTCTGGGGGGGATTTTCTGTGTATTTGTATCTAGTTAGGTTTACCTTTATTTCTTTGCATAAAAAAAAAAAACATTTTTTGGGGTTAGCTTTTTTTTTTTTAAGGAACAAAAAGACCCCTATGTAATGAATTTTAGGTGACAAATTCGCTTTAATGAGACCCTAAAAGACCCTGCATGTCTCCTCTGGGCTCCACTAAATGTATTACAATACACACCACATTGCAATACATTCCTTCCAGGCTACGCTAGCTAGGGAAATAGACAGGGTGACCCAGATGTGATGTCATACATGTCGCTTTCCAGGTCACAGCAAGAAGGGAATGTGTGTCCGAATTTTTTCTCCCTTCCCTCCACCTGCTGGCACCCACCATGTTAGTCCCTGGCCCGAAGCAGAGCCAGGAATACATGGCAGGGGTGCCAGTACCAGGGTGTGTGGAAGCAATCAGGCAGCAGCGCAGCCACCCGAATGCTTCCACCTGATAGGCAGGAATCTGTTATATTTTATTAATGTGATTCATGCTTCTTTTTTTTTTTTTTTATCTCGCTGTAAATGATCAGGTACCCTTTTCGGTCGGCATGTAAATATTGACCAAATGGGAATGCAATATTTTTTGTTTTGTAGAACAAGTTGGTCAGCATGCAAATGTGAAGAAAAACAGAAATGTGAAATAAGAAAAGGATTTATGATTCTAAATGCTATAATTCTAAGTATTAACCAAATGTAGCTACCGTATTGCAATCTTTTTTGTAATAGTGGTCCTTTTAAGTACAACAGGAGGGCAGGATATTGCAATTACAATGATATATATGGAAATTGGCTGTAAAGGAGACATCCAGCTGAGGTGTAATTTTCCAGAAATCAAAACCAAAAAAACAATGTATGATACTGACTGCAAACAAGGTTCCCTTTGGATGCTCCAAGTGTTTCAGGAAGCTTAGCAGTAAATAGCTTTTACTTAGACAGTAATGTAAATATCCTACTTTGGCAGAGAATGAAAACACAGGGAGTGTCTAAACAATGCCTGTATCTTAACCAGATATGTGCTTCTTCATAAATTGTGCACATAACAAAGCATATAGTTAAGTACTTTATTCCTTGATAGACCTGTTTCACAATGCTGAATATTAAACAGACGCATGTTGCGCACAATATTAAACACACACGTTGTGCACAGTCTGGAAACAATGAGTCGTTGCAAAGCACAGCTCAGTACTTTAGTCATTTATTTCTTGCTGTTTTTATGAAGACAAAAAGATTCATGCTGAACCCTTATTTCTAAATTAAAGTGGAATGCTAAGAGGTGTCCATGGTTAGGATTCTGAAAAATTGTTCATTGGTATAAAAACTGCTTTAGGAATAAAAATCCAGCATGATGTTAAAAAATATGCTATTTTTAGTCCAGATATTTAAGTAATTTTTGATTCGGAAACATTGGTCTTGAATGAAGACTTATTGTGAGTTTTCCACTGTATGACTAGTAATGTAGATGTATCAGCCAAATGATCAAACAAACATCAATGTGCAACTAGAAGTTTACAGAATTGACAACGAAAACAAGTTGGTAATAGGGGTATGCAAAATATACATAACAAATAATAACAGGCAGTGTAACTATTTCAAGAACATGAGCTGACTAAAAGAAGTTTCCCAATAAGTATACAGGAAGCAGCACAGTACAGTTAATAATACACTCAGAAAAGATGTATAGGAATAGAAACGTAGGAATGACCACTTGTGTTTTTCTTGGGGAAATGCCTCTCTCTCACAAGGCGATAAACTGTCTCTGACAATCCAGTTTGCCAGCTGGAGTGTTCCATGGACCTGGCATGAAAAATCATTGTTCTGGACAGTGAATGGCTGTAGGCACAGGACCACCTTGCTTAACACAATTAAAAGAGTGCCCTCTCAAGTGACTGGTTCTTCTGAAGCTGTGTTCTGCTGCTCCCCAACCTGGCTACCCGAACACCGGATAATAAGGTGGAAGGCCTGACACCTAGTGATACATATGATGCCCAGTTCCCTCTGTCTTATCAGCTGTGGTCTCTTCAGACTGACGAGGGGTGGGAATCAAGGGAGCTTACATTTCCTGGGTGTGTCCAAGAGCTAGTGGGGACTGAGGGGATAAAGGGGAACTCCACTATACCCCACATCACTTGAACTTGCTGTTTCTTGCAAGTTTGTAGAACATACAAACCACTCTAAACCATTGATTCACTATCCAATGATGATGAAGAAGGAGTTATATCTAGAATTTATGTTATATTTTTATTTTATTAGATATAGATATGTCTATAATCAGCTATATACCAAACATGTTTCCAATAAATTGTCTCATTTGATTGATTACAATGCATGCCGACTTAGTTGGTCAGTTAATAGTCAGCCTAAACCTTGCATCACAAGAACCCTAAAGTTGCAATTTATTAGGTGGAAGACAAAGAAACTTCATAAAACCAATGCAAAGCTGGTCCAATTTGCTCAGTAAAAAGTGGCCTTCCTCTTTACAAATTGTAATTGCATAACTCTTTGAATCAGCATTTTATAACGCTCCTATTTATAGATATATGGTATACAAAAGTGCAGCGCTAAAAATTACATTTAAATTCCGTTAGGGAAAAAGAGCAGTTTGCTTTCCCCATACATGTACTATATTTGCATATACATTTTACTTCACTCCACTTATTCTGTGCAAACAATAATGCTGTGATCTGAGTTAGCTCACAAGAGGAGAGAGTGCTGGCTGTGTCTGAATACAAGCTCCCTGCAGACAGGAAACCGCCCGAGCCATTGGCCTAGAACAGGAGGGAGGAAAGAACTTCAACTGCCCAAGAAGGAAAAAGCCAAATAGAGATGGGAACAGTGGTTGCAAAGCGAGCTGAGCTCTGAGTTAGTGTATTGATGTTGTGGATGTTTGCAAGCTGACAAGCTGCTGTTTTCATAGACTACTGTAAGTGGTGTAAAGTAAAATGTATATGCTTGTGTATGTATATATATATATATATATATATATATATATATATATATATATATATATATGTGTGTGTTTGGGAAAAAAATCCTCTTTTCTTTTTTGCACTAAAGGAATTTATAATACATTTTTGTCGATGCACTTATGTGTTGAAGTATAGTGTCTGCTGCTGTAAATTGGTTAGGTTTTGAGGTGCTAATGTAGTTTTCTTTTTAGGTATACTATTTATAGATATCACCATTATTATTTTCTAAAACAACCAACTTATGCTTTGTACACACGATCGGAATTTCCTAAAGAAAAAGTCAGACAGAATTTTTTCATCAGATATTCCAACCATGTGTGTGCCTCATTGGAGTTTTTCCATCGGACTTAGAAAGAGAACATGTTCTCTTTTTTTCTGATGACATTTCAGAAATTCCGTTCGTCTGTATGGAACTCCGACGGAGAAAAAAAACACGCATGCTCAGAATCAAGTCGACGCATGCGCGGAAGCAATGAACTTCATTTTCCTCGGCTCGTCGTAGTGTTGTACGTCACCGCTTTTTAGACGGTCGGAGTTTTGGTGTGACAGTGTGTAAGCAAGACAGCTTTAATGGAATTCCGTCGGATAAAATGTGTTTATCCTGATGGAAATTCCGATCGTGTGTGCCGGGCATAAGTCTTTTAAAACCAGTTCCTGTGGAAGAATATTCCACAGCTTCAGAGCTCTTAAAATAAAGACCCCCTCCACTTGAGAATGAAGCACATTTCTTTTGCATACCATACTGGAATGGACGGTATGGTAAAGAGGGTGCTGGAATGACTTCCAACTGGTTGTGATGTATACATGATTAACACATGTCATCAGCACATTACCAAGCTTGTTTAAAAGTGCAAAGCTCTTCTCTACTGCATCATAGAAAGATAACATTCGGGGAGTACAGGTGCCTGATAAATGTCCTTGTATGGTCCTGATATGTACTATATATATATATATATATATATATATATATATATATATATATATATATATATTAGGGTTGTCCCGATACCGATACCAGTATTGGTGTCGGGACCGATACCGAGTATTTGCGGGAGTACTTTTAATGCCCCCTGATGCCTGAATAGAATACTTGCCCCCCGCCGCCGTCATATATCGCAAAGCCACCGCTGGCGAATATTACAGGCAGCTTTCGTTTCAATAGCTGTTTTCCCCGCCGCGCCGTGTATAGACACTCCCCCCTGCTCGGGATTGGATGGATCTGTCCAATCCCGAGCAAGGGGGAGTGTCTATACACGGCGCGGCAGGGAAAACAGCTATTCAAACGAAAGCTGCCTGTAATGTTCCCCGCACGCTAATTAACGCAGCAGCGGTGGTGGCGGCGGCATCATCATTTAGGTACGGGGACATGCCTGCATATGTTTGGGGACATAGCTGGATATATGTGGGGGGACATGGCTGCATATGTGGGGGACATGGCTGCAATATGTGGGGGGACATGGCTGGAATATGTAGGGGGACATGGCTGAAATATGTGGGGGGACATGGCTGAAATATGTGGGGAGACATGGCTGCATATATGTGGGGGACATGGGTGCAATATGTGGGGGATCATGGCTGCATATGTTTGGGGACATGGCTGCATATGTGGGGGACATGGCTGCATATGTGTGGGGGGCATGGCTGCATATGTGGGGGGGACATGGCTGCAATATGTGGGGGGGACATGGCTGCAATATGTGGGGGGACATGGCTGCATATATGTGCGGGACATGGCTGCATATATGTGGGGGACATGGCTGCATATATGTGGGGGACATGGCTGCATATGTTTGGGGACATGGCTGCATATGTGGGGGGACATGGCTGCATATGTTTGGGGACATGGCTGCATATGTGGGGGACATGGCTGCATATGTTTGGGGACATGGCTGCATATATGGGGGACATGGCTGCATATGAGGGGGGACATGGCTGCATATGTGGGGGAACATGGCTGCATATGTGGGGGACATGGCTGCATATGTGGGGGACATGGCTGCATTTGTGGGGGGACATGGTTGCATTTGTGGGGGGACATGGCTGCATTTGGGGACACATTTAAAAAAAAGTATCGGTATTCGGTATCGGCGAGTACTTGAAAAAAAGTATCGGTACTTGTACTCGGTCCTAAAAAGTGGTATTGGGACAACCCTAATATATATATATGAGTTGCAGCCTCCTGGATAGGCTGCTAGGATGTCAGGTACATTTAGTTCTTTTTGGCTACTCTGTAATCATTGAAATAGCTATTGATTTATCTGGGCTGTTCTGCTCTATTCTCACAGGTTGCGTTTTGACTATTTCACCCAGCCTTCTGGTGGCTTCTAGAACATAGGGGCTGGTAGAGTCAAATTGGCAAACAGCGTAGTTTTTTAGACCAACTCTTACAGAGTCTTGGATTTGGCCTTTCCCCTTTGCTCCTGGATTAAAGACTGCTCAAAGAAGTTCAGCCTAGAGAAGTGTGTTCTTCTGTTGCTATTCAGTGTTTCTAGGATATCCAATAGTACCCCAATCCCTACCCCAAAAAGCAATAAAACATACAAAGACAACCCCTAAACGGTTTATTGAGGCTAGAGGAAATAGACTGTTGCTTGGGTAATTGGTGGCCTCTTGCCTGTTCTCAAGGGTGAATATTCAGTTTAATTATTCTTTCCATTTAGCTGAGAGCCTCCATCCACTTTATTATTTACTTACTCTTCTTTGTACCCTTTTCAGTTTCCAGACACTTTTGTGAAATGGTGCCCAATGGTTTACTCATGATAAGGTCTTTCTAAGACTTGGTATGGGTGCAATATTTTTTCTTAGTGGGGGGACATAAAATATTTAGAACACAACATTTGACACTGACCTTTTTGCTTTGAGTACTGCTACACTGTCTACACATCATACATATGTCACAGTTAATTTATGACTGTGCCACACTTGAGAGTCTAATGCCCGGTACCCACGATCAGACTTTTGTCCGACCAAATTTCCATTGGAATTCCGACGGAATTCCATCGGACGAAAAGAGAACATCTTCTCTATGTAAACTCTGATGGAATCCATCAGAATTTCCGATTGAATTACTTCGATGGGGCATACACACAGTCGGAATTTCCGACGGAAAAAGTCCGTCTGACTTTTTCCATCGGAAATTCCAATCATGTGTACGGGGCATAACAAATACTCATTAAAAATGTTTTAACTATTCTATTAAATATGCTTTTCTACAGCGAGCCCACCTTAAAGAAACATTTCTAGAGTATATAATAAGCGCAGTAGTCTGGAGTAAGTCATATAAACCCAAGCATACTGAGTAAATGTTAAGAAATATATTCTTACATTTAAAAAAAAAAAGACTTTTCAGCATTTTCATATGAACAAAGCAGTTTATTAATATATATATATATTTTTTATAATCTCTTCAATCTAATTAATGTATGTCTGCATTATATATGGTATAAAAAAAAAGAGTGTACAAATATAAGATCTCACATAATTCAGGGGGAACTCGTTGGGCCATTAAGCCTCGTACACATGATCAGTCCATCTGATGAGAACGGTCCGAAGGACCGTTCTCATCGGTTAACCGATGAAGCTGACTGATGGTCTGATGTGCCTACACACCATCGGTTAAAAAAAAGATCGTGTTAGAACGCGGTGACGTAAAACACAACAACGTGCTGGAAAAAATGAAGTTCAATGCTTCCAAGCATGCGACGACTTAATTCTGAGCATGCGTGGATTTTTAACCGATGGTCGTGCCTACTAGTGATGAGCGGAATACGCCATATTCGATTTCGCGATATTTCGCGAATATATAGAAGAATATTCGCGAATATGCGTTAATATCGAATATTCGTGATATTTTAGCAAAAAAAAAAATTGCGAAATTTCGCTAGTGCGAATGCGAAATTGATTGCGAAATTCTCGTCAACACGCGAAAACGGAGATCATTTCCTGGATTACTAAACTAATAGGCACTAAACACTAACTCTACTTACACAAACTTATATGACTAAACTAAAGCTAATTTTTTTTCTTTTTTTTTATACACAAAACACAGAAGGGCAGAGAACGCATTCGCGAATATTCGTAATACGAATATTCGCATTGCGAATATTCGGCAACATAAAAGGATTGCCTCAGCTACTCGGCCCAGGGTCTCTAATCATACCAGCAATGCTTTTAGACGTCGATGGAGATCACTAGGATGTGATCTGTTTTAAAAATAAATTTGAAAAAATACGAATATTCACAATAGCGAATATTCACCGCGATATTCGATTTATTCGCGAATACTCGAATATGCAATATTCGTAACGAATATTCGCAATGCGAATATTCGTGAGCAACACTAGTGCCTACTAACGATTGGTTTTGACCTATCGGTTAGGCGTCCATCGGTTAAATTTTAAAGCAAGTTGGCTTTTTTTTAACCGAAGGTTAAATAACCGATGGGGCCTACACACGATCGGTTTTGACCAATGAAAACGGTCCATCAGACCGTTGTCCTCTGGCTAACCTATCGTGTGTACGCGGCCTTAGAGCTCTATGTGTTTTATTGCGTATGGACAAATAACAATACATATCTTAGCACCCAGATTCTCCTACATGAACCTTGCTTAAAACATGATCAAGGATAATCAGTTCTTAAGGTGCTAGACATCAGCCAACAATCACAGAAGTTGCCTAAAGGGTGGCGATAAAGAGCTGAAAAACCATGTGATTTAGTGAAAGTTGGCTGAAAATGTTCTGCCGTATGTATGCAGAAGTTCACGGGCAACGCCCATCGGACACAGATCCACAGAGAAATCAGATGGAAATCCGATCGTGTGTATGAGGCTTAGGAATTATCTGCAATAAACTTGGCCCCTAGAAATGTATTTGTTCCATTAGTCATAAAGAAAAACAATAATTTTATCTTTCAAATTCTTAGAGCTCTACAGAATGCTACCTTGCACAATTTATGATGCTTTTCACAATCTACAAAGGGAAAATGTAAATGGTATATGCACTTATGCAGTTTATAATGAACTTGTTGGCCTTAGAAGAATAGTTTAAAGCCTCTTACACGCGGTACAATTGTTGGCCAACCGAGCATCTGATTTTTGTCAAAAGGGCATGTGCCAGGATCTTGTCTTGCATACTAATGTTACACAATTGTCATGCCACAAACACGAATGTAAAGACGTACTACGGGGAACTTCAGCTCTTGAGTGCCACCCTTTGGGCCCCTTATGCTAATTTCTTGTTAGGTGAGCATTGGATTCCGAGAACACGTGTTTGTACTTTCGACTTTTGTGTGACGAATTTGTGTACGATCAGAAAACCGTTGTACGCCAAAAATTTACTAGCCTGTCATCCAATATTTGTTGGCTGAAAGTTGGACACCAATTGCCAAAAGGAGCATACAAATGGTAAGATTTTAGAACAACTATCTGTCAACAGACAATCCCCTGCCAACAATCGGATAGTGTGTATGAGGCTTTACAGTTATTAATAAAAGAATACATTTATATTATCATCTAGACTTCATATGATAGCTTTGTGATAGAGATTTATCAGGTTATTTTTTATTAAAAGTGCTATTGCAGATCTAGATAGTAAAAATACAATGTGCACCTGTTAAGCCCCATACACACTGCAGATTTGTATGTTCAGCTTTACCAAAACCATGTAGTGCAAGCAGGGCCGGCCTTAGGTGTTCAGGCGCCCTGTGCGAGCTAATCCTGTGGCGCCCCCCCCCCAGACCGATACACACTGACCGCTACACAATATACTACCCACAGACCACTACACACTGACCGCTACACAATACACTACACACTGACCGCTACACACTGACACTACAGCATTGGTGCTATAGAGGCATTGATGGACTACAAGGTCCAGCATTTTACTATAGGGGCATTGGTGGACTACAAGGCCCAGCATTTTACTATAGGGGCATTGGTGGACTACAAGGCCCACGGGGTCAGGAACCACTCCACGTCACTCGCTGTCGTCCCATATTTTCATCCGAGCTACCAGTCTCATGGTGTTACATGCCTTCATTTTTCATCACAAATGTGAGTAACCTGTACGTTTTAAACGCAATAAATTGACCTGGCTTTACGGAAGCTCTTAGATCTAGTTTTTTCCTTTACATATCATCGGTCACATACTTGTTCGTTGGTGCCACTGAGGATACTTATTCATCTCCGGGTCCTTACGGCTGAATAGTATACACCCCTGATCCATCCGGATTTCCACCATTGATCTAAGCTTTTTAGACCTTTGGTAAAACAAAGGTCTTTCTGTGAGGTGAGAGTACCCATCTTTTACTGGTGAAGGGATCACACTTTGAAATTGGCTGTCCAGTCACGTGGTGAAGATACTCTTATTATCTGGTCGCAGGATTTATTTCACATGTTGTTTACCGTTTTGGACTATTTTTTCCTTTCTTGGTTCTCATTTTCACTTTTATGAGTATATTTATCATTATTTGAATTTTGGTTTGCGCTGCACTGCTTTTTATATATACATGTACTTTTGGGATCTTGTGATTGTCCTTTTTGGTGTTCAGCTTGCATCCATATGAAATCCACTCTGGGAGTTGTTTTTCATTCTTACATTTCTTACATTTATTAACATTACCATTATTTTGATTTCTTTGTTATTTTTGCGCTGATTGCACACCCCCTATTATTGATATATTTTACTATAGGAGGCATTGGTGGACTACAAGGCCTAGCATTTTACTATAGGAGGCATTGGTGGACTATAAGGCCCAGCATTTTAGTCCCACCAATGCCTCCTATAGTAAAATGCTGGGCCTTGTAGTCCACCAGGAATCCCTTTCCCTTGTATCGGTCCCCCCTTGATTAGATTAGGGAACCCACCCATCAGTGTCCCCTTCCCCACAAAAGACCCCCATTAGACTGCCTTACCGAGAGCCGCTTTGAGCCAGGAAGTGTGGGAGCTGAATTTTGGGGGTGAAGCTCCTCTACTGTAGTGTTGTTTTCCTTCCTTTCATTGTGTAGAGAGCCTTGGGGAGAAGTTTGTCAGCAAGACACAGGATTCAGGACACATCCAAACTGGTACACTCACAGGGCTGCTGTTAGCAATTATTGGGGCCCCATACAGCCATCCTCATGGGGCCCCCACCCCCTGAGGATGGAAAGAGGTGGAGGGAGGGAGGTGAGAAGGGTGAGAGAGAGATGAGGAGGTGAGGGGGGGTGAGAGAGGGAAAGAGAGCGAGGATTAGGAAAAGAGTGGTACGTGGGAGAAAGGAGGAGGTGAGGGGGAGAGAGAGGGGTTGGAGGAGGGGGGTGACACACAGCAGAGGAGGGGGGGTGACACATGGCAGAGAAGGGGGGGTGACACAGGGCAGAGAAGGGGGGGTGACACAGGGCAGAGGAGGGGGGGTGACACAGGGCAGAGGAGGGGGGGTGACACAGGGCAGAGGAGGGGGGTAGACACAGGGCAGAGGAGGGGGGTAGACACAGGGCAGAGGAGGGGGGAGGGTGACACAGGGCAGAGGAGGGGGGGTGACACAGGGCAGAGGAGGGGGGGGGTGACACAGGGCAGAGGAGGGGGGGTGACACAGGGCAGAGGAGGGGGGGTGACACAGGGCAGAGGAGGGGGGTGACACAGGGCAGAGGAGGGGGGGTGACACAGGGCAGAGGAGGGGGGGTGACACAGGGCAGAGAAGGGGGGGATGACATAGGACAGAGGAGGGGGGATGACACAGGGCAGAGGAGGGGGGGTGACACAGGGCATAGGAGGGGGGATGACACAGGGCAGAGGAGGGGGGTGACACAGGGCAGAGGAGGGGGGTGACACAGGGCAGAAGAGGGGGGTGACACAGGGCAGAGGAGGGGGTGACACAGGGCAGAGGAGGGGGGTGACACAGGGCAGAGGAGGGGGGTGACACAGGGCAGAGAAAGGTGACACAGAGCAGAGGAGTGGGGGTGACACAGAGGAGAGGAGTGGGGGTGATACAGGGCAGAGGAGGGGGGGATGACACAGGGCAGAGGAGGGGGGGGATGACACAGGGCAGAGGAGGGGGGATGACACAGGGCAGAGGAGGGGGGGATGACGCAGGGCAGAGGAGGGGGGATGACACAGGGCAGAGGAGGGGGGTGACACGGGGCAGAGGAGGGGGGGTGACACAGGGCAGAGGAGGGGGGGGGGTGACACAGGGCAGAGGAGGGGGGTGACACAGGGCAGAGGAGGGGGGGGTGACACAGGGCAGAGGAGGGGGGTGACACAGGGCAGAGGAGGGGGGTGACACAGGGCAGAGAAGGGGGGGTGACACAGGGCAGAGGAGGGGGGGATAACACAGGGCAGAGGAGGGGGGTATGAAACAGGGCAGAGGAGGGGGTGACACAGGGCAGAGGGGGGTGACACAGGGCAGAGGGGGGTGACACAGAGCAGAGGAGGGGGGATGACACAGAGCAGAGGAGGGGGGTGACACAGGGCAGAGGAGGGGGGGTGACACAGGGTAGAGGGGGTGACACAGAGCAAAGGAGGGGGAGAGTGACACAGGACAGAGGAGGGGGGTGACACAGGGCAGAGGAGGGGGGTGACACAGGGCAGAGGAGGGGGATGACACAGGGCAGAGGAGGGGGAGGGCAGAGGAGGGGGGGTGACACAGTGCAGAGGAGGGGGGTGACACAGGGCAGAGAAGGGGGTGACACAGGGCAGAGGAGGGGGGATGACACAGGGCAGAGGAGGGGGGATGACACAGGGCAGAGGAGGGGGGTATGACACAGGGCAGAGGAGGGGGTATGACACAGGGCAGAGGGGGGGTGACACAGGGCAGAGGAGGGGGGGTGACACAGGGCAGAGGAGGGGGGTGACACAGGGCAGAGGAGGGGGGTGACACAGGGCAAAGGAGGGGGGGTGAGACACAGGGCAGAGGAGGGGGGTGAGACACAGGGCAGAGGAGGGGGGTGAGACAATGGGCAGGGAGGGGGGTGAGACACAGGGCAGAGGGGGGTGACACAGGGCAGAGGGGGGTGAAACAGAGCAGAGGAGGGAGGGTGACACAGGGCAGAGGAGGGGGGGGTGACACAGGGCAGAGGAGGGGGGGGTGACACAGGGCAGAGGAGGGGGGGGTGACACAGGGTAGAGGGGGGGGGTGACACAGGGCAGAGGAGGGGGGTGACACAGGGCAGAGAAGAGGGTGACACAGGGCAGAGAAGGGGGGTGACACAGAGCAGAGGAGGGGTAGAGTGACACAGAGCAGAGGAGCCCTCACCTCAGGAGACACACACGTGAGGCAGGACTCCGGGAGCAAGCAGGCACGACTATCGATTCAAGTTCACAGTGCAGCCCCACCCACGCCTCCACACATGACCAGCACCATCTCCACAGGGCCAGTCACAGACCCCCATGTCTACTTCATCCCGCCCCGCACATCACCCGTTCGGCCAATCACAGGGCACAGAGGCTCAGAGCGCATCTCAATGATAGACAGTGATCCGGCTGCGATCGGACACATTCCACAGGACGATGGAATGTGTACCCGGGCACAGGTGGCAACCCTATGCACGGCTCCTCTGTTGGTCATGGCGCCCGCACACCGCAAAGGCCGGCCCTGAGTGCAAGGGCCTGCCTGATTGCATACAAATTGAAACTCTAATGCCGCGTACACACGGTCGTTTTTTGCGATAAAAAAAACGTTGTTATTTAAAACGTCATTTAAATTGATCGTGTGTGTGGGCAAAACGTTGTTTTTTGTCTTAAAAAAAACGACCCAAACATGCTTGAATTTTTTGTGTCGTTTTTCAAAACGTCGTTTTTTGTTTCACAAAAAGTCACTGTGTGTAGCAAAAACGTTGTTTTTCAACCCGCGCATGCCCAGAAGCTAGTTATGAAGCGAGCTTCAATGGAAAAGAGTGGTGAACGTAACCTCGCTTTTTGTGAAAAAAACGATGGTGTGTATGCAACATCGTCTTTGAAAGGTGACGTTTCAAAAACGTCGTTTTTTACTTCACAGAAAACGTCGTTTTTTTTCATCACAAAAAATGATCGTGTGTACGCGGCATAAAGCCCTGTACACATGATTGGTTTGCCTGCTGAAAACTGACCGATGGACTGTTTTCATCGGACAAACCGATCATGTGTGTGCCCCATCGGTTTTATTTCCATCGGTTTAAAAAAATAGAACATGTTTTAAATTTCTCCTATGGATAAAAAACCGATAGAAAAATCTGATCGTCTGTATGGAACTTCATCGGTTAAAAATCCACGCATGCTCAGAATCAAATCGACGCATGCCTGGAAGCATTGAACTTCATTTTTTTCGGCTCGTCGTAGTGTTTTACGTCACCGCGTTGGACACGGTCGGATTTTTGACTGATGGTGTGTAGGCAAGACTGATGAAAGTCAGCTTCATCGGATATCCGACGAAAAAATCCTTCGGGACAGATTACATCAGATATCCGATCGTGTGTACAGGGCTTGATAATTTGACCTCATTTTATATGGTTTTGGTAAATCTGAAGACAAAAATCTGCAGGAAATCTAATAGTGTGTATGGGGCTTAAATGTAAACTCCAGGCCTTCTAGGAGTAGTAGTGATCTAAACCCCTGTTGGTGCCAAAAGATTTGCAAAGAGCTCTCTGCAGGTTTCCCCTGCAAAATTTTATATCTAGCAAAACTCCCTTCAACCCATGTTCTATCTAGACTGAGGAGGGGAAATCTTTATGCTTGCATGAAGAGTTTAATATTACCAAGGGAGGATCCTTCACTATAGAGATTTAAGAAAAGCAATAATGGTAAAATAAAGAAAAAAAAATCCTTGATGATCGATCAAAAAGTGGATCTCTGTAGATAAAATGTGCTACTGTACTCTGATTAGCTGGAACAACTGAAACATCTTTATACCTCATACAAACTGAGAGGTTTGTCATACACCACCCCATAGAAATGATTGTTTTTCAATATTAAATGCTGCTACAAATTAAAAAGGTACTAGAATAAGGCGGTGTCCTAAATATTTACATTATTTTGGTACACTAAAGTTAATGGGCCAGATTCTCAAAGAAGTTATCTCGAGATACGCCGCATAACTTCTAGGATGCGCCGGCGTATCTTTTTTCGGTATTCAGAAAGCAAGATATGCCGGAATTTTGCTTAGATCCGACCGGCGTAAGTCTCTTACACCGTCGTATCTTAGTTGCATATTTACGCTGGCCGATAGGTGGCGCTTCCGTCGATTTACGCGTCAAATATGCAAATGAGCTAGATACGCCGATTTTTTTTACGTCGTTTGCGTAAGCGTATGTCCGGCGTAAAGTTATCCCTGCTCTATGACGCGTAGCCAATGTTAGGTATGGACGTCGGAACAGCGTCAAATTTTTCACGTTTTACGTCGTTTGCGTAAGTCGTCCGTCAATGGGGCTGTGCGTAAATTACACTCACGTCAAAAGCATTCAGTAGTTGCGGCGTAATTTGGAGCATGCGCACTGGGATACGTCCACAGACGGCGCATGCGCTGTTCGATAAAAGCGTCAATTACGTGGGGTCACGAGTAATTTACATAAAACACGCCTACCTCTTCCACATTTGACTTAGGCGCGCTTACCCCGGCACATTTACGCTACACCGCCGTAACTTAGGACGCAAGTGCTTTGTGAATACGGCACTTGCCTCTCTAAGTTGCGGCGGCATAGCGTAAAGAAGATACGCTACACCCGCACAAAGATACGCCTCTGTACGAGAATCTACCCCAATGTTTTTAGTGAAAACTTAGATTTTCATCCATGCTATAACACAATCACAATGTATAGAGCTGTAGATTGTTTTTTTTCTAACAGATCACATACATCAAAATACAAATATACGGTAAAGAATCCCCTTGCCCCCAAAAAAAAGCAGGTACTTTACACAACCCAAGTACAGTAAAACCTTGGTTTGCGAGCATAATTTGTTCCAGAAACATGCTTGTAATCCAAAGCACTTGTATATCAAAGCATTTTTTTTACGGGGTATAAAAGAGAAGAGAGGCACCTCTAAGTGTATCAATAAGTTGCTAAATGTTGTCTCTTCATTAAATGTAACCATATTGCTACACTTGGAGGCTCCTCTCTTCTCTTTTATACTCAGTTGTGACATGATGCTACTCTTATATCAAGACATCGCTTGTATATCAAGGCAAAATTTATTAAAACATTTTGCTTGTCTTGCAAAACACTCTCAAACCAAGTTACTCTCAAACCAAGGTTTTACTGTAGTTTGACAATTGACAAAATAACTTTATTAACCAGTTGCCGACCACCCTATAGCAGCTTTACTGCTACAGGGTGGCCACACTGTGCAGGATGGCGTATACATATAGGTGATCCTGCACTTCTGGGTAGCAGAGACAAGTGCACATTGCTGGCGGCTCACTCCTGCTGTGATTCTATAGAGCAGGAGCCGATCAATTGGTCCCACGGTCCCGATGTTCGCCGGCACTCACTGATATTCGGTTTGCAGGCAGAACGGCAGTCTGCCTATTTAAACGAGGCAGATTGCCGTTCTATCAGTAAGGAAGGCATGGATCCTGTGTTCATTTAGGAAAAGCACCTCCACACTACACTAAAACATTAGCTAGGCACACAGTTAACCCTTTGATCGTACCTGATGTTAACCCCTTCCCAGCCAGTGACATTAGTACAGTGACAGTGCATACTTTTAGCACTAATCATTGTATTAGTGTAATTAGTCCCCCAAAAAAGTGTCAAAAGTGTCAGTTAGTGTCCAATTTGTTCGTCTCAACATCGCTGATCACCGCTATTACTATTGAAAAAAATCAATAAGTACAATTTCCATAAATATATCCCATAGATTGTATAACTTTTGCGTGAACCAATGTAGCACCCACCCCAAATCTAAGGGTGGCTATTTCAAATTTAAGGGAAGTCTAGGCCAATACTTGGGCCTAGACCATTTGATTAACAGAAATTTGCCTCTGTTCTGGCTGTGGTACTGCTTGGTAGTTTCCCTTGTTGCCTGCAGGTGGTGTTGCCATCTCGGCCTTATGTTGGAACGCAGGTGTACCATGGTGTATTGGGTGTTCTTTCTCGGCAGAGGTACAGTGGGAGTGGTGACCCCACTGTGCATGCTGGGGAGGGGTACTTATGTGGCAGACGCCATTTTAAGGGGGTTCTTCTTCGCCTTGTGGCCCTCCTGGCACGTGGTGTGCATGTGTGTGAGCCCGACTTCGGGGCCATGTTAGCCCAGAGTTTCTTCTCTGTTTAGTAGGCCCAGCTATGCTGTCTGGGGCCTACAATCCTAAAAGGGGATCCCAAGCTGTCTGCCCACAAGGGAGGAAGCTGTCTTAATGAAGGAAACTGGGGGAGGACCTGCCCTGGAGGAGACCGGCAAAGTGTTAGTGTCTCGGTGAGGCCTGGTGACCGAAATAAGGAGGGATCCACTACATTGAAAGCCCTGCAGTCTGCCAGTTCCGGCTTAAAGGCTCTTCTACTGCATGGCTGGAGCGTGAATCGTCTCTCACAAATTCCTCATCTGTGACCATGTACAGAATTGGACCTCATCCATGACCGTGTAAGTATGAGGTTCCCTCACAGCTCCCTCCGGCCCTCCTCCAGATGGGGATGCCCTACAGCAGCTGCCTAGTATTCCATTCTCCACTTCTCCAACCCACCCAGCAGCATGTGACCTCAGCTTAATGGGAGGCCTGCCCCCTGGCAATACTGAATGGGGATTGGTCAGGGCTCCTCACATGAGCTGCCTGCCACTCCAGCTTCAGACCCAGCCCTTTTCCAGAACAATCTTCCTGTAAGCAGGGGAGGCACCCTAGAGTCAGTGCACAGGTGGTCACACCCACTGTTACACTAACCACTCCCAGTCCCAGATCAAAACAAACAGGCCTGGCCTAGAGCATAGGCCTGCCTACATTTGCCTGCACTGACAGTTTAACCTAGAAAAATCCTAATCTAGAACGTACCTATGGTAGAGGGTGCTACACTCAATAGGGTTTAGGTCTGGCCAGTCCATCACCTTTACCCTCTGCTTTTTTAGCAAGGCAGTGGTTGTCTTGAAGGTGTGTTTGGGGTCGTTATCATGTTGAAATACTGCCCTGCAGCCCAGTCAGTATATCACAGTGCATGTTGGCATTCATTGTTCCCTCAATGAACTGTACCTTCTCAGTACTGTTAGCACTCATGCAGACCCAGACCATGACACTCCCACCACCAAGCTTGACTGTAGGCAAGACACACTTGTCTTTGCACTCCTCACCTGGTTGCCGCCACACACACTTGACACCATCTGACGAAGATACGTTTATCTGGGTCTCATCAGACCACAGGACATGGTTTCAGTAATCCTTGTCCTTAGTTTGCTTGTTTTCAGCAAACTGTTTGCAGGGTTTGCTAAAAACAGGGTTTCTTGCGCATCAACTTTAGAAGATGCTTCCTTCTGGGATGACAGCCATGCAGAAGAATTTGATGCAGTGTGCAGCGTATGATCTGAGCACTGAGAGGCTGACCCCCCACACCTTCAACCTCTGCAGCAATGTTGGCAGCACTCATACATCTATTTCCCAAAGACAACCTCTGGATATGATGCTGAGCATGTGCACTTAAATTCTTTGGTCCACCATGGCGAGGCCTGCTCTGAGTGGAACCTTTCCTATTAAACTGCTGTATGGTCTTGGCCACCATGCTGCAGCTCAGTTTCAGGGTTTTGGCAATCTTCTTATAGCCTAGGCCTAGGCCACCTTTATGTAGAACAACAATTCTTTTTTTAGATCCTCAGAGGGTTCTTTGCACTGCATTCAGCAAGCTATTGCTCCCAATGCTGCGTTGGCGTAGCCGTGACGTGAACGCATGAAACAGCACCCTTATGCGCATGCTCATAAACACGCCAGGACAAATGCCTAAGCTACGCCGGATCACTACGTACGCCGTGAACGTAACGTACACGCAATACGCCGTGTTCTCTGGTGCAGACCTTTGCAAGTCTATTGCTGGGTTGCGCCTCATCTATGGGGAATAACTTTACACCGGACGTAAAACGTACACGCACCTCGCGTTGCATGCGCCGGATGCACGTACGTTCGTGAATCAGCGTATTTCCCTCGTTTGCATATTTGAATGCCTAATCAATGGGAGCAGCAACATGAGTCCAGACAAAAAGTGCGCCCACGCTACGCCGGCGTATGTAAGCTACGTCAGCGTAGGGTGGCCAGTTTTTAGGCGTATGTTGGTTTGTGGGTCCGGCGCACAGATACGCCGGCGCACATTTGCACTTACCGGCGCAAATTTCCACTTACTTCGGCGTAAGTGCTTTGTGAATCTGGGCCAAGATCTTCATTTCTGGCCACCTCCTAAAAATGCCAGTTGTCTGGGTCTTATGCTGACTTATGCGGATCAAAATGCTAGCTCATTACTCTGATCACACCATGCAAAAATGTTATAAAAACCAAAGAAATAAAACCACACGTTGGGCAAAAATGTATAAAAATTTACTTAAATGCTTTCACCTACCTCCCCTGCGCTACTAACCAATTCCCTTTTCTTAAAACATGCAAACAAACCCCAAAATGGTACTAATATACATAATCAGCTGTTTTTCTTAACAATTCCCTATCATATAATAGAAGCCAAATCCACTTTATCAGGCCCAGCGCTAAAACTCTTAAACACACCTAACTGTGACAAAAAGAAAGTAATGTATATTTCCTTCCTACAGTACATAAACAATATTGTAAGTGAATAGCAATTCTTACAGTGACTATGTGAATATTAATCACAGTCTCTAAAAACAGCTCGATTAGCGTGTTCATAATCATCCAAAGTACCTATATAAACATCTCTGTGTTAAATAAATATTGACAAAACAGCTTCCACCAAGTGATTATTCACTTCATGCAAAGAGTCTGCTGTGTTCTCTTCCACCGGTGCATATTCCTCACTCAACAGATCGCTGTCTATCTTTTTTCAAGAGAACATGAGCCTAAACGGCTTGCAGGGAGAGTCTTATTGTTTATTATTGTTTATTGTTTATTGCTTGTATAGCGTAGAATCACCCGAAGGTATCGAAACGCTTCCAGACCTTAACAATACACAACGAGACCGGGTGTTACAGGCATAAATTAACATAGTAACAATATAGGGCCAGATTCAGGTAGATGGGCGAATCTTTAATTTGGAGTAACGTTTCTCATTTACGTTACTCCGCCGAAACTTTAGGAGCAAGTACTGTTATTCACAAAGCACTTGCTCCTAAAGTTGCGGCAGCGTAGCGAAAATGAGCCGGCGGAATTCAAATTGGACAGGAAGGGGGAGTGTATTATTATAACTAGGCGCGATCCCGCGGCGAACGTACTGCGCATGCGTCGACTGTCAGTGCGCATGCTCCAAATTCTGTCAGTGAACGTCAATGACGTCAATCCCCATTCACGGACGTTTTACTCAAACGACTTGAATTTATTTTTTTCGACGCGATGACGACGGCCATACTTAACATAGGATACTCCACCTAGGAGGCATGTATTTCTTTACGCCGCGTATCTCTTACGGAAACGTCACTGCGTCGCGCCCGAATACGATCGTGAATTTCCGATTCCCGCTGATTAACATATTCGGCGTTAATCAGCGGGAACGCCCCACGCGCCATTTTTAAAATTGAAGTTCCGATACGACGGCGTAATACAATTACGCCGCTCGTATAGGAACTCCAACTCCAACGCCGGCTCAAAGTGACAGTTAGGCTGGAGTATCACTGATACTCCAGCCTAACTCTACCTGACTCTGGCCCATACAATATGTATCACGATTAAAATCACTTAATATAACAACAATATAGAACCAAAAACCAATACGATACAATATAAAACCATAAAAATCACATAAAACCAATGGAAAGACAACACACAATTCCCCATAAAACAAATTCAGCAGTACTACCCTCCAGAATGCCCTAACCTCAATACTCCTATCATTCTGCCTCTGCCCACAGGCAGGTTTTAAGATCCCTCCTAAATGTAAGTAAGTCCGGACTCTGTCTAAGACTTAGGGGAAGTAAATTCCATTCTCTCGGGCCGAGCACAGAAAAAGCCCGGCCCCCCCATTTTTTCAGCCGACTCTTTGGCTGTTCAAGGCGGAATTGGCAGCTCCATCTAAGGGAGCGGCCAGTAACATGTCTATTCAATTTGGCACAGAGATAGGCGGGTCCTAGCCCGTGAAACACTTTAAAAACAAGTGTTAAAATTTTAAAACGCACCCTCTGACCAACTGGCAGCCAATGCAGGGCAGCCTGATGTCTCGAGGTGGGGCAGTGGCCTCTGAGGTTTAATGCAAGCCTTACAGCCTGGTTCTGGACCTTTTGAAGTCTCCCAATCTGGACTTGAGGCAGTCCAGCCAGGAGACCATTACAATAGTCCAGATGCGGAAGGAGTCTCCCCAGTCTGTATGCAATCCTACTTCAGGATCCCAAACCAGTGCAGCACCCCAGCAAACAAAGAAACTCATATAGTGTAGTATGTTTAACATATCATTTATTAAAAGCCAAGATAGAACACTTACAAAAGCCAGCAATATAAATTAAGCATTTAAACAAATCAATTTCAACACTGAACCAGCAACCTGTGCTACTGCAATAGACTTGGGTATGCAGCTGACCGCTCTTTGTTAGTTGCAGGCTCCTGATCTCCAGCGTCAGTACCTTCTGCCCTAACTTCTGCCCTATGCTGTTGTTTTTTCCCCTGATTTTTTTGCTTTCATTGCTATGACAACAAGAGGATGGAACTACAGTATACCTCCTAGCAATATATACTATCTCTTTCCACCCGCTGATGCACTCCAGACTAAAAAACCGAGACCAAAACACAGCGGGAAGTGGATAATCAAGAGATACAGCATTACATCAATATAAAGCAGGGGTCTTCAAACTGCAGGGTCAAATGTGGCCCTTTGCTAGCCTTTAGCCAGCCTTTGGGGCACTACTTCTGCCAATGATATGAGGCAGTATTCCTCCCACTGACACCAACAATGGGGAACTATTACTCTGAGTAATAACAATGATGGGGTACTACTCCTCCTCCTACTGACCACAAACCCTGAGGCCATGTTTATTCTCACTGATGCTTGGCTCAGGACATTTAATACACTCACTGGCCACAAGCTGCCTCCCTTAAAGTGGAGTTCTACCCAAAAGGAATCCTGACCCCTTGACATGCCACATTGTTTTTTTTTTGGGGGGGGGGCAGGTACCCAGCTCCCACTTACTCTTGACCTGCTTAAGCTACCCTTTTCTCTCTGCAATTCTGGGACATATCACAGGATCCCATTCAGGATGTGCAGCACGACTAGTTCATGTGTAGTGTGCACCCAGCTGTGAAGCCGCAAGCTGTCACAGCCGGGTGCCCACAGTAGTGATGCTGGCGCTTTGGAGAGGAGAGGGAGAATGTACAGAAACATCCTTGATGAAAACCTGCTCCACAGTGCTCTGGACCTCAGACTGGGGCAGAGGTTCATCTTCCAGCACGACAACAACCCTAAACACACAGCCAAGATAACAAAGGAGTGGCTAAGGTACAACTTTGTGCATGTCCTACACATGGCCCACACTGAGCCCAGACTTGAACCTGATTGAACATCTCTGAAGAGATCCTAAAATATGTACCTATACATAAATCCCACTAAAATAGATATACATAGGGATAATATTAAAAAAAAATTATGGGAAATATTAGGGATAAACCTATAAAACTATAAAATCTACAGTGCACTCTATTAACCCTATCTCAAGGTAGCTGTAAAATTAGAAATTGCTCTAATATTGCCAACTAGACATGTGCATTCGTTTTCTTTAGAATGCATTTTCGTCCGAAAATCAGGTATTTTCGTTATCGTTTTAACGAACGAATACGAAAGCGCAAGAAACGAAAACCGAAAGATCCGACATAAAAAATGCTTTATTTTCGTTTTCGTTCAGATCCGACGATTTTCAATGCTTTGTCGAATTTTCGTCGTTCAATTCCTACCTATTCACTGTATTCAGTGAATACAGTGAATATAGGTAGGAATTGAAAGTCAAAAATTCGACAAAGCATCGAAAATCGTCGAATTTTCGTTGTTCAATTTCTACCTATTCACTGTATTCAGAACGACGACTTTCGATGCTTTGTCTAATTGAACAACGAAAATTCGACATAGCATCGAAAATCGTAGTTTTTTCGGACGAAAACTTTCCAGACGAAAACGACATAAATCAAAACGATTTTTTGGAGTAACTAAATAAATGTATTTTCCAAACGAAAACGAAAAAAAAGAAACGAAACGAAATATTCCAGTCTGCACATGTCTATTGCCAACATCCCTCATCTCAGTAACACCAGCACTCCCCCAACTGGGATATTATACTGTATATATTTATATATATATATATACTGTATATTACGCTGTGTTGAAAATGTCTGACCATCTTTATTGTATACAAAACAATAAAAAAACAACCTAAAATCAAATCATGGCTGATTTTTTGTGTGTAAATGCATCATGTTTTACAGCATAATAGCATATGAATACCCAACATTCCTAGTCAACATATACAGTCCAGTTTGAAATAGGTTCATCCAACTATTTTTTAAAAGCTCCTTTTTTTTTGAGGGGGGGGGTACAGTAAATAAGGTATGTTGTATTCTGTAAATAGAGAGAAAACAGCCATCACTTTGAAAACAATACAGACTTGCCATCACCTACTATACCTATTCAGTGCCACATCCGAAGCTCCACATGGGACCACCAGATAACAACTGATACCATCCACATAACTTGGAAATGTTCCTCTCCACCAAAACATGGACCACCATCAGAGCTGGTAGCTTATCTAACTAAGCAGAGTGGCTCTATCTGGCAAACCTCAGAGCAAGAGTTAATGGTAACGATGGACATAAATATAAAACCAAATACCTCCTAAAAATATAAACAAATCAATAAAAGATCCAAAAAGGTCTTTGCACACATATCCTCAGACCATCTCAAAGGTAACCATAGTCGGTGGTCAACATTCTATGATAATTAGTGGTCTGAAAGAATGAATAAACAAATAAATTACTTTAAAATAAGTAAGAGAACAATCTTTATAAAAAAAAATATATATATATATATATATATATATATATATATATATATATATATTAGGGCTGTGCAAATTAACTTTTAATTAATCGATTAATCTTTAATTTTTTTGATCGATCAAAATCTTTTTGATCGATTAAAATTCTTTTGATTGGTACTCACCTCTCCACCGGCTTCTGGGCCTTCAGGGAGTTCCGTCGGAGGTCCGGTAATGTCACAGACACCAAAGGGGTATGCCGTGTCCATCTGAAGGGCTCCTTTGCTGTGCCTTCATATCTGCATGCCGGTGGGACCTTACTATCTGCCACACACAAGGGCTGTTACACTTCCCTCTATCACTTCCCTCTATCAACCTGGGATTCTACAACCATCCACTGGGAGTTGCGATAGTTCCCTTCACGGGACATCTACATGCCAACGGACTGATGTTAACCTCTCCTCATCTGGATTCAGCAGTGGCATCGTTGTACACATTTTTATACCAGTATCATACTTACAGTAGCTACATGTTTTTATGACTGCTTTTGCTACCGTTTGGTATTACTCGCACCATTTTTACAGTTTATGTAGCTACATCGATTTTATCTCCAGTGCAATATTTATTTGGTTACCTACTTGAAGACTAAAAATGTTTTAATGCTATTCGCATCGAGCGCTGCCTTTGTGTGTTTTTCATATCCTGCTATCCATTTTCCCAGTTGTTGGGAGCTGCACTGGGAATCAGCCTGCAAGGAGATCAGCTAAAAGTAGTTGGATCTGTATGTGCGTTATAATTAATCTAAATTAGTCGATTAATCGATTAAAAAAACAAACGATTAATTGAACACAAAAATTTTGATCAGTAACAGCCCTAATATATATATATATATATATATATATATATATATATATATATATATATATATATATATATATATATATATATATATATATATACACTTTATATAGTATATACCAGCCTTTCTTAACCTTTTTACCGCTGGGGAACCCAAAAAATTATTTTCAGGTCTCGGGGAACCCCTGATAAAACACATTCATTGGGGGGTCAGTGGGAACAATGTCCCTTACTTTGCTGGTCAGTGAGAAGAATGCCCTTTTTTACAGTAGTGGTAGGAATGTCCCCCTTACAGCGAACTATGAAGATCATTGGTGTAATACCACTGGCTCCTCCAAGTGCAATTGGCCCAGAACTATGTAGGCACCATCAAACAAGAGGTAAATTGGCCACAGCTCAAGGAACCCCTAGCCACCTCTGGAGGAACCCAAGGGTTCCATTGAACCCTGGTTGAGAATGGCTGGTATATACTATCACCCAGGGCATAACAAGTGTTTCTCCTACCCAATGACCATACATACAGTCAAACATACAGGAGCCTGCAACTAACACAGGGTGGCCATCTGCATTCCCAAGTGTGGTGCAGGGGCGTGGGCTGCTGGCCCAGAGAACGTATATATTGCATGGAGGTATACTGTCACTCCATCTTCTTGAGAAAGTTGCCATAGCATCAGCACAGTGCAGTAGTACCTGGCGCTGGGGACTAGGAGCCTGCAAATAACACAGAGCTACTGACTGCATACCCGAATGTGGAGCAGTGGTGTGGGCTACTGGCTCAGTGTTGGTATTGATTTGTAGTGTTGAGCGGAATACGCCATATTAGATTTCGCAATATTTCACGAATATATAGAAGAATATTCGTGAAATATTCGCTAATATCGAATATTCGTGATATTTTATCAAAAAAACAATATTGCGAAATTTCGCTAATGCGAATGCGAAATTTCGCTAATGCGAATGCGAAATTGATTGCGAAATTCTCGTCAACACGCGAAAACAGAGATCATTTCCTGGATTACTAAACTAATATGCACTAAACACTAACTCTACTTACACAAACTTATATGACTAAACTAAAGCTATTTTTTTTTTTTTATACACAAAACACAGAAGGGCAGAGAAAGTATTTGCGAATATTCGTAATACGAATATTCGCATTGCCAATATTCGGCAACATAAAAGGATCGCCTCAGCTACTCGGCCCAGGGTCTCTAATCATACCAGCAATGCTTTTAGACGTCGATGGAGATCACTAGGATGTGATCTGTTTTAAAAATAAATTCGAAAAAATATGAATATTCGCAATATCAAATATTCACCGCGATATTCGATTTATTCGCGAATACTCGAATATGCAATATTCGTTACGAATATTCGCAATGCGAATATTCGTGAGCAACACTATTGATTTGTTTATATGCCACCTTTATATTTTTGCCAAATTACATATATGGGATTCTTCCTTTCTTTGGTGGGGAGCTTCACTAGTTTGGCTTCCTGAAGTAGGAATTGTATGCAGACTGAGGAGCATAGGTGTGCGCAGAATATTGCATTAGGTTGTGCACTCCAAAACTCAAACACACATGCGTGTATGTGAAAATATATAGGGCAGTAGGGCAGAGGTTGGTGTTGTAGCGCAGTGGAGGTGTCAGTAGGGCAGAGATTGGTGTCAATGGTTTATTTTATATTATTTATTTTTATTATTATATTTTTACAATAATGTTTTTATTTTATTTGTACGATTTTTCGGAACCCCATTGAGGGACTTAAATATTATGGGTCTAAACAGACCCCTGATGTCTCACTTTAGATACAAATAAAGGGACCTAAGACATAGATTCCCCAGTCCCTTTCTCTGCAGCCAAGCAGCAGGGGGAATCTGCGCAGCACAGGGTGATTAGGGTGTGCCCAGGCACACCTGACACACTCTGTGCGCACACCTATGCTGAGGAGACTGTGTCCCTGGAAGCCTCTTAAGCTCATATGCCTCTCTTGATAACAGACACAGACACAGCAATCTGGTGAGGGCAGAAGATGCACCGGTGTAAGGGAACTCTTTGTATGAAGTAAATAATCACTTGGTGGAAGTTGTTTTGTAAGTATTTATTTAACACAAGTTTAAACAGACACTTTGGATGTTTATGGACATTCTAATTGAGCTGTGATTTTTTTTATTTTTATGGAGTCACTTTCAGTGACTTGCTATTCACTTATATGTTTGTAAAATGTGATTCACTTACCGTATATACTGGAGTATAAGCCGACCTGAGTATAAGCCGAGCCACCTAATTTGAACACAAAAAACTGGGAAAACGTATCGACTCGAGTATAAGCCTAGGGTGAGAATGCAGCAGCTACTGTAAGCAGAAAAGATGGTCAACAATGCGCTCCTCCTTGTGCTGTTCCGTGATAATAGGGATTAAGAGAAGAAAATGTTCTTGTATTTCAAATAAGGAAAGCAGCCTGGTGTGACAACCATGGCTTACGCCATAGATACAGTGGAGTGAGTATTCATTGTAACCCTAGGGCAGGTGGTGTATCGCTGGCAGGAATGCCAGATGAATAGGATTTTCTTTTTTAATACTACCAAAACCCTCCCCGACAAAATCAGGGTGATTTTAGTGAAAACTGTTTATTTTTTTTTACCAATTTCGCCATTGACAGAATGACCCTGAAGCAAAAACTCTTGGTTTCATACATACTCATCAAAACACAGCATACAATTCCTCAATATAGTGCACTGTGTTCAGTGTTCCGCCTATCACGGACACCCTATCATTCTCTTGTCTATCACGGACGAGAGGACGTCCGTGATAGGCGGAACACTGAACGCAGTGTTTGCTGGGAAACCGAGTGTTCCGCCTATCACGGAACAGCACAAGGAGGACCGCAAGTTTTTAACACTGCATGGACTCAGGTACACAGATCAAATTCTGCAATGGGCACGGCAAGGTGGCATAGCAATGGACTCTGACATGCTGACTCGATTATAAGCTGAGGGGGTCATTTTCAGCCCAAAGAAAGGGCTGAAAAACTCGGCTTATACTCGAGTATTTACAGTATATGTTTGTGACTTGCTATTCAATTATATGTTTGTTTGCGACTTGCTATTCACATATATGTATGTTTAAAACTTGCTATTCACGTATATGTTTGTTTTGTATGTGATAAGGAAATATACTGTACATGTTTATGTGTTTTTTCTCATGATTATGTGTGTTTAAAACTTTTAGTGCTGGGCTAGGGGATTTTTAAGCACGACAGCTGAATATTTATATTAGTACCATTGTGGGGTTTATTTGTTTGCATGTTTTAAGAAAGTTCTTATTGCAGGGTGGGTTTAAGTGTTTATTTTGAAAAAGCACTCTAATATCCATTAGTAAGTGAGAGATTCAGAAAAATCTGCAGCCATGGACTTTTTTTTTTACAAAACAGAATGGTTTATTTGGATGAGATCTTTTCTGATAAAGGGAAACATAGGGAAAGTGTGTTCAGATCTCTTTCTAGGCAATGTTCTTGAAAAACAGGGGAAAGCCTAATGGGATATTGTTACACTGGAAAGATATTTGAAAGAAAATTTACAGTGTTTCCCCGAAAATAAGACCTACCCCGAAAATAAGACCTAGCGTAATTTTCCAGGAGGGCTGCAATATAAGCCCCACCCCGAAAATAAGCCCTAGTTTAAAATGATTGTAAAATCTTATAATCCATTCTATTACAGTAGTTTTAAAATGTACAATGCGTGTGTTTCTGTAATATAAATGCGGGGAAGAGAGCACCCGCGGGTCATTGAAGCACAGACTGGTGCTATAAAAAAGGTATTTGGCACAATTATATTACAGAAACACACACATTGTACCTTATATACTACTGTAATAGAGTGTATTATGGGATTTCACACTGGGGATTCCTGTCCGGCAGGGAGAGAGAAGGGGAGAGAAAACAGGACATTACATGGCAAGACCTACCCCGAAAAGAAGCCCTACTGTGTCTTTTGTTGCCAAAATTAATATAAGACCCGGACTTATTTTCGGGGAAACACGGTAATTACAAGGAGACTAAGATGGCAAAAGACAACACAAGATGGTTTGAATGATAAAGAATCTGAAGAGGTATGGTTGGGTTTGATTCTTCAATGGAAAATGAAAAATAAGGCTTTATTGGAAACCAAAATTCTATTTTTGAAAAGCAAGTTAGCACCTATTAGATACTCCGGAATACAAAAAGTCCAATTACACTTTGCAAAGCAGATTGCAAAATGTGTCTACAGAAACACAAAATAAGAGAAAGAAGTATAGGAGAGATTTAGCAGATTTATATGCTTGGCAATTTCAAGGGACAAAGAAACCAGTGCAGTTCATTTCCACTAAAAAGAGTTTCAATGTACCCACACTACAAAAGGCTGTATTGACCACTAAAAGGAGTGGGAAGAATATTGGAGAAGGACAGCAGAGAACCATACAGGGATATAGGGTACCTATGAGAAATAACCCTGGCATCCCATTAACTCCACAGTATAATACAGCCTTACACAATCAGGTGATAAGAGACCTCAGGAGGACAATCATTACCAATATGGAGTTCCGACTAGAAATAGATATGAACCCCCTACATGAGGAGGAGGAGGATTATAGATATAGGGCCAGATTCAGGTAGATGGGCGAATCTTTATTTTAGAGTAACGTTTCTCATTTACGTTACTCCGTCGAAACTTTAGGAGCAAGTACTGTTATTCACAAAGCACTTGCTCCTAAAGTTGCGGCGGCGTAGCGAAAATGAGCTGGCGGAATTCAAATTGGGCGGGTAGGGGGCGTGTATTATTATAACTAGGCGCGATCCCGCGGCGAACGTACTGCGCATGCGTCGACTGTCAGTGCGCATGCTCCAAATTCTGTCAGGGAACGTCAATGACGTCAATCCCCATTCACGGACGTTTTACGCAAACGACGCAAACATTTTTAAATTAGACGCGATGACGACGGCCATACTTAACATAGGATACTCCACTAGGGGGCTGGTTTTTCTTTACGTCGCGTATCTCTTACGGAAACGTCGGAAAGTCACTGCGTCAGGCCCGAATACGATCGTGAATTGCCGATTCTTGCTGATTAGCATATTCTCGGCGTTAATCAGCGGGAATGCCCCGAGCACCATTTTTTAAATTGCAGTTCCGATACGACGGCGAAATACAATTACGCCGCTCGTATAGGAACTCAAACCCGGCGTTTCTTGTTTTCTGCTTACTGAAAACAGAAACGCCGGCTCAAAGTGAGAGTTAGGCTGGAGTTTCACTGATACTCCAGCCTAACTCTACCTGAATCTGGCCCATAGAGATTATGGACATTCATCTGCTGTTTTTGGGGAAGAAGTGGAAACCTGGACCAACACAGTGGGGGAAAGGAGCTCAAGGGTATAGAGGGATGCTCAAGGGAGCAGAGAAACACGAGAAGATATAGAAATTGTGGGTGAGTAAGGTACAATACCAAAAAGGGAAGGAGAGAATGGTAACAAATGTTATTTTTCATTTAGGGAGAACTCAATATTTTGAATCTTGGTTTAAAATATTCACCCAGGAAAACACTAAATACATTTGAGGTCTTTATAGACACACATATACATTAGGAAACTAAACATGAACAAATATTTTCTAGGCAACCCTCAGAATAGGGAATACAGTCATTTGATGAATAAATCCACTTTTAATCCCCAGATTAGTGACAATCATTATGTTGACACTTTCAAAGGAATGGTTTTAAGAGAGTTAGAGTCAGTGATTCCAGGAAGACATGCCTCAAAGGCCTACTTACCCAGTTACAAGATGTATTATTGGAGGGAGATGATATATATCTAGTTACAGCAGATGTATCATGCCTCTATACTAATATTAAACACAAGGATTCAGTGTCGACCTTAAAATGAGGTTAGAATAAGAGAGATGATATCCTATTGGTACAGAAGAAGTACCAAGAAGAGGTACTTCAATTCTGTTTAACTCACAATTACTTTTGGTACAGAGGTAGGTAATTTTCTTCAGATGTCCACCGTAGTCATAAGGGAGAAATTTGTCCCCAGTCTGACTAAATTATTTATGGTGTAGTGGGAGGAGTCCAAGTTTTTTTGTCATAAAAGCTCGAACTAGCTTTTTACATGCTCTTCAATGATGACCTCTTTGTGATTTGGAAGGGTACCGAGTATGGTTTGCATGCCTATATGGAACAATTAAATAGGAATGATAAAAATATCAAATTAACTTATACATACAGTCAGAATTCTGTGAACTAGTTAGATGTTAAGATTCAAAGGGGAGGCCATGTCTTGAATACTGTTACTTATTTCAAGGAAACAGACAGGAATATTTATTTGTTCCTGAATAGCAGCCTCCATCCTTTCTGGCTTAGGCCCCTTTACACTACTGCGACTTCAAAATCGTGCTAATTTACCATGATTTCACAGCTGCAATTTTGCAGCGATTTCAGGGAATGCCTGTGCAAGTGGCATCAAAATCGGACCAAAGTAGTGCACTGACTACTTTGAACTCAGAACAACTTGAAGTCGTACTAATATGAATGCTTGTCATTGGAAATCATCGGAAACGACTTTTCGTGCTACTTTGCCATCACAAATCGTGGGACAAGTTGTATAAGTGTGAAAGGCGCCTTAAGAATATTCCAAAGGGGCAAATAATGTGCGTACACTGTACTTGTGCTAGATATGAGGACTGCTTGTCCCAGACTAGGGTTCTTAGGGATAGTTTTGTACCGAAAGGCATTCCTCTAGACAATTAGATAAGGTCATAGAGGATATTGCACTGATTCCTAATGAACAATTATTATGTACAGAAACTGAGAGAGATAGAAACAGGCATGTGCACCAGTAGAGTTGTGTTACCGGCTTTAACGTACATTATAAATAAATTGAAAACATCTATGAGAAGTATTGGCCCATTCTTTTGAATGATGAGGTAGTTGTTATGAGAAGGGAAATTTGCATAATCAGCCCAAAGGGTGTCACCAATTGAATGGAACTTACCCTTTATAGTGCCATCATACGCGTTGTACGTCACCGCGCTTTGTTCGAGCATTTTTTTTTTCACGATCGTCTGTATGCAAGGCAGGCTTGACAAGAATCGTGTCGAGAAAAACGTTGTTTTTTCACATGTAAAATGGTCGTGTGTACGTGGCTTTACTTTTTAAAACCAAAAAACGTTCTTGTGGAAGATATATTAGTTGTCAGTCCAGTGGGTCGAATGTAACAAGAAAACATTTACATCTATACAGGGGAGAAAGACCTATAGGATGGAAGATTTAATTTAATCTGATGCCACTCATGTAGTGTATGCTTTATGTCCCCCTGCAGGCTTCAGTATATTGGCTGCACTTAGGAGACAACTTAAGAAACATATATCTAAATGCATACATAACATTACAATTGGTTATAAAAATGGTAGTGTCTGTTTGCACTATAGAGAGGTTTACAATCAAGACCCTAGTTCCCTGAAATGCTGGGGTATAGAATGTGTCAGACCTTATTGGAGAGGAATTAATAGAGTGAGCTGCATCTCACCATAAGAAATAAGTAAATTCCTAACATGGACACATTACGTTTGAAGGGTTTTAACGTTTAACTCAATATAAACTGTTTTATCAGCAATCTTTAATTGGTCTGTAGTTTCACATGTATTTGCCTTACACGTGTGTATGCCCTGGGTGATTGTATATACTATACAGTATATAAAACACGATTTTCTCATTTACTTATTTTAAACAAATGCATTTATTTAGACCATTAATTATCAGATTATTGACCACCTACTATGCTATGTTACTATTGTAATGATTTATAGATATATGTGCAAACATCCCTTTGGATCTTTTTTTTATTGATTTGTTTATACAGTGGGGCAAAAAAGGATTTAGTCAGCCACCAATTGTGCAAGTTCTCCCACTTAAAAAGATGACAGAGGCCGCGTACACACGATCAGACCGGTCCGATGAAACTGGTCTGAAGACCAGTTTCATCAGACCAATTCGATGGTGTGTACGGCCTATCGGACCGTTGTCCGTCGGACCAAAGTTTTAAAACTTGCTTTAAAATCTGTCTGACGGACACCTGTCCGTCGGACAGATTCGATGGTTAGTACATAAAAGCATCGGACCAAAAACTTGCGCATGCTCAGAATCAAGTCGACGCATGCTTGGAAGCATTGAACTTCGTTTTTTTCAGCACGTTGTTGTGTTCTCGCCACCGCGTTCTGGTCTGATCGGATTTTTGGTCCGATGGTGTGTACGCACATCAGACCATCAGACCACTTCAGCGTGGTCCGATGAAAACGGTCCGTCGGACAAGTTTCATCGGACCGGTCTGATCGTGTGTACGTGGCCTAAATGTCATCATAGGTATACCTCAACTATGAGAGACAAAATGTGGAAACAAATCCAGACAATCACATTGTCTGATTTAGAAAGAATTTATTTGAAAATTATGGTGGAAAATAAGTATTTGGTCATCTACAAACAAGCAAGATTTCTGGCTCACAGACCTGTATCTTCTTTTTAAGAGGCTCCTCTGTCCTCCACTCATTACCTGTATTAATGGTACCTGTTTGAACTTGTTATCAGTATAAAAGACACCTGTCCACAACCTCAAACAGTCACACTCCAAACTCCACTATGGTGAAGACCAAAGAGCTGTCGAAGGTAACTAGAAACAAAATTGTAGACCTGTACCAGGCTGGGAAGACTGAATGTGCAATAGGCAAGCAATTAGAAAATGGAAGACATACAAGACTACTGCTAATCTCCCTCGATCTGGGGCTCCACGCAAGATCTCACCCCGTGGGGTCAAAATGATCACAAGAACGGTGAGAAAAAATCCCAGAACCACACTGGGGGACCTAGTGAATGGCCATGGCCATGTTTTGTGAGATTTTGAGTGCAAACCTCCTCCCATCAGAAAGGGCATTGAAGATGAAACATGGCTGGGTCTTTCAGCGTGACAATGATCCCAAACACACCGCCCGGGCAGCGAAGGAGTGGCATTTCAAGGTCCTGGAGTGGCCTAGCCAGTCTTCAGATCTCAACCCCATAGAAAAACCTTTGGAGGGAGTTCAAAGTCTGTGTTACCCAGCGACAGCCCCAAAACATCACGTCTCTAGAGGAGATCTGCATGGAGGATTGGGCCAACATACCAGAAACAGTGTGTCACAACCTTGTGAAGACTGAGGCCCCGTACACACGAGCAAATGAATCTGTTCAAATCGGTCTGACAGACCGATTTGAACAGATCTGTCTGCTGGGCTGTTTTGGTTTGATCGCTGTACACACGATCAAACCAAAATCCCCGCCGGCAGACAGCGCGGTGACGTGGAGATGACATTGATGCCGCCACGTTACTGCACCAGGAAGTAAAACACTTCCGCGCATGCGTCGAATCCATTCGACGCATGTGCGGGCAGATATGTCTGCTGGTTAGCGTACTAACCAGCAGACATATCGGTCCGACGGGTTCCCAGCAGACACATTTTAAAGCAGGCTTTAAAATCTGTCTGCTGGACAAATCCGTCTGCTTGCCCATACACACGATCGAATCTGTCTGCTGAGACGGTCTGTCAGACCGTTTCCAGCAGATAAATTTGATCGTGTGTACGCGGCTTTACAGAAAACGTTTGACCTCTGTCATTGCCAACAAAGGATATATAACAAAGTATTGAGATGAACTTTTGATATTGACCAAATACTTATTTTCCACCATCATTTACAAATAAATTCTTTCAAAATCAAACAATGTGATTGTCTGGATTTGTTTCCACATTTTATCTCTCATAGTTGAGGTAAACCTATGATGACAATTACAGGCCTAGCTCATCTTTTTAAGTAGGAGAACTTGCACAATTGGTGGCTGACTAAATACTTTTTTACCCCACTGTATTTGTAGCAGGCATTTGGTTTTACTTGTTTACTTATGTCAGTCTCGTTACTTTTATCTCGCTGAGGGTTGGCAGAGAGCTATTCTGCTTAGATAAGTTTAGATATTATTGGGTAAGCTTAGTTTGTCCCTAATATTAGCCATATTAATATTTTAATATTGTCCCTATTTATATCTATTTTAAAGGAATTTGATTCATAGTATGTTTAGCATCTTTTTAAAAGTAATCACAATATATTATCTGAAGTTTTGCATTAGTATTGATTGGACCTATGTATTTATTCTATTTAGTCACATATGTTTTAGATTTGTTCTGATACATTACATCAATTGAATTCTCTAAATCTTTACTGCCCTGTGTGTTTTGTTAGCTGAGGTAGTACTGTTTTTTTAAGCCTGGAGCACTCGGTGGAAAAGAGCGTATATATTGCATGCCATACCAACCCTCGGGGGAAAGTTGCAATAGCAACGAAATTCATCAGTGGCAGAATGACATATCTGGGGGGAAGTAATCAGAATCGGAGACCAGGAGGTTGTAGAAAATTTAACAGGCCACCATAACTAAGCAAATTTGCGGGAATGGTTCAGCGTAGAATAGTTTAGAAAACTGTGGAGGGGGGGGGGGGGGGTTTATATATTAGTAAAGGTGTGCTTTAATTATATTTGAAATAAATATATACACATACATATATCTATCTGTCTATCTATAGAGAGAGACAGACTTAATATATATATGTATAATTCTAAACAAGGTGTACCGGTAGTCATCTTCTAGCTTCCAGAGGCTCTTTGTAATTAAAGTATGATTTTGCCACAAGCTCATAAGTTCCACCTTGGTTACACAACTTTGTCTATGCCTTTAGGCGACTAAAAAATAAACAGAGGTGAGATGAGGTGTATATTACAAAATGACATCCTGAAAAAAAGAAATTAACCACTTCCTATACGGGCCAATTCTGGCACTTCGCTCCTACATGTAAAACACATTGCAACTTTTTATGTCACACAGTATTTGAACTGCGATTTTTTTAAACAAGTTTTATTTTTTGGAATTTGTTTTCATGAATTAAAAAAAAACAGTATAGGTTTTTTTTTTTTGTATAATGTACAAGATGATGTTTCTCGGAGTGAATAGATACCTAACATGTCACGCCTTAAAATTGTGCACACCTGTGGAATGGAGCCAAACTTTGATACTTAAATATCTTCATAGGTTACATATTTAGAGTTACAGAGGAGGTATTTGGTTAGAATTGTTGCTTTTGCTCTAATGCATGTGACGAAACCTCATATGTGTGAATTGAACGCCGTTTACATATGTGTGCGCAATTTACGTATGCATTCACTTCTGTGCGTGAGAGCGCAGGCACTTTAATTTTTTTTATTCTTTATTTTACTTATTTTTTTTATTCCTATTACATTGAATGTAAACCTCTCTTGTAATAGGAATAGTGCGTGACAGGTCCTCTTTATGGAGAGATGTGGGGTCAATAAGACCCCACATCTCTCCCCCAGGCTGGAAAGGCTGAGATAGGCTCTTGCCTTGACTACTGCAACTCATTGCTCATTGGATTACCTTTACATAGACTATCCCCCCTTCAGTTCATCATGAATTCCGTTGCAAGACTCATCCGCCTTACCAACCATTAAGTGCCCTCCACCTTTCTCTGCCAATCCTTCCACTGGCTTCCACTCACCCAATGAATAAAATTCAAAGTACTAACAATAATTTCCAAAGCCATCCATAACTTTGCCCCCAGCTACATCACTAACCTAGTCCCAAAATACCAACCGAGTCCTCTCTTCGGTCCTCCCAAGACCCCCTGCTCTCTAGCTCCCTTGTCAACTCCTCCCATGCTCGCGTGCAGGATTTCTCCAGAGCTTCTCCCATCCTTTGGAACTCCTACTCCAATCTGTCCGACTGTCCCCTAATCTATCCATATTTAGACGATCCCTGAAAACTCTTCTCTTTAAAGAAGCCTATCCTGCTTCTAACTAATACATTGTTTTACTTCCTCCATCAGGTCACACCCCACAGCTATTACCTTTTGTATCAACTGACCCTCCCTCTTTAGATTGTAAGCTCTATTGAGCAGGGCCCTCTGATTCCTCTTGTACCAAATTGTAATGTAACTGTAATGTCTGCTTTTATTTTGTTAAGTGCTGCGCAAACTGTTGGTGCTATATACATCCTGTATAATAATAATAATAATAATAATAATAATAATAATAAAAAAAAACTCTCTCAGCCTTTCCAGCTGTGTCTCTGTCTTTGTTAACTTCCGGCGGCGACCGATCCATTCTTCGGCTCACCCACCGATCGCACGGGTGAGTCGGGAGAAGCCCCTGTAAGATTGATTAATCGCCGGCAGAAAGTGGTGATATCTGGATGATGCCTGTAGCTGCAGGCATATCCAGATATTCCCACTCAAAGTACATGACGTCATATGACATACCGCCAGCGGGAAGTGGTTCAAGATTCTGCCTAATTCAAATTGGTGTTTTTATTTTATGCTTTGTGATCAATAAGAAGTAATGGGAGTGAATGATATTGTCAGCTGAAGCCAGTAGTTTTGCATAAGGTGCAGCATCAGTTTTTAAGGAGCCAATGAAGTTTCTGCAAAAAAATGCTTTACACTAGTTTCACAATGCCAGACAGTTGGGAATAATATATAATTGAAGCCAATGCAAAACAGTATAAGAGCACAGTTGTACCATTCCCATTAAATGCAGCTAAAGAAATAATACCAAGAAAATGGTTAGACCCAGAAAAACCTACAATAAAGGAACTGTTTAAAAGGATTGACTACACATATAATATGGAGTATTTGAGTAGTAGAGAAGAAGACCAGATAGAAATTGTTTCTGGAAGACTTAAAAAAAATAAAAAAATATGTGGAGAAATACATGGGGGTGTAGGAGTCTAGAAAGAAGGGTGGGAGAGCGTCTGGCATAGGTGGGAGGTGGAGAGACATTTTCTTATTTAGAATTAACACAAATGTTTCTTGTTGACATGAGATTACTAAATATTAAAATATGGATCCAGCCATTATCCAAAAATACTTGTAAATCCCCTGCTTACCCACTAGAGCATGTCCCTTGTTTTTTTTTTGTTTTTACCTTGTTCCTGTAGTGAGAAATAGCTTTTATTTCTCCCTGTGATATCATCTCTAGGCACGTATAATTAGTGAAGGGGTAGTTGATGGGTGCTCATTTCTGTACATTTTAAAGCTAGTTATAGACTAATCAAATATGAAATGTTATTTTATAAAGACTCCCACACTTTAGTCATTAAAAAAAAATACAAAATGTAATCCCCCTAAATTTGTTAAAAAAAACACAACCCAAAGACTCAGTGCACATGACCGATTCCAACGCTACCATTAGCCTAATGACCACTCTTCAAGCTGTCATCAGCTATACAAGGGAAGGGGTCGAAATAGTGGTGACATAAGTGCCCAAATGTGATGTCACTGCTATCCCCACTGCTTTGCTTATGAGGCTGGGGTAATGTACTATGCCATTAGCAGTTCCTAGGTATGTGGCAGATGTAAGTCCATTTTGTTTCCTTGCAAGGCCTGCCACATAAAGAGGGGGTGGAAATACTACTTCTAGATATTATGTTTGGCTCCCGCTGAACAGTGGTCTGGACAGACAAAAGTTTGAGTGATTGTCTAAACACCTGAACATCCCTAGTTGGGAGCTAGGTATAGGAAAACATACACTGGTCTAACACTGGTTATCTCCAAACGTGTACAGAAAAAAAAACTCTGTTTTTTACACAAATTGTTGAAACAGTTTAGACCAGTGTTTCTTAAACTTTAAACTTCTGGACAATCTCGAGGCACCCTCCAAAATATGGACAGTCTTGAGGCGCCCGTCCCATTCTAAAATGTAAAAGCTATTCTAATAATTTTACATAATGCAGTAACATCAATACACATAGGACACCCAAAGGTAGAGGTGATTTATTTTGCAAACTGGTACTGACTAGTATCCATTGTTTCTCTTCTCCCTCAGTTTTTCTCCGTCACTTAGCTAATGAGACCCCAAAGCTGATGAAGAGAGGCAAGGGTGGGTCAAACAAGGATGACATCTTCCTTAATAACTGATGATGTCATTGGTCATTAGGAGGTTGGCAGCTAGAAGGTTGTAATAGTGTACAATGAAATCCTGTGGTTTTGCGTATCTAAAAATGCAGGTGTCATATACCCACTGGCTTGTATACAATTTTGGGGCAATTTTTAGGCATTTTACCAAAGCACCCATAAAGAAACCTCAAGGCACCCTAGGGTGCCTGGGCACCCTGGTTGAAAAAGGCTAGTTTAGACTTTGTTTACTTCCTAGCTAGCTGGCACATGTGCTGGGGAATTTTGTATTTCTTAGTTCCTACTGACCAAGACACCCTCCAGAACTACATCACCCAAGAGATCTGTCCCTGTGCTGGCAGGCTCTTGTGAAAAAGGTGGTTGAAAAAGGCTAGTTTAGACTTTGTTTACTTCCTAGCTAGCTGGCACATGTGCTGGGGAAGTTTGTATTTCTTAGTTCCTACTGACCAAGACACCCTCCAGAACTACATCACCCAAGAGATCTGTCCCTGTGCTGGCAGGCTCTTGTGAGTCAAGATAGCTGCATTGTCTACCTGGAAAATAATTAATAAATGCACATAGCATGGGACAGAGAGGGGCAGGGGATATGCAGAGTTGTGTAGTCCAGCAGCCAGGACTGACAATGTTGGTTGGGATTGTTGTCTGCCCCATGCAAGGAAGAGAACGCACTGTGTTTCTGTCAGATCCGGGACTTTCATCTCAGAGAATAGGTGCAGAAACTTCCTACTTCCGAGTCACCTGTTGTGTCCACCCCCCACCCACCCCCGAGCACCATTCGTTGGTTCCACCCCCTACCCACCTCTCAGTAATGGATACAGAACCATGTATCAATTTGTGGTGCAGTAATATGTATATGTATATGATAGGAAGTTAAATAGAGCCCCTGTAGCCAGAAACAATGGAACTTCCTCAGCAACAATAGACCTTGAACAGCTAGCAACAATAGACCCCTCCCTCAACAGTTGCTGTCTCCCAGCAACGATTGTCTCCCAGTAGCCCCCCCTAGCAACAATAAATCACCTACAGCGACAACTGACCTCCCCAGCAACAATAGACCCCCCTGTAAAAATAGATCCCCTCCAGCAACAATAGAACCCCCAGCAGCCAGAATTAATAGCCCCTCCAGTATACCCCAGCACCACTTGCCATTGCATACATTCAGAGCTGGAGGTGCCGGAACTGCGTTCCCCCGCGTTCCTGATGAAGAAAAAGCCCTGGTCAGATCAATAGGAAATCTTCTGTACTTGCAATTATTCTAAATTGATAAAACATAAGGAACTATTAATAAACTGGAAAAATGCATTGAATATGTTTTTTTTATGGTACCCTGACATACACTTTAATCAATTATTTCTAAATTGGCTTTGTACTAAAACAAAACCTAGAGATGCTGCATTATAAACAACCCCCTGTAAATATTTTTTTCCAATAATTTCCCAATATAATAAGTCTTTAAATTTGAATTGAAATTTGAATGTTGTTTTCTCACCCTTACATAAATCACATTCTTGAGTTTATAGCTTGAACCAGGGTCACTAGGGTAGGGAATGGGATTCACCTATTTGCTATTACGGTAGTACTTGGATACATAATCTCCACTGTATCTTACACTTGACTGTTGTCTAGAGTAGTTACTTATTAAAATAATACGATCATATACAATGTGAATTATACTTTTGAACATTTTTTTCTTAGATTACTCACAGACTTAAGATAACAGCCTGAAAAAAACAGATAGAGCCAGATTCTCAAAAGAATTACGCCGGTGTATGTACAGATACACCGGTGTAATTCGAATTTCCCGCCGGCGTATCATTGTTTTCTATCCTGAAAACATGATACGCCAGATTTACGCTAAGATCTGACTGGCGTAATAATCTTACACCGTCGGATCTTAAATGTAATGTTACGCCGGCCGCTAGGTGGCGTTTACGTCGATTTCTCATTTGCTTATGCAAATGAGCAAGATACGCCGATTCCCGAACGTTTTTACGCCACCTCGTCGTCGTTTATGTTGTTTCCGTAAGCGTAAACTTACCCCTGCTATATGAGGGGCGCGCTTAATTTAAATACAAGCCGCCCCCTTCCATTTACGTGGGGATACACCGGGCCATTTACACTATGCTGCCGCAAGTTACGGAGCAAGTGCTTTGAGAATACGGCACTTGCTCTAGTAAGTTGCGGTGGCGTAGTGTAAATGGCTTACGCTACGCCGACGCGGGATATACGTGAATCTGGCCCATGATATCTACCTGAATGTTCTTTTATATGATTTTTTATTTTATTTAATATTGTAGACCAGTGTGCCATTTATTTTTTATTAGTCAAATTAACACCTTTTTTTTATCTTAAATGACTGCAAAAAAGGAAGAAAATGAAAACATAGCCGATGAATGGAACCTTACCTGTCTTACTGCCAGAGACTCTTAAAAGTAACACTTTAACAAACAACACCCTCCAGAGTATTCCAGAGCTTTGAAATCTACCTCTGTACACAAGTTCCATGGTCCCTGACAAGGACTTTTCCTCTCGATATGAGCTGAAGCAAAACTTTAATGGAATACAGTATATTGTGGACAACATGTGAAGATATCAATATACCTGTAGAATAAAATTCTCATGCTCATCTTCCATACATAAATACAGGAGATCAAAATACAGGAGATCAAAATGTATGGCACATGATTAAATACAACATTTAACAAAATACATTTATTGCTGTATGTACAATATACCACTTGCTGACTGCAATACATACAGTATATATACGTTGTGGTTTGTAAGTGGTTTACAGGGAGATCGTTTTTTTTTGTTCCATTTCGTATCGTTCCGTAGGTTCGTTTCCGTTCGTTTTTCGTAAGACGCCCGTTTTCCCGTTCGTTCCCGTTCGTTTTTCGTATGGCGCGATTTTCTCGTATTCCGATCGTTTCGTATTTTCGTTACCGTTTTATTTTCGTACATGCAGGATGGTTCGTTATTCTGTTTAATTTATTGTCGTTTCTTGTTAGACAATCATTTTCGTGAATTTTTGTCATTTTGTACTTTTGTAAATATATCGCGGGATTCGCGGCACTTTCAACACGTGGCTCATCCATAGTAACTATTGTTAAGCCCCATACACTTGGATCAGACTTTTTTTAACAACAAACATAACAACAAACATAAAAACAATCGTTTTCTGATCATTCTCAGAAAATTTGTTCGTTTTTAAACTCCATCAGAAAACCATTTTTGGGTTCAAAAGTCTGGCCAACTGATCTCCCTTCAGATGGAAATCCACAGAAAAGTTTATTTGGCTTTACTCACGCACAAAAAAAGCTGCTTCACTAACTACACTCACTGCATTCTGCAAATCTTTTGTTTATATTATAAACAAAAGATTTGCATTCTGTATTCAAAGACAATACAGAATGCCAATCTTTTGTTTATTCTATAAACAGAAGATTTGCATTCTGTATTTAAAGACAATACAGAATGCCAATCTTCTGTTTATACTATAAACAGAAGATTGGCATTCTGTATTTTGAATACAAAATACAAACAGAAAAGGCATTCAAACAAAATAAAGCATGCAAATCTTTTGTTACAGATTTCATTTTCGTTCTTTTGCAGTTTTCGTTTTGTCGTATTTCCGTTGGATCGTTCGTTCGTATTTGCGGTTGTTCGTTATGCGGCTCATTCGTAATCCCGTCGTTTTCGTATTTTGGTGCTTTCATTTTTTCATATGTACACATTATCCCGCGGGTACGAAAATGAACTTATGACTTACTCTTGAAAGTGCTCTGAGTGGCTCATGAGCCATTGGAACGCTTTCAGAAGCGTCGAGAGGGGGCGTCTTGCCACTCGCCATTGTTTTTCGGGCTTACTATTTCCACCAGCTCGCCTGAGAAATGATTTAACGGTGCCACCGGCTGGTCACACAGGCAATTAAAGAGTAGATCCAACTTTGATCACCTCTATGTTTTTTTGGAGGATTAAAGTAAACTTTTTTTTTCTAACCACTTACCGACCACCATATAACAAAATGACGTTGGCAAAGTGGTTCTGTTATCCTGACCGGACATCACATGACGGGGGCGCACCCGACGGCACGCATCGCGGCGATCGGTGGTTCAGTGAGTCAGTCTGACACACCTCAACTCCAATCACGGCTGATCACCATGTAACCAGGAAGAGCCAATTTGATCGGCTTTTCCTCACTCCCGTCTGACAGATGAGAGTAGACTCTCCTGACAGGGGGGTCTGTGCTGATAGTTTATCAGCGAAGCCCCCCCTCGGATGCCCGCCCAGAACCACCAGGTTTGCCCCCCCTAGAACACCAGGAAATGCCAATTGCCCAGGCAACTGCCAATAAATGCCCAGGCAGCTGCCAACCAGTGCCCACCCACAATGACAGTGCCAACAGGGATGCCTATCAGTGCCATCTACCAGTGCCGCCTATCAGTGCCCATCAGTGCCACCCATAAGTACCCATCAATGCAGCCTTTCAGTGCCCATCAGTGCCGCCTAGCAGGGCCCATTGGTGCCCACCAGTGCCACCCATGAGTGTTCATCAGTGCTGCCTATAAATGCCCATCAGTGCTGTATATCAGTGCTCATCGTCAGTGCCTGTCAGTGCCACCTAATTGGTGCCACCTCTACGGTGTTGCCTTATCAGTGCCCATCAGTGCCGCTTTATCAGTGTCCATTAGTTAAAGGGGTTGTAAATTATTTTTTTCCCTAAATGGCTTCCTTTACCTTAGAGAGTCCTCCTTCACTTACCTCATTCTTCGATTTTGCTTTTAAATGTCCTTAATTCTTCTGAGAAATGCTCACTTCCTGTTCTTCTGTCTGTAACTCACCACCGTAATGCGAGGCTTTCTTCCTGGTGTGGAGAAAGCCTCTTGAGGGGGGAGGGGGCGAGCAGGCAAGTCAGGACACTCTCTACTTTGCAGATTGAGAAAGGAGCTGTGTGTTATTGGGCGTCCTGACACTCCTTCTCTCCCCCTACCCCCTCAAGAGGCATTCTCCACAACAGGAAGAAAGTCTTGCATTACGGTGAGCATTTCTCAGAAGAAATAAGGACATTTAAAAGCAAAATGGAAGGATGAGGTAAGGGAAGGAGGACTACACTAAGGTAAAGGAAGCTATTTAGGGGAAAAAAAAAATCCTTTACAACCCCTTTAAGAAAAAAACATACTTATTTAAAAATGTTGTAACAGAAACAAACGGAAAACTTTTTTTTTTCAAAATTTTCTGTCTTTTTTTTATGTGTTTAGCAAAAAATAAAAACCGCAGAGATGATCAAATACCACCAGAAGAAAGCTCTATTTGTGGGGACAAGATGATACAATTTTTGTTTGGGCACAGTGTAGCATGACCACGCAATTGTCATTTAAACAGCGACAGTGCAAAAAGCTGAAAATTGGCTTGGGCAGGTAGGGGGGTAAGTGCCTGGTATTGAAGTGGTTAAAGCAAATGATCTTTTGCTTTTAAAGGTAAAGGAGAGATTTGGGGCCTTTTTGACCACAGATCTCTTTATAAAGAGGGCATGTTATTCTTATTTCTATTACAAGGGACAGTGTAAACAGTGGGGTGCCGACATTGCGGGCTCCCTGGACAGGTAAGTGTCCATATATTAAAAGTCAACAGCTGCAGCATTTGTAACTGCTGACTTTAATTTTTTCGTGGGGGGGCTGTACCTCCACTTCAAGCCATGTACACACAGGCCAAATGTTGGGAGACATCGGCCTGTTCGATAAAATCTGGATTACATTCAGCCTGTGTGTATGCTAGCTGGTCCGACAGGAGCCAGCTTCTGTTGGATGAGCATGCTAGAAAAGAAGCAGACTAACTCATGATCGGCGCTCTCAGCCAATGGCTAAGAGTGCTGATCGAAGTTTTCTGGCGGGGGGCCATCCCCTATAAGAACACAACAGCTCAGCAGAGGAGAACACTGTACTAACGTTGGATCGTTAGTACAGTGGCTCTAACCAGAGCTGTCAGTTCTAAAAAAAATATTATGCCCTGTACACACGACATTCAATGACATTCAATAGGAAGTTTCAGGATAAAAACAGAAATACTTACAGTTTGAATGCCCCTCGTCGGTGTCTTGCCCGGTGTCCATAGGCGGCCTTGTCCGCTCTGGCGTCCGTCTGCGGCCTTGGTGGTGTCCTCCCTGCTTCTCCCGCACTGTCTCTCAGTGTCGCCCCCGACATATACCCAGCACAGTACACTCGGGTACACTCGGCTAGGCTCGACCACGATCGGCTCCTCTCGCATAAAGGCTAGGAGGTGGGACAGGGTGTGACCGCGAGCGGAGCCGAGCGTGGCCGAGTGTACCCGAGTGAACTGCACTCGGTATATGTCGGCGGTGCTCAGAGACAGCGCGGATTGGCGTATATCGTGCTCCCACGATTTTCCCCTGATTTTCCCCTGATTGCGCGGTATACGCCGATAAATATGGTAATCGTGTGTACATTAGTGTACCATGCTTTAAAAGCAAAAAAGCAAAACCTTCATTTCTACCCTTGACTCATTTAGCTGAAAAAGTTGAAGTTGTGCCGAAATCTCCCAATTTTCAATGTAGCATATCTCTTTTACGCTACGCCGGTGCAGCTCGGAGAGGCAAGCATGGAATTCACAAAGCAAATGCCCCCAATTCTGTACCGGCGTAGCGTATATTTCATAGGCGTAAGCCGGCGTAAGTGGAAGTAGGTGGAAGTGGGCTGAAAGTGGGCGTGATCCATGTTAATGAAGCGTGACCCCATGCAAATGATGGGCCGGGTGCCAGATAAGTACTTAAAATGAACTGTGAATGTGTCGGGACATGGACGTATCCCTGTGCGCATGTGTACAACAACGTCGGAACAACTGCCTAAGATACGCCGGATCACTGTGTACGCCATGAACGTTACCTACGCCCAGCCAGACCCACGTCGGCCCATATTCACAGACGTCCAATGTAAAATAAGTAGGCTTGTGTTCCCTGATCCATACCTTTGCATGGGTTGCGCCTCATCTATGGGGAATAACTTTACGCCGAACGTAAAACTTCTTAAATCATGCGTTGGGCGCAAGTACGTTCATGAATTGGCGTATCTCCCTCATTTGCATATTTGAATAGAAAATCAATGGGAAAGCCACATGCGTCCAGCATAAATATGCGCCCACTCTACGCCGGTGTAGGCAAGTTACGTCGGTGGGATGAAGTCTGTTTACTTATTATATTATTGACTTGTATTTGCTCCCTGTCAGAGCAGAATGAGTGTCTAAACAAATCAAACTAAGAAGTAAAATGTTGTAGTGCTATACATTAAAACAACATTTCATTAGTGTTACAAGAATTATTAATAAAATACACATAATGCAAAAATGCATAGGTCTCTATGTCTTTCCTTTGTACCACTGAATGTTCTTTTATACCCTTGCAAAACGTGTTCACTCTTCACGTTCTGTGCTCTATCAACACCAGTTGTGCTCTCACCTGGTACAGTATAAACAAACCACATAAAATGGAATCATGCATCCTGATCAGATTATGGCACCAGTCCCCTTTAAAAGGAATCCTACATGTCCAAAGGATTACGCCACTTGTGATCCTCTCATTATTCCAGTGCCTGCAGTGCACTCTTACATAAAAGCATCAATCATAGATGTACTAATGTTATCCAGCTCCCACTATCTGTATTAGATACCACACATCCCAAACTTTTTGTGTAAAATGACATCATCCAATAAGCCCCTCCCAATGTGTTTTTCTCTGTGACTTCCTCCCCCCTGTGGTACATTTAAAGTGTTGGAGCACTGGAATAGGGCAGTAGATGTCACCTCTCAAACCTTCCCTTGCTATTCCCAGAGACTGCAGATGTTGAAGCAGATGCAAATAGAGGGCCAGATTCACAGAGCGATTACTCCGGCGTAACAGGAGATGGGCGGCGTAAGTCTAAATTTGCGCATGCGTTTCGATGCTCCGCATCCCCAAAACGAGATACACAAGAAATCTACTTTTTTTTGTCCAGCGTAATTTCGATAGACAGGCGCATCCGTCCGCGCAAAACTGCGCTAGACACACCATTGATTTGCTATTTAAATATGCAAATGAGGGAGTTACGGGGATCCACAAAAGAACGTTGGTGCAGCGCAGGCTACGCGCTGTGCGCAACAGCTGCACGTCCTGTCTAAAATTAGACCATATAAAAGTTGGTATAAAATTAGACAATTCGTCTACATGTCAGAGAAAGCAACACTGTTAGTGAGGAGCTGAGCAGTCACACTTGCTGCCCAACAAACTATATGCCAACATGCCAGTGGCATCCATGCTCATAGCTATACTACTGACTTTAGATGAGCAAAGAAGGAGGAGGGCACGGAGGAGGGCACGGGAGAGGTTTTTTTTTTTTTTTTGCCCAAAAAAATTTCTTTGCTTTTCTAAACATTTTTACAAAAAAAAAATACATACATACAGTATATACATCAATACATAACATACATACAAATTACAAACACGGTCTCACTATCTTTCAATAGCCCTTTAAAACCTTGATGGATATAATAATCTAATCTGATACAAGCCCCTCACTCTTCACTTGATATATCACACACGCATAGACATCTTTGGCATGAGTGATTCTGAGGTGTCTCGCATCTTCAGATTCACCCCTCATGCCATCCTGGAATTAACCACAACCCTGCAGGAGCCCAACACCAGCCCAACACATGACACCACCCATGACACCCATGACAGCTACATATACAATCCTAGCCCCATCCCCACAGATTTCGAACAGAACATGTACATGTATGAACATGTATGGGGACAGCTGGCTGGTTGGTGAGTGACATGGGTGGCAGGCATGACTGCCCCCCCCATGATGCTGAAATCACAATGGGCACATGCACTACTAACATCCTCCTGTCTTATCCCTTCAGGGTGACTCTGCATATGCACTGGGACCCCATCTCATGACTCCTATACGGAACCCCCCATGGTACCCTGTTATATTCCCCAAACTTTGTATGCCAGATCATTGGTGCATGTTGCATGCTGCACAACTTCGCAGTAAGAAAGGGCCTGCAGGAGTTAGCTCACATTAGGCATCTTTGCACGTTAAACACACACATTAATCATGGCACAATGAGAATGCATGCATGCACACCACTGTGGTCCCTAGCACAGACACACCACATCCTCATCACAAGCCCACCATGCAGGACTTGTGAGCAGAAACACCATGACACGGCTCCAGTTATGTCACTGTACATTCATACACCATTCACACGAACCTGGGGATCACTTCTCCACCACAAATGAGGGTGACACCCCTTTTCCGGCAGGAATGACACCCCCACATTCCAAAATCATTCACAAACAGAACCCCCAAAAAAAAAAAATTGACCAGCAAAAAAAAAAAATGCCCAGCAAAAATCTAATTTAAAAAAAATTACAACAAAGAAAACACATAAAAGACAAAAATCACTCTGCAAAACAGTCCCCAAATATCTCAAAGACACGTCACAAACAAACAAACAAACAAACGCTAATAAACAACAGAACAAAAGCACCTTGCTGTATAGGAAGGGATACAAAGGGATGTACTTTTGCAAAGGAAGTGCGTTTGTGTCTGTCTATCTATGCTGTCTGCGTAATTCACTAAGTTGCCAGGGTCCACTTCCAATTTCACTGATTGCGCCATTCCCGAGTTGTGAGCATGCGCACAGAGGTGCTGACCATGGTCTGCTTCATGTGCGCATGCGCAAGCCGGCTGGCCCTTCATTTGCAGGGGTCATGGCTCATTTCAATGTAACACGCCCACGTCCTTCCCAATTTGAATTTCTCCGCCTTACGCCTCTGAAATTACGTTGCACAGGCGCTATTTTCTGCGCAAAACAATCGAGAATACGGTGATTGTGCCGCTACATTGCGGCAGACTAACGTAAAGGAGGTGCGCTACGCCAGTCAAAAAATGCGCCGATGTATGTGAATCTGGCCCAGAGTCTCTTGTGGAAGGATGGGTAGGTGAAAAGTTAGAAACGAGGAGGAATGCAAACTTGTCTGCTGACTGCTACTAGGGATGAGCCGAATATCCCCTGGTTCGGTTTGTATAATGCCGCGTACACACGATCACTTTTTGTGAGGAAAAAAAACGACGTTTTAAAAAACGTCATTTAAAAATGATGGTGTGTGGGCAAAACGTTGTTTTATGTCTTCAAAAAAACGACCAAAAAAAAAATTCCAACATGCTTGAATTTTTTTGTGTCGTTTTTCAAAATGTCGTTTTTGTGTCATAAAAAGTGACCGTGTGTGGGCAAAACGTCGTTTAAAACGACGTTTTTAAACCCGTGCATGCTTAGAAGCAAGTTATGAGATGGGAGCTTCAATGGAACAGAGTGCCGTCTAAAGTGTCTTACGTAACCGCGCTTTGCAAGAGCATTGTGGAAAAACGATGGTGTGTATGCAATGTCGTTTTTGAAAATGAAGTTTGAAAAACGTTGTTTTGTTTCGTCAGATAAAATTATGTTTTTTTTCATCACAAAAAGTGATCGTGTGTACGTGGCATAAGAGCTTGCGAACAGGCAAAAAATGTGTGTGAACCCCGTTAAAGTCTTTGGGACACGAACATGAAAAATAAAAAGTGCTAATTTTAAAGGCTTATATGCATGTTATTGCCATAAAAAAGTTTTAAAAACTGAAGTTTTTTTTCGGGAGCAGTGATTTTAATAATGCTTAACCACTTAAGACCTGGACCTTTAGGCAGCTAAAGGACCTGGCCAGTTTTTGCGATTCGGCACTGCGTCACTTTAACTGACAATTGCGCGGTCATGCGACATGACTCCCAAACAAAATTGGCGTCCTTTATTTTTCCCACGAATAGAGCTTTCTTTTGGTGGTATTTGATCACCTCTGTGGTTTTTATTTTTGGCGCTATAAACAAAAATAGATCGCCAATTTTGAAAAAAAATTCAATATTTTTTACTTTTTGCTATAATAAATATCCCCCAAATATATATATATATATATAAAAAAAATGTCCTCAGTTTAGGCCGATACGTATTCTTCTACCTATATTTGGTAAAAAAAAATCAAGCGTTTATCGATTGGTTTGCGCAAAATTTATAGCGTTTACAAAATAGGGGATAGTTTTATTGCATTTTTATAAAAAAAAAAAAAATTCACTACTAATGACGGCAATCAGCAATTTTTTTCATGACTGCGACATTATGGCGGACACTTCAGACAATTTTGACACATATTTGAGACCATTGTCATTTTTACAGCAAAAAATGCATTAAAAATGCATTGTTTACTGTGAAAATGGCAATTGCAGTTTGGAAGTTAACCACAAGGGGGTGCTGAAGGGGTTAAGTGTGACCTCATTTGTGTTTCTAACTGTAGGGGGGTGTGGCTGTAGGTGTACCGTCATTGATTGTGTTTCCCTATAAAAGGGAACACACAATCAATCACGGCACCAAAGTGAAGAACGGGGAAGCTGCGTTTACACACAGCTCTCCCTGTTCTTCAGCTCCAGAGGGACCAATCGCGGGACTCCAGCGGCGATTGGGTCTGCGGGCGCGCGCCCGTGACCCACGGCTGGGCACTTAAAGAGGATGTATCTGTACGTGCTTTTGCCCAGCCGTGCCATTCTGCTGGCGTAAATGTGCAGGAGGCGGTCCTTAAGTGGTTAAAGTGGAACAATAAAAATGAAATATTCCTTTAAATATCATGCCTGGGGTGTTGTCCTTAGTCTGCCTGTAAAGAGGCACCCTGCCTTTGGCCAATTATGGCTCTCACAGCAGAGCATGCTGTGATTGGCCAAAGCATGCAGGTCAGGTGCCTGCTTTGGTCAATTATCATACAGCAATACACTGCCATCTCTTAGAACTGTGAGCCAAGTCATTTTACAGGTAATTCATAGACTGAGTTTTGTAGCAGCAGCCGGAGAACATTCAATCTTCTTCTTGGAAATCTAAGAAAAGTCCATTCACTAAGAATTAAGTAGACTGAGCTCTTCAGGACACTAGACACAATGTCCCCTTTAAAACATGCTGATTCTAGCATAGAGGGATATCAACAGCACTATATCATCTTTCACACCAGCCTGTACTTACTAATGTCCTTGGATAATTGGTTGCCTCCTTCAAATTTCTTCCAGACACTTTCACCCTGTGATACCAGGCTTCTCAGACAGCTCATCAGGTAGTTTCAGAAAACTCTCAGCAAAGTAGTTCTTCAGCCAGCCCAACTGACAGACCTCGATAAACCACAGACACTTGGCAGAATTGCCTAGGGGGCAAACAGTCCACCTAGGCTGTAATCTCCTCCTCATGGAAAAATACCTTACTGCTCTCAGTCTAAGTGCATTTATACAAACTCCCAGCGACCATCTGGGCACCACTCCCCTGGGATTGGCCAGCGCTGCATAAATATTTAGCTGCTAATTAGACTATCTTCCAGAATATTTCTGGACAAACAAGGGAAAGCAGTTAATCCTGCAGCCACTGAAACTCAGATCGGACCAGAGAAATCAAACACAGCTACACTGATTACAGAACTAAATGTGCCTAACAATGAAATGCAACTCCAATGAATACAATGGTCCAGAACTAAATGTATCTAACCTAGCACCTATCTAGGATTTCTACACAATGAAGAGACATTCTACTAGGAATAATGTAGTTGGTAACATCAGTTGCAGAGCAAGAAGCAGATCAGGAACCAATTAATGCTGCCCTTTGATCACCGCAAAATAAGAAAAAAAAATGCCTGATCAACATAGAATAAAAACCAAGAAATCCCCTAAAGAAATTTAAATGCCAAAATAAAGTTAAAAGGGTCTTTCAACATACTATAGAAATCAATACATCCCCAAAAGTGCCCCCTGAAACAAAAGCACACCTTTTTAAGAAATACCTTGCTTTTTTAAAGAAATGTAAACTCAAAGACCCTAACATCATCAAATAAAAATAATATACCCCCAAATAAATAAAAACTCCAAGATACTGATTCGAAAGTTAGTTTTGGAAATCCTTGCAGCAGAAAACAAAACAAAAACAAAGTTGTTAAGGATAAGACAGCATGCTAAAAAGTTAACGCTGACCTCAGATAAACCAAAACAATAAATACCATATATAGTTCATACAGCGAAATTAGATGATGTGGAGGAGTACAGTAGTTTTGCAAATGGTAAGCAGTTTCAGTTCATGCACCTTTCACCAAAACCTCACCAAGTGCGGGTGTCTCCCCTAGGGGATACACTCACCAGAATTCTGAATAAAATGCACCTAATCTCACTGATCATCCACTGCTGTACATTCCACTTAATAATAGTCTCACTTATTAAGTGGATTCGGTAAACATATGTGGAGAAAATAAATAAACGTCCCACACTCCACTTGAGTGCTTCCGTCATATAACGCTTCCTATCAGTCTGGATATAGATATCAGATATTTCAGCTGCCCTCAACAGTCAACACACAACGAGACGAGACTTGTTTGTGTGCTAAACATGGAGGGCCAGATTCAGATACAATTTCATTGGCGCAGAGTATTAGAGATACACTACGCCGCCGTATTTTACCAGGCTATACGCCGAATTCTGGTAGATTTTGTCCCTTACGGTACGGCGGCGTAGTGTCTTTCTCGCTGCGTAATCGAAATACGCGATTAGGGGCGTGAAGCATTTAAATTAGGCGCGTCCCCATGGCGATCGAACTGCGCAAGCTCGGTTCAGAAATTTCCCGCCGTGCATTACGCGAAATAACGTTGATACGTCATTCGTTGTTTGAGTAGCATCGTTTACGTACATTCCTATTCCCGGACGACTTACGTAAAAAATAAAAAAAGACGTTGACATTCGACGCGGGAACGTATTTTCATGGTTTGAGGTTTCAGAGTAGTGAAAAAACGCGTGTAATTTGAAAGTACTCCAGTCTAACGCAAGTTAGACAGGAGAAAGGGCTCTGTGAATCTGGCCCGGAGTGTTTAATAGAACCATGAATGCAATCTTATATACAAAGAGGAGGTAACCAGAACATAAATTAACATGAGCTAATTAACTAATCATTTACCCAGACGAGGTGACTCCGAGATATGACCTTTCAGAGTAGACGTCCCGTCGCCGCTCACCTGCTATACAATACACATTATCATAAACACACAACATCTTCACACAATAGCAGGGTCAATTAGCACAGAGAACAGAGAGATGGCTGGAGGTGACGGCATTAGCATCTAACAGTATGAATGAGTCACTCTTACAATTAACTGTGATCAATTACTTACTATTTAAAAGTCATTTTGAAAGAAACACTGTATGTTTTTATATAACCTTGGTTAATTGTCTAATTGTCTTAAAGCTCCACTCCTATTACTTCTTTTCACTATGTTTTATATATGTATATATATATATATATATATGATACTCTGACAAAGCACACTCATGCTATAGTAATTCACTCCCCCTACACTAACATATAAACTGATATTGATTGAACGAAGAGAAAGCAATCAAAATTAAAGTACAGTAGGAGGGGGCGTGGCTACCGGCCTCTAAGATGGCCGCTTAACCTGGGAGCTCCGTGACACACCGGAGATTTTCAGCCCACAACAGCGCACAACGAGGGCATTTCGATCGTTAACACGTCCCGTTTGGTCGTGAATCTCCACTGAACGACGTGATGATGGGGAGAAACTGCAAAAAAAAAGCTACAGCCCCAAAAGATGGAAAATATCGTTCCCCTCACGGCACGCGGGACTCCTCAAAATGGCGCAGCTTCTGTGAGAGGAAATATGCAGGCCGCACCCCACTGCTCTAATCAAGGTATGCGACGTGATGACTCGCTCCAGAGTGGCACACTGAGTGATACTCCCTCGGGAACCCCAAGTCCCACTACTAGAAGCCCGGCTAAGTCTAAGCTGAGGAGAGACTCCCCACATAGGCCAGAATGCGCCATGGAAATGACCACCCACTCTCAGGCCTCTCTTAACCCTGGGGAAAGAGAAGGGGATCCCATAGCAAATTTTCCTACAGCTGATAAACCAATTTCTGACACGATGCTCAAGGAAATGCTGCTCTCTCTTCGCTCTTCTCTACAAGCAGATCTTTACAGAGGTTTAAATGAATGTCAGAGAGAGGTACACATTCTGGGTACCAGGGTGGACACAATTGAACACAGAATGGAGAATTTTGCCTCATCGCACAATGTTATGGTGGATGCACATTCCAGTCACGAAGATGAAATCGCATGGATCAAAGACAAAATGGCGGACCTCGAGGACAGATCTAGGAGGAATAACATCAAACTAAGGGGTGTGCCTGAGACAGTGCCTCCTAATCAGCTCCTCCAATATGCACAAACTTTATTCTCCTCAATACTACCAGAAGCAACAACCCAAGATCTCCTAATCGACCGCATACATAGGATCCCTAAACCGTCATTTCTCCCTGACGAAATCCCTAGAGATGTTTTACTCAGGATCCATTTTTTCCATGTGAAGGATATAATTTTACAAACATCACGCAGACCAGGGAGCCTCCCCCAACAATACGGAAATCTCAGGGTCCTGCCTGACCTTTCCAGGCACACTTTGCAGCGCCGTAGAAATCTATTATCAATCACCAAAGCATTGAGAAACCACGCAGTGCCACACAAATGGAAATATCCTGCTACCTTGGTGATTACCCATGACGGTTCTGATATTTCAGTATCCAACCTGGAAGATGGTTTGACACTACTTCGCCGTTGGGGAATAGCTCCAGACCAAACCACAGATCCACGCACCATGAATGTCCCCCAAGGAATTCAACACGATTGGCAAGTAGTTTCCCGCAAGAAAAATAAGAAATCTACAAACGGCAACAAAACCCATGTTTGACTCAAGCCCTACCTAGAATATCTCCGGTATGAAGTTGCTACACGGCAGCTCCTTTTTCCCCTGTTAACTTAATAGCAGCTACGTCTGCGATAGGATCAGTTAATGGATCCATTTCTTAAGATTGTTTGGTTAACTGTTTGTGTTTTTTTTGTTCCTACCCTGTTTGTTTGTTTTCATGATATGCACAGGTTTTCCCAGGACATCTCCTCCTTTGCAAGGTCCGGTACCAAACCGCTTCTTGTCACGGCTGTCTTTGTGAGTGCCAACGGCAATAATCCCTACCTGATATGTGAGTACCAAAACACAATTGTTGACCACATTCCTGTACCAACCTCACTATGGTGATAAAAATGTTGTCTATTAATGCTAGGGGACTAAACCACCCAGCAAAAAGATTTTCACTATGGAAAGAGGTTCACAAATCCAACGCAGATATCCTATGTGTGCAAGAAACACATTTCCAAGCGAATAAAACTCCACAATTTACTCATAGGGACTTTCCTACTATCTATACTGCTTCCAACCCGACGGCCAAAAGAGGAGGTGTCCTGATAGCGTTCAAAAATTCTATAGCTTTCAAACCTAAAGATGTTATCACTGATGTTAAAGGCAGATACGTGATAATTGCTGGTGACATAAATGCTAAACCATATACCATAGTCTCACTTTACGCTCCAAACACCCACCAGTTGAGATTCATACGCAGAGTGCTTAAGAGAGCTAATTCTTTACAATATGGCAGACTATTGGTGTGCGGTGATTTTAACATTATTTCAGATCCGATGATTGACTCCTCACCTAGAAGGACAAGAGGAGTCCCGACACTCCTACCGCTTCTACACTCAAAGAATAATTATTTGATGCATGGAGATGCCTTCATTCGAATGAACGCGACTATACTTTTTTTTCAGGGAGACATGGTTCCTACTCAAGAATAGACATGTTCTTGACAGATAAATGGCTACTACAGGACATAGATAAGACATCAATTCATGACATTACGTGGTCTGACCACGCTGCCATCTCCTTGTCAATTGTTGAAAGAGGGGTCTCTCCCTCCTCATCCATCTGGCGCTGTAACAATAGAACTATACTGAATCCACACCACCAAAAATCCATTACCGAACATCTCAATAACTATTTCCAACTCAATTCAAACTCTGTAAATGATCCTAATACCTTGTGGAATGCTCACAAGGCAGTTATACGGGGTATTATCATACAAATAGGGGCAATAGAAAAAAGAAAAAGAGCCAAAGAAATCCAAGATGTCCTCAGTGACCTAAAAGATACTGAGAACAGTAATAAACAATCACCATCCCCCCCCTTGACCCAAATTGAAAAATTGAAAGACCTTAGAGAAAAACTTCGGGAACTATTATCGCAACAATATGACAAACACTTGAGAAGGCTTAAACTCAATCATTATAACAATGCTAATAAGGCAGGTAAATACTTAGCAAATAGATTGAAAGTCATGCGCAATAAATCTAGAATAGCTTTTCCTCACTGACCCACTCTCCCTACACAAAGTCACAAACCCCCAAAAAATTGCTGATTTATTTGCAAAATACTACGGCTCTCTATATAACCTCAAAAAAGATGCTAATGCTCCCCAACCTAGCATACATGAGATTCAATCCTTCCTTCATACACTGAAACTTCCCTCTCTAACATCCCAACAATTGGAGGATCTTAACTTACCTATCACTCCACAGGAGATACTAAAAGTCATACACTCCCTTCCCATGGGGAAATCACCAGGTCCCGATGGTTTTTCCAACGAGTATTTCAAAACATTCCATGCAGTTTTGACACCATATATGTCGACTGTCTTCAACAATTTTATATCCACCACTTCACTTCCCCAAGAAATGTTAGGAGCCCACATAGTGACAATTCCAAAACCTGGCAAAACCCCAGACATTCCCGAAAATTTTAGGCCTATTTCCCTCCTTAACACTGACACCAAGATTTATGCAAAACTCCTAGCCACAAGATTAAAACATATCATCCCTACACTTGTTCGAAGCGAACAAGGCGTATTATTGATATTGTGCACCACGCTGGAAAAACTCGAACGCCTTCTCTGTTGTTGTCCATTGATGCAGAGAAGGCGTTCGATCGAGTACACTGGAAGTACATGGAAATGGTTCTACAGAAATTTGGTTTCCAGGGCTCTATCTTATCTGCGATATTGGCCTTATACTCATGTCCCTCTGCTCGAGTGTACTCTTCTGGGTTTCTTTCAGAGTCTTTCCCTATAACAAATGGTACACGGCAGGGTTGCCCTCTATCCCCGTCAATTTTCAATCTAATAATAGAACCTCTAGCCGAAGCCATCAGGTCTAATCCAAAGATTTCAGGTTTTCAATTTGGCCATGAAAATCACACCATCAGTCTTTTTGCTGATGATGTGATATTACTATTGACCAACCCTGTTGAATCTTTACTTGAAGTTCACAATGTTCTGATGTCGTTTGGAAAGGTTTCATATTACAAAGTCAATTTTACAAAATCTCTTATCCTTGACTTAGGAGTACCACCTCATGTCAAGAGTTGCCTACTATCCCGATTACATGGAGCTCGGGCTCTATCAAATACCTTGGTGTCACCCTTACGAGTAGTGTCTCTACGCTTATCAAAGCTAATTTCCCCTCACTGATTGAAAAAATTGAAACCCAACTCAAAAGGATCTCTGAGAAGGAAGTGTCCTGGATGGGTAGAATATCTGCTTTTAAAATGCTGATTATGCCTCAAATCCTATACTTTTTTTGTGTAATTCCATTGTGTATACCGTGCCATTACCTTAATCGCCTCACATTAGGATGGAAGTATATTTGGCAGGGTAAAAGGGCACGGTGTTCACGTAACAATCTTGTGTCTCACAAAAAAGTAGGAGGAGCAGGTCTACCCGACATACATGACTATATGTGGGCAGCTCGACTTGACCAACTTAAACACTGGTTCCATGACCTAGACGTTCCACCCTGGGTGAACATTGAAAATACACTGTCACCGACGGCTAACGTGAAAATAATGTTGCTCAGTGACAAATGGTCTCCTTGGAAACTAACCTCTTTACCCCCTACCATACAGACGTCTTAAAAACGTGGAGACATACTGAACCTGAACCATCACCAAGACTTTCAAGGTATTTGACCTCCACTACCATTACAACTACTTGAAGCCAAGATACCCAGATTGACTGTCTCTGAACTCAATTCACATGGGGTGACTGTTATTTCGGAACTGTACGCGAATGATACGCCCCTACTTCCTGCCACGGTTGTATCCCAATTCCATTTACCTGACAGATCTTTCCACACCTGTGACAGAATTGTGCGCTTCCTCCAATCGTTACCTTCCCCGACCATATCCCTTCCTATCAGAGGGTGTGGGGAAATTTTATTCTACCGCTCACCCTGCCTCAAAGGGCATATCACTGTTTTCTACAATTTAAATTTCAAGATAAGATGACATTTTAGCCTAAGACGACTGCAATGAAAAACTGGGAGGTAGACCTACGTACTAGATTCACAAAAAAAAAAGGATTGGACCCCGTTGAGTGCGCCTTCCGATCAGACGATTCATAAAGCTTCTCACTGTGTAAAACAATGGGAATTGTCCATTAAATTAACCAACAGGTGGTACTACACTCCACTGAGATTGGCCACATTCTATCCTGGTACCCCAGCCAACTGCTGGAGAGAATGTGGTCAAGTAGGCAATCTCATGCATGTATTCTGGTATTGTCCACATATAAGAAGCCTGTGGAATCAGGTTTTTAAACTCATTTCTTCCACCACAGGGATATTGACTCAACCTGATCCAGCGCTAGCTCTTCTCAATTTACACATTGATAGATTCCCTTTCCACATGAGGACAGTAGTTACACACATTTTATTGGAAACACGTACGTCCATTCTACGAAATTGGAAATCTAAAAACACTGTGAATGTTTCTGATGTAATAACAGAGGTCCACAGGAATTTCACTTTTGAAAAACTTATAGCACTTAACTCCTTGACGACAAGACATTTTGATCAGTGTTGGTCCATATGGCCCCAAAACTGATAAAGTTCTCGAATATTTGTTCCATTGAATTTTCTCTGTCTTAAATGCATCTATTCCTATTTTGTCCTGTACTAGACTATGTTTCACGTACAATTTGTATACTGTGCATTCCCCCATTACCCTGTGCTTTTACATTTCCCATTTTTCTTTTCTGTTCCCCTTGAAAAATTCTACAATAAAAACTATTGATTGAAAAAAAAATTTAAGTACAGTTTTTTTCCTAACTGACACTGAATCTTTCCCTATGCAGTTTGAAAGTTTTTTCTATTCTTTCCCTGCTACAGTTTCCAGTACATTGACACTGTATCTGCTCCATGTCCCCCCTTTTGTAGTAAGAGGCCTGGCAACACACTGACAGGCTTGTCCTGCTATTGTCACTCTCAGCAAGTCAGTCCAGACCAATGATGTGCAGATGGCCCTGGAGCGAGCCCATGTACATGGGAAGAGTCAGAAAATAAAGGTGTAGAAAGTCAGCAGCACTGTGATGCAAAATAAACAAAAAAGAAGAAAAGGATGTTATTGTAAAAAATATTTTATTATAAATCAAAATCAGGGCAATTGTTTATGATACAGTATTCTTTAGTCAACTAAATGTTATCCAGTTAGGGTTTAGGCCTTCAAAGGCATACTGGGAGCTAAGCTGGTAAGTAGATTAGGTTTCTGCAGACATTGCTGTACTGTAACAACCCACCTCACAAGCTTATTGTCAGTAATCTTAACCCTAGAACACACCTTCTGGTGATTGCAGAACACCCTCCTATCTCTCATACACAGAAAACCTAATGTAAATGTAGCACTACCCCCAAAGGAGCTGCTGGTTTGTTTTGGTTGGCATGTTACCTCTGTATCTCTGCCTTCTAGGGTACTTAATGAGAGTTGTGGTAAAGGGAATGTCCACACAACAGGTGTCTTTTCTGTGCTTTTATTACCCAGCCGGGTAAAAATGATTAAACAGTAGAAAGGTGAAGGGATAGCAAGTGAAATAGGAGACAGCAGATTCAGGTGTAACTGAATACGGGAAACAGTCCTGCTTCCAATGATACTTTACTTCACCACTCCAGCCAGAGTGGATATAGCACACATGGACAACCTGGCAGCCAGAGTGTCACTCGAATCTAGGATTAAGTCTCTGCCACAGACCCTCCAAAGGATTGGAGACAATTATGGTCTGGAATCCTCTTTCAGTAGATTCAGCACCCGGATCTCCTTCAGGTAGTTTTGCGAAATTAGCAACTGACAGGCAACCAACATCCAGCCTGTCAGAACCCAGGTTGTCCCCTGATGAATGGACACGCCCCTCCTGGAACACCAGCCTCATGCTTGGCATCTCCCAAACAGACTCCTCATTGGTCAGCTTCCTCCCATTGGACAGACAGCTCAGGACCCCCTCCAGATTGGGGACCCACTCGATCACGTGGCCCGCACAGCAGATCAATTGCTCCGGGCCAACGTGATCCCAGAACCAGGAACTCTGCTACCCACGCACACCCCGGTCAGGAGGGCCATATGCGGGGGTGTCGTGGAATGGCTACCCTAATGGTGGGCGCCACACGAGGAAGAACCCAGAGGCAATGGTGTCTGCCCCCTTTATACCCCTCCCCAGCATGCAGAGCAAGGTGGCCCACCCCTGCCAGGCCACTAAGGAATGATACTCAGACACACTTGACCCCACTGCTGCCACCTGCCGTCCAGGGGAGATGGAAGTCCCCCGGACAAAAGGATAGCCCACAGTACAGCCAAGCTAGAGCAGTGACCCAAATTTAAATAATCCAACTAGTTCAGGGCTAACTATTTCTCTGAACTTTCCCCTAAATTTAACATAACATCGGCTCTGAAAATAGCCAGGCGATACATAAAAAATTTAAAATTACAGCGCCAAGACATTTCTCACAGCCATCAATCAAATTCAAACCATATTCGACTATGTGAATGGCGATGCGAAAGCATTTACCCCTTTAGGTCAGTACAAATACTGTACTGTATGTGCTAATCCTTCTACCTTGTTACCGGTGTGCATGCTTATACTACATGGGGCTACTTATACAGAACTCAGGTTTGGAGGAATCTTCTGAGCCTATCAGAGCTGTAGTATAGAAAATTTATATTTTTATTGCCTAGAACTGTCCTTCAGTAAAAATAAATGTTTAATTGTACAATAAATTATGCAGCTAACTGAAAATACTAACTAGTGTCTTTCAGTATTATCCTGTAGGAAAAGCGTTTAAGAGCTAAAAATTAATGCTTTATCTATTTGGGTAGTTCCTCACTAAAGGACCTTTGACCATGTGTGAATCTCTCCTTTTGCTTAACAGATCAGATGTAAGTTTCTCAACGTGTACAAGACACTGAGAGGAGTCATACAGAGCAATTATTAAACACATTCCTGATTGAAAGTACTTTATGCAGTTATCAGCAGACAGCATGAATCACAGAACCTCATTTAGCTGGAGAAAGTTAGATTGAAAGAACTATGCTGAAATATTTAAAACGTATTTACAGTTAAAAAGTAATCAAAGTGGCATAATTTGAAACGATAGCTAAAACGTCAGACACAGCAGCCTCCAGCTGCATATTGGTGTAAATAGTCCTAAAAATAGGCAAATGAATGTATGGCTTACATCAATAAATAAGGCTGATAACACACAGTCAATTTTCTTGCAGCGATTACCCCCTCTCGATTTGTCGCCAAGAATGTCATAATGATTTTCCAAGGGATCAGTAACAGTGACATTTGTACAGGGATCTGTTGTTCTGTTGCTCAGCAATCAAGATTCATTAACATTTCAGCTTGGCGGCAAAACTCTTAGCGACAATTTCCTTTTTTAATCTACAATTTATTGATAACTGTAATGTAATACACACAATCGGATTTTCCCATCGGAAAAAAAAACATGGTTTTCCAGATGGAATTCCTCTCAAGCCTGCCTTGCATACACACGTTCACACAGAAGTTCTCTGAACGTTTGAGCGTTAGGCCCCTTTCACATTGAGGCTTTTTCAGGCGGTACAGCGCTAAAAATAGCGCTGCTTTACCCCCTGAAAAAAACCTGCCCTGTAGTCTTCAATGTGAAAGCCCAAAGGATTTCACACTGAAGCGGTGCGCTAGCAGGACCGCTCCAAAAGTCCTGCTAGCCACATCTTTGCAGCGGTATAGGAGCGGTGTGTTTACCGCTCCTATACCGCTCCTTCCCATTGAAATCAATGGGAAACCGCGGTAGTACCGCCCGCAATGCGCCTCTACAGAAGTGCATTGCGGGCGGTATTAACCTTTTTTCGGCCGCTAGCGGGAGTTAAAACTGCACCGCTAGCGCCGAATACCACGGTAAATACAACGGTATAGCATCGCTAAAAATCGCGCTGCTATACCGCCACCGCGGCCCCACTGCCCAATGTGAAAGCAGCCTTAAGAACGCACTGACATACAGCACTACGACGAGCCGAGAGAAAGAATTGCAATGCTTCCGAGGATGCGTCGAGCATGCGTGTTTTTTCCTGTTGGAATTCCATACAGACAAACGGTTTTCCTGCTAGGATTTTTTCCTGATGGAAAAAGTCAGATAGAGCATTCACACGGTGGGATTCCCAGCCAAAAGCTCTCATCGCAGTTTTTCCGACGGGAAAACCGGTCGTGTGTACGGGGCATCACAAGAAAATTCCATACATGAAAATGGTCAGGAAATGGGTGTTAGGCCTCGTACACACGATCAAATCTGTCTGCTGGAAACGGTCTGCTAGACCGTTTCAGCAGACAGATTCGATCGTGTGTACGGGCGAGCCGACGGATTTTGCCACCCGACAGATTTCAAAGCATGCTTTGAAATCTGTCGGCTGGGAACCCGTCCGCCCGACATGTCTGCTGGTTAGTATGCTAACCAGCAGACATGTCTTCTCGCACACGCGCCGAATGATTTTGACGCATGAGCGGAAGTGTTTTACTTCCTGGTGCGGTGACGTGGCGGCTTCAACGTCACCGCCACGTCACCGACACGTCACCGACACGTCAGCGCGCTGTCTGCTGGCGGGATTTTGGTTTCCTCGTGTGTACACGCAAGCAAACCAAAATGCCAGCAGACAGATCTGTTCAAATCGGTCGGTACGACCGATTTGAACAGATAGATTGCCTCGTGTGTACGAGGCCTTACTCCAGTTTAGTCACCAAACAGAAAAAAAAAACTTGCAACTTTCCATAATTTAATTCACATACAACTTCAGAAAAGAATGACAGACTAACAAGTGGAGACTCCAAATCAAATCTCAAGACAGAAAAAGATGAAGAAATAAGAAAAGCAATAAAAAGCCACATTGGTCTATTGGTCAGAGCCATGTACTTTTCCCATTCCCCTCCAAATGACAATGGAAACCACTTTTAGGGAGCCAACATGATCATGTTACTGTATATGCTGTAGAGGAGGTGAATTTAATCCACGAGTAGTATAAGCCAAACAATCCTGGGCTTGCTTTGGCAGGGGTTTGCAGAACTTCAAGGGAGTTTGGATGCAAAACCCAAACCTCATTGAAATCAATGAAAGCCGAATCTGTCAAATTAAAAATGCAATTTTTGTGGGTAAATATGCAAAAGGATGTCAAAAACGAAAAATTGCATGGGGGTGGGTATTGCACTGGGGAACATATACCAATAAAAAAAAAAAGTAAAAATTCCATGCAACCAGAGGCAGTAATTTTTACTGACATTTACATAAGAAAAGTTTTAAAATTTCTGGCAAACGACCTGACAACTGTCATTACCAACTTCTTTATAAAAAAAAAAATACACAAACCCATATTGCACCCCCCCCCCAAGAGTCTTCTATGATATGTATTTTGGGGGGCCTCTGGAGTACTTTCTGTGCTGGTAATAAATGTCATTAGCCAAAAATGTACTGTTTATTTTGTACATGTAATTTATGCTTTGACACATGTTTCTTCTAAAATGCATACCAGACCCTTTGAGTCTGGTATGCATTTTAAGGGGATATCTCTAAAAAAATACATACTTTCCCCCACAAATCCATACCAGACAATGTAAAGTAGGGAGTGTACAGCTTGTATAACAGTGTCAATTTGCTGTCCTCTCAAAATAACTCAACACACAACCATTAATGTCTAAACCGCTGGCAACAAAAGTGATTATAGCCCCAACTGATAATGTCCAAATTGGGCCAAATTAGCCATTTTCTCTTCCTCGTGTCATGTGACTTGTTAGTGTTACAAGGTCTCAGGTGTGAATGGGGAGGCGGTGTGTTAAATTTGGTGTTATTGCTCTCACTCTCTCATACTGGTAACTGGAAGTTCAACGTGGAACCTCATGGCAAAGAACTCTCTGAGGATCTGAAAAAAATTATTGTTGCTCTACATAAAGATGGCCTAGGTTATAAGAAGAACAAGACCCTGACACTGAGCTGCAGCACAGTGGCCAATACCATACAGCGGCTTAACAGGACAGGTTCCACTCAGAACAGGCCTCGCCATGGTCAACCAAATAAGTTGAGTGCATGTGCTCAGCGTCATAGCCAGAGGAAATAGACATATGAGTGCTGCCAGCATTGCTGCAGATGTTGAAGGGTTGGGGGTCAGCCTTTTGCCACATGAAAAGATATAATAAAACATTTACAAAAATGTGAGGGGTGTAATCACTTGTGTGAGATACTGTATATGCATGTTAACTGCCTGTGCTGTTTAACCTATCAGTAAACATTCCTAAGTTAAATATAAGCTCAGAGTAAAAGTGATGAGATGTGTAAATTTGCTGTCAGAGTGTACAGGTCAGTGGGAGGTATGCGAACACTGCAGCGTCAACATCTTACTTTTCTTATCTGTAAACTATGCAATAACATCAAACACAGCATGTATACAAAAATAAAACTAGTTTGTTTCCCACACTTTCTGTAGTAGATAAAGTGGTTTGCAGAGAAAACCTTAAAATCTACAACACTAAGGGATGTATTTATACATAATTTTCGTAGCAATTCACTCAGTAAAAGTACATGTACTGTACATTCGTGCAAGTGTGTAATTGTTTCCACCAAGCTGGCCCAGGTCCCATTCTGCTTCTTCCCCAGATAGGATACAAACAGGGGCGGACTGACAACTCATGGGGCCCCCGGGCAATATGGGATTATAGGTCACCCGGGCAATAGGAGATTATGATGCCCCCGGGCAATAGGAGATTATGGGGCCCACAGGCAATAGATTATGGGGCCACACAGTATACACACACACACATACAGTATACAAACACAAACATACAGACACACAGTACACACACACACTATACATACACACACTGAGAAAGTACTGGAGAGGCGGGAAAGCTATAATCTTGGGATTTTTAGACCAAAAGGATGTCGGTAAGGGACATTTCAGGGACAGATGTAAAAAAACACAGATTTTTACATGCTGTCCCTGGTTTTACTGAGGCTGGCAACCCTGATGGGGCCTCATAGCGGCATGTGGAAATTTTATATATGTGGACATTTTATTCTAGGATGTGTGTTTTATAGATTGTCATCTGTCTACCTGTGTCTGATGTTTAATCGAGGAGCTTTCTAGCAGAGCGCACTTGGGTTGAATCGAGACCAGCGGTAAAAACAGTCAGTATGGAAACCTTCTTATGGAATTGAAACGTGTTCTTTGTGTGTGTGGGCGTTTGTTGGTTTGTAGATATCAAGCGCAATGTGCTGGACTGCTTGCTTTCCAATGACTATACACATTAGAGAAGCAAAGACCGCATAACGAAACAAACCTATTATATCTCTCTTGCGGACTTCGTTATCCCCTTATGGATACATATCTGTTTAAAAGGACATTGATATCGGCCTTGTCGGTGTACTTGTACCGTATATTGAGAACAGCAGTAGCAATGTCCCCGCAGATTGTCTCAAGCCTCAAGTAGAATGATCTTATTTAGATATTGTTTTACTTTGAGCAGTATCTGAGTGGGCTCCATGCTGAATAAGATGGGGTGTGTGCACTCCCTCTCCCTGCCTTTCTTTGAGTGCCCTCCCCTTTTACTGTTTGTCAATTCCTGTCATGTCATTTTGTATTAGGGAAGTGATTGGCTGTTGGGGCCATCATTTCCTGCTTTGTTATTCTTTTGTTTTCAATGAATAAAAGAACCTGAGTTTCTGTGTTCTGCCCAAAAGCTTGAGATTCCAGCTTGAAGCAGCATTGTTTCTGATTCTACCTGGTGCTATTAAGTACTTCACTTTCCTTGTACCAAAGAGTGGGGCAAAAAAACGAATATTATTAGGCTATTTCCTATGCTGGTCAAATGTTTATTATTAATGACAATGGGGCTCTGCTAATTGTGAGATTCCTATTATATCTGCTATTTGCTATGGACGTTGGATGCTGAAAAATCAGGAGCATAATCCTGCAGTAGATGTCCTGGGCAGGAATTGGGACACACAGCTAAGCTACTGAGAGCACAATTGTGTTCAGCCAAGAGGACATTGGATAGCCATAAGCTTCCTCCCAGAGTGGCTCAGGGCAAAGCCAGAAGATTGCCAAGTGGCCCTGTGTACCAAGTCATTGTGTTAAATCAATACATTTTGTCTATACAGGAGGCTGCAAAGAGTTCATTCTAACATCTGCCAACTTTTATGTTACAAGGGATTTCAGATTGCTGTACTGCTTGAACTAACATATGACCTGACCTTCTATTGGTATTAGACAGTGGTCTTAAGAAATGAGCAACTGTGAGTGGAATGTTAATTCGCCTAAAAAAAAGATTATACTGTGCATATGAAAGTTAATCAGCATCACCAGAAAAAATATGAACGAAACTGGAATATTTTTCTTTGTCCCATTGGATGAACAATCTTTTTGCTGTTTTCTCTTTTTATAATCAAAATTGTGTATAATGGGCAAATAATATGCTTTAAAGGAGTTGTAAAGAATTTTTTTTTTTTTTGCCTAAAATTAATGTCTGCAGAATAGTGTAATGATTCTGTTAACAAACGAGTAAATACCTATTAAATTCCTTCATCTATATCACCTATATGTTCTCTCATTCACTTCCTGGTTTGCATCACTTGTTCATGTAAGAACTACATTTCTCAGTATGAATTGCGGCATGCCCGGTAATTCACACCTCCTTGAAGTCTCTAACACGTAGAGAGCGTCCTGCTGCACAGATGTAGTTCCGAGGAGGGGGCGAGCAGTTTAGTGACCACCGCAGTAAAGCCTCCCTTCACGGTGGTCAGTAAAATCAGACAAGCAGAAAGTGAACAGAACAGAGAAGAAATAAAGCAACTTCTGAGCAAAAACGAACAATGAGGAAGTGAAAAGAGGAATGTCTGCAGGTAAAGGATGCTCATTATGAAAAAAAAAATCCTTTAAAACCCCTTTAAGTCTGTGCTTAGAAAATACACAAATGAAACAGAGAAAAGCTGTCAGCATTAATATTGTGATATTCACTAGTGTTGCTCACGAATATTCGCATTGCGAATATTCGCTACGAATATTGCATATTCGAGTATTCGCGAATAACGCGAATATTGCGGCGAATATTCGCTATGGCGAATATTCGTATTTTTTCAAATTTATTTTTAAAACAGATCACATCCTAGCGATCTCCATCGACATCTAAAAGCATTGCTGGTATGATTAGAGAGAGACCCTGGGCCGAGTAGCTGATGCGATTCTTTTATGTTGCCGAAAATTCGCATTGCAAATTTTCGGCAACATAAAAGAATCGCATCAGCTACTCGGCCCTTCTTTTGCATCAGAGCCAATCAGAATAACTCGAATATTCGGCAAAAGGAATATTGCGCGATATTCCTTTTGCCGAATATTCGAGTTATTCTGATTGGCTCTGATGCAAAAGAAGGGCGGAGAAGAGAATCGCGCAATATTCCTTTTGCCGAATATTCGAGTTATTCTGATTGGCTCTGATGCGCCCTTCTTTTGCATCAGAGCCAATCAGAATAACTCGAATATTCGGCAAAAGTAATATTGCGCGATTATCTTCTCCGCCCCTCTTTTGCATCAGAGCCAATCAGAATAACTCGAATATTCGGCAAAAGGAATATTCCTTTTGCCGAATATTCGAGTTATTCTGATTGGCTCTGATGCAAAAGAAGGGCGGAGAAGATAATCACGCAATAGGAATATTGCGCGTTTATCTTCTCCGCCCTTCTTTTGCCCCCTTATTCTCCTTTCTTTTAAGTAGAGTTAGTGTAGAGTTTATGAGAATTTCGCAATCATTTTCTTATTAGCGAAATTTCGCAAAATTTTTTTTGGATAAAATATCACGAATATTCGATATTAGCGAATATTCGCGAATATTCTTCTATATATTCACGCAATATCGCGAAATCAAATATGGCGTATTCCGCTCAACACTAATATTCACACATGAAAACATGAGCAGCACTAAACTCACACAAAACTCAACATAATAAATTTGTGACGATCAGTGTACGCTGTATACACAAAAGTGAAGTACCAGTAAATAAACAATAAAGTGAAATGAAATAAAAAGTAAACCTGGAGAATTAAAATGAAAATATATTGCCAGAATTTATAACCCCTTTTTAATGAGTGGGTATAAAGTGCTCAGTGGTAATACATTCTTCACATAATAAATTGGGCACACAGATAAAAAAATTCAGCTTCTCAAAAAAAAAAAAAGCATGACAGACATAAAAAGAATAACATATGGTGGTGGTGTAAAGGTGTGGGGGATATTTTCTTGGCACACTTTGGGCCCCAACTGAGGCGCCGTACACACGGCAGAGAACCTCGACGGGCAGAACACATCGTTCCGCCCGTCGAGGTTCTCTCCCGGCCGTCGAATTCGGCGACCCGCCCGTCGGGAATGGCAACCAGCCATTCTTCCAGGCGGGCCGTCGAGGAAATAGAGAGCGTGCTCTCTATTTCGGCTCGACGGGCTTCCCGACGGGAAGCTCGCCGAGACCGTACACACGGCCGAGGTCCTCGCTGGAATGTGCATTCCAGCGAGGTTCTCGCTGATTTTCAGCGAGAACCTCGGCCGTGTGTACGGCGCCTGAGAATCGTTTAAACACCACGGTCTACCTGAGTATGGTTGCTGACCATGTCCGTCCCAACAGGCTTTAAAATTCTCATTGAGATTACAGTAAACACCTGTTGTATATTAAAGAAATGCTGACTGATAGGCTTTTCATGACATATGAGAACCTATACTGTATCTTTCTTCTGTTATGAAAAGCTTCTCACCCTCTGTCAACATTTTTATGTGTAAACTGAGCCACACATGCACAGCTCAGTGTAGAAAACTGTCATGATTCTTTGCTGGGAAAAACTAAGTCTCATATAGGCATGCATTGGACTTATATCATCTGGGTCTGACCAATTAGGGTGACTGAAGACACCAAACCCCAAAAATAACTGCATAAAAGCACATATGATAAAGGGTAGCATGGACAAAGTAGCAAGATTTGCCATGGCTCAGTGTGCGAATAGATACACAGAGCCCTGGGTCGGGAGCACCCCTGCTTAGGTGCAAGCTGCTTGCTGTGGGGGCACCCAGCAGGAGGGAGGAGCCAGGAGAACCGGCATGGGACCTGCGAAGAGGAGGATCTGGATGGCTCTGTAAAAACCACTGCACAGAGCAGGTAAGTATAACAAGTTTGTTATTTAAAAAAAAAAAACTTTAATATCACTTTAAAAACACGTGATGCTTGTTTACACTAATGGAGGTCAGCAACCCATTGATCCCCATCGACCACAATCAGGTGTCGAGTCGATCAGGAAAACTTTTCTATTTTGCCAACCCCTAGTACATTAGCATCAGTCCTTCCCCCAGCCTCCTCGCTCATCCTTCCTCACAGGAGAGCAGGACCCTACACAGCTCTGCACCAACGATGTAGGGCGAGAGCTGGCCAAGTTAACTGGTAGAAGATTGGTAGCTAGGACATGGGGCAGTCCTAACAACCAATCACAAGCTTGGTATTAAGGAAATCTATGGGGGCAGAGGTTATTTCTGTGTGGGGGGGGGGGCAGAGGACACTACTGTGGACAGGGCAAGCGCCAACATAAGGCTGCTTAGGCAACAGCTATAGAGCGCCAGGATAGGGATGGTGGTGTTAAAATCAGAATCCCCAGCCACTTGCAGCTGAGAGGCCTCAGTTTATTTTTCTATCTCAAATGTGAGACATCAGGGGTCTGTTTAGACCACTGTTATTTCACCAAAGCCCCCCCAACAGGGATCCTAAAAAATAATAAAATAAAAAAATGGCAACATTTAATTTGAAAAAAGTTGTAAAATTTAAGAAAATAAGATAATAAAAATAAAAACTACTGACACCATCCACTGCCCTACTGACTGACACCATCCTCTGCTCTACTAACTGACACCATCCACTGTCCTACTGACACCATCCTCTTCCCTACTGACTGACACCATCCTCTGCTCTACCAACTGACACCATCCACTGTCCTACTGACACCATCCTCTGCTCTACTAACTGACACCATCCACTGTCCTACTGACATCAACCTATGCCCTACTGACACTATCCACTGCCCTACTAACATTACCCACTGCCTTACTGACACTACTGTAACTACTTTTAAACTAGGCTAAGTTTGTATTTTTACATTTGTTTTATCAAGTTTATATGTTTTTCTTACCATTAAGTTAGGCCTTGCTAGTTAATTTATTTAAAAAGAATATGGGCACCAAACCCCTTGATCTTTGATGTCTTTTATGTTGTTCAGGTAGATCTCTACCTCTGAAAAGTTGCCTACCCCTGCACTAGAAGGCCGAGGCTTAAAAAACGAATAGGAAAGAAATAAGATTTTCAGTTCCTCTGTTGTATATTTTTAAGTGAAGTTTCTCCACAATGCTTATAGTTACACAGGGGGGCTTGTTTTAAAGTGTGTCCATTGCTTGTTTAGACTATGTAAAGGCATAGTCTGGGCATAGGCTCACTTTAAATTAAAAATACTTTATGAATTGAGAAGTATAGACTCATATAGTTGTTGATTTTCAGTATCCAGGCATACTCATTAGTCATATTTCATCTGCCAGTTCTTATATGCATCCTATTTGTACTGATATTACATTACTGTATAGACATGTTATTAGTATTAAAAATGACATTTTTATATAATTATTAGAGAAGTATATAATACAATGGTAACAGAGGAAAAAGCTAACGACATAAGTCAGGATCCTGGCATATCACACACACGCACACATGCGCATATATATATATATATACTGTATATTGGCTCTGTGGACTTACCTGAGATTTCATAGGCACAGTAAAACAGAGTGAGCAGACACAAAGTATAGTGCAACGATAAAGACATGTTGTACTGCAATCTCTCTCACATCAGCTGCCAGGCTGGAACAAGACAATAGACCTGCAGAATCTGATGCAGGGCTGCCAGTTGGGTGAAGGATGTTGATACCACACAGATGTTGCTGATTCACACATGAATTAGCCCTAGTTCTCAGCTCTATAGGGAGAAGCACACAGCTACTCCCTAAAACAGAAAGGAATGGCTTTAGTAGTACATGCCCAAGCTCTAAGGCAGCAGAGATTAGACTTTACACAGTGAGCCTGGCAGCTCTCCCAGGGAACAACTGACAGCATGAGCGAAGTTCTAGGTTTTATACTCTGCTGACAGGAAGCAATTCTATGGTACAGAGACCATTCACTCTGAGTCAGGCGCACACAGCAGAGGCTGGTAAACATCTGAGACACAAGTTATTCTGATCTGGATGTACTCTCTTTATCATACCTAAATCATGAAAATTTACTGTACTCCTAAACTAAATACTTTTTTTTTCCATTGCTGTTTATGTCCACACAAACATGTACATTATAAAACTAGATTTTGTTTGGTCATTGTAAAAATGAATTCTCTGATTTCTTGGAGAGACAAAGCTTCACATAAATCAGTACTAGTGGGTTCAGATGCCTATTTCCAGCAGTAAAACGATAGGTGGCAAAAAAAAACAAAAAAACAAAAAACAGAGAGAATGGCTTCATCCCTAAATTTCTCAATCAATCTCAGCATAGGTCTAAACCAGGGGTGTCCAAACTTTTTTCAAAGAGGGCCAGATTTGATGAAGTGAACATGCTCGAGGGCCATTTTCCCTGACATTCTTTGAACCATTAAAATTCGGTCTAAGTGTGTTTGTTCGAGCAACTAATACACAATGTCCAACAAGAATTCTCCAGTCTTTGTGGCTGTGTGTGTGAAGAGATGAACTTGGGCGTATTATTTGGATATACCAGATTTATTGGCTTATAACACTCACCTTCACTTTAAGATGGAGATTTCAGGTGGAAAAACAAACAAAAACATTTTAAATAAAGAACTGTGAAGCAAAATAAGTGTCAGTGCCCATCTGCAGACCCCCAATTGCTAGGAATGCAGCACCCATCATTGCCAGGAAAGCAGCACCCACCATTGCCAGGAATGCAGCACCCATCATTGCCAGGAATGCAGCACCCACCATTGCCAAGAATGCAGCACCCATCATTGCCAGGAATGCACCCACCATTGCCAGGAATTCAGCACCTATCATTGCCAGGAATGTACTCACCATTGCCGGGAATGCAGCACCTATCATTGCTGAGAATGCAGCACCAAGTTTTTTTCCCAGTCACGAGTCTGGCGGCCGTATTTTGAACGACTTGTAGACGAGCGATTTGGTACTTTGGGAGTCCGAGATAGAGGGCATTTGCATATTCCAGTCTGGAGTTTACAATTGTTCCCGCCACGACTGCTATGTCTTCTTTAGTAATGAAAGGAGTAAGTCGGCGTAGTAGGCGCAGCAGATGGTGAGATCTGCTGACTACTGACCCTATTTGTGCGTCCATTGTCAAGTAGGAGTCGAAGATGACCCCAAGACTTTTGACTTTGGCGCTAGGGGTGATGATTTTGCCCAAAATGGGCGGGGGGGGGTCCAAGTTGTTGCAGGTTGATTCATACGCTTGGCGTGAAACAGGAGAAGTTCTGTTTTCGCCCCGTTGAGTTTAAGATAACTCTTTGTCATCCAGTCCTCTATCAAAGAGAGGCATGTCTCTAGTTTGAGGTGGTGATCCTTTTTATTGGAAATGTGGAAATACAGTTGCGTGTCGTCTGCATATGAGTGATAGAGCAGTTTTTGGCTGCTGATGATTTCAAAAAGAGGACGAAGGTAGATGTTGAATAACACCGGCGACAGAGGGGATCCTTGAGGAACTGCAGTGAAGCCTCATACACACGCACGGTTTACTCAACAAGAAAGCTGCTGGCAGAGCTTTCTTGCCGGTTCTTGCAGAGTAAACAGTGCGTGTGTACGAGGCTTCACTGCAGTTCCTGATGACTAAAGTCTTACCTTTTCTATATCAATTTTGCCTCTTCTATATCAGTCTACGGACTTTAAAGCGGAATTAAACCCAAAACAAAAAATGTATTATATTGTAGTTTATCAATCATTAGATGTGCTGGCTGGCTGCATTCATTTTATTTGTATTTTTTTAGGCTTTTTTCGTTCTGTTTTCACCTGGTGGGGACAGGGGGACGGACGCACCAGGAGGCACTGGTACCGATAGGCAGATGCAGACTGGATCCGTGGAGCAGAGACTGGTCCGGAAGCGGGTCGCTGAGGTCAGTCTAGGAAGCACACAGAGATGGTCCGGAAGTCCAGGTAGCTGGAACAGGGAACAGGCAGAAGATTTATCCGGGAAACAGGCCATAGTCAGGAGGGTCGGAGAGAGCAGGAAGTCCAAGGGTTCAGAGCCAAAGGTCAGGGGCAGCAGTCCGGTAAACGATAGCCAAGGGTCAGAGAAATCAGGAACAAAGGGTAGCAGGTAGCAGATACACTCAAAAATGCTATGACAAGCCAGCAACCAAACAGGGGGAAGAGGACGGCTTAAATAGCCCGCCTAAGCCACTGATTGCCCGGATGGGGAGCGTGCCTGTGCACGTCCGTAGTAAACGGCCGCGATAGTCCGCAATAGTGCGGTTCTAAAGGATCGGGCAGCGCTGGTGCCCTGACAGTGTCCCCCCCAAGGGGCGGGCTCCGGACGCCCAAACTGTCCATCAACTCCGGATGCTCCCGATGGAAACTTCGGATCAGCCGAGGGGCATGTAAATTATTGGAAGGCTCCCAGGAATTGTCCTCAGGGGGATAACCTTTCCACTTGATTAAGTACTGAAGTTGCCTCCCCCTTTTTCTACAGCTCAGGATGGACTCCACCTCTAATTCCTTTTCTCCTTTGACCTCCACTGGAGGAGGTGGGAGTTCTTTTCTCCCGGGGAAAGCATCTGGTATGACAGGCTTGAGCAGGGATGCATGGAAGACAGGGTGGATCCTGTAGGAGTCCGGTAGTTCCAATTCAAAAGCCACGGGGTTGATCTTCCGTTTGATTTTAAATGGGCCGATGAATCTAGGGCCCAGTTTCCGGGAAGGAATTGGTAGTTTGAGGTTTGCGGCCGATAACCAGACCTTTTCCCCAACTTCAAAGTCCGGGCACTCCCTTGTCGTAAAACTTCTTGGAACTTTTTTGGGCTTGCTGCATGGTCTCCTGGAGTTTCTAGAAGTTTTGTTGCATGGCAACTATGCGCTCCTGGACAGCTGGGACCGATATTTCAGGAATATAGTCAGGAAGGAAAGAGGGATGGTATCCAAGGTTGGCCCAAAATGGGGTTTGATTAGTAGACGAGTGAATGGAATTTAGACAGTCGGTCAATCACCACTAGAATTGTAGTAAAACCTTTGGAGGGAGGCAGGTCCACAATGAAATCCATTGAAATATCTGTCCAAGGGCGCTCCGGAACAGGAAGAGGTCTGAGTAGGTCCCAGGACTTGGTGTTTGGACCCTTGCAGCACTGGCAGCGGGTACAAGAAGACACATAGGTTTTACAGTCTAATTTCCACTTCGGCTACCAGAAGGAGCGTCCGATCAGCTCCGAGGTCTTCCGTGCTCCAAAGTGGCCTGCCAGCTTATGATCGTGGAACAAGCTTAACACCAACTGCCTTGTTTCCGTAGGTACAAAGACTTTGCCCTGTGACCACAGTAAACCGTCTCGTTTCTACAGAGAGAGTGCCAACTGATCCGTGCATTGGTCAGAAGCCCTTTTAAGAGAGGTAAGAATGTCAACTTGAGAAACTAAAAAAAAGTTCCTGGGGGTTAAGATGGTACTAGGCTCTAGTGGACCGGGCGTTTCAGTGAACATTCTGGAGAGGGCGTCTGCTTTCCCATTTTTTGACCCAGGTCTGAAAGTGATGTGGAAGTGGAAACGGGTGAAGAACAAGGCCCAACCAGCTTGTCTTGGTCTTAAGCGCTTGGCAGATCGTAAGTACTCCAAGTTTTTATGGTCCGTAAAAATCAGAATGGGGTGAAGGGCGCCTTCCAAGAGATATCTCCATTCCTCCAGGGCAAACTTAATAGCCAGCAGTTCCCGTTCCCCGTCGTCAGAGTTTCTTTCCGGAGGGCTTAGTTTCCGTGAAGCGTAGGCTACAGGGTGTAGCAGGGATTTAGGTCCCTGTCTCTGCGACAAGATAGCTCCAATGGCAGTTTCCGAGGCATCCACCTCCAGGATAAAGGGCAAGGTTGGGTCCGGGTGTTTTAGAACAGGTGCAGAAGAAAACAAGGTTTTAAGCTTTGTGAATGCCTCCTGTGCTTCCTGAGACCAGTGGAAACGGTTCCCCTGCTGGGTTAGTTTGGTAATAGGGGACACAATGGATGAAAAGCCGGCAATGAATCTTCGGTAGAAGTTGGCAAATCCAATAAACCGCTGTACCCCCTTTTTGTCGGCCGGTGCTGGCCAGTCCTGGACTGCCTTGACCTTTTGCGGGTCCATGGATATCCCATTGGGAGAGATGATAAAGCCCAAAAACTGAATTGTGGTCTTTTCAAATTCGCATTTCTCAGCTTTAAGGTATAATTTGTGTTTTCTGAGGATGGCCAAGACTTGATTAATGTGGATCCGGTGCACTTCAAGGGACACTGAGAAGATGAGGATGTCATCTAAATAGACGACCAGGAAGTCACCCAGGAATTGGCGGAAGATGTTGTTCACCAGGTGCTGGAACGTGGCGGGGGCATTACAGAGACCGAAGGGCATCACCAAGTATTTAAAGTGACCGAACCTTGACCTGAAGGCTGTCTTCCACTCATCCCTGGGCCTGATTCGGACAAGGTTGTAGGCCCTCCGGAGGTCAAGGTTGGAGAATACCTGGGCTGAACGGAATCGCTGGAACAGTTTTGGGATAAGGGGTAATGGATACCGGTTTTTGATGGTAATTTTATTCAACTCCCGATAGTCGATGCAAGGCCTGAGGGAGCCATCTTTTTTTCGACAAAAAAGATTCCTTCCCCCGGCTGGGGAATAAGAAGGGCGAATAAACTTTTTTTCTAAGTTCTCGTCGATATAAGCCTTGAGGGCTACTAATTCAGTCTCTGATAAAGGTTGGTGTACTTGTAGCCAGGAATGATGGGGGACAATGGAGACCGTATAAGGTCTAGGCACAGGTACTCTTGGTGTCTGGTATCCGAGACGGCAAGAATAGGCAGGGTTTCATGGGTAACAAGTCCTGAGCGGGGTAGTGAGCCGTCTGCTAGATAGATCTGTAAGTGGAAGTCCTTAGGACGGCAGGGGACATGCAGCTTCTGAGCCAGGGCGGAGTCCAAAAAGCAGCTGCAAGCCCGGGAGTCAACGATGGCCGGCAGCCGAGTCGCCCCCTCCGGGAGCTGTAAGAAGAGAAAGAGGACAACATAAGTCTGAGGTAGGTTGGTAATGTGGTAATTGATGGTGGGTGCAGATCCAGACTTACTGGGTCTAATGGGACAGGTGCAGAGGAAGTGGACTGCCCCACCACAATACAGACACAGATTAGACTGATGTCTATGCTGCCTCTCTTCAGGAGTGAGGGGAGCCCGGACCAGACCGAGCTGCATGGGCTCAGGATCCTGAAGCAAGGAGGCGGGCAGAACCGGGAGAGGCGGAGGAGCTGGAGGGAACCTTGGTGGGGTCCAGTTGGGCCGAGTTACTTGAGAACGTTCCGATCGTCGTTCCCGTAGGCGTCTGTCAAGTTGGTTAGCTGATTGAAACAATGCTTCCAATGTGGCAGGCGGATCAATTCTAGCTAGTTCGTCCTTGAGGGACTCTAATAGACCGTGGCGGAATTGATATTTCAGGGCGGCCTCGTTCCACCCTGTATCAGCAGACCACTTTCGGAATTCCGCAATGAAGTCCTCCACTGGTCTCCTCCCCTGATTCAGCTGGTGGAGAGTAGCTTCGGCCGTGGCCAAGCGCAGGGGATCATCGTACTGTTCAGACATGTTTTTAAAGAATGTGTCTATAGTGTCTAGTATTGGGCTTCTCCGTTCCATTAGGCTGTGTGCCCAAGCTTGTGGTTCGTCCGCGAGCAGAGAAATCACAAAGCCCACTTTCACGGGTTCTGAACAGAAATTTCCAGGTTGCAGGGCCAGGTACAGTGAGCAGGCATTTTTGAACGCCCAGAATTTCTTGCGGCCCCCAGTAAATCGCTCAGGTGTTGGTACGCGAGGTTCTGGGTGGGTGACAACCATCGCTGGCCCTGGAGAAGACTGGGAGGTGGATGTCCCCGTATTTGGAGCCGAGGAAGGGGCCGTAGGTCCAGTCGTGACAGTCATTTGTTGGAGGCGCCCATCCATCTGTAAGTATCCTTCCTGTAACTTCTGTACCGCTTCAATTAGCGCTGAGACTTGTTGGCAGAGAGTCTCAAAAGAAGAGCGCGCCCTGTCGGCCTCGGACATCTGGCTGGCTTGTACTATCACAGTTAATAAGGATAAACTCACCAAGGCCAAGATGCTGAGGGCGGCTCCCTTTGCGACCTAGCGCGGTCCGCCCCCTGGAGTGGGGACAGGGGGACGGACGCACCAGGAGGCACCGGTACCAATAGGCAGATGCAGACTGGATCCGTGGAGCAGAGACTGGTCCGGAAGCGGGTCGCTGAGGTCAGTCTAAGAAGCACACAGAGATGGTCCGGAAGTCCGGGTAGCTGGAACAGGGAACAGGCAGAAGATTTATCCGGGAAACAGGCCGTAGTCAGGAGGGTCGGAGAGAGCAGGAAGTCCAAGGGTTCAGAGCCAAAGGTCAGGGGCAGGAGAAGGCAGCAGTCTGGTAAACGAAGCCAAGGGTCAGAGAAATCAGGATCAAAAGGTAGCAGGTAGCAGATACACTCAAAAATGCTGTGACAAGCCAGCAACCAAACAGGGGGAAGAGGACGGCTTAAATAGCCCGCCTAAGCCACTGATTGGCCGGATGGGGAGCGTGCCTGTGCGCGTCCGTTCACGCGCACGCCCGAGCTGTGCATGCGCATGCCCGAAGTAAACGGCCGCGATAGCACGGTTCTAAAGGATCGGGCAGCGCTGGTGCCCTGACACTGGCATTGTTAATCTGGAGGAAGGGGAGTGTTAGATACACTAACAAATTGAAGGCAAACGCCATCTCACACTGCAGATACAGTAACAGTTTTTAGTTTTTTTTAGTTTTTTAGGGATAAAGGTTTTACATGAACCCTGGTGCCACAGCTTATTAAACAGTATGACTCACCCAGCAAATCCAGAATGGTTGGCAAGTATGCTATCAGCCCCTCTCCCTCTTCCCTTGCAGGGAAGGGAATGGACACATTATTGGGGTACTGGCATTATTATGAAGCACAGAGTGTTGGGGTGCAGTGGAGGGGATGCATACATTATTGGGGCACAGACATTTTTGGGCAGGGCAGTGCTGTGGTCCGAGTGGGTGCAGAAATACCCTCAAATGGTGACACTTCTGGGGAGCACTCATTAAAAGTGGAGCTCTGTGTTTAATTGGGTTACAGGACAGGAGGTGCACACATTATTGGATGCAGGAGAAGGGGCACATGCATTATTTAGGTTTAGGGAAGGGGGTGTACACAATACTAGGGTACAGGCACTGTTAGACAGCAGAGAGTGTTGGGGTACAGGGGAGGGGTGCACACATTATTGGGGTAGAGGGAAGATGAATCACACATTATTAGGGGGTGCACACATTATTGGGTTATTGAGATATTCTACACATTATTGGGGTGCACACATTATTTGAGTATAGGGTGCACACATTATTAGGGTACAGGGGGTAACCTCTATGATCTCCCGGGCCCTAGCACACACAATACCTGTAGCCTCTGTCCTCTCTCAACCCTCAGCAGCCAGCTCTCCGTCCTCTGTTCACTTTGCACCTGAGAGCTGTGAATGTTGGAGATCTCCCTGGCTACATTCACCCAAAAAATAAATTCAGCCCCATACCTAATCACTGCCCAAATCTTGTAGCCTTCACCTCTCTTACATCTCCTTTTTAATCAATGAAACCACTAAGCAACTCATTCACTCCCTTTTTATCTCGTGCCTTGACTACTGAAACTCTCTCATCATAGGTTTACCTCTTCATAGGCTATCCCCCCTTTAGTCTATCATAATTTCTACTGCCCCACTCATCCACCTTACCAACCGCACAGTGTTCTCTATTTCTCACTGCCAATCCCTCCACTGGCTTCCAATTGCCCAAAGAATAACATTTAAAATACTATCAACAGCATTCAAAGACATTTCCAATACTGCCCCAAGCTACATCACCAATCTAGTCTCAAGCTATCACTCAAACTAGTCTCTCTGCTCCCAAGACCTTTGTTCTTTTTAGCTTCTTTATCTCCTCCTCCCATACTCAGCTCTAGGACTTCTGTAGAGTCAGCCTCTCCCATTCTGTAGAACTCTCTACCCCAATTTGTCCAGCTATCTCCAAATCTATCCACTTTTACATAAACATGGTACAGGACCCTTTTTTTGGTCCACCCTGGAATCGGATCACATGGGTGTTCACACCCATGCGATCCGATTCCTGTACAATTTCAGTTTGTGTTGCAATCGGCGAACCGATCTGGGGGCTTCATTAACTTTACATTGACACCCACAGCGATTAAGATTGAGATTGTGGGGGGGGGGGTGCAGGAGAGCTAAACATGAAAGGTTTTCTACCTTAATGCAGAGAATGCATCAAGATAAAAAAAAAATCAGCCTTTGCAACCACTTTAACATGCCCTTCAAACCACAAGATCAAAATGTGGCACATACAAAACCCAAACAGTGAAATACTGTATTTACCATTATATAATTAACATTTTTATAATATATCACATTACCCCTTAGGCCTCGTACACACGAGGCAATAGATTTGTTCAAAACGGTCTGTCCGACCGATTTGAACAAATCTGTCTGTTTGGATTTTGGTTTGCTCGCGTGTACACACGAGAAAACCAAAATCCCCGCCAGCAGACGGCGCGCTGACGTGTCGGTGACGTGGCGGTGACGTTGACGCCGCCACGTGACCGCACCAGGAAGTAAAACACTTTCGCGCATGCGCCAAATCCATTCGGCGCCGGTGCGAGACGACATGTCTGCTGGTAAGTGTACTAACCAGCAGACATGTCGGGCGGACGGGTTCCCACCCGATAGATTTCAAAGCATGCTTTGAAATCTGTCGGGTGGCCAAATCCGTCGGCTCACCCGTACACACGATCGAATCTGTCTGCTGGGACGGTCTAGCAGACCGTTTCCAGCAGACAGATTTGATCGTGTGTACGCGGCCTTACAGATTTTTAATGGGAAATTTGAGTAATTGGGTTGTAGAAATTGGTTACAGACAAGGAGAGGGTTTACATTTACAATATATAATTCTTATATTAGTTAAACATGAATACACACAATTGTCAACACTATAAAACATGGTCAGCAGATATTTAATCAAAATACATTTTGCTTTATTGGAAATATTTACAATGCATAAAAAAGTGTGATTTGCATGCAAATAAGCATAGGGACAGGACTGGGCAAAATGAACAATCTGTAGAGAAAACAAAGCAATACTATAGCAGATAAATGATCTGTGGATTAATATGTTTAAACTTAGAGCAGTAGTTACCATGTTTGACACTTTGAGTATATATGCTGCAATCTTACAAATCTGAATTAGAGAGGGTCGATGTAAACTAAGCCTTATTTTCAGTCTTAGGGTACTTTCACACTGAGGCATAGCAGGTATTGGCTGTAAAGTACCGCTATTTTTAGCAGCATTTACCGTAATTTTTTTGCCGCGATTTTCAGCTGCTAGTGGGGCAGTTTTGACCCCCGCTAGTGGCCGAAAGAGGGTGGTTTTGCAGGCAGTTCGGAGGCGCTGCCCCATTGATTTCAATGGGCAGGGGCACTTTAGGATCAGTATATTCACTGCTCCTCCAGCGCCTGAAAAATGCGGCTGGCAGGATTTTTCTTACCTTCCTGCCAGTGCAACATTCCAGTGTGAATGCCTGAGGGTTTTCACACTGGAGATAAAGGAAGGGCTCATTCAGGGCATTTTGCAGGCGCTATTTTTAGCGCAAAAGCGCCTGCAAAGTACCCCAGCGTGAAAGCAGCCTAACAGACTGAGATTCGATTGCTTTACTGTGTATGTTTGCTTGGATAAATGTCTGCATAGCTTGTGAACGATTCCAAAAATACTGAAGACTAAAACAACAGAATTACCAAGATTGGACGCCTTGAAAAAAAATTCTGCTATCCAATGATAAATTTCATAGAGGTCTTATTGTATAGCTGACAACAATGATATATATCATAATGTAAATATATATAAACCAGAGGTCATTCAGTGTTGCTGGTGAAAAATAAGCAAGATAACAAGTAGTGTTGTATTCTTTGACTATGACTAATGTATTATTCAGCCTTGCAGTGGTCATCTATGTGGAGGTGCACTCTGGACTCTATAGGATGGCGAAGAAGCCAGTCTTGTCTGGAGCCAAGCTGTGTAATCCTCTAATGGCATTTGCACCAGATGCTCCCTTACAAACTGCAAAACAAGAAAGCACATTGGGTAAATAATAAGCAATGTAATACTGAACTATGCCTGTTTAACATAGTATCAATATCTAATACATTTCACTTGTTTTAGTAATTTCAGCTAACAGCAATATTTATTCCCATCTGCAGCATTTCCATCCAAGTTGTACATATATCATGTTATGAATCACATTGTATTTCTATGGGATAGTTGGGTTTCTGTGTTTAAAGTGGATGTAAACCTGATTCATGACATTTTACGTAAGCACATGTATCTGTAGTGTTTTCTCATCTCTCTCCAAAGCCCTGGGTCCTTTGTCTTTCTCCTGCTCCATTCTTCTGTTATCAACATGATAACTTCTGACAAGTTCTCAGACAACTGAGATCAAATCAGCCTGAAATGTGTATCAGTGTTGGTGCTATAAATAGATTAGCAGAGCGCTGGTCTTGTTACAGCACAGCTCTGCACATTTCTTCCTTACTCTGCCTATGTTGGGGGGGGGGGGAGCTAAGTTTTTTGTTTTTTGGGGGGGATTTACTTTCCATACTTTCCTGAAATGTTTTCATATAGTTAATAAATGAATTTAAAAATAAATAAAAAATAGCACATTTCACTGTAATTGGCATATAAGAAAATCATATATTTAGCTTGTCAGCCATTCAAAGTTAGGTAATAAAGTAAACAAATAAGGGTAATGTGTGTGAATGTAAAATTTGGGAAGAAGTATATTAAAGGAAAACTGTACTGGAAGACATATGCTGCCATTGCACACAATTATTTCTGGACATGCACAATTCTAATTCAAAGGCTTTCCTACAAATATGGAATTCTGCCTTTACTCTGTCTTGTCTATAAAGGTATGTCTGCCCCGAAGACACCCAGGCCATTAGCTTTCTGAGAGTGAGGATAGCAATAGCAGCCTATGGGGTTGATTTATTAAAACTTGAGAGCACAAAATCTGGTACAGCTCTGCATGGCAGCCAATCAGATTCTAACTTCATCTTGTTCAATTAAGCTTTGACAAAAAAACTCAGAAGCCGATTGTCTTGTATACAGGGCTCCACTACATTTTACACTCCCCAGTTTTAGTAAATCAACTCCACATACAGAGATTACTGTCTTTTGTATCACTTGCCCTTTAGATTGTTATGCCGCGTACACACGGCCGAAATTTCCGATATTCTGATCGTGTGTAGCACTATTGGAGTTTTTTCATCGGAATTCCATCGAAGTTTAGATATAGAACATGTTCTATTTTATCTCCAGTGGAATTCTTTCGAAATTCCAATGTGATTTGGCTAGGCAAAAGCCTGATCGTGTGTATGCGGTATTTGTTTTTTAATCAGGGTTTCCCTAACCTTCTTGCCTTCAGTTGTATTACAACTTTAATGCCTTCCTTTATTTTGCAAAGCTCTGTGCAAACTATTGGTGTTATATAAATTCTGTATATTAATATTAAATCTCCCAAAAACTGTTTAGTTTAAAGCCAAAATTCAAAGTTTCTGACTTGCGACTTGCAAAACAGAAAAGTTAAATAATCGAATACTTGAAACAGCTTGTCCAACAGAAGATCTTTGTATTTTTCTTGCTGCCATTTGTCTTTTTCCGCACTCCCTGTGGAGAATTAACAAAGGTTCTTGCCCCAATTATAATGGCACAAGAAACTTACCATTTTTTGCTATATGGCACTAACAATTGCGCAGTCGTGAAACCTTGTACCCAAACAAAATTTACGTTCTTTTTTTTCCCACAAATAGAGCTTTCTTTTGGTGGTATTTGATCACCTCTGCGGTTTTTATTTTTTGCGCTATAAACCAAACAAAGCTTGAAATTTTGAAAAAAAAAATGTTTTGCTATAATAAATATCCCAAAAAAATAAATAAAACAAATGTATTCATCAGTTTAGGCCAATATGTATTCTTCTACATATTTTTGGTAAAAAAATTGCAATAAACGCATAGTGATTGGTTTGCGCAAAAGTTATATCATCTACAAAATAAGGGATATGTGTATGTCATTTTTATTATACATTTTTTTTGTACTAGTAATGGCAGTGATCAGCAATTTTTAGCGGGACATCTCCAAATATACTGGCTTGAGCCCCTTTTGTTAATTAGGAGCAGAATTTGCTCTGCAGGCACCACTCTTTAATGTCTATGAGAGATACATTTTACTAGGAAACTATTCCTGGCCATTTATATTTTTCTAGTATTACTAATGACCAGACAAATTTTTGATAATTTTTTTTTTTTTTAAAGTGTATTTTGTGCGTGTACTCGAGAGAGGAGTCGGACTGCAGGAGTTGGGAGTAGGCAGATCTCCCCCAGAGGCAATCTGCCATCTTTCTCCATGCCCCCGGGTGGCAATGGCGGGTGTGAGGGGGTCCTCCCACACAGCCCGCCCTACCTGCTCCGCTTTGAAGCCCAAACGGGGCAGAGGGACTCCCCCTATGAGGGAGTGAGAGGATCTAGCCCGCTCAGCCAGCCCCGTTAGTCCTTCCCCTCTCTTTTTTAGAGACGTTGAGCCACCGCAGCTCCCTTGATCATTTTGTTTTAACATGTGAAAGCCTGGCATTGATATAAATTATGGATATGAATTATATACAACATTTGGATGAATACTGCAATTGTAGCTTAAAGCAAAAATGTTGTGTCATCATATAAAGCAGAAGGACAATGCAAATGCATATTGCGGACTCTTATTAGTCAAACATTTGTTTTGCTTTGGTACAGTACATCCTACTTGCCATTCATTTTGCAATGTTCTAATCTCAATGGGATTTCATACAGGGGTTGGGGGTAGCCCTTTGCAAATTAGTGTTAGAAAAAGTATATATTTGTATATCAATACACAGAGATTACCTGCTAATATATTTACAGTATGTTGCCTGTACTAACTGTGTTTTAACCACTTCAGCCCCAGAAGAATTGGCTGCTCAATGACCAGAGGAATTTTTACGATTCGATATTGCATTGATTTAACTGACCATTGCGCGGTCGTGAAACCTTGTACCCAAACAAAATTTACGTCCTTTTTTTCGTAATACGCTGGGCGTAAAAAACTGCACCATGCTCGGACCATCATTTGCATAGGGTCACTCCCACTTCCACCTACTTCCACTTACGCCGGCCTATGCCATCGAATTCTACGCTACGCTGGCGCAGAGTTGGGAGCAAAAGCTTACTGAATTCAGTGCTTGCCTCTCCGAGCTGCGCCGGCGTAGCGTATGTCGTTTGAGTTACGGCGGCGTAATGTTTGTGAATCCGGGCCAATGTGTCTACAAAATAGGGAATGGATTTATGCCATTTTTATTATTTATTTATTTTTTACTAGTAATGGCACGATCTGCAATTTTAATTAAACTGCAAAATTATGGCAGACATAGCGGACACTTTTGACACATTTTTGGGACCATTGGCATTTATACAGTGATCAGTGCTATAAAAATGCACTGATTACAGTGTAAATGTCACTGGCAGCGAAGGGGTTAACACTAGGGGGCGATTGAGGTGGTAACTGTGTTCCCTAATGTGTGTTCTAACTGTAGGGGGAGGGGACTCATTATAGGAGATGACAGATCGTGGTTCCCAACTTGTAAGAACTCACGATCTGCATCTCCTCTCCTCTCAGAACAGGGATGTGTGTGTTTACAAATGTCCCTGTTCTTCCTCTCATGCCTGCGATCGCTCGTGGCCGGTAGTCATCGCGACTGCCGGTCAGGAGCTGCGGCACTCCCACTGTGCAGCGGGCACACGCGCTTCCGGTTGTCCCACTTAAAGGGACTGATGTATCACTATGACGGTCCACAGGAATGAGCTGACATGCCACAGTATAATGAAGGAAGCTGGTCGGCAAGCGGTTAAACTCTAAACTAAATCTATTCTTTAGTATGTTTGGCATTTTGCCTCTGTATATAAGTAAATATATTTTTTTGGGAATGTGTTGCAAAGATCATGGAGATCCTGCCAGTAACATCAATTTCTGTTACAAGGTGATAACACTAAACCATTGCCTCAGAAATGGTAGTGGTGTCAGCCATGCTAATTAGCGGTTGAGCTTCCTATCACATCAATTAGATAGGCAGCTCAATGGCTACCTGAAGAAGCACACATATCAGGCTGAAAATTATACTGTGAACTGCAAGGCAGTAGCTTAGCATTTTTAGCCTCTAACACCTAAACTTTTTAGAAAAGTTTTAAGTGATCAAGCAGCTAAAGGTGGAATGGAGAAACTCAAAGACAGGTTTGCTTTTAATAACTTAATGCTTTGGCACGTTATGTCCCATTGTTTGTACTCTTCTTGTTAGGAGTAGGAACCCATGTTATAGACGAGCCTTAAAGTGGCCGTGCAGCTTCCACATATATTTTTAGCTGACTGGTGGGGTAGGTGCTGTGATATTTGTTTGATAATTAGACAAATATCTATGTTCAGCCCAGGATGGAGGTTGCTAGCAATATGCATTACACCAGAGCAGGAAATCTGTTTTAACGGTTTGGGATTCTCTCTGAATGCAGAGATACTGTAAATCGCAGAAAGCTAACAAATGGCTTTGTGCTTAGTGCTCTGGCAGGGAGACAAAGCAGTGGTACATAGGCGTGCGTACAGGGTGTGCCAGGTGTGCCCGGGCACACCCTAATCAGCTCATGTGAATTAGCATTATCCAGGCGACGGCACCAGGTGGGTGGTTGTGGGATGCCAGTGGCAAGTGTAAATGCCCCCATTATATTATAAAGGCTAGGTTCAACTTTAGGAACACATTATACTTGTATTTAGGATATAGCATAATATGCTCCCAATCAACTGTCTCCCACCACCAGAGCCTCCCTGTGACAGCGGGTGGCATTCATGTGTGTTTGAGCTTTGGTGTGCACACCCTAATGCAATAGGCTGTGCACACCTATGCAGTGGCAGAACATAAGTATGGTAGGTATCAGAACCAGAGAGGTACACTACAAATGCGCAAAGGTTCACTTTTACTGTACTGCTCTTTTCTGGGCAGATGAATAGCACCACCATAGCATTACATATTATTTGTGAAGATTCTAGCACAGCTTCTTATATCTGTGCCTTTTTTCTCTTGCTTTATGGGATCTATCAGCACTTAATGCATTGTTGGGTATTGTTGGAATTATATCAACTTAATGGAGCAGTTTACTTTTTATAATGTTTTCTTGTCAAGGTGTATAAAGTGAATGGTATACTGTTTATTATGAAGATGTAAGACCCTAAACAATAGGCCCTAAATCTAGATGTGTGGGGGAAACACATTTTAGAATTTTTCCTAATTTAAGAGCTTATTTTGTGGTTCTGTTTGCTAATATATCAACAAGCTTGAAAAAAACTGTTCATACATGGTTGAGTGACTTTGCAAGCTATTTAGGTAGTGAGGATCTGGATTTAAATGTAAGATATGAATCACACTTTTATAGCTGCTCCATTGTGCCAAAAAACAATCAGCAGTTTATAATTAAAACTGTAAATAAACATAAGGCTATGTGAGTGTATTGGATCTTTTTTTCACAGTAAGTTTCAGTGTGTGCTTGCTATGTGATATCATATTACTGCAGCCTATAACTTATAAAGTGCTCATATTCAGTACAGGTATCAGTAAATTGTGATGAATCCAGTAATACCATGCCTTGAAAAAGTATTCACACCCCTTGAAATTTTTCAGATTTTGTCATGTTACAACCAAAAATGTAAATGTATTTTTATTGGGATTTTATGTGATAGACCAACACAATGTGGAAGGAAAATGATAAATGCTTTTCAATTATTTTTACAAAAAATATCTGAAAAGTGCGGTCTGCCCCCCAGAGTCAATATTTTGTAGGATCACCTTTCGCTGCAATTACAGCTGCAAGTCTTTTTGGGGATGTCTCTACGACCTTTGCACATCTAGAGAGTTAAATGTTTGGCCATTCCTCTTTGTATACGAGCTCAAGCTCTGTCATATTGGATGGAGAGCTTCTGTGTACAGCAATTTTCAAGTCTTACCACAGATTCTCAATTGGATTTAGGTCTGGACTTTGACTTGACTATTCTTACACATGAATATGCTTTGATCTAAACTATTCCCTTGTAGCTTTGGCTGAATGTTTAGGGTCATAGTCCTGCTGGAAGGTTAACCTCTGCCCCAATCCTAAAAGGGGTTCTAAAGGTTCGTGTTTTTTCACCTTAATGCATCCTATAAGTCTATCCACTCAGATTCTTGCCATGGAAAATACCATGTCTCAGATTTGGTCCAACTTCCTGAGTAATATTACCCACGGCACCAAGCAACAGAAAAAAATGCCAACTTATGTCAACATCAAGTTGTCTTACAGCGATCTCATATTATTCTACCCAAATTATTTCCTACGTCAATAGTTTGTCAAGAGCTGAAATGTATTTGTTCCAATCCTGTCCGGCAAATTATTAGCTAGTTTTCTTTTCAGGCAAACCGCTGGATTTGTTAAAAAGTGTTTTTTAGTTTTTTTTACTTCTTCTTCTTAATAGATAATTATGGCCTTCTTTTCAGTTTTCTTCTAATTCCCCTGCAAAGTCCTACAAATATCTGGATTCTGCCAGTAAAATCCACTCCTGAATTTAGAGACATTTTGTCACTCTCATATAGGCTGTGTATGCTTACACTAGAGTGGGGAAAAAAAAAAAAATGTTGCGGATGTTGCTATGAGCATTGTCATTGCTGATTCACAAACCTGTAGACTGTCCTTCCCATGGTTCTCTCTATTGACAGCACAAAACGCTCTAATTGTGAGCTGTAGTGTCTGGGAGAGGGAACATGTGAGGCACAACTGAAGGAGGATTGGGCTCCGTCAGGAAAGGTACGGTAATTTAAAAGGTTTAATTTATTATAAGGTCACCAGATTTTCAAAATTAAATCAAAGGACACCCTCATGAACAGGCCTATTTTGAACCACACCCACAAAAACAATCCCCTATTTGATACGGGAACTGTCCACAGGAAACAAGGACTAATGAAAACCGTATTTTATTAGGGTTGTGCATCACATAGTAATTGTTTGAACTGTCATACAGGAGTATTTAATCATACTTTAATCACTTAAGGACCGCCTAACGCCGATATACGTCGGCAGAATGGCACGGCTGGGCACAATCACACTCCGTGACCGTGGCCGCAGGACCTGCGGACCCGATCGCCGCCTGAGTCCCACGATCGGTCCCCGGAGCTGAAGAACGGGGAGAGCCGTGTGCGGAAACACACCTTCCCTGTTCTTCGTTGTGGCGCTGTCATTGATCGTCTGTTCCCTGATATAGGGAAAGGCGATCAATGACGTCACACATCCAGCCCCGCCCCCCTACAGTTAGAAACACACATGAGGTCACACTTAACCCATACAGCGCCCCCTAGTGGTTAAGATTTTATAGCATTTTTTGCTGTGAAAATGACAATGGTCCCAATAATTTGTCAAAATTGTCCGATGTGTCCGCCACAATGTCGCAGCCACGAAAAAAATCACTGATCGCTGCCATTAGTAGTAAAAAAATAATAAAAAATAAAAACCTCAGAGGTGATCAAATACCACCAAAAGAAAGCTCTATTTGTGCGAAAAAAAGGATGCCAATTTTGTTCGGGAGCCACGTCGCACGACCGCGCAATTGTCAGTTAAAGCGACGCAGTGCCGAATCGCAAAAAGGGGCCAGGTCCTTTATCTGCATTTTGGTCCAGGTCTGAAGTGGTTGAACATTGTTCCTTTTCACACCTGGGCACTAACAACGCTGGAGAAAAAGAAGAAGAAGAAGTAATGGCTGCACATCCAAAGTTTCCAAAAAGTGCCTTTTATTGCAGACGGTCAAAATACACCAGGGACACCAGGTGTTAGTCACATAGATACGTTTCACGCATCTGATCTGTGCTTATTCATTAGCGGTAATAGTGCAGCCATTTCTTATTTTTCTCAAGTTTTTACAGAGGTGGGCTGGGGCTAGCACTCCTACTTGGTTCCAATTAAGGTATTGCATACACCTTGAGCTGCGGATTCCTTTTCTTTCCATTTCACTAACAACATTATGGATGATTCTAAAAAAAAACATTTGTGTCATGCACTTTTTGAAAGCAGAAGAGAAAGTCTTATAGCTTTGTATATGCATCCATGCTATGAGTGTACCATCATAATATCATTGTTCACACTTTACTGAAGATTGTATGGTAGATTTGGTTTTAATGCTTACTAAAACATGCTCAGGCTTTATCTAACGCCAACAAAAATTACTACTCAAATACACCTATGTACTTTACATACTGTATCTTATTGCTACTTGCCTCAAACCATTATATTATTTGTAAATGCTGGGGGGCACATAGGCTAATTTTCTTTCGATAAAGTTGTTTTCTTTGATTAAGTGGTACATTTCCACTCTGCACTTCAGTGAATGCATGAAGAGAAAATCCACAGCAAAATGCTTTGCAAAACACTAAATAGACTGCTGGTGATTTTATTTCCCCAATCAGCTATTTTATCTCCTACTTAGTCTTCCATTCTGCAACATGCACTCTCTACTTCTCCTTCTCCTTAGTTCTACTGTTGAACTGTTACAAAGTTGCCATTTTTTATTATTTTCAGTAATTGCTAGACATGTGCACAGCAAAAAATTTCGTATTATTTTGTTCTGTTTCGTATCGTTCCGTAGGTTCGAACCGATTCGTATTTTCATAAGACGCCTGTTTTCCTGTTCGTTCCCATTCGTGTTTCGTACAACGTGATTTTTTCGTATTACGATCGTTTCTTATTTTGGTTACCGTTTTATTTTCGTACATGCGGGATGATTCGTTATTCAGTTTAATTTATTGTCGTTTCTTGTTAGACAATAATTTTCGTGAATTTTTGTAATTTTGTACTTTCGTAAATATATCGCTGGATTCGCGGCACTTTCAACACGCGGCTCATCCATATTAGCTATTGTTAAGCCCCGTAAACTTGGTCAGACTTTTTTGCCAACAAACATAAAAACGAAAGTTTTCCGTTCGTTTTCAAAAATTTGTTAGTTTGTAAGCTCCATCAGAAAACCATTTTTGGGTTCAAAAGTCTGGCCAACTGATCTCCCTTCAGACGAAAATCCGCGGAAACGTTTTTTTGGCTTTACTGTACTCGGCAGTCGGCACAAAAGAGAAACTGATTCACTAACTACACTCACTCACTGCCTATTCAAAAAAACGAATCAAGTACACAAATTTACAAACAGACCAAAAAAACGGATTTACAAAACACACAAATGAAAATATGAACATACGACTGAAAATACGAACAGAAAAAGGATTTAAAATACAGAATGCAAATCATTTGTTATAGATGTCATTTTCGTTCTTTTGCCGTTTCCATTTTGTCGTATTTTCGTAAGATTGTTGTATCGTTAGTTCGTATTTGCGCTTGTTCGTTATGCGGCTCATTCGTAATCCTGTCGTTTTTCGTATTTTGGTGCTTTAATTTTTTCGTATGTGCACATTATTCCGCGGGTACAAATATTAACAAATTCGTACGAAAATACATTCGTTACGAACGGGAACGCACATATATAGTAATTGCCTGCTTACCTCTATAGCCACACATATATCAGGAGAACACAGTTCCCAATGACGAAGTCCAGCTAGCACCTTCAGAAAGGAATTGATGCGTATTCTGACAAACTGTTTCTCTTCTAACTTTTTAAGCTTTTCTAAAATCTTTTTGATCTTCTGGTTGTTTTTCATGTCTTCTGGTATCCTGGACTGTAAAACCACAAACCTGCAATCATAGACATATATAATTGATTATAATCCAGTTGTGAAAAGATGCACAGTGGCTAAGTGGTTAGCACTTTCAGCTAACAGCACTAGGGTCATTGGTTCAAATCCCAACCACGACACTACCTACCTGGAGATTGCATGTTCTCCCTGTGTCTGCCTGGGTTTCCTCCAGGTACTCTGGTTTCCTCCCACACTCCAAAGACATGCTGGTAGTATACTGTATGTATGTATTTATGTAAGTTAGGGATCTTGGATTGTGAGCTCCTTGAGGGCAGGTACTGATGTAAATGTACAATATATACTGTATGTAAAGCACTGTGTTAATTGATGCCGCTATATGAGTACCTGTAATAATAGTAATTCCAGGTGTGAAAAGGTGAACATTTCTAATAAAGCAAAAGCTAATATCTATACCAGGTTGTACTGTGTATAATATAAAAAATAATGTTACAAGTGCACATCTGCTACACACCAGTTTTTCATGTCTGTGTAATCTTTTTCTTCTTTAACCTGGCAGCACGTTTTTCGAATTTTTTCCAGATCTTGGCGAAAATTGCTGATTGTAGCCAAAGAGTGATACTTTTGGGTATTGAATTCTTGACGTCTCCTAACAAAGAAATATTTGTTAAAAAAAAAAGGTAATGTTAGAACTTAAAACTACCAAACTCTGACAGTTTTTCTTTTTAATCAGTACATTTTTATTGATTTCCAAGAATACGTTCGATAAGCTGAATGACTGAACAACACACTTTAGAGAGTCAACAAACTTACAAACAGCATAAAGAAAAACATTACGCACTGAAAATTATAGTGGCCCAGGGTTCTGGCAGATTTAAAATCACACATATATCTATATTTGGATCCTTTAGATTTACAAAAAAAAATAAAAAAAATAAGAAATGCACTCAAGCAAATAGAGCATTTACCATTTAATATGCAAAATGGAAGACTATGGGATTTCAGGAGTGGTGTTGCTCTCTGCATAAAGACATGCATTATTCAGTGAAACTACTGTATATAAAAAGTACATTTTGTGACACATGCTTTCTTCCTGAGTAAAGAGAAGCTTGGAACTTAATGGATATTAAAAACTTCAAACATACTAGTTGTCTGGATGAAATGCTGACCACTGACTTTCACTTTGTGAGTCACTTACCCAGAACAAGCATGCAGATGAGAAAATACACAATGAACACAAAACTCAAATCTGCATACTTATTTTGGACCAGTGACTTAAAAAAAAAAACACCCTTTTCTTAAAACCCCAAAAAAACTCAGTCACCTGATCCCTCACAGCTTCTCTTTCAATAGTAGTGACCAGTGATGAAACTTTCTTTCATCTCTCACTGTTGCTCAGTCAACCAGTTTTGTGTCCACCACTTATCATGATGTTAAGTTAGAAAACTTGATGGACACTTGTGGTAATCAATAGGCAATCCCAATTTCACCAGGAAGCGAGATGGGCACTGTAGACTGGAGTCTCCCACAATAGAGACCAGAAAGACAAGGATCTGGGACATGGTCTGTCATGTGACTAGAGTTTAAGGTAAGAAATTGGAGCTTTTAGATACAGAAGGCATAAATAGAACAGGTTTTTTTCTTCCTGGAGATGAGCTTTGAAGTAAGAGGCCAGCGTGGCAGCCAGATAGCTACTAGCTCCTTGATATATATCATTTGATAATTGTGCCAGCAGTATCGTTGCACCCAGAGTACACTATAGTATTATATTGCATTACTATTCTTATGTTTGTACTTGCCTCTCCATGGCCTTCACTTTATCATGTAGATACATATCTGCTTCATCAGCAACCTCAAAGAACAGCTCCCTCATCTCTGAGGGCATCTTACATTTCTTCTTAATGAAGAGGCTTGTAGGTGAAATCGCTGAAGCAGGGGAACTAAAAAGACAAAAAAGTAATGGCTGTCAACTTACTGGATACAGAAATATGATGTTAAACTTTACATAATGAGATAAAGGTACAATCCAGGTTTTCAGAGAAGAGTAGCTGCACAAGTACCCAAGCTCTAGCTTTCATAAACCAGCAAAACTTATGGATTTTCTCTAGCTGGCTTTTGTGATATTTCTGCATTTTGTGCAGTAGATATTAGAGTTCTAGGCCACAGGCAACAACAGAAGTGGCTCCCAATGCCCAGCGGTATGAGTGACAGTAGCTCATTCATAGATTCTACAGCCTGCCAGACCTTCTTTCTTCATGGAGACATACCACATAAAAAAAGGTAAATGCAGAAGGTTTAGATGGTGCATGACTTTACTTTTTATAGCATGTATTCTATGCAGTTGTAGCTCTATTCTGCAATTTAATTCCTTATTAATAGATTAATTTATGGAAGTGAAGTGAAGTGAAGTGAAGAACTTGTATAGCGCAGCACATGCAAACTAAATCGCCTCTGAGAATGTCCATAAAGTAATGAGAATGAGCAGTGCGTTTATGAACTAAAATAAAAAAACAGCCAGTGAGCTTGTCATAAAAGCAATTTTATATTTTTCTATTCAGGTCCGAGCAGATCACCTGAATAATTAGAATAATTGTTTCATCTATGTTTAATCAGTATACTTCATTGGGAAAATAGACCGTATGGCTAAGGTGAATGGGGCAGTAAAGAGGGCAGAATATTTTACCATACCTGTACATATGGTGTTTATAGTGAAATTAATTTCCTTAACAATGTTTTTGTGACCATTTTTTTACTTTTATCTCAATTTAACCTTTAACTTCACCTTTTTGGTCTCTGGGTGACCCTTCTGGGAATAACATGATCATCTTTAGTCGACGTTTCCTTGTTCTCTATTGAAGATATGTCACTGTGTAAAAAGTATGAAATTTAATTCCTCATTGTAATAAAATGGCAAGGGTTGATGCAATTATACTTATACTGTACTGAAAAAATAAGACAAAATATATAACAATACAAATTACATAACAAAAAGCAGAAATTGTCAAAGGAGTCTCACCAGCAGGGGAAATTGGTAATCCAAAAATAGAAAATACAAATTACATGCAATGCATCATTTTTGCTGTGGATTTATAGTTGGTTTCATGAGATAGGACACGCTGCCATCTTCGTGTTCTACAGGTGAACAATTGCTTCTTAATACAAGCCCACAAGTTGTTGTTGTACACAACTACAACTAAACCTGGCCTCTTTTGGGTGGGACAGAAATGGTGTACAGGAATGTTCCTTACATTAACAACATTTTCCACAAATTTTATGCGTATTTTAACCTACTGGGTTTTTTTTTTTTTAATCTTTACTTGGAGTGTCAAGTTTTAAACTGTTTAGATACAGACAGTAACAAAAAAAAAAAAACATTTGGAATTTCACAAATGAGCCCAATGAGGACAATAGCAGTTCTGTACAGTTTTGCAGAGTCACATACAAACATAGTTCATGGAAAACACATAGGGCCAGATTCAGGATGGCGAGCGGTTCTTTATTCCGGTGTAACGTTGCTCATTTACGTTACTCCGCTGAAACTTTAGGAGAAAGTACTGTATTTACAAAGCACTTGCTCCTAAAGTTGCGACGGCATAGCGAAAATGGGCCGGCGGAATTCAAATTGAGCGGGTAGGGGGCGTGTAGTATTTAAAATAGGCGCGATCCCACGGCGAACGTACTGCGCATGTGCCGGCTGTCAATGTATCCCAGTGAGCATGCTCCAAATTATGACGGTGTTTTGGAAGTGAACGTCAATGACGTCAATCCCCATTCACGGACGAGTTACGCAAACAACGTAAAACTTTTTCAATTCGACGGCCATACTTAACATAGGATGCGCCCGCTTTTTGTTGCTTTATCTTTACGCTGGGAAAACCCTTACGTAAACGTCGTAAAGTGACTGTGTCGGGCTCGCGTACGTTTGTGAATTGCCGTATCTCGCTGATTTACATATTCTCGGCGTAAATCAGTGGGACCGTAGATTAGGGCAAGGGCAAATCTGTTTCGAGTTTCATGAGAGTCAGGAGACGAATGGAGACGAATGGAGATTGCATAGTTTTTGGAAAAAACTCTTAAACTACAGAAGCCATGACATGTGAGGTAGACAATTCTTTTCCCGAACATCATATGTGAGATATAGGTTTAGTTTGGGGTTATGCAAGGCTCTAGCAATCATGGTGCATGGTTTAATGGAAAATTCATACAGTGACATTTGGGCCCAAGCTAGCTGTTAGTTTTCCAGAATAGGAGGCTATTCAATTCCTATCTAACTTTGATGAGTTTGTTGAGTGAGCTAAAGTCTTTTTATGGGCCTTCTTTAGTTGGTGGAGTTGGGTAAACAGGGTAACTATATGTTGTAGTCTCTCTGGTGCTGCTTTTAACATTAGCTAGGGTGTCTAAAGCATCTTGGATTTTAGCCTATACACTGTATGATAAGGAAACACTCCAGATCATCTGATTTGGTATCCATAAGGCCGCGTACACGCGATCGGTCCAACCTATATGAGAATGGTCCGATGGACCGTGTTTATCGGTTCACAGACTGATGGTCTGATGTGCATCAGTTCAAAAACCGATTGTGTCAGTACGCGGTGACGTAAAACACAATGACGTGCTGAAAAAAATGAAGTTCAATGCTTCCAAGCATGCATCGACTTAAATTTTGAGCATGCACAGGTTTTTGGACTGATGCTTTTGTGTACTAACCATCGGTTTGGACTGATGGTCAGGCGTCCATCGGTCCGATTTTAAAGCAAGTTTTAAAACTTTGGTCTGACGGACTGTACACATGGTCGGTTTGGACCGATGAAACTGGACTTAAGTCAATTTTTATCGGTTTGAACCGATCGTGTGTACGCGGCCTAAGAGTCCAAGTGGACAGATGCCGTTATCAAGACACTAAACTTCTTTGATTTAGAAAGTACTAAAGAACTGCATTGCTTACAATGCCTGTCACAAGATCTCTGCATGTGGGAGATTCTAGAATTATCTCCCATATTCAGAGATCGTGTTAAATGCAGTAAAAGCAATGAAACAGCTTTTCTCAAAGGAGGAGGAGGGGGTGGCAGGACAGGAGAATGTTATGAAAGCAGTGGGCCTGTGTGCAAGATCCTAAAGTAAAGATGACCAGTGGTTGTGGAGTTAAATGCCTTTGCAGCTATTTGGCTACCATTTAGTTCCTTCCCAACAGGACTGCAGCAGGGATAGGATGAGAGGCAGAGCAGAATCAACCTCCTCCATCCTATTCATGTAGCACACTGTGTTTGGCACTCCCGACCCTGTGTCTCACTATCTCACTCACAGGATTCATATGAGTGAGATACTGAGTGACAGGATTGGCACATCACAGTGCACCTGCGACCAGCTTCCAGACAGAATCTCTTGGGGCCAACAGTTATAGGAGGATAAAGCAGCAGCGGATGCAACACTGCTGAAAAAAACAGGATGGATTACTTCATGTAAGCAGTTCCCAAAGTCGAAGGGAGCAGTTCCAGTGGCCACCAGTTGGTGTCTCCCAGCAGTCCCCTTATCTGAATAATTCGGATGAACCTGACGCTGGCTGCTGGGAGATATTTAATCACATCCTTAACTGAAGTTCAGTGCTTCTGTGTTCTTCATGTGAGCCATGTCCTTGCCTCAACCAGATCATGTGCCTAGTTTCTGTGCCTTGTTTCTGTTTCTGATCCTGCACCTTGTTCCTGTGTCCTGCTTCCAATATCCTGTTTCTTGCATCCAGAACTCCGTACCTTGCTCTGCTCCCCTTGTTTTCCATCTCAGTCCTGACTTTGCCCTGCTCATGTTTGCTTTCTCCATTTGTATATAGTTAGGTTATTGTTTGGGTTGCTGCACTATCAGAGTTTTTTTTTTTCTTGGATGAGTGCATGTGATCAGCATCAGACCAGTCAACGCTGTCCAGACAGGGTCAGGGGTCCTGCAGCCTGATAGGACAATTGTGGGAAAATAATGATAATAAAAACTCCTCCTACGAACTTTAACCAGGCACTGATAGCAGTCACAAGACTGCTATATACTGCTGGTGAGAAAAAGTATTTAGCAGTTTAGCAGATTGCATTTCCATGTTCTGTGTACTATGGGAGACCAGATATAGTGAATTCAGGGTCCTGGGTTTAGTAACACTTTAACATTGTGTGACAGAAAGTCAGGTAAATCTGTGTGTGTTGTCAGTCGGGAGATACATTTCTGCCTTGTTTAGACAATACACCAATTACTATTAGGCGTCGGCTGCAGAAATAGCCAGATAGGTTTGGGGCGTTGGAAAGCTTCAGCTGTTTAGAGTGAGGTAATTAGGGCCTCTATAAAGTCATCCAAAGGATGGCTATTGATTGCTGCTTCCTGAGGCCTTTGAGTGAAGGAGAGCAGTGACTTCTGAAGAGGTGAGGTGCTTGTTGATATTTCTGTGTGATAAATATCAAAGAGACTTTTTGTTTTCTGCTGTATGACCAGCAGTGTCTGCCCAGCAGTAGGCTGTGCCAGACTCAATAGGTAGGTTCCTGTGTTGGGAAGGTAGACGCCCCAAGTGGCCAGGGTTTATTTTATGTTTTGTTTTGTTTATGCTGTTTTAATGCTTGCACGTGTATCCAGCAATATGGAAAAATAAACCATATCATTTGTTTTCAACCATCCTCAACTGCCTTTTTGTACAGTTCAGCGTGTAGTGAACCCATCCAGGGGGTCACACACACCCGCTACCGAGCTAATCCCTCACACTTGTTTGTGGTTTACTGGTGTTGGTGTTGGTACAATGCCTGGAAAAGTATTTAACCCCCTTGGCATTTTTCGTGTTTTCTTGACTCACAACCTGGAATTAACATGGATTGTTTGAGGATTTGCATCAATTAATTTACAGAACATGCCCACAACTTTGAAGATGTTTTTTTTTATTATTATTGTGAAGCAAACAACAAATAGGACAAAATAACAGAAACAGTCAATGTGCACAACTATTCACCCCCTAAAGTCAATACTTTGTAGAGCCACCTTTTGCGGCAAGTCACTTTAGATAAGTCTCTATGAGCTTGCCACATCTTACCACTGGGATTTTTGGCCATCCCTCCTTGCAAAACTGCTCCAGTTCTTTCAAGTTGGATGGTTTGCGCTTGTGAACAGCAATCTTTGTCTGACCACAGATTTTCTATTGGATTGAGGTCTAGGCTTTGACTAAGCCATTCCAACACATTTACATGTTTCACCTTAAACCACTCAAGTGTTGCTTTAGCAGTGTGTTTGGGGTCATTGTCCTTCTGGAAAGTGAACCTCTGTCCTAGCCTCAAATCACACACAGAGTGGTACAGGTTTTGCTCAAAGAATATGCCTGTATTTAGCACCATCCATCTTTCCCTCAACTCTGCCATAAAGCCCAACTCTATGGAACGTGCGGCTTATTGTCGTCCTATGTACAGATACTCCAGTCTCTGCTGTGGAACTCTGCAGCTCCTCCGGGGTTACCTTAGGTCTCTGTACTGCCTTTCCGATTAATGCCCTCCTTGCCCAGTCTGTGCGTTTTGGTGTGTGGCCGTCTCTTGGAAGGTTTGTTGTAGGTCCATGTTCTTTGCATTTGGTTATGATAGATTTGATGGTGCTCCTAAGGATCATCAAAGATTTGTATATTTTTTTATAACCTAACCCTGACTTGTATTTTTTTAAAACATTGTCCTTTACTTGTTTGCAGAGTTCCTTGGTCTTGATGGCAGTGTTTGGTTAGTGGTGCCTCTTGCTTAGGTGTTGCAGCCTTTGGGGCCTTTCAAAAAGGTGTGTATATGTAATGACAGATCATGTGACACCTAGATTGCACACAGGTGGACATCACTTCACAAATTATGTGACTTCTGATGGTAATTGGTTGCACCAGAGCTTTTTATGGGCTTTATAACAAAGGGGGTGATTGGTGAATACATACGCACATACCAATTATCATTTTTTTATTTCTGAAAAATAGTTTTATGTATTTATTTTTCTAATTTTACTTCATCAACTTAGACTATTGTGTTCTGATCCATCACATATAATTCAGATTAAAAAAAACATTGAACTAAATGCTGTAATGTAACAAAATAGGTAAAAAGCCAAGGGGGTGAATACTTTTCCAAGACACTGTATATTTGTGTTAATAAACTTAATTTAACCTTTTTCGCCTGGTTCCTGATTTCTTTAAGTTATAGCATACTGTAATGATCTGGTCATCCTTGTTGGATACCTGCATTTGGTATCCCTTACTGTACATTCCCTTAGGGCCCACGTGTCCCTCAAACACCTGCGCACACATGATGATATGCCACTGGGACATATCCTGGCACAACTTTTTCATGGCAGTGCAGCCTGTAACCTGATGCTATTAACCCCTGTATATCACCAGAAGTTCAGGGACAGGAAGAGGACAGGCATCCCTGCACAGATTTCTACAGGATATTTATTACTGGTAAGTAATGTTTCTAAGACTGCACTAAAAAAAGCTAAATTTCAGCTTTAATCACTTGCTGACTTGATGGTCCCGAACGACCCGCGATTGCGGTCAGCAAAGGCAGAACAGGGGGATGCCTTTGTAAACAAGGCATTCCCCTATTCTGCCTAGTGACATGTCACTGATGGCTGTTCCCCCGTAATTGACGTGTGACTCGTAGCCATGCAACCCCTAACAGTAAGAAGCACTCCCTAGTACTGACTTAACCCCTCGGCGCTACCTAGTGGTTATCCCATTCACTGCATAGCACTGTTCGCTGTAAAAATGACAATGGTCCCAAAAATGTGTCAAAAGTGTCTGATGTGTCCACCATAAAGTCACAGTCACAATAAAAATTGCAGATCGCTGTCATTACTAGAAAACATTAAATTATTAATAAATTAATAAAATAAAATTATTTAAAAAAATGCCATAAAACGATCCCCTATTTTGTAGATGCTATAACTTATTGCTTTTTTTTTTACCAAAAATATGTAGAAGAATACGTGTCGGCCTAAACTGAGGAAAAACATTGTTTTATATATATCTTTTGGGGATATTTATTATAGCAAAAAGTAAAAAATATAGTTTTTTTTCAAAATTGTCGTTCTATTTTTGTTTTTTAGCGCAAAAAAATAAAAAACGCTGAGGTGATCAGATACCACCAAAACAAAGCTCCATTTGTGGGGAAAAAAGGACATAAATTTTGTTTGGGTACAGCGTCGCATGACTGCACAAATGTCAGTTAAAGCGAAGCAGTGCCGAATCGCAAAAAGTGGTCTGGTCTTTGGCCAGTAAAATAGTCCGGGGCTGAAGCGGTTAAGGGCATTTATTATCATTAGTTTTGGCACATAGATGTGCACAGCCTATTGCATTAGGGTGTGCACCCCAAAGTTAAAAAATAAATGCCTTTCTCTGCAGCCTCAGCTGCACAGGGCAGTGTATGAGTGGGAAGTGCTCCGTGCTGAGCGGCTTCCTATTCATTCACAAGTTGAAGCATAGTAAATAGAGTTTACTATGCTTCAGTTATAAATGAACACAGTAAGTGCTCATTTTGAAAAGGAAGGGGCTGGTAAATGACATACTTACTAGCCCCTTCCCTCACTCTCCACCCTAAAATATCCCTTGCAGCAGCCGGGAGAAAGGAGAGGAGGGACACGTGCACACCTATGCTTTGGCATATCAGGTGTAAGAAGTAGTGATAGAGTTTTAGTATGGTGGTAATAACATGTAAAATATTATACTGTATTTACAATACATAAACAAGATCATGCACATAGCATTTTATATCTCTCTCCTTAAAGCGGAGTTCCACCCTAAAATAGAACTTCCGCTTTTCGGAATCCCCCCCCACATTTGGCACCTTTCAGGGGGGAGGGGAGAGCAGATACCTGTATAATACAGGTATTTTCTCCCACTTCTGGGCATAGATAGCTGCAGTATTTGTGGATATCTATGCCATATCCGGCACCTCCTCCGTTCCCACCGCTGTCTTCTGGGAGACACACAGGTCCCAGAAGACAACAGGGACCATTCAGATCGTGCAGCGCGAGTCGCACATGCGCAGCAGGGAACCAGGAAGTGAAGCCACAAGGCTTCACTTCCTGATTCCCTTACCGAAGATGGCGGCGGCAGCACACAAGAATCGAGGGAAAGATCGGCTTCTGGTGCCAACATCACAGGCTCCCTGGACAGGTAAGTGTTCTTATTTTAAAAGTCAGCAGCTGTAGTATTTGTAGCTGCTGACTTAAAAAAAAAAATTGGGCGGAACTCTGCTTTAACTAATTGCCGACCGCCCGCCGTCATTTTACTGCGGGGCGGTGGCACTGCTACGCGGGAGCACGTAGCTGTAAGTCCTCCCTGTAGCAGCTAATAGGGCGCGCGCGTGCGCGCCCGCGTGCGTTCCCCCGAGTCCCGCGTGCGTGCCCGGCGGGTACGATCGCCGCCGGGCACTCGCGATTGCTCGTTACAGAGCGGGGAACGGGAGGTATGTGTGTAAACACATACCTTTCGTTCCTGTCAGCGGGGGAAATGCTGATCTTCTGTCCATACAATGTATGGACAGAAGATCAGTGACTTCCCCTAGTGAGGCCACAGGACCACACTTAACCCCTTCCCTGCCCCCTAGTGTTAACCCCTTCACTGCCAATGACATTTTTATAGTAATACAATGCATTTTTATAGCATTGATCGCTATAAAAATGCCAATGGTCCCAAAAATGTGTCAAAAGTGTCCGATGTGGCCGCCATAATATTGCAGTACTGAAAAAAAAACGCTGATCGCCGCCATTACTAGTAAAAAATAATAATAATAAAAATACCATAAAACGACCCCCTTTTTTGTAAATGCTATACATTTTGCGCAAACCAATTAATAAACGCTAATTTTTTGGGATTTTTATTATAGCTAAATTTAAAAAATATTGCATTTTTTTCTAAATAGTCGCTCTATTTTTGTTAATAGCGCAAAAAATAAAAACCGCAGAGATCGGTGCTTTAAGTGGGCTAAAGGAGGTGCCGGTACTCTATTAGGCGCCGGTGCCCCCCCCCCCCAATACTGAACATGAAAATACCCTTAGAAAGTACCTTGAAAAAGAGCTACCGTAGAAAGAGCTACTGAACATAAATAAAATGTGCAAAAGGGTATTGAACAAAATGTTGTACAAAATGTACATAAAATAAATTATAAAAATTATAATAACATACTAACCATAGAACAGTAACCGTCCTTACATCAGAGTCTCCCCCATCAGCACCTCCATACATGAGTGTGTCCCCCATCAGCACCTCCTTACATCAGAGTGTCCGCCATCAGCACCTCCTTACATCAGAGTGTGTCCCCCATCAGCACCTCCTTACATCAGAGTGTGTCCCCCATCAGCACCTCCTTACATCAGAGTGTACCCCATCAGCACCTCCTTACATCAGAGTGTCCACAAACAGCACCTCCTTACATCAGAGTGTGTCCTCCATCAGCACCTCCTTACATCAGAGTCTCCCCCATCAGCACCTCCATACATGAGTGTGTCCCCCATCAGCACCTCCTTACATCAGAGTGTCCGCCATCAGCACCTCCTTACATCAGAGTGTGTCCCCCATCAGCACCTCCTTACATCAGAGTGTGTCCCCCATCAGCACCTCCTTACATCAGAGTGTACCCCATCAGCACCTCCTTACATCAGAGTGTCCACAAACAGCACCTCCTTACATCAGAGTGTGTCCTCCATCAGCACCTCCTTACATCAGAGTGTCCGCCATCAGCACCTCCTTACATCAGAGCGTCCGCCATCAGCACCTCCTTACATCAGAGCGTCCGCCATCAGCACCTCCTTACATCAGAGAGTGTCCCCCATCAGCACCTCCTTACATCAGAGTGTGTCCCCCATCAGCACCTCCTTACATCAGAGTGTGTCCCCCATCAGCACCTCCTTACATCAGAGTGTGTCCCCCATCAGCACCTCCTTACATCAGTGTGTCCCCCATCAGCACCTCCTTACATCAGAGTGTGTCCCCCATCAGCACCTCCTTACATCTGAGTGTGTCCCCCATCAGCACCTCCTTACATCAGAGTGTCCCCCATCAGCACCTCCTTACATCAGAGTGTCCGCCATCAGCACCTCCTTACATCAGAGTGTCCCCCATCAGCACCTCCTTACATCAGAGTGTCCCCCATCAGCACCTCCTTACATCAGAGTGTCCCCCATCAGCACCTCCTTACATCAGAGTGTCCCCCATCAGCACCTCCTTACATCAGATCACAGTGTGTCCCCATCAGCAGCCCTCTTCACATGAGAGTGTCTTCCTTGTCTTCCCTCTCCTCCCCCTCACACGTGTACAGTGTACTCACTACTCACAGTTCTGAAGGCAGTTCTTCCTCTCCTCTCTCCAGTTTCACGGTAACAGTTCTGGCGCGCGTGCTGATACATGTCCCGCCCTCCTCCTCTAGACCAGCTTGTGTGACAGACAGCACACTGGCTCTATCACACGAGCTAGGAGAAGGAGGAGGGCGGGACATGTATCACAGCGCGGCGCGCCCTTTTTTTTCATGGCGTTTTAAAGTTCACTGCGGCCAGGAGCTGCGGGCTGCCGCTCCCCTGAAAGTGCCGCCTGGGGCTGCGTTCCAGTACGGGAAACGCACGTCCTGGGCGCACGGAGAGGTACTCTCCAGGGCCATTTTTGGAAGTGGCGGTACTGAGTACCGCCGCGTTCCGGCCCACTTAAAGCACTGGCAGAGATGATCAAATACCACCAAAAGAAAGCTCTATTTGTGGGAAAAAAAGGACGCCAATTTTGTTTGGGAGCCACGTCGCACGACCGCGCAATTGTCAGTTAAAGCGACGCAGTGCCGAATCACAAAAAGTGCTCTGGTCTTTGGACAGCAATATGGTCCGGGGCTAAAGTGGTTAAGGCATAAAAACATTTAAAATGTCATGATCCAAATCATTGCCTTAGCAAACATGAAAAGTAAACATTTTAGAAAGAACAAAATAATATGTATATGAATACAATAGGTGAACAGCACCTGCTGTGATGAAATTAGTGCCAGCAAACAAACCAGAGTTCTGACCACAGGCTTAGTGTATAGAAAAGAGTTGAAAAAGGTTTTACAACACATTAAGACTTACCTAAAGTTTAAACTTACAAATAAATATTCGCAATACATGAGCCTAGGCTCACTAATTTGCGTAGAAAAAAAGTCAATATAGGTAAAACATGTTCTTCAGCTTCTCTATTAAAATACGTGATTTGGGCCATGAAAAACAAATTTTACAACATTAAGCACGCATTTATCATTCAGTATTTAAATAGCTTTTTTAGAAAAAATAAATCTACAAGTATAATGAAGCCTGAAGATTTTCTAGCCATGCTCAGCATGCTGCTCTTTTAAAGGATAAGTTTACCTTCAACAAAAAAATATATAAATGCACATATTTTTGCAGGACAAAAAAGAACGTGCATTCATTTATTTTCCGATACGCCTGCTGAGCATTGCACCCATGATCATTAAATTATGGATGCATTGTCAGGCTCCTTCTGACACTGCCTCTAGCTTGCCTGTCCGTACCTCCATACTGGCAGACAGTTACAAAGCTGGAGGAAGTGTCAATAAATTCATTAGTGACCTCACAGTCTGCTAAGAGCTACAAGCCATCTGCCGCAGTGGAGGGTGGGCCTTGTAGAATTGTAGTTAATTCATTCACAGATTGCTGTGAATAAATGACATGGCTGCATGAGAGGATACAATAAACATTGTATACAATAATCATTGTTTTTGAAAATATATATATATATATATATATATATATATATATATATATATATTATATGGGGGTTGGTGTTAATGTAATATATGGGGGTTGGTGTATATAATATATGGGGGTTGGTGTATATATAATAGATGGGGGTTGGTGTATATTATATATACACTAACCCCATATAATATATATACACTAACCCCATATATTACATATACACTGACCTCATATACAGGGAGTGCAGAATTATTAGGCAAATGAGTAATTTGACCACCTCATCCTCTTTATGCATGTTGTCTTACTCCAAGCTGTATAGGCTCGAAAGCCTACTACCAATTAAGCATATTAGGTGATGTGCATCTCTGTAATGAGAAGGGGTGTGGTCTAATGACATCAACACCCTATATCAGGTGTGCATAATTATTAGGCAACTTCCTTTCCTTTGGCAAAATGGGTCAAAAGAAGGACTTGACAGGCTCAGAAAAGTCAAAAATAGTAAGATATCTTGCAGAGGGATGCAGCACTCTTAAAATTGCAAAGCTTCTGAAGCGTGATCATCGAACAATCAATCGTTTCATTCAAAATAGTCAACAGGGTCGCAAGAAGCGTGTGGAAAAACCAAGGCGCAAAATAACTGCCCATGAACTGAGAAAAGTCAAGCGTGCAGCTGCCAAGATGCCACTTGCCACCAGTTTGGCCATATTTCAGAGCTGCAACATCACTGGAGTGCCCAAAAGCACAAGGTGTGCAATACTCAGAGACATGGCCAAGGTAAGAAAGGCTGAAAGACGACCACCACTGAACAAGACACACAAGCGGAAACGTCAAGACTGGGCCAAGAAATATCTCAAGACTGATTTTTCTAAGGTTTTATGGACTGATGAAATGAGAGTGAGTCTTGATGGGCCAGATGGATGGGCCCGTGGCTGGATTGGTAAAGGGCAGAGAGCTCCAGTCCGACTCAGACGCCAGCAAGGTGGAGGTGGAGTACTGGTTTGGGCTGGTATCATCAAAGATGAGCTTGTGGGGCCTTTTCGAGTTGAGGATGGAGTCAAGCTCAACTCCCAGTCCTACTGCCAGTTTCTGGAAGACACCTTCTTCAAGCAGTGGTACAGGAAGAAGTCTGCATCCTTCAAGAAAAACATGATTTTCATGCAGGACAATGCTCCATCACACGCGTCCAAGTACTCCACAGCGTGGCTGGCAAGAAAGGGTATAAAAGAAGAAAAACGAATGACATGGCCTCCTTGTTCACCTGATCTGAACCCCATTGAGAACCTGTGGTCCATCATCAAATGTGAGATTTACAAGGAGGGAAAACAGTACACCTCTCTGAACAGTGTCTGGGAGGCTGTGGTTGCTGCTGCACGCAATGTTGATGGTGAACAGATCAAAACACTGACAGAATCCATGGATGGCAGGCTGCATGAGTGTCCTTGCAAAGAAAGGTGGCTATATTGGTCACTGATTTGTTTTTGTTTTGTTTTTGAATGTCAGAAATGTATATTTGTGAATGTTGAGATGTTATATTGGTTTCACTGGTAAAAATAAATAATTGAAATGGGTATATATTTGTTTTTTGTTAAGTTGCCTAATAATTATGCACAGTAATAGTCACCTGCACACACAGATATCCCCCTAAAATAGCTAAAACTAAAAACAAACTAAAAACTACTTCCAAAAATATTCAGCTTTGATATTAATGAGTTTTTTGGGTTCATTGAGAACTTGGTTGTTGTTCAATAATAAAATTAATCCTCAAAAATACAACTTGCCTAATAATTCTGCACTCCCTGTATTATGTAAACACTAACCCCCATATATTATATATACACTGACCCCCCATCACCCTATGTATTATATATACACTTACCCCCCATCACCCTATGTATTACACACTGCCCCCCTCCCTCACCCCATGTATTATATATACACTGACCCCCATGTATTATATATACACTAACCCCATATGTGATATACTGTATATGTATAATATATGGGGTCAGTGTATTTATAGTAAATGGGGGGGGGTAATGTATATATATATAATACATGGGGGGGGTCAGTGTATATATAATACATGGGGTGGGGCAGTGGGTTTTTAAAAATGGGATGATAGGGGAATATATATTACATGGGGGGGATGGGGAGGCAGTGACGCGGATGCATTTTACTTTAATTACATCAGTATTTTCCTAAATTACAATACATATGTTTAGAGGGTAAGGGTTTAATACTGCAGTAGTGGAAGGGAGTACTACAAGTACATGGGTTATGGGGCGCAAATTACTTGACTTGCCACGGGTGCTGACATCCCATGCTACGGCACTGTGTGGTCTCATGCCTAGAATGGTTGGTATGAAATAGGAAAGCAGCGAACAGGCAGGATTATCAGGGCTTTCACACAAAGCAAGCAACACAAAGAGAACAGGATACTTTTTAACACGAGTACATGGTACAACACACACATATCACGAATATAATATTTTGGGGTAACACGCTTTAATGAAACCCTGTCTAAGCCCTATTTCTAAATCTCAAACCAAAGGCATGGCTGAAAAATCTTCTGTATCTGCCACTTCCAGCCTAGTGTTGGATGCCTGGTCCTCCTCTGTTTGCTGTGGTTCCTTTTTCCAGGCCCCTACTTTACTACAGGACAGAATAGCGACAAAGGGACTGGAGGATGGCGCTGCAATGCATTACATATTGCATGATAATCAATACGTAATTTAACAAAAACAAATTTTTTTTTACTTATTTCTTTGGTGTTGCAGTTTGAAGCCTAGTGGTGATTTCTCTGCTCCTTGTTTCTCTGCCATTGGCTTTGGCTCCTCCACAGTACTTTAATGTATTTTCAGTCCTCAGTGTTGTGAGTGCATAATACATACCTTTTAAACTTGTACTTGGATTGACTTTCTTCTTCATCTAATTCCTTGCTCACCCTTTCTCCAATCATTTTCAGCAAGGTTTGCATATCTGAAAGCATTAAACAGTGACATTTTAAGATAGTTGATTCAACTCTTTAAAAAAAAACACAGTGAAATGTGCTTTAGATTTTTTTAGCACGCTTAAACACATGAAATAGTAGCTTTTTTTTGGCATTTTACTTACAATAAATATAAAACTGATAATCTATGAATGTGCAGATTTATTCCCTTGCAGTGTCTATTTTATTTGCAAATAGACTTGTCAACTTGACTTGCAACCCAGGCTTATTAATAAAGGGAAATCTCAGTAACCAATATCAACCAATTAGAATTTGTCTTTCAGGAATCCGAATTCAGCTAAGAAGAATGGCATACAAAATGCACTTGAGAGCCCTTTGTGCCCTGACAATTCTAGGCCTGAAAGATGTAAACATTTTTAAGTAGAAGTTTCAATAAAGTGGAATTCCAATGAGAAGGCATTTGCAAATGGCAGGTGATTCATTTTGCTAAAGTCCATTCAATACTGAACCATCAGCTTTGATATGACAAATCAATCAGCATTTTCAGACTTGAAGTGGAACTTTTCCCCAGAAAAAAAGGTTACAGACATGAAGTTTTTTTTTTAATAGCATAAGAGGCATAATATATCTCATCCTATCCTGAGCTATATATATACTTTTCATAATGGTCTTTCTCCAGTAAGATCCCTCCTTCAGGGCATAGACTAGTCTTTCTCCAGTAAGATCCCACCTCCAGCACAAAGTTTCTACAGTGAGATCCCACCTCCAGCACACAGACTAGTCTTTCTCTAGTGAGATCCCACCTCCAGCACACATAGGGCCAGATTCAGGTAGATGGGCGCTTCTTTACTTTGGAGTAACAATTCTCATTTACGTTACTCCGCCGACACTTTCGGCGCAAGTACTGTTATTCACATAGCGCTTGCGCGTAAACTTGCGCCAGAGTAACGATAATGCGCTGGCGTAACCCGACGCAAGTGGAAGTGGGTGTGATCATATGTAAATGATGGGCGGACCCCAGCGCAGAGGCTTACGTTCAGCACATCATCCACGGAGCATGCGCAGTAAGTGAGGCTCCACTCGCCCCCTTGTGCGCATGCTCACAACTTTCGTCGGCACCACTTCATGGGAAACGCCTGCGCAATGTGTTCCGTTGCGCGTATAAAAGCGCTAGCGGAAACGCCATTCCGGCGCAAAAGTATATCCGTTTCCCCCCACCCCAGGGAAGATACTTTTGCACTATCATGGCTGCTCCCGCTACCCCCAAAGAGAGGAGGAACCTCAATTTTAATGCCCAGGAGGTCTCTGTGATCATCTCGGCTATGGAGACGTTTAATCAGTTCCTCCATGGGAAAAAAAGTAGGAAGACCAGCCGGGAGAGGAAGCAGGGCATCCTGGAGACCATTGCTGCCAGGGTCAATGTGTTAGGGTACTCCACCCAGACTGCTAGCGACATACAAAAAAAAATTAACGACCTGCGGCGCAAGGTCCGTGGCAAGGTGGCCACCATTCGGAGCCATGAGCCGGGCACAGGTGGTGGTCCACCATGTCCGGTCAGCCTGACCACGGAGGAGGAGGTGGTCGCCCGCTGCCTGGACAGGGAGCAGTTGAAGGGGGTCCCTGGCTATGACTCCATGGAGGAAGGCTCCAGGACAGGTAAGTGTTTTGTATCCCCTATTTGGTGTGTTGCATGTGGGGGGGGGAGGGTACATGTGCCAAGTGTGTGGGACCACCAACATGTGTCTGCTTTGTGTCATCCACAGATGACGGAGCTGGGCCATCATCTCTTACCGGCCAGTCCACCCCAACCTCCCAACGGGATGCTGATGACGAGGCCCTGGGAGCTGGAGACACCGAGGTGGTGGAGGAGAGTGCCCACACCACTTCAGCAGAGGTGGTTGAGGAGGAGCCTGTCCCTGAGCAGGACTTTATGTTATTGTTGGAGGAGTCCTCCTCCTCTGCAGGGCCCTCTGTCATCCCCTCCCCATCCTAGGTAGCCCCTCAAGGGCGACTCCATCCCCACGGGGACAACCTTCTCCTGCCCCCAGGAAGGCGACCCGTAAGACCAGGGGGGTGTCTGATATGGTCCAGGACCAGGTAGTGTTGGACCACGCCAGGCAGACCCAGCAGATGGGGGAGATTGCTGGCCACTTAGACCGGGTCGCTGACAGCCTGGGCTCCATGTCACAGCTGCCCAGTCGTGTGCAGGACGTTGTCACCAGCCTGGGGGAGGTGCAGGCTGATGTACGGCACCTGACAGCAGCCGTCAACGCCAACACAGCTGCCATCCGGGAAGAGGGGAGGCAGCGGCAACGTGACCAGCGGCATCATATCAGATGCACCCCCACCACCACCCACTCCCTCCAGGCAGCTGAGGAGCCCGAGAGTGCCCCCAAGGAGGAGCCCCCGTCATCCCAGATGAGGGTTTTTTGTTTTTTTGCTTTATATTTTTTTTTATATATATACTCAGGTTATGAGTTTTTGTTTATTTTTGAATATTTATTTTATACTCAGGTTATGAGTTTTTGTTTATTTTTTTTCTCATGTTATGAGATATGTATTTATTTTTTTACTGCACACGGTCAGGAGTGAAGGGGACAGTGTGAATGGTGTGTGAATGTGAGGGGGTGGCACTCCTGCCAGTAAGGGGTGTCACCCTCGGCCGTGGTGGTGAAGTTAACCCCACGGCTGTATGAATGACGTGTGAAAGGTGTATGAATGGACAGCGACATCATTGGGGCCTTGACGCTGGCGTTGCTGCTCCCAAGTCCTACATACTGGACTTGGGCTAATCCAATGCGATGTGCATGTGGTGTGTGTGATCTAGGGACATCAGTGGTGTACACGCGTGCATTGTCTGTGTGATCAATGTTTTGGTTTATTGTCCAAAGATGCCTACGGCGAGGACCCTCCTGACTGCTCTTCCATCAGCAGACTGGGTCTCCTCTGGCAGGTGGGGACTGTGTGGGTCGGGGGTCAGGTCATCACGTATGTCAATCTGCATGCCTTTTCTCATGGCAAAGTTGTGCAGAATGCAACATGCACCGATGATCTGACACACAAAGGTAGGGGAATACAATAGGGTCCCCCCGGACTTATCCAGGCAGCGGAAACGGGACTTCAGGAGCCCGAATGTTTGCTCCACCACTGCACGGGTTTTGATATGTGCTTCATTGTATTTTCTCTCTCCTCTGGTTTGGGGGTTCCGGAAAGGAGTCATGAGATGGGGTCCCAGTGCATATGCAGAGTCACTTGTAAGGGAAAAGACAGGAGGATGTTAGTCATGCATGTGCCCCTTCTGATGTGCATCACGGGAGGGGATAGTCATGCCTGCTATCCATGTCATGGCTGGACCTGGGTGTTTGGCACGGACGTGCCATATGAGGCGTTGGGCATCGGCTATCACCTGTACGTTGATGGAATGCCAATGCTTCCGATTGCGGTATATGTGCTCTGTGGCACTGGGGGGCTGTAGGGCCACATGTGTGCAATCAATGGCCCCGATGGTGCGTGGGAATCTGGCAATTCTGTAGAAATCTGTCATTGCCTTCAGCTGCAGGTCCTCAGTGGTGGGTCTGATGAACTGGTTGGACATGCGTCTGAGGATTGCAGGGACAACCTGGTGCACACATCTGCTTATGGAGGACTGTGACATCCCAGCCACCACTCCACTTGTACGCTGGAATGATCCACTTGCAAGGAAATGGAGTGTTGCCAGTACCTTCACCAGTGGCTGCACTGCTTGTGAGCGGTGTGTTGAGCTGGTGATGTCACCCTGCAGGGTTGTGGTTAGTTCAAGGATTGCATCTGGGCTGAATCTGAAGAGGCGATACACCTCCTCATCCCCCATGCCAAAGAGGCTCATGCGCGTGCTGTATATCCTCTCACGTGCCCGCCTCCTTCGTTCCGGGGGACCCAGTACTAGTGCTAGGACCACGATTGCCCCTGGCATGTTGGCACACAGAGGTGTTGTCCTTGCAAGTGTGGTTGTTCAGCTTGCTAGTTTCGTCGGTAACGCTGCTGCTGTAGCTGCTCTCCTGCTGACCTGAGGCCGTCTGGAGTAAAGATAAAGCAGCCATCTGTAGAAATAACTTTGCGCCGGGCGGACGAGTTACGCGCGGCGCATGTAGCCGGCGTATGGTGCTAATCCGTTCGCGAATTGGGAAATCTCCCTCATTTGCATATTTGAAGGGGAAATCAATAGGCGCGACTGATGCGCCAAGCGAAATTATGCGCTGACGATACTCTGGCGTCGGAAAGTTAAGCCGATCGGAAATGGCCCGTTTTCTGTCGCATCTAGTTTGGTGGGTACGGCCACATAGAAATGACGGCGCATAATCACAGTTACGCGGCGCATATCGAATTACTCCAGCGCAAGTCTTGCTGAATCTGGCCCATAATGGTCTTTCTCCAGTAAGATCCTGCCTTCAGCACACAGACTGTTTTTTTACAGTGAGATCCCTCATCCAGCACACAGACTGAGATCCCACCTCTAGTACACAGACATGTCTTTCTGCAGTAATCTCCCTCCTCCAGCACACAGCCTTGTCTTTCACCAGTGATGGGCTGGGTAAGAGCTGGGTATCCCAACAACTGTATATCAATTATGAAAAAAGGTATATTTTTTCAATTAAAAGAGTGTTTAGTATCACTTTAACAATTTCTCCACAATCTCATTCTGCTTTAAGAATGATTAAACCCAAAACCATGTAACAAATATTGATGCTTACTCGTTTTTCCTGACGTGCAAAAAGCTGTTGCTTTTCCCGGCGTGATTCCTCTCCAGCCTGACTTGCATACACATGTTCATGCAGAAAAACGTCAGACCAAAGCACAGTGACGTACAACACGTACGATGGAACTATAAAGGGAAATCCCCTTTAAATGGCGCCACCCTTTGGGCTGCTTTTGCTGATTCTCGTGTTAGTAAAAGTTTGGTGAGAGACGATTTGTACTTTTCAGTTTTTGCGCTTTTCAGTCCGTTACAGCGTGACGAATGTGATATCTCCATTTCAAACGATAGTTTTACCAGAACGAGCGCTCCCGTTTCATACTTGATTCTCAGCATGCACATACACACGACCATTTTTCGCATTGAGAAAAAGACTGACAGAAAACACGACGAGAAAAGGGAGAGCTGGCTTCAAATTTTTTACGGACAGTTTTTTCGGCGATAAAACTGCTAGGGAGCATACACACGACCGGTTTTCATGACCAATATAAAAAATGGCAGTTTTCTCATCATGAAAACCGGTTGTGTGTACAAGGCATTAGATTGCATTGATTTTTTTCTCACAGTTTTTTCCCAGTGACCTGGCCATTAACACACCTCCTGCATTAGAATGCCTCCACTCTGGATGAAAGAGTACAGGGGCACCTTTGGACAGGAGCATGGTCAGTCTGGGGGTAGGGGATTGTTAGACGTAATAGCAGATTTAGGGACACAAACAAATTGAAGCCAAACCCAAGCTCACACTCATTTACACAAACAGTTACAGCTACAGTTTTGGGATAATGGTTTCACATGAATAAATACAAGTTGAGTGTTGTACAGTAAGCACCCCTGTCAATATTAAACAGTTTCAGAGTCAAGAGTCATTCTCTTTGATCCTTTCAAGACCTCCTGTTCTCTAGTTTCCTTGTCATCTCCTCCCATGGTCACTTATAGGACTGTTCCCAAGCCAATCTGTCTAACTGTCTCCTACTCTGTCCACTTTTAGGTGATCCCTAAAAATCCTTCTTTTTAGAGCAGCTCTTCCACTATAGTTATTACCTTTTGTATCACTTGACCCTCCCACCTGGATTGTAAGCTCTAACGAGCAGGGCTCTTGTATTGAATTGTATTGTAACTGCTTTGTCTGTCTTAAGGTTTAAAGTTCTACAAAACTGTTTGCACTATATAAATCCTGTATAATAATAATAAAAGTCATAATAATAAATGTGAACTGGTGTGATGATGATCTCAGGTCTAGGCCCAGAACCAGTCGGAGCTAAGCCTGTCTGAGCCCAGGTTCACACTGGGCTGCGGGAGTGAAGCCGTGCGAGTTCAGCTGAACTCGCACGATTTCACTCCCGCCCGGCAGTCCCGATTTCAGCCGTGATTTAAGAGACATCTGTGCAGGTTTCTGCACAGATGTCAATGTAAATCGCGGGCTGAAATCGCAAAAAGTAGTGCAGAGACTACTTTTTGAAATCGGTGCAGCGCCGCAGATGCAGCGTCGCGCCGATTAGGACAGTGCCATTGCCGGCAATTTGCGGCAAAATCCGCCGTTTTGACATGCGATTTGACATGCCAAATCGCATGTCAAAACGCACCAGTGTGAACCAGGGCTTATACAGATAAAAAGAGACAAACCAGAGCCGCAGGATCATCCCTTCATAAAAAACACCCACCATGATGTATCCAGTAGCTGTGCATGTTATATAATCTTATGAAATGCATTTAAAGCTGAACTCTAGGGCTGCATTCACACCTAGGCGACACAATACGCCGCGTACGCGGCTTATCTTGCTGCCTGTAGATTAAACTTTTTTTTTTTCTTTCTTTAACATTGCGGTCTATGAGCGAACGCCAATGTCGCCTGAAAAAAAGGGTCCGGGACTTTTTTTCAGGCGACAGGCGTGGAGATGTGAACCATCTCCGTAGACCGCAATGTTATTTCACATCTCGAGCGACAAGAGCGTCGGGCGACCGGCGTTTTGTCGCTCAGATGTGAATGGAGCCTAGGAGTTAAAAAAAGAAATGGGGCCACACACTGCAAGGGTTAAATGTCTGTTATGTTTGGGGAGTAGTCTAGACTGTAAAACTTATCTCACTACCCTGGCAGCTGATGCTCTTCTTCACTTGGACTTGTAGTGGGGACCTGGCTGGTCTAATGTAAACTGCAGGAAGTTTAATCCTGCATTATTTGTGATAACGTCAGCTTGTGACCTCCAACCAGAGCGCCACAGAGAGGAGGCCGCAGGATCCAATCGCACATGTAGGAAGTAGGCTGCTGGACTGAGGAATAGGCAAGTATTATTTCTCTACCCCTAGACCTAACAAGCATTTAACCCTTGCAGGGCAGGGAGGTCACAGTGCCTGGAGTTTAATTGAATGCCGTATGGTTACTATGCAATTATTTCACTGAATCTTTTCTTTGTTTACTTTACATTGCTACGATTAGCCTATGGTAAATACAGTCTTTGTCTAAAGGCCACCGAATATCACAGAAAGATTCCTTTTTTTTTCTATTAATATGCAAGCTACATCTATATTGATTACTGCAGAGAGACATGTAGGTAATTCAAGGTCATTATTTATAAGACAGCACAATATCTGCAGATTTGGCATATGTCTGTAAATAATAAATATCCATCAGTATTATAGACAGTGAAGGAAGCTCATAAATCCAGAATTCTTCCAACATCATAACCAGACTAAAGTACTGTGATTCTGTAAACCAGTTAAAGTGCAGGATGGGTTTTAAAGCCATTTTGGCAATACATGCCTTTAAAAGTACTACCTGCTGCCTGTAAACATGCTGTGGTAAGGCTTTAGCAGACATGAAAACTATGCACACATGATTAAGGCCTCGTACACACGACGAGAAACTCGTTGTAAAAGAAACATTGTTTTCCTTGATGAGTTCCTTGTTAGGCTTGTCGAGAATCTTGACAAGCTTTCTTTGCGTACACACTGTCAAGACAAAATCTCCTCGTTCTCAAACGCAGTGACTTACAACACGTTCAACGGCACTATCAGGAGGAAGTTTGATTCCACTGGCGCTACCCTTGGGGCTGCTTTTACTAATCTCATGTTACTGCGTGCTAAGTAAAAGTTTGGTGATTTGCGCTTTTCAGTCTGTTACAGCGTGACGAATGTGCTATTTCCATTACGAACGCTACTTTTACCAAAGGTGCGCTTCCGTCTCATACTTTATTCTGAGCATGCACGGGTTTCTAAGCATACACACGAACGTGTTTCTCGTCGTAAACCAGCCCAACGAGAAACACGACGAGGAAATTGAGATTCCCAATGAGAAAAAAGAGACGAAAAACATACATACGACCGTTTTGCTCAGCAAAAAAGCTCTGCCACCAAGTTTCTTGATAGATTTTGTTGTGTGGAACAAAGTGTGCTTCACAAAGGCCTAGAGGCACATCTCAGCGCCACAGATGCTAATAGTTAAATAATGGTAGGAAAAGTAAAATAAATAATTAATAATATATAAAATATTAAATCAACCTAATATCCAAAAAACAGAAAAAAGGTGAATCAGAGCAGCTGTCTAAAAAACATCAGCACAAGGCTGATTGAAAGCATATAAAACAAAATATCATAATTAGAACAAAGTTCAAAATGATAAAACAGCGCTAAACAATGTTGGATAAATGTCCAGCAACATCAAGCTAAGATGGCGTAGAAAAGATAGAGAGGTGATGTGAACATCTCAAGGAATTTTCAAAATCTTTCCACCTTGTCCCAGAAGACCACCACGCGTGAGGCACACTCCCCTTTGGGGGTTAAACTCACCAGAGGGCCAGTGATATCAGGCCTTACACAGGTATCTTTCCACCATACATCCATCAGCTAGGCAGGGAGGAACGCTCCATATAGAAACAAATGAAACTCCAAATAGTGTAATTCGGTTTTAATTTATTTAAAAAGCAATAACCCTTCAGATCACGTCACTTCCGGTAACGCCGCGTTAGCCCCGCCCTAAAAAGGGCGGGGCTAACGCGGCGTTACCGGAAGTGACGTGATCTGCGCTCCACCGGTGGTTTTTGACCAGGAAGGACCATTTGCTCTGTTCTGTTTTGAAGACATTACATGTGTGCTTCTGGGATTCCTGAGACCATCCGATACTCGTCATTATTTGCTCATTACTACTGATTTATGGTACGTACACTGTGAGCGGGGATCTTATGTGTGGTGAAGGGTTATTGCTTTTTAAATAAATTAAAACCGAATTACACTATTTGGAGTTTCATTTGTTTCTATATGGAGCGTTCCTCCCTGCCTAGCTGATGGATGTATGGTGGAAAGATACCTGTGTAAGGCCTGATATCACTGGCCCTCTGGTGAGTTTAACCCCCAAAGGGGAGTGTGCCTCACGCGTGGTGGTCTTCTGGGACAAGGTGGAAAGATTTTGAAAATTCCTTGAGATGTTCACATCACCTCTCTATCTTTTCTACGCCATCTTAGCTTGATGTTGCTGGACATTTATCCAACATTGTTTAGCGCTGTTTTATCATTTTGAACTTTGTTCTAATTATGATATTTTGTTTTATATGCTTTCAATCAGCCTTGTGCTGATGTTTTTTAGACAGCTGCTCTGATTCACCTTTTTTCTGTTTTTTTGGATATTAGGTTGATTTAATATTTTATATATTATTAATTATTTATTTTACTTTTCCTACCATTATTTAACTATTAGCATCTGTGGCGCTGAGATGTGCCTCTAGGCCTTTGTGAAGCACACTTTGTTCCATATCTGTTTGTTTATCTCTATTTTATAGTGATATAACTATTTTTCTCGTAAGCAGCCATGGATGCATTGTTTTTTCTGAGTAGTAGAACTGTTGATTTGGATAGTATTTTTTCAGTAGATGAGCATACTTCCGCACAGGTTAATTTTAATGGTATTATGAGTGCTTTGGGTAACTGCCTTGAAAAAACAGGTGAGAACCTGGTGGGACATTTGTACCTTTAAGCAATATCTAAAGGAGCACATTATAGTAAGAAGTCTGAGGTGGGAGGTAGTCCCCCAAGATGGACTTACAGATTCTGAATCCATGACCGAGTGGCTTGATTTTTTTAATGGAGCCGGTCTTGAACTTCAGGAACTTATTTTAAAAAGAAAACTAAAAAAGATGACTAAGTTGGAAGCTAAAATTGAGGAGCTAAGGAAACAACTTGACCCTATTAAGGATACCCAACAAGTTATAGATTTTAATATTCGTATAAAAAAGAAATTAGAAAAAGTAGATAAGGAGACGCAGAAGAAAAAAATTAAAAAATTCCATCGTGATGTTGAAGACTTCAGGACAAAATCAATTTATGTTTGGCAGCAGTCTAATCCAACAACTTTCGGAGAGAGAGATGATCCTGGCATTATGGAAAAACACAACAGGTTGAAAATGTGGGAGCTTCACAACCCTCCAGTGATCAACCCTCTAGGGTTAGTGATGGGAGAACTCTCCCCACACCACAAGTGCCCATCTATCATTCCACACCGAATAGAAGGGGCTCTAACCATGGAAGAGGTAGATCCAGGAATAAGGGCCCTTCTAATTATTCTAACCAACGGCCACCTAATGAATATCAACTACCAGTGTACAATAGGTTTGAACCACTAAGAGATGATACAAATAGGCCGGGTTATCAAACATCACAGCCTTTTTTAGGAAGAGGCAGAGGGTGGCAGAGGAGAGGCAGGGGTTCGAACCAACACAGGGGACGACCAGTCACCTACCCCCAACAGCCCCCCCAATATCGGGAGTATTATCCCGTAGAGAACAACCAGAGCCAACCTTGGAGAGATTTATCCCAATGGGATCGGGACAGATTAGGGCAACCCAGAACAACGAGAGAAGAACAAGAGGATGTAGGGCCGGACGTAATGTCCAAAAAAAGAAGAAGGAACGAGCACGAAAGGAGTCACGACTAGGGGGTATTTTTAACTTGACAGATATAACTTTATCTGATAAAGAGACTAACATTTTAAACTTAGGTCTAAAATGTGGTCTACATCGCCCAATCAATAAATTTGATGTCTTTATTGATGTGCATAAATACGTACGCAGGTTAAATATGAAAAAGTATTTTTTTAATAAAAACCTCAATACAGTAAATCAGTGACAATTATTATCTGCGTGACAATTATTACTCCGGGACTTCAAACCTCGCTAGTACCTGTTGATAGTGGACTCCGTAATAAATCCCTTTTTAATCCTCAGGTTGGATCAAATCAACCACTTGATGTTTTTAAAGGACTAGTTTTACGAGATTTAGAGGGTATCACCCCTAAAAAGAATGTGAACCCCCGCTTTATTAAAGAGGGTATTGAACTTTTAGAAGAGAGGAAAGATATCGTAGTAAGACCTGCGGATAAAGGAGGAGGTGTGGTCATTTTAACTAAAAGTTTTTATCAAAACCAATTGACTAATATGCTAATGGATAAGGCGACGTATCAGAAGTTAGATAAGGACCCCACTCCCCAATATGAAAAAAATCTTAAATTCCTTGTGGAAATGGGTTACCATAAAGGAGCCCTTTCCAATAAAGAAAGGAAATACCTAGTACCTAGTAATGGCCGTATACCAACCATTTACACCTTACCAAAAATACATAAAGATTTGGTTCAGCCACCAGGAAGGCCAATTGTAAATGGTATTGGTTCTATTACATCGCGATTAGGCCAATACCTTGATCACTTCCTACAAAAAAGTGTAAGCTCTACAAAAGCTTATCTGAAGGACACAAAAGATCTGCTGGTACTTTTGAATGATATAAATTTGGTGGGGAGAGAAGAAGTTTATTTAGTCACCGCTGATGTAGCATCCCTTTATACGGTCATACAACATGACGATGCCCTTTTAGCACTAAATTGGGCATTGAGCCAGAGGGAAGACTACTAGTGCATGATGTTCAAAAAGTTTTTTTACGTGATGCTTTGGACTTTTGTTTAGGGCACAATTATCTTTCTGGTTTGACGGTAACTTCTACTCCCAGAAGAGAGGCGTGGCAATGGGGGCTAAATTTGCCCCCAGCATAGCCAATCTCTGCCAATCATCGCGGCTGAATGGGAAGATAAAACCATATTCAATGTTAAGAGAGAGGAACTGTTACTATACCGCAGGTACATAGACGACCTGTTCTTTGTATGGACAGGGACACTGGTATCTCTAGAACTCTTTTTAGAAGTTTTGAATAAAAATAACCAGAAACATTACCAGAACATTAATCTAACATGTGAATACAATCGTCAGAATGTGCATTTCTTAGATCTCCAGATATATAGAAATGGAGATAAATTGGGAACAAAAGTGTATTTCAAACCCACTGACGCAAATAGCTACTTACCAACGAAAAGCGGACATCACCCCACCTGGCTTAGAAATATACCCAAAGGTCAGATAATGCGAGTACGACGTAACTGTACTGAAGATACTGATTATGTCATACAAGCAGGGCTCCTTAAGAATAAATTTATGGAGAAGGGTTACTGTGAAGTGAAATTGAATAAACTTATAGAAGAACTACGTTGTGTAGTCCCTGTACCCTCTTTCCCAAATGCTGCCTCGTCCTCCTCTCGATTGCACAACAACCTTGAATGGAGTTTTATTTCTGGATACCATTCACAATATAAAGAGGTTGAAAAGATCTTTTCTTCTCACTGGCACATTCTTTTTTTGGACAAAGTCTTGAGATATGTGATTCCAGAAAAACCCTCCTTTATCTATAGGAAGGCTCCTAGTTATGGAGATAGGATCATTAAAAAAGTCTTAGACCCCCCTAGGAAACCCACTATATTTTGGGAAAAAAATGTTTTTTTTGCATGCAGAAAATGTGGTCCCTGTAGGGAAGTCCTCAGCCGGGTCAGAGGCCTCGAGAACTTTACATCCAGTAATAATGTTTCTTTTGCGATTAAGGACTTTCTCACTTGCAATACCACCTATATTGTTTATTTCCTAGAATGCCCGTGTAAATTACTTTATGTGGGCCGTACAAAAAGAAAATTAAAAATCAGAATTGCAGAACATATTGCAAACATAAAACTGGGTTACAAAGACCATAACGTATCGTTGCACTTCAAATTGCATCATAACGAAAACCCGGCAGGTCTCAGATTCAGGGGGGTGGAACAGTTAAAACCCCCTCGAGGAGAGGATGTAACCGAGTGAGGGAACTCTCCAAACTTGAGACCAAATACATTTATTCTGCTGACACTTTGGCTCCTAAGGGACTAAATGTCGAATTAGATATAAATTGCTTTATTAGTGATGTTTAATATTGCTTTATTAGCAAAGTCTAATACTCTCCTATCTACTTTACATATTTATGCATAATGTCTACTTTTGATATATTGTATTTTATTTTATGTACAATTGATTATATATTTTATATTCTTAGAGTTGAACGTTTTTACCTGTATTATTTATATATTTCCCTTGCCCATTTATCTACCTCTATGGATATAGGAAATTTTGTATAAGCAGTGAGCTTTTGAATATATGCTTATGTTTTGCATTCTGTATTTGCTTCTATCGATGTGGCACATGTATTTGTGTGCTATATGAGAAGCAAATCTATCTGTATTTAGATCAGATTCACGGTTATTTTGTTTTTTAGAATTATTTAATTGGTTTTAAAATATCTAATCGTTTTCAAAAAATCGTTAATAGTCTTTAGTATTCAGTTTTAGTTCATCATCTCTTTTTTAGTGTTTTTTAGTGTTTTTACTGAAAGGTTGTATCATCTAAATATATATATATATGCAGTAATGCTTATATATAAGATGTTTCTATTGTTTCCAAAGTACCTTGTTATGCTCTATGTGGTGTTCACTAACCCCAGAAGCAACATGTTGTACAATATTATACTATTTCCGAACGAGTCTTTTTACTGTGCGTTCCCTTCAAAATTTCTTTTTAAAAAAGAGATAAGATTGGATCGTTATAGCGCGGGCTATATGGTAAATTGGTTTCCCGTTTTATATTACGTGTGCTCCTTAGTTTTATCCTGTGATAGCGTACTGATTTTATGCCCCTCTCTGTATCTGTCTTTGAGCGACTCGGTGGTGGACCAATAGGGGAGCTTTCCGCGCCGTAATAGCAGCCAATGACGGAACAGGAGGGTATATATAAACATCTAATCTCTGCCGCTCAGCCACGCCCTCAGTTGAAGTCCATTGGTAGACGAAACCGGTCAAAAAAAAGGGCGGGGCTAACGCGGCGTTACCGGAAGTGACGTGATCTGCGCTCCACCGGTGGTTTTTGACCAGGAAGGACCATTTGCTCTGTTCTGTTTTGAAGACATTACATGTGTGCTTCTGGGATTCCTGAGACCATCCGATACTCGTCATTATTTGCTCATTACTACTGATTTATGGTACGTACACTGTGAGCGGGGATCTTATGTGTGGTGAAGGGTTATTGCTTTTTAAATAAATTAAAACCGAATTACACTATTTGGAGTTTCATTTGTTTCTATATGGAGCGTTCCTCCCTGCCTAGCTGATGGATGTATGGTGGAAAGATACCTGTGTAAGGCCTGATATCACTGGCCCTCTGGTGAGTTTAACCCCCAAAGGGGAGTGTGCCTCACGCGTGGTGGTCTTCTGGGACAAGGTGGAAAGATTTTGAAAATTCCTTGAGATGTTCACATCACCTCTCTATCTTTTCTACGCCATCTTAGCTTGATGTTGCTGGACATTTATCCAACATTGTTTAGCGCTGTTTTATCATTTTGAACTTTGTTCTAATTATGATATTTTGTTTTATAGATTTTGTTGTGTGTAAGAGGCCTAAGATTCTTTTCATTAGTGTCTAACAAGGGTCTCCATCAATTAATTTTCTTTGATCTCTAAAATGCATTATTACTTTCAAAGCTGAATTCCAGGCACATACTGTAGAATTTTAAAAAGTAAAAAAAAATCGAAAAAAATCTATTGCACAGTGGGTGGGGAGAGGCACATCAAGCTTTAGGAACCAATCAAAGTATGTTACATTGCAAACAACTGTCAGTCCGTCATGTTTACGGGAGCAGTCAGTCTAGATCTGTAATGGCCAACCTTGGCACCCCAGATGTTTTGGAAGTACATTTCCTATGATGCTCAGCTACACTGCAGAGTACATGAGCATCATGGGAAATGTAGTTCCAAAACATCTGGGGTGCCAAGGTTTGCCATCACTGGTCTAGATTATTATTTTAAGAGAACAGAAGGAGAGAACAAAGTAATGACTAATTAACTTGCTGCTGCTCTTTTATTTTAGTCAGCGGATTGGGGTGTTTCCTGGACCAAGCTATACTGCTTAATTGCCGTGGAGGTACAGGATGCTGTTATACTGTCTGGCAGAGGTACATGGATCACACGACTAATTGGTTGAGATTTTACTTGCATTTGACTTCTGTCCTTTCTTAGGGCAGAGGTGTATTTTCTGAATTTTCCAGGGCAAGCATTGGAAAGCAGAGGCATACAAAAAAGTTTTGATTTTTCATTTGGGCATCTTTAGTCTACCACTGGATGAAAATTCCTGCATGCTGCTTTCATAAAGAAAGTTGGATATTCAAAGAGAAGGTTCACCAAGAGCAAATCTTATGTCCCATTCATGCTTATGCCACATACACACGATCGGAATTTCCGACAAGAAAACTGTAGATTTTTTTCTGACGGAAACTTGTGTTGCATACACATGGTCACACAAATGTTGTCGGAAATTGTGAGTGTCAAGAATGAGGTGAAGTGCAACACTATGAGAAAAATGAAGTTCAATGATTCCGAGCATGCGTAGAATTTTTGTGCGTCGGAATTGCATACAGACTATTGGAATTTCCAACAAGAACTTTTCCCATTGGAAAACATGAGAACCAGCTCTTGAATTTTTGCTGTCCGAAATTCCGACAGAATATGTCCGATGGGGCCTACACACGATCAGAATTTCCAACCAAAAGCTCACGTCGAACTTTTCTTGTCTGAAATTTCAATCGTGTGTACGCGGCATTAGGCTATTCCAAAATGTCCTAAAATAATTTTGTTGCCTCAAGTAAATGGGCTGCCTTATGCATGACATGCGGAATCATGTCACCCACACAAAACTGCGAGCATGCAAAGTGTGAACAAGGCCTTAAAGGCTGAAAAAAGGGAACATTGAGGAAGACAATAGAGGAACATGTACTGGTATATACTGTTTGCAGCAACTAGTCAAATTCAACTTAACTTTTGTGGAGTATAAAAATACATATGGGTATCTGATTTGTAAATTTTGATACAGCATTCACTAATCCTTTAATTAGTTTTTTAAATACATGAAGTTCCAAAACACTTACAGTCTGACAGAGGTTCTTCATCTTCTTCTTTGCTCAGTTTTCCTGGCGTATGAACAGAACTATTAACAGTAGATTCTATCTCCTCTCCACCATCTTGAAGACCCTCTGAGGATGATGGCATCTCATCTGAGCTTGGAAGAAGGGAAGAGACACTGCCCATGGTTGGTGTGACAGCTGATGAAAGCCCACTAAATCGAGAGATGCTGAGGAATGATAACTTGCGGGCTCGTTGGAAGTGACCACGAACAAATCTCTGACCTTGTCTTTTACCCTATAAATTGTAAAATATGGAAATTATTATGTAATGTAGAAGGACCTCTGTACCAAACAATGTAATTTTGGACAGAGGATGATTTAGGTAGCATAAAGTTATCATTGTGAAGCTTTTTATGCAATGTTCTCTGCCCATTTGTCCTCCAATACCAAAACAGGCAAAGCAGTGAAAAGAGAGGATGGTAGATACTCCATGGTCCTGGATAACCATCTTAAGGTTTTAAACGTACAAAAGCTACACAGTACCCGCTCCTATTACTCTTTAACTACAAAAAACAATACCTTACTGAATTTCTAGTGACCAGTTTAGAAATGCAAATGTAGGTATATACAGTATGGATAAAGTGCATGTTACTTCAAGCTGAGTTCCAGGCAGATATACAATACATACATTATTACAGCTCTACATTCATTAGCACATCATTAAATGTGTACAAGCAGAGTACGTACATTTTACTAGGTATCAGCCCTGCGTAGCAGTTGCTGTAACTGCTTGTGTAATTGCTGTGTGAGCCGTAGTTTGGCTTCAATGTGTTTGTGTATCTATATCTGCTAGTCCATCTAACACTTTCCTTCCCCCAGACTGAAAATGCTTCTGTTCAAAGGTGCCCCCATGCTCCTTCATCCAGAGTGGGGGCACTCCAACAAATGGGATGTGTTACTGGCCAGATCACCAGGTGAAAACAGAGGGAAAAAAGTCTGAAAAAGAAAATAAATGCAGCCACAACACCTAATGATTGGTGAGCTGCAATATAGTATATTTTTGGTTTTAACTTAAAGTGGAAGTAAACCCCTTCTATCATTTTCAGCCAAGGAAGCTGCCATCTTGGCCTATGTTTAATCTTCAACTGCCGTGGTGCTGCACATGTGATCAGTTATGACACCAGCCATTGGATGGTTTGACAGTTTGGTTGAGGTCACAACCAATGTGACAGGTGGCAATCCCGGCATGCCGGAAATTTAACTGCTTTTTGAAACTGTTAAATCGATGGGTTTACTTCCGCTTTAAGCACAGAAAAAACAGGTCTCCTACTCTTTCAGATAAGACTTTGCTATGTGGCAGAGTTGTGTAACTCTCAGGCCGTGTACACACAACCGGTCAAAACCGATGAAAATGGACTGAAGATCCGTTTCATCGGTCCAAACCGATCGTGTGTGGGCCCCATCGGTCAGTTATCCTTCGGTCAAAAAAAAGAGAACTTGCTTTAAAATGTAACCGATGGACGCCTAACCGATAGGTCAAAACCGATCGTTAGTATGCAAAAGCATCGGTTAAAAAGTCTCGCATGCTCAGAATCAAGTCGACGTATGCTTGGAAGCATTGAACTTCATTTTTTTTTCAGCACGTCGATGTGTTTTACGTCACCACGTTCTGACACGATCGTTTTTTAACCGATGGGGTGTAGGCACATCAGACCATCAGTCAGCTTCATTTGATGGACCGATTGTGTGTACGTGGCCTCAGAACTGAATGCATAGAAATACAACTACTTTGGCGGGTCAAAAAGCAAACCTATATGTGCTTTATTTGCTCGCCTGAAGTACAGCTCTAAAGCAGAACTTTACCCATAACATCTTGATAAAAAAAATTATGTTCTTTAGCAAGAAAAATACATTCCACGATAATAATTATGCTATCAAAATAGGTGTTTGCTGTAAATTGCCTCCAGCATTGTTCCTGCTTCTTCTTGCAGCCATTTTGTTGAAGCCCAGAGCCCCTGAACAGAAGCAAATCATAAAGTGGAGTTAAACCCACTGATTTAACAGTTTTAATTGTTTTATTTTGTTTTAAAGAGACAGTTTTAAAGTTACATTCATGGAATGTTACATTTGCTTGTTTTCTCAACCAAACTGTCAAATCGTCAAATGGCTGGTGTCATAATTAATCATATATGCAACACCATGGCAGTTGCAGATCAAACAGAAGCAGCTTCCTTGGCTGTATAGTTTAGGAGGGTTTAATTCCGCTTTAAGACTGTCAGCAGATCAGTCTCTACAAACTTGGTAGTGCCTTAACATAGAGAACAACTGAGCATGTGCAGAGCACGATCGATTACTGAATTTTGAATTGCATAGGCACTTACTTTTAATGTTTTATATAGCAATACTTGTAAAATGGGCAAGTCTGAAGTGAACTAGCATTTTCTGAAATAAAGTTTCACTTTAAGTGAAATTTAAGAGCACACTGCTTGGAAGACAAATGTAAAGTTCTCTAGAATGTTGGAACTGTAACTGAACATGAATCCTGTCTCAGCCGACATCATGATTTTGAGTGTTAAGGACTCATATAGCATCATTCACAATCTACCCTGAGCCGACAGTGAATCAGTGTTTACCCTGAAAATAAAACATGCATTTCATTGCTGTAAATAGATTAGCAAAAACAAGGGGAATATTGCTACAGCTCACATAAAAAGAAACACTAAAGTGCACATAATAGGACCTTATGCAGGTTCACAAATAACTACTATTCTAACCGAAGCCTTTGTAATTTCTGAGTAAAACTTACTTTACTTTCAACGTGTTACATTAGAAATTATGTAAATCTGTGTATTGGAACTGGAAATCATGCTCTGAAATCTATGGCTGCCCTCTGGTGTACAAACAGGCTAGTGCAGCTGCATCCTGGCAGATATCACTGGCTGCTAGCAGCTTTGCACGAGCCAGAGTTAAAGTAAACTGCAGTACATCAGTAAAGTGATTTCTATTGGCATTGTTTCCCATCATGATATTAGTAGCTGATGTCTGAATTTGCCCTTGCATGTAATCATCACTAGAGAAGAGCAAACACCTTAAAAATACAGCTCAGCTGTAGTCAACCCACAAAACAGCATCCTACACCATCTAGCATTTCTGCCAGCGAAGACAATGGTTTGAATTATTAAAGACAAACAGACTGCAAACAGTATTTTTGACTGCATGTGATTAGATGATGGAAGTCAGCTAGGATTGACACCTGTCGGGGATTCAACTGCACTGTCCAGGTTTTGAATCATGTGTCCAGGTTTTAGACTGCCTGAAACCCAGACATATTTTTTAGGCTGGGCTGTGACTCCCCAAGTATTTAAGTACCACAACCCACAGGCTGGCTGTACCTGGATACACCCTAATCACCAGGGTTGCCCACTGTCCAGAGGACTGGCTGAAGTTATCTAAGACGAGTGTCTGTGATAAGCCTTGTACACACGATTGGTTTTTCTGATGGGAATTGTGTGATGACAGGCTGGTGACGGAAAATCCAACCATTTGTAGACAAATGTTGGATGGCATGCTTTTAAAATTTCCGTAGACAATTGTCGGATTTTCCAAGCATGTGTACACAAGTCCGTCAGACAAATGTCCAAAGTACAAACAGAATGCTCAGAATCAATGCTCACCAAACACAACATTGGGAGAAGGTGACCAAAGGGTGGAGCTAAAGAGCTGAAAAAACACATAGTTTTGTGTTTGTTGGCCGTCAATAGTGTGCCGTTTGTGTGCAAGACATATTCCTGGCCAACGCCCTTCGGATGAAAGTCCTACAGTACGCTTTGTCTGTGGAAAATCCAATCATGTGTACGAGGTTGTACACTCTCTCACACTGCCCAGAGCCAGTCACAGTTCCCCTTCCCCCTGTATGGACAGGAGAGGAGAGATGGCTTGATCTGCTCCTCCTCTTTCCACCCCTACCTCTATGCGTCACTCCAATCCCAGATGTGCTATGCCTCAGAAAAGGGACGTGTGTCTGGAAAATTTTAAACCCAGTAGCCGGCAGATACATAGTGGATGAAATGTTCTGATGCCTGAGCCTCAATCCTCAGGTGAGTGAGCTCGCCATCCACTGTCTGGTACAGAAGTTTTCCCCCTCCCTCCCTTCTCTCTCCTGCCACTGGGTGAGTGAGTTCACTAAAGGTAAGGGGCACACAGATATAAGGGGGAGGGGGGCTCTGGTAAATAGAAATTTCCTTACATCAGTGCTTAACACAAAAGTCCATAGTGTTAACTCTAAACAAAAAAAATCGCTAAAGTGTTCGGGTTTAGCTCGAAGAAAAGTTGGCCACCCTAAAGTCAGCAGAGCTTCAGCTTCACTAAAGTGTAAGAATAAAATGCAGCGCCCAAACCAGATCAGATCGCCCCAAATATCTCTAACCCCCCAATCAAGCCTTCCTTTTTTCCACTCACCAAAGGGTTTCACCCTTGCAGACGATGCAAAGTCTGTTTGAATAGTGTGAGTGGCAGAAAAAAGACAACTGGTTTTAGTTCCACCTGTACTGGAAGGGAGTTCGAAATGAAACACTTCTTTACATGTGCCACTACTCACGTTGTCTATCTTATCGCCTGCCCTTGTGGAAAACAGTATGTTGGACGCACCATACGTAGTTTTTCCACAAGGGTAGGTGAACATATTGCTAAAATCATCAAGGGATGTACCAAACATACGGTACCCAGGCACTACCTTGAGAAGCACAATAAGAAGGTGGTTGGCACTAACTTCCAAATTATTGACAAATTTGTTCCTCATTGGAGGGGGGAACCTAGTATCAGAGGAGTATCCAAGTTGGAGGTATTCTGGATTTATCAACTCAAAAGTTATCAACCATACGGCCTAAACGTCGAATGGGATGTAAATGCCTTCATTAATCAATCATGATACCCTTTTTTCTCTCCCTCTTTTAATTTTACCATGTTTACTTCTTTTGTTTACCTTTAAATAACCACTAGCCTAGGATCCACCTTGAGGTGTCTATATGTGCATCCGTCTCGCCTCCCCATTCTCCTTGGAATGATTTAGACTCTATATGTGTCTTCATGACAGTTAAGGGTTAACTATCTAGTCACTCCATTGAGACTGATATATTTATATTTTTTATAATATATACAGACATTCTAACATTTCTTTCATCTTTCCCTCAATGAACTCCATGGATCCGTTATCTGTGTATGGTGAATTACACACGCTGTCACACTTCACTGTTACCAGATTTATGTGCTATACGATCGTTTTACACATGAATGGAGGTGATTCATATAGTGGAGCGCACGGCGTACGTTCCCACTTCCACCTGGGCGGAGCAATTCACCCTTACGTCAGAGCATAGCAGGAGGATGTGACAAGCGATGTTCAGCTTATGTGGATCGCAAGGTGGAACGCATGGCGCTGGGCGTCATGACGTCCGCCTCGTCCACTCCCACTGAATCACCGGTATCAGATATCTAGATCCCCTCGTTTCAGTACGAGGACGGGAGAGGGAATATCCAGCTTCTAAACATTTAGATATTGGCACATTCTATATGTTTATCTGGCCATTATCCCCATATTGGTATTTCCGTTAGCGGGGACGTATTTCCGGCAGTTGGAACGCAGAGGCGATCCAGTTCGCATGTGCCGCGCTATATAAGTTTTCATTCATTCATTCATTCATTCAGACACCCGGAAATGAAAGACAATTGACACGCACGCTAACAGGGAGATGGCGGAGGAGATGAAAGACACATCCAGGTGGGTACAGGCTATTTAAGTGCAGTCAGAAGCTGGGGTTCAGCTATATACCCCTGTTGATGTCTTTCTTAGACGAAACCGGTCGGGTACGCTGATCTTATCATCACTTACTGCACACCATTGGGAACATACTCTCCATTTTAGGTGGTAGAGTCATTGTGTGTTTTTGTTGCTGTTTTTTAATAAGTGCGACTTATAGTTTGGATTTTTTGGACTTTATTTTTATTTCATTTCTTCACTCATGGGATATTGCTGTGAATTTTACTCTATTTTACCAATTTTTTCACTCATGTGTTATTACTGTGAAGTGTATTACATTTTTTACACTATGAGGAGTTTTTTTCTTTTTTATTCCTCAATACTACATTGAGTACTATCACGGAACTCACTTTTCTCACCGGAAAACTTCAGTGGAAAATCTCAGCGATTCCTTGGACACAACATACCGCAAAGTTAACAACTGGAGGTGACCCGAGAGGACACTCGGTCCATACAGGCCTGAAAGACTCCCCCACCGTAAGGTGCAGTGTGAGTCCATCTTGTCCGGTAAGGGTGTCCATTCTTACCATATTATCATTGAGGATTCCACTGTTGATATTTGTATCTCCACCCAAGAGGAATTTTCGGATTTTCGGATTTCTACACTTATTGGTGTATGGACTGTCTATATGCATGTTGAACAGTATTATTTATTGATTTATTGCACCTATATATACATATTTGTGCTGTGCACCATACCCTTGCACGGGAGGTATAGCTTATTATGTTACACGCAAAACTCACTGTAGACACATGCTAATTCATTATGCCAACTAAGGCCAAGATTGGAATCTGATTCGCAAGTTCCCTTCCCTACAGTGTTCCTTTCCTTGGCTCAGTTTGATAAGTAGTTTTACTTATTACTGGAATTATCACTGGAATTGGTGATTCAATGATCTAGTATAGTGTTTTCTAATATTACACTTTTTTCACGTCACTATTATTATTACATAGGGTTCTCCCTCCAGTGAGGCCCTTTTGGTTTGGGCGCTGCATTTTATTCTTACACTGTTTTCACAATTATCTTTTGTTGTGCTGGCTGCCCAGAAGCTCACTTGGTTTCGCGCAATATATACACTTTATATATTTTTTGGACACTAAAGCAATGGTGAATTATCCTTCAATGTGAAAATTCCATTGCATAGTGTGCAGTCTATTTGCCTCAGGGGCAGATCCAGGGGGGGGGGGGGCAAAGGGGAAATTGCTTCCCCCGAGAAAATAACGAGCGGGTGACTGAGCAGACAAGCGGGTAAACGAGCGGATGGGCATGCTGGAGAGTAGGCCATGAGTGAGCAATCATGCCGGTGGGCTAGTGTGTGACTGAGCGAGCAGGCAGGTGTTCTGTGTCAGGAATTCACGCCCCATCTGAATATGCAACTGAAGCGACGCGGCTTGGTATACCCGGCGATGGTAGCAAGTGACACACTCTGGGCTCCCACTGATTCTGCATTATGATGAGTAGAACCATTTAATTTCATATTGCAATGTATTAATAGAAATAATGCGCTTCAATCATCCTGACACCATATCAACCATGGAGACATGATGATTGAAGCGCCAACACCAGCCATTGCCTCGACAATTTGCCCGCAATATTTTCAGGCAGTGTCCCTCCCGAGAATAGACTCTGGATCCGCCCCTGGTTTGCCTTTAGTAAATCAACAAAAAAATTAAAAGAGGGTGCAGCACTAAGAACACTTGATATTAGGAAAATTATTATGATACAACATTCATGTATGAATTAAGTGAGAAAAAACCCTGTGTAACAAAAATAAAACACACCTTGCTGGGAACCTGAATCTCCAGCATAAATATTGAAAGATCTAGAATTAAAGTCCGGTGATAATCCTGATAGTGAAAGGGTTAACAGGACTAAACAATAACAACAATCATATGTGATATAAAACTGAAGATATAAAGTATATAAAAAAGAAAGGAAAAGTCTCTCTAACAATAAATTGTTAAGAGATCTAGTAGTAAAGTCCAGTGTTAATCTTCGTGATGAGAAACGATGTGAAGAAAAATTGCCAGATGAAATCCAATACCCATCAGATGGAGAAGGAGATAAGACACCCTATATTCGTGACTTAAGAATGCCTGCTTACCGCAAAGAAAGACTGTTTTGCACCAGTCTTATGAAGCACAGGGACATCCGGTCTCCCTAAAACCATTCAGCATAAATCCCAACTGACACTCAGTGATGACTCCGAGGTGGGTACATGGACAATAGAAAGGAAAACTCTCATAGCGTATTACGCATAAAAACATAAAGGTTTAATAAGTCTTGCACTTACATATATTCGATGCAAAAACGGCATGTAACAATTGTGACCTCTTCGATCCAAAATCTGATACCTCTCGCTAATCGACTGGAAAACTCTGCCTGCGTACAGGACGGAACGCGATGACGTCACAGCACCCTATGATCGTTATGTCTCAATAGGACTTCAACGCAGGCAGAGTTTTCCAGTCGATTAGCGAGAGGTATCGGATTTTGGATCGAAGAGGTCACAATTGTTACATGCCGTTTTTGCATCGAATATATGTAAGTGCAAGACTTATTAAACCTTTATGTTTTTATGCGTAATACGCTATGAGAGTTTTCCTTTCTATTGTCCATGTACCCACCTCGGAGTCATCACTGATGCCGCGTACACACCATCACTTTTTGTGACGAAAAAAAATGACATTTTTAAAAATGTCATTTAAAATGATCGTGTGTGGCCAAAATGTCATTTTATGTCTTCTGAAAAATGACCAAAAAAAAATTCCAACATGCTCGAATTTTTTATGTCATTTTTCAAAATGTCATTTTTTGTGTCATAAAAAATGATCGTGTGTGGGCAAAACTACGTAAAAAATGACGTTTTAAACCCGCACATGCCCAGAAGCAAGTTAGGAGACGGGAGGTAAAACTACCATTCATAATGGAGTAAGCACATTCATCACGCTGTAACAGACAAAAAAGCAGGAATCGTCTTTTACTAACAAGTAACCAGCTAAAAGCAGCCTCAAGGCAAATAGAACTTCCCCTTTAGAGTGCCATCACTTTGTTCATCATTTTCCAAAAATGATGGTGTGTACGCAACGTCATTTTTAAAAATGAAGTTTGAAAAATGTCATTTTTTTTCATGAAGAAAAATGACATTTTTTTTCATCACAAAAAGTGATCGTGTGTACGGGGCATTAGTGTCAGTTGGGATTTATGCTGAATGGTTTTAGGGAGACCAGATGTCCCTGTGCTTCATAAGACTGGTGCAAAACAGTCTTTCTTTGCGGTAAGCAGGCATTCTTAAGTCACGAATATAGGGTGTCTTCTCTCCTTCTCCATCTGATAGGTATTGGATTTCATCTGGCAATTTTTCTTCACATCTTTTCTCATCACGAAGATTAACACTGGACTTTACTACTAGATCTCTTAACAATTTATTGTTAGAGACTTTTCCTTTCTTTTTTTATATACTTTATATCTTCAGTTTTATATCACATATGATTGTTGTTATTGTTTAGTCCTGTTAACCCTTTCACTATCAGGATTATCACCGGACTTTAATAACTTAATCTTTCAATAATTATGCTGGAGATTTAGGTTCCCAGCAAGGTGTGTTTTATTTTTGTTACACAGGGTTTTTTCTTACTTAATTCATACATGAATGTTGTATCATAATAATTTTCCTAATATCAAGTGTTCTTAGCGCTGCACCCTCCTTTTATTTTTCACACTATGCTTTATTGATTGTTTGCACATGATTTTGTGCCAGCTAGCTTACTAATTTTACCCAATCATTGGTAATTTACTTTTGATTAGCGCAGCGTCAGCCCTCCTGTGGGCTTTTTCTTGTGTTTAGTAAATCAACACCAATGAATCCAGACATAGGAAGGATGCAAAATTTGTCACCTTAATGAATAAAATTACACGTATTTTCAAGGATAACATAGAAAGTATTGTATGTAATAATAATAACATATTTAGGACTGAGCAGAACTGTATGGGGTGTAGGTGGACCACATTTCCAAACTACCATTCAGGGACAACCCCCCTTCCCAAAAATCAGCTTGTGCTGTAACGAATCACAGCACAGTGATTGGACACAGGAGGCGGATTTATGATTTCTCCAATCACAAGCATGGGGCGGGATTGTGCTCCTCCAGGCATCCCCGGCCAGGGAAAATACTGTCAGTGAGTAAAGCAATGATTTGGCGGCCATTTTTGGGGGCATCAGATTGGCCCGGGGGGAAGCTGTGTCAGTTTCATTCCGGGACACTGTATTGTCCTGGAATAAAGGTGCCCGGGACAGACCTGCAGGATTTATCAATTCTATCACACAGCAAGACATCACTAAACAGTAGCAGTGAGACAGACTAGGCAGCAGATTTACTACACGTTTACAATAATACATTCCTCCCATAGCTGCTCTAAAGTAGCACTGCCACTAAATCAAACCTGACATTGACCACTTATTAACTGGGCCTCTTAACTGGGTCTTTTCTGCTGTGAAAAACCTTTTGCAGACCCATACAAAATCTGTCTCAGGCCTCGTACATATGACCGAGAACTTGGTCGAGACGAAACACATAGTTTTCCTCGTCGAGTTCCTTGTTTTGCGTACACACGTTAAAGACCAAATCTCCTTGTTCTCAAACGTGGTGACTTCAACACATACAACGGCAGGGGCTGCTTTTGCTAATCTCATGTTATTGCGTGTTAGGAAAATTTTGGTAAGAGACATTTGCACTTTTCAGTCTGTTACAGCGTGACAAAGGTGCCATCTCCATTACAAACGCTACTTGTACCAAAGGTGCACGGGTTTCTTAGCATACACACGCTCGAGTTTCTCGTCGAAAAGCAGCCCGACGAGGAACACGACGAGTCAATTTGACTCCCGTCAAGGAAAATTAGAACTTGCTCCCTTTTTTGCTCGTCGAGTTCCTCGACAGTTTCCTCTATGAAAAACTTACACACGTCCGGTTTCCTCGGCAAAAAAGCTCTCCACCAAGTTTCTTGATGGATTCTGATGAGTAAACCGGTCCTGTACGAGGCCTCAGTTGGATGTCCAAACGGACAGGTGTAGGGGTCACAAATACACACAAACTGCCCCATGGGCTTTGCTAAGTGAAAGGCAGCCTGATTTGCAGCTAATAGTGTTGCTAATTTGCTTCATAAATGTCCTATACATGTTTATCTTTCTTAGCAATTTCATAGTCACTGATCCAAAGACAGTCGATAGAACTAAAAATATAAAATTTACACTTTCCTCCTGTCACATTTGTTTTTATTTTGACGTCGCCTGCAGCCTCCAAAAATATTTTATTTAGCCAACCACTGGGAAAATTAAGATTAAAACACTGGCCACAAATCACAGAAATAAAATGCGATTTAAAGAATTGGAAAGAGTTTATCGTAATTTACACTGCAAAACAGCTTCATATTTCCCTAAAAATCCATGCAGCATTAATTTCTATGGCATTGTACTTTAACTCCAGTGGGACTTGTACATTACTATAACATAAAATAATGGGTTCCACTTAGTACAAGCATGCCACAGCTTTACAGTTTTTGCAAGTGTAATATATAGGCATGGCCGATGAGCCAAACTCTCTCCATATATTTTTCGCACTACAAGATTAACTAGCTGAAATATTTAGCTCTACATTTTAGGACTTTAAATTTATTTATACCTGTAAAACATGGCAAAATATTTCTGGCAGTTATAGGAAGTAAAAAAAATATATATATAATTTACCTTCCCTGGCATTATAAACTGCTCCCACTTCATTTCTACTTCCTTTTCTCTATTGATTTGTTTTAATGATGTTTTACAGCCACCAGGATCTCTGGTTTAAAGAAATAGAGTGTGGTTAGTGTAACATCTTCCAGCTTACATAGCATGCACACAATATATACACACCATACAATTTACCAAGTTTAGAAAGAATGGTACAACATTTTTAATATCCTAGAGCTTGGATCTAATTTGTGTAGATTCAAACTTACAAATATAAAAGACCGTATAGTTGAACTGCAACAGATTGCCATTGAAATCAGAAGTGATTGGGTGGGTTTAAAGTTTATATCCAACATACACACTATAGATTTTCTGCAGATTTTTGTCTTAAGATTTACCAAAAGCAAATACCGGTAATATGAGGTCAAACCTTAAGAATTTTTAATTTGTATGCAATCAGGCAGGGCATTGCACTACATGGTTTTGGTAAATCTGAAGAAAAAAATCTGCAGATAGTGTTTATGGGGTTGTAGCTTTTGGTTGGGGTAGAGCATGGGTTTGCTGCAAATCCAACCCATCCATGGACAACGAGAACTGTTCACTTGATAATACACTTCCTGATTTTCCAGTTTAGGTCAGATGGCTTAGAATAGCCAATAAGGGGATTTTGTTGTGTGCCAGACCCATTGCTATTAAAAGACAATGTTCCCAGCAGCGATTTGTCTCTGCATGTTGGGGTAGATAGGAATAGTTGACAGTGTGTGATAAGGGAGAGATAGTTGTGACTTAACCACTTAAGACCCGGACCAAAATGCTGCTAAAGGACCTTGCCCCTTTTTGCGATTCGGCACTGCGTCGTTTTAACTGACAATTGCGCAGTCGTGCGACGTGGCTCCCAAACAAAATTGGCATCCTTTTTTCCTTACAAATCGAGCTTTCTTTTGGTGGTATTTGATCACCTCTGCGGTTTTTATTTTTTGCGCTATAAACAAAAATAGAGCCACAATTTTGAAAAAAATGCAATATTTTTTACTTTTTGCTATAATAAATATCCCCAAAAATATATATAAAAAAATGTTTCCTCAGTTTAGGCCGATACGTATTCTTCTAACTATTTTTGGTAAAAAAAAATCGCAATAAGCGTTTATCGGTTGGTTTTCGCAAAATTTATAGCGTTTACAAAATAAGGGATAGTTTTATTCCATTTTTAACAATTATTTTTTTTTTTACTACTAATAGCGGACAATTTTGACACATTTTTGGGACAATTGTCATTTTCACAGCAAAAAATGCATTTAAATTGCATTGTTTACTGTGAAAATGACAGTTGCAGTTTGGGAGTTAACCACAAGGGGGCACTGTAGGATTTGAGTGTTCCCTGTGTGTGTTTACAACTGTAGGGGGGTGTGGCTGTAGGTGTGACATCATCGATCACGTCCCCCTATAACAGGGATGACGCGATCGATGCTGCGGCCACAGTGAAGCACGGGGAAGCCGTGTTTACACACGGCTCTCCCCGTTCTTCAGCTCCGGGGACCGATCGCCGCACTCCAGCGGCGATCGGGTCCGCGAGGCCCGTGACCCACGGCTGGGTACTAGAAACCAACGTATATATACGTTGATGTGCCCAGCCGTGCCATTCTGCCAACGTAAATGTGCAGTAGGTGGTCCTTAAGTGGATAAACAGGGGCGTCTTTAATATTGATTGGACCCTGGGCAAACATTTTCTTGGGCCCTCTTAAATCCACTTAGGAACTATTTGCAGGCATGTGTACTCACGGACAGGTGCTTTGGGCCCCACAACAATGACTGGCTGGGGCAGCTGCCTCTTTTGCCCTGGATATAAGGGCCCTGGATATACAGTGCCTTACAGTGCTAAAATTGTAATGCTCTATTTTAATAAACTTTGTAGAGACAGATAGTTGCTGCTATACAGTGCTGTACTGTGCTACTCTGCTGTGAACTGTGTTCACAGTGCAAAGACCCAACAATTATTTCTACCACTACTTTTGTGCGTGTTAGCAACAACATCAGTTGCTGTTTAACAACTTCAGTTTATGCCAATATGTATTCTTCTACATATTTTTGGTAAAAAAAAAAAACGCAATAAGCACATATTTATCGGTTTGCGCAAAAGTTTGAGTTACTTCCCTGTCAGAACAGGGTTCTGTTTGTTTACATTGACAGATCCCTGTTCTGGCTCTCTGTGGAGCGATCGTGGGTGGCTAAGCGGACATGGTGGCTGCTTGCAATGTGAATTGGGCTCCGCCTCCACACCCTGCTATACTGTTCCACCCCAGTGGTGGCTGGTGTTTTTTTTGTCAGTCGGTTGGGTCACCCACAACCCCCCCCACCCTTCAGTCCATTGTTTCATCGTACAGCCCCCTCACTTCCCCATGAGGTTGTGGGCCGGGCAACGCTCCTATGGGCAGCGCCCATCCATGTTGTTCCTCCTCCCCTACATCACAATGTCTTCCGCCGTGAGTCTCCTCCCTCCGCCTAATAGCCTACCAATAGATCGCCTGTTCTGTTAGCCATTCGCGGTGAGGGGTCTCAGGCCCTGCTTCTTGATTGGCAGAGGAGGATCAGCTGTGACAATAGCGAATATTCCTTTTTTTAGTCTTAAAAAAATTGATAAAAAATTAGATAATAGGGTTTGATTCACTCCCCCACAATTTTTTAATTTGGTTTGGTTTTACAGTAACACCCCCCATTTTTTAGACTTTGGCTGTTTGAAGACCCTTTCCACAAACTGAAGACACATTTGCTCATGCTTAATTCTATCCAGCAATTCCTATAAAGTTTATGAACACTGACAAAATATTAAGATCCATTAAGATCCACTGAAGGACGAAAACAATGTCAATGTCTAGAACAAAGCTACTAGTGACAAACAACACAGTGCTCTTTTTTTTTTTGTCAGATAAGTGATGTGAAAAAATTGCATTACGTAATTATTTGAATGTTCGAAGAATTGTACCTTAAATTCCAGCAGGTGGATACAGGTCGCATCAGGCCAGACTGCTCTGTTAAAGATTCTAACAGCCAATGGAGGGCACAAAGCTGGCGGAACAGGGATTCCCTTAAAAAGAAACAGTGACATATGACATACTATACATACTGAATGCATGCTTTTATGAAGCATAATATAATGAATGGCAAACTGTAAAATGTAAATGTATGCATTACATGCAAACATAAACTTAAATTAGTGGGTTTTTTTCATGTGTTTTAAAATGACATGGTAATTCATGAAAGATCACATGTACCAGTATAAACCAATATAAAGTCGTACAGTCCAATCTAAAACCTCACTCGCCTGCATTTTTGATGGCAATAGTTTGTTTTCTTTTACTATATGAAACATGCCTAAAGATGAAGCACTGAAAAAATATAAGCCCATTTTATAGTTATATGCCGAGTTTAAACCTGCCATACTGTGGCACGATTACGATAGCAGAGTGGGTAACATCTATAACACAAATAAGAGTTCTCCTTTATATAAAAAATAAAAAAAAACATTTTTTTTCTCTGGGTCTGTTACATAACTATAAGCTGCAGTTTACTGGCAAAAGGAAACTATTGATCGGCCCCATTGACACCTGTTAATCGAGAAATCAGAATGCCCTTTACATCATGGAAGTACATGTGCAGTTGAATGCAGTAATGTACACAATAAAAATAAAACATTTTGTGTGTACTTATAAGAAAAAGGAACTTGTGTAAAAAACCCATACAATGTCAGGATTAATATAGAATTTTCTATAGAAATGGACTCACACTGGGACCTATTTATAAATCTGCGATGCACTGAAATTTGTATACTATTTCCACATACATTACTTTTTAAAGCCTTTGTAGCAGTGGTTTTCTACTGCAAATATACAAGATCAAATGGCTTATTGGAGAACTGGAAAAAAAACTAAAAAATAATGATGTGTTCATTAAATAGTAAAAAAAATTGAGGTAAATTGCGCTAATCAATATATGATGCTGTGCATCAAATCAAATAAAGTAAAAGGTGCACGTGAAATGCAAACTAAACATAAATGGAGCTGCGGTTTAAACTGTGTCATATAAACAGAATAGCAATGTGAGAAAAATAAAAAACACCGCGCTAATGACCAATAAACATAAAATGCATTAATAATATAGTGGACCACACCGATGAATTAATGTGATATATGCAAGGTTAAAAAAAACAATCCAAAAGACAAAAACAAACATTATTGAGTGTCCATAAAACAAAAAAGCCTTTGTAGTCCAAAGTGAGAGGGCTAGCAAGTTCCATACAAAACCAATTGTGAATAATAAATTATAAACAACAAAAGTTCAGAGGAAATAAAACGTAACATCCACCCTGGTGAAGCCGAATCCCAATATGAGTCAGCAGGATATTGGTTAACACTGATGTGACATGCAGCTGAAGACCTCCATCACACACACACACACATTTTTCAAAGGGCACGGGTGGCCAAGTAGAGGCTTGGTTTCTCCAGCTGGGGGCCTGTCTGTCTTCAGTTTTAGTATAAATACCAGGGGTGTTGCAGTGGCCACCCGTGCCCTTTGAAAAAGTGTTTTAACCACGAAACTAGTCAGGGCGTACCGAGTGGCACACTGTCATCACTCTTGGACTACTCGATACTACATGGGTTTACTGCATGCTGACCGCCGGATGCTGCGGTTTAAGGCCTTTCTTTTACTGCAAAATGTGAGTGTATTTCTTCATTATTTTGTACAATAAATTTTAAGTGATTTTACACTATCGAGGCATTCTTGTCTCCTTTTACATTCATGTGACCATTGTTATTGGAGCCACTGTCGGATGACCCAAGCTGAATTGTTTTCACTCTCTCACCGAGTCCAGCTGTTTGATCGTATGCTGTTTTGGTCTCCTCTCAGCCAGGGACCATTTACATTTGGTAAGCAGACTTGCATATGTTGTGTGGTGGATCTTCAGCTGCATGTCACATCAGTGTTAACCAATATCCTGCTGACTCATATTGGGATTCGGCTTCACCCAGGGTGGATGTTACGTTTTATTTTCCTCTGGACTTTTGTTTGTTTATAATTTATTATTCACAATTGTTGTGTATGGAACCTTCTAGCCCTCTCACTTTGGACTACAAAGGCGTTTTTGTGTTTTATGGACACTCAATAATGTTTGTTTTTGTCTTTTGGATTGTTTTTTCAACCGTGCATATAACACATTATTCATCGGTGTGGTCCACATATTATTTATGCATTTTATGTTTATTGGTCATTAGCGCGGTATTTTTAGTTTTCTTTCATTAAATAGTGCCATAAGAAATACACTTTGTTAAACCACACTCAATTTTGCACACACCTATAGAATAGTAACTGAAATATGCTGAACTCTGAAAGTGAAAGAGGGGGAGGCTGTATTACAAATAATCCCTACTGTCATAGTACTGTACTAATCAAGAATTTTTTTTTTTTTTTTTTTGTAAAAACTGTAGGTAGACCTCTAAATAGATATGTGCCATTTGTTTTTCAGTCCGAAAAAAATTCGGACACATTTTTGGTTATTCAGAGATTCGGATGCACCCAAATCTCCAAATAAAATAGTAACGAACTTCATTGAATTTTGTTACGTTTCGTTTCATATATTTGTTTTCTAATTTTCAGAATGATTCGAATTCGGATCGGATAAAAAATGATCACATCTTTAACACATCGATGACTCATCAGCTGTCAGTGGGCTTTCCCGCTAAGCTTAAATGTAAACAAAAAATGCCAGCAATAGAAAATTCGGTAAAAGAAAACAAATGCATATCAGGTCCTGATTATCTGGTGACCCCAATGCCTTGTGACATTAATGACCCACATGCTTTGGTTGATGAGGTCACAAGAAGGCTGGGCCACCTGGTAACTTTACTAGGTGGCCTGCCCCTTAGCTATTCAAGATATGTCAGATGAGGGAGTAGCCAGACGGCAGGAGCCTTCGACGAGACCGAGAACGAGGTGATTGTTGATGGCTCTACATCGGGAAAAATTGTTTTTAATTTTTTGATAAATCACTTGTTAAAAACTTGTATTGTGTTTTTAACACTTTTCTGGTGAGGTACTATGTACCCCATACATATTCACATAAGGGGGGCGATCTGAGGGCCCCATTGTTCCAAAGGCTGTTTTTTTTTTTTGAATATGTGACCAACAACAGAGGACTAGAAGCTCCTCCCTGCTTATGTTTCTCCTCCCTTTAAGGGTTTCTAAATGCTGGGGCGGAGGCGGGCATTCCAGGTCATGTGACCGATGTGATTGGCTGTCACAGTGGCGCTCAGATCACCAGTATGCATCGGGAGCTTTCCGTTAACCGTTGGCTCTAGTGCTGACAGCAGTGCATAGAGCTCACTCTCAGTGTGGTAAGTGGTTTACACCGGGCTGCATATATACGGAAGCTCAGCATGAAGGCCCACAAATGCCGAGAGGCCGCATATATGTGTGCGGTTGGCGAAGAGGTTAAAAATTATTACAGTGGCATCATTAACATACAGAATTAGAGGAGATATTGTAAATTACACAGTGTGTTTTTAGTATCACTTTAGAAATATCTCTCTGTATTAGATTATCCTCTAAATTTAAGATTGGTTTGTAACTATTTGTATGCCACTTACTTTGCATAAACTATCTGTGTGGTTTCCAATTAGATAGTAAAGGAGGAAGTTTGTATTTTAAACCGTGAATCAATAGTTGTATCCTATCTTGTCTTAATAGATAAAGCAGTGGTGTTAAATGATTATTAGAGCAAATTTCTTGTTGGTACAAATTAGACCCATTTAGTAAATATTGAGTCCACACAGCCCCCATCCTCAAACTCCCCCCTCAATCTACAGAATCCAGGGGCTCTTCTCTCAATCTGATCCTTTAAAGCAGAATTTGGCACGGCAGTCTTGACTGGAACTGCAATATAGGGACTGTAGTTCTCCATGGAGCACAAGAGCAGAGAAGTCACCACCCTTGTATTCCATTGATACTTCCTCCAGATCTGTAACTGAAAGTCCATACCTCAGTATGGACCTGAGCTGTAGGAAGAGCCCACAGGAACCAGAGTATTGCACTCATTATTCACTATGCATGGTTTCAATACTTTGAAGTCTCAGATACAAAATAAATAATTTATGCACATTCTTGCTTCTTTCAAAATGGGTGATTTTTTTTATTTTTGAAAAAAGGTTAAACTACCCTTTAAGTGGCTGCAAAGTTTGTTAATAACATCCTTCCTAGTCAAAATGGGGCTTGGCCAATAAAATTTAAAATACAATTTCAAAGCAGAAGTTTTACACTGAATGCTTGTAGCTTAAATATGACTTACCTAATAAAAGACCTCCAACAATTCAGCATAGTAAAAATGTGATAAAATGTTTTAGCAGTAACTATCACTTATAAGAGGATTAGAAGTTGACTGACATGATAAAGTATGAAGAATCATTGTTCATTACATCTGAAAATCTAATTTAAAATCTCATCCCCCGCCAGAACAGTGCTGCACGAAACACAAAATGCTGAATATGACAGATCCATTTCTAATTACAGGAATGTGTGTGCAACTCCCAAGAGTATCTGATAAGGGTAGTTAAAGAATTCTGCAGGTTGAAGGGAGTTCATGAACCTGTTATGTGAATAATTTAAGATAGACAGATTGGGTAGATGGAGATAATATTCTCCTGGTTAACTGCTAGTATAAAATGTGTATCATCAAAAAGACATATAGACAGTATGCTTTATAGGTCTGCAAAAAAGAAAAGAGCTTTCAGTAAAATATATGATGGTGTGCATTTGTGTGTAAAGCATTGACAATGACAAGGGGTCACAGCAGACACACACAAGGCCTTTCGATCATCCCATCAGTCAGGCTTAGGTCTCTAGATCATTATTTTGCAACTCAACATGCTTGTCAGCCAGACATGATGAGTGGGCTCCCCAAAGAGTAGTATAGGAGACATCACAGCTTTAATCAACCTAAAGGGAAACTTTATTTTTTCTGGGCGTCAATATATTTAAGTATTTTATTAAAAAATGTAAATCCACATTTTAAATCTGATTGTACAGTTCTTTTTACTAGTTCAAATCTTTTTATATTACAAGTATGCATTTTATACAGTGCACTTGTGATACTAGTTTTTAACAAAGTTCTGAGTTTTTACAGAAAGAGCACAGCATTAGCTTCTTTCTTTGTTTCTCTTTATATTAAACTCTGCATGGATCTGTACATAGCAGGAAGGGGAATTAAAGTGTATGTAAAGTTTCGTCCAGCAATAGACCCTTTGTGTCCCCACTGGGGATATTCAGCCGTCTTTTTGTCCTGGTGTCTAGTGCACCAACACCAGGGCCGATCTTAGGCAGGGTGCACGGGGTGCTTTGCACCCAGGCGCCTGCAGAGGTGGGGGCGCTGAAGTGCCAGAGTTCTCCCCTCCTTCTGGCAGTGCTGGGGGGAGGGGCAGTTCCTCTTCCGGACATGAGGGTCCTAGTTTTCAGTGGCTGCTGAGTGCTGATGTGCAGGATTGAATTCCTCACACTGGGAGTCTGGGATCCCGCACGGTCTCTACCAACTCTATTTGGAATGCCTCCCTTTCCCATCTCTATCTTGGGCTGCAGAGAGAACCTTTACATGTGCTCTGGGCTGCCCCTGCTCCAGATGTTTTATGGCATGATAGATTGCATAGTCTCTCATCTCCTGTACTATGTCTGCAGTCTCTGACCGTCTCCTGTATCATGTATGCAGTCTCTGACCATCCCCCTGTATCATGTCTGCAGTCTCTGACCAACTCCTGTATCATGTCTATAGTATGTCTGGGGGTCTTTCTAACAGACTCTCTAACAGAAGCCCTCCCTGTCCATCAGAGAGTCCCCCCTCCAGGTCCCAATAAAGTACTCTGCTTCTCTTCCTGTATTTTGTTTATTGTTAAGAGATCATGTAAGGATCCCAGGGTAAAGAAGACTTTGTGGGGGAGCATTTCTGTGGTTGAGTCGTTGACATAAAAACATTTGTAAAGGGGAGGGGTTAGTATGACCACGCCCACGTGGAGGCGCCAGAAATATTTCTGCACCCAGGCGCCTGTGACGCTAATATCAGCCCTGACCAACGCAGCAAGTATGGGGTAATAACAACAGATGAGGGAAAATCCTTCAATAGGGACACATGTTTCCTTGACAACCATCTAAGAGAGAAATTCCCCTTGCTTTGGGAGATTTCCTCTCCCTTCTTGTTGTGTCTCCAAACAGTTTATTGCAGGTTGCAATACAGGAAGGAGATGAGATGGGTATCAGAATATTTCGAGATGATTAATGGTCTTTAAACATTAGGCTAGGCTCTCTTCTTAATATTTTTTTTCTGACAAGGTTTCTTCTCAGCAAAAGACTATGCTGGCTGGACATTTACAGAGCCTTTTTCCTTGACCATTGAGATTCAAGTGGCACGTTAGTCTTTATTTTCCAAGGGAGGATAAAATGGAAAGGTGCCTGTGTATACTTTCCACTCCACCAGTCACTCTTCAAAGTTTTTTGGTGGGGGCAGTTACAGCTTTTTCCTAAATAGGCCAGGCACTTTTTAGATTCCAGCAGCCAGCATCTTCAGGAATTCCTCCCCTAGAGACCCTATTTATTTCCATCCCCTAGACCCAAGTGCCTGTGGAGAGAGACAGACCTTTCATGTAGTTTTTCTTACAGGACAGAAGCCCAAAAGGGAAGAGGCTGAACAGCAGGTGTACCAATGTTTTCTCATTATGTATTGTCAGGAACCCCAAGCCTGCTGATTGGCTAGGTCATTAAACATTCATACACCTCTCTAGCACTGATGGAACAAGCTCAATCAGCCATAGAATACAATCTGGGCTTGAAGTACAGATAGTCTGAGTACAACCCGTGACTTCCTTCATGAAAATTCCAAAAAGGATTTTAGCAAAATACTGTACCTCTACCTTAGTATTTGACAATAAAGTTTAGTAAAGATCCTGTAAATATAGTGTTGCTGGGATTTGGATCCGAACCTGGAATCCTTGTGGTGTCTGGATTGTGTTCCATCTTGCTGTGCCACCTGAGATGCTGAACAGCTCTCTACTTGCTTCCTTGGACAACCTTGATTTGTGCCTTGTTTTTGGTAAAACCCTTAAACCCTTTGCTTATACCACGAACTTCTTAATTCAAGCCATGAATCTCCACTTCCTGTTTGCCATAGTATTGTTTTCTATCTTGCTCCTTTTACTCCTGCTGCCATCTTCACTGCTACTCATTACCATCCTTTTGCTTGTTCCTCGACTATGCTTCCACTTGATCCATTTGTTACCAACCTTTGGATTGTTTCTTGACTATGCTTTTACTTAATCTCAATCTGCAACCACTTGTTGCCTACCTTTGGCTTGTTAACTGGCTACGCTTCTGCTTTAAACCCTACCTGCTCCATCTGCCACTGGAGACAGGCTTGATCATCTTCTGGTGGGGCAATCCTCCTGATGACCACGACTTGGCGATGGCATGCATTAAAACCATCTCCACTATCAGGTGCTTTGAAGAAAACCAGTTAGTGCTTAGACCTAGCTTTGAGTGAGCCCGCATCATCCACCAGGGTGACCTGCTTGTGTACATATACTTTTGTTTGGGGTGAACACTATGTTATAGAGCTTTTATGTTGGATTGCCAGGGAGTAGAGAGAAGACCAGGTCAACAAATATATGAACCTTACAGCAGAGCTGGGTCATCAGAATTGCAGGTAGTGTAGAATGCTTAAAAGTAGGTGATTTGCACAGCGACATAGGTTTACTATCTGTTTCATCTTTCTGTAGCTTAGTACAGATTCATTTGTGTCTGGAGTTTAGCTTCAAACAGGTTAACCACATTGCGACCAGCCCGTCATCGTTATACGGTGCCGCGAACCGTGGTAGCTGTACGTAGGTCCCTTTAAGGAGGGATAACAGGGGGTGCTGATGGTCATGACTGGCGGTCACGATGCAGCCGGCTGCGAGTGATTGTGGGCATGAGAGGCAGCACGGGGGAGGTAGAACAGGACATGTGTGTGTAAACACACATCCCTGTTCTGTTCTGAGAGGAAAGACAGATCTGTGATTTCCTCTAGGTCAGGTCCCCTCCCCCTACAGTTAGAAACACACTAGGGAACACAATTAACCCCTTGATCGCCCCCTAGTGTTAACCCCTTCCCTTCCAGTGAAATTTTTACAGTATTCAGTGCATTTTTATAGCACTGATCGCTGAATAAATGTCAATGGTCCCAAAAATGTGTCAAAAGTGTCCGATGGTGTCCGCCATAATGTTGCAGTCCTGATAAAAATCGCAGACCGCCGCCATTACTAGTAAAAAATATATAATTAAAATGCTATAAATCTATCCCCTATTTTTTAGACGCTATAACTTTTGTTCGAACCAATCAATATATGCATATTGTGATTTTTATTACCAAAAATATGTAGAAGAATACATATCGGCCAAAACTAAGAAAAATTTGTTTTAAAAAAAATAAAACTGGGAATATTTATTGTAGCACAAATATTGTGTTTTTTCAAAATTGTTGCTCTTTTTTGTTTATAGCAACAAAAAAAAAATCCAGAGATAATAAAATACCCCCAAAAAAGAAAGTTCTATTTGTGGGGGAAAAAAAAGGACGACAATTTTGTTTGAGTTCAGCGTTGTACGACTACGCAATTGTCAGGTTAAAAGCGACGCAGTGCCGAATTGCAAAAAATGGCCCGGTCATTGGGCAGCCACTTCTACCGGGGCTGACGTGGTTAAACAGAAAACACATGAAAGACAGAGAATATCTGCACAACTCTGTTAATCAACCATACCTTACTTCCCTTTAGTTTGTTTACTTAGGCTCATTTTAATTTGTTTTGAAAAGGAAAGTAAAGGAAACATGTTAAGATGCCATGACTTAAAAGCTGATTAGACTGGATGGACTGACTATTTAGCAAACTATTACACAATCCTTCACTGAAGCAATATTTATTCAAGAAGGAATTCAATAAGAAATACCACTCGCAAGCCCTTCTTTATTCTACAAATAAAGAGTTCTTTATTTACAAAGGCTGTAATCTCCAAATGTCTATAGAATAATTTTTGAATTCCAAATAGTTTGTTGTAAAAATGAATGAACTTGCCACACTTGTTCTATAAAGGCTTGACAATGTTGCTACATGGGTGCAAAAACATTGCAAATTTAATTTGCACAGGGTTATCTGCTGCTTTTGACTTCCATAGACATCTTTTACTAAATTCATCTTTGTTATACAATGCTACATATCATCTCTTCAGGAGGAATAGTTGAAAAAAAAAATCTTGCTACAGGCACTTTTTTCATAAAAAATGTGTTCTATATAAACATCTTGCCCTGCTCTCACCATTCTACTTCCAGCTCTTGACAATACTTACCAATGTTCTCATTTTCAAGTCGATAGATAGATAGATAGATAGATAGATAGATAGATAGATAGATAGATAGATAGATAGATAGATAGATAGATAGATAGTTGACATTACTAGGAATATTGATAAATCACCTGTGTATCGCTTGTGTCAGTAGGTTATATAGTCAGATAGACTTTACTAAATGGAGGTTAAAGCAGAACTGGGGGTGTTAAAACAAAAAATGTAAGCAAGAAGCTTTTTTAACGACAGAAGATACTTCCACAATAAAAGTCTTCTTACCTTCCTCCTCACAATCATTTTGCACAGCTCAGTGTATTTTTTCTGGTTATGCCAGGAAGAATGAACTTCCATGTGCATACACTGGAGTTACTTCACCCGGTGCCTAACAATGAAGACAGCTGGTGACTCTGCGTCCTGGAAGCTTGGGAAAAGATTTTGGTGAGGTAGCTCACAGATGTTGCATCACTCAAGTGAAGGTGACTATTTGTGGACTTTAGTTCCCTTTTAAAGGGCTTAGGTTTTTGTTTTATAGACGTCTTAATGTGTAACTAAAGGCAAGTCTTTTTTTTGGGTGATATAGTGTAGAGGGATTAGGATACATGTCAGTTTTTAATGCTGTCTGTGCTCCCATTAGGGAGATTTGTCCTCTCTCTTTGTAAGAGAGATTCCTACATTTTGGGTTGTCACTAGAACAGTAATAAAGGGGAAACCTTCCAATGTAAACACTAGTTCTGGTGACACCCTGGGATTCCCTCACTTCTATGGGATAGAAATTGAGGAACAATATCCCCAAAGGACACATATGGCAAATAAAAAAATAAAAAACTGACAGATGTTAAAACCCTCCGATACTTACAAAATGTAAAAAAAAAAGTTTTGCCTTTAGTTACACATTAACCTTTTGAGCAGTAGTGAGAACAACAGTAGCGGGACTGACTTTTGCTATATTTTATCTGGAATAAAGAAGTCAAGGTGAAAAAATGCCCATTCCCTGGTGGCAATTCATGCTTTTTAAAATAAAAGCTGGTCCAAAGTGTCCCTTTAGTGCAGCAATCTTACTCTTTAGAAAATCCATTATGCTCTGTGATTCCAGTGTCATATATTGTACATAACCATAATTGCCATAATGTTTGAATAACCAATATTTAAAATATATAGAAACCAACTATAAAATATTAGTAATATAATATTATTATTATATATATAATTAATATATATATAATATTATATATATAATTATATATATAATTTTAAAAAGGATACACCCAGCTGAAAAAAACATCCAATACAACCAAAAGGAAAAGAAAAAACAAAACACACACGCAAATAGAAAACCGACATATATAGTATCCTATGCCCACAGTTGATCCATAGGGAGGGGGGGGGGGGGGGCAAAAAAAACATAAAGCATTAACCAATTTGCTCCAGCAGGGAAAAAAAATCCTTTCCGATCCTCCCAGAGGCAATCAGACATTTCCTACATCAACTTTCCAAAAAAAAACTCAAAATGAATATAAAATTGACCAGAAGCCATTTAAATTTCTTTGTATAGGAGACACTATATACATGTTACACATGTATGCAAAGAAAAACAAAAGGATAACACATACAAATATGTAAAAGTTCCAGGAGATTAATACAGCATCAGAAATGTGTAACACTATAGAAAATAACTACCAACCCACTATTGTAAAAAAAAGTTATTTAGGATCAACTGGCTGCAAAAAAAAATATGGATAGGCATACACAGATATTTCAAGGGCACCTGACCCTGGCTGTTTCCTGGCTATACTCCGTAGACATGTGCATTTGTTTTCGTTAGAATGCATTTTCGTCCGAAAATCGGGTTTTTTTGTGCAAGAAACGAAAACCGAAAGATCCGACATAAAAAATGCTTTATTTTAGTTTTCGTTGCGGTAAAAATTCGATATAGAGAGATTCGACATTATAGGGAAAGATTCGACATCATAGAGAAAAGATTCGACATTATAGAGAAAAGATTTGACACTATAGAAATAATAGATTCGACATTACAGAGAATAGATTTCGATTTATGAGACGTAAAGATTCGACGTTCCGTCGAATATTCTTTGATCATTCATCAGCAACCAAAAAGGTTCGACGTTCCGTCGAATATACGTTTGACAATTCAACAGAAACCAAGTATTATTGGATTTTCGGACGAAAGCTATTCCCCAACGAAAAACGAAATAAATCAAAACGATTTTCGGGAGTAACTAAATAAATTAATTTTCCAGACGAAAACGAAAAAAAACGAAACAAAATATTCCAGTCTGCACATGTCTAATACTCCGCACATCTGAGCAGTTGATGGAGAGGCCATCTATACTATCTTTAGGGTTTATTGAACATTATACACAATGCTCCAAGAAATACACCTGTGCTTGACAGTTTTGCCAAGTGCATTGTCAAGCCCTGAACATGTCATGTCCCTCTTTAGATGCTTTCCACTGTGCTCAGGAAAAATGGATCAGGAGAGGTGCACTTTTCACTGCTGCTGATAGGGTTTAATGAACCTTAACGCCAGTGGGTGGAATATCAGCGGGAGCGTGCCCTTGAATAGTCCACATATAACTACTACATGTCACACATGCTGGTAAGGCATAATCAAGACTGGACACTCTATGTCTTGCTTAATTAGATGTCTTGTCAAATGCCAAAAAAATGTATTTCAGTTTAAACACGTAGCAACAAAAGAAACAACGTAAAATAAAATGTTTCTTACCAACAGCAAAGTTGCTTCAAAAAATCAACAATGATTTGCTTAACAAGCTAATTTATTGATCTATCTATCTATCTATCATATAAATTGGAATTAAACTATCCTGTTTGAAATAAAGTTGTATATTTCTTTATGGCAAAACTCTATTTGTTACCTTATAGATGTGTAGAATGGCACCTCACAGGGGAAGTAATCATTTAATGACAGGTCTCCCCTTTTATCTCTATTAGCATTAAGCAGCCAGTCCTAAATGTGTCTCTCGATGTATGGACGTCCAACTGCTACAGAAAAACTGGCAATAAGTCTTTGATTGCTTCATCTTCACCAGCATAAACCCTTAATATAGCTATTTAGTAAATGTCACGAACACAACTCCTCTTTATTACCAGCAAGCCCGTTTCTATATAAAGCATCTCTGACTGATTATTTTGCCAAGTATCCACAGCACACAACACTGCCTATGCTCATTGGTATGGGCAACAAACGGCTACTGCATTTTCCTGCTTGGCATCTGAGGGACTTATGCCTTGTACACACAATAGAAATTTCTGATGAAAACAGTCTATTGGAATTTTTTCATCAGAAATTTCTATGTGGGCCCATAGAGTTTTTTTCTAAAATAGAACATGTTTTTAAATTTTTCTGATGGAATAAAATCCTATGAGAAATTCCGATCGTCTGTGTGGAACTCCGTCGTAGAAAATTCCTACGCATGCTCAAAGTCAAGTCAACGCATGCTCGGAAGCATTGAACTTCATTTTTCTCAGCTCGTCGTAGTGTTTTAAGTAACCATGTTTATTGAATTTTGTCTGACAGTGTGTATGCAAGACTGATGGAAGACAGCTTGATCGGAATTCTGACGAAAAATTCCATCAGATTTTAGTCCATCAGAAATTCCTATTGTGTGTACAAGGCATCAGACAACTTCTCAACCAACCAAAAAAAAAAAAAAACAACACACACTCTCAAACAGCAAATGCTGATATGTTATCTGGGTGTATGTTTTTAAATTACCCACGGTCTTCAAACAACAAGTAAACAACAAGTTAAAGCAGAACTTTACACATATGAACTTGTTAAAAAAATAATGTTCTTTAGCAAGAAACATACATTAATAATTAAAGGAGTTGTAAAGGTTCATTTTTTATTTTCTAAATAGGTTCCTTTATGCTAGTATCCCCTTGATTTCCCTTCAACATTTTTTTTCTTTGTCTGAATTTCTCACTTCCTGTTTCTCCTCAGTAAACTTCACACCATCATCCGAGCGGTGGTTAGTCAGCCAGAACAGCTTACTGAACAGCTTACTGTGGAGGAACAGGAAGTGAGAAATTCGGACAAAGAAAACAAAGAAAACATTTTTTAGAAGGGAAATCGAAGGAAAAGGTAAGTGAACAAACAATGCACTAGCTTAAAGGAACCTATTTAGAAAATAAAAAATGATCCTTTACAACCCCTTTAAGTTAACAAAATCAGTGTGTGCTATAAAATGCCCCCAGCATTGCTCCTGTTTCTTCTTGCTGGAGGCTGCCATTTTGCTGAAGCCCAGAACCCCTGAGCAGCAAAAAATCATAAAGTGAAACTAAACCTTTGATTTAACAGTTTCCAAAAAGTTCCATTCCTGGAATGCTGGGATTACTAACTCACATTTCCTTCTACCCAAACTGTCAAACCATCAAATGGCTGGAGTCATAACTGATCATATGTGCAGCACCGTGGCACTTGCAGACCAAACAGAAAAACAGAAGCAGCTTGGCTTTAATGTACAAGAGGATTTATTTCTGCTTTAAGACTGTCAGCAGATCGGCCTCTACAAATTCAGCAGTCCCTAAAAGTGCCTAAAAAGGGAGAGCAACTGAGCATTGGCAGAGCAGGTTGAGACAGTATAAGAATTTTTTTTTTTGTTTTACATAGCTATACCTGCAAAAAGAGCCTTCCTGAGATGATCTAGCAGGACTTCCTTTTCTGAGAAAAGTTACACTTTAAATTAGCTGACCCTGTTCTTTTCAGGCTCTGTGTTTTTTTTTCCATACATTTTGATGCCTATTTGATGGGGCTTCTTCACTTTTAGCCTCTGCTCATTGTGGTCACAGAACCTGTTGTACTGCAGACTGATTGTTGCACCAAGCAAGCTTTTAAACCTTGCCATTTATACACATTTTATAGTAATGCCTGAATGCTCACAAGCTACAACTGAACAATTGTAAAAACTGGCTTACTTTACAGAAGCTTAGAGCCATGAAGCAGCAGCCGTTGGGGGGGGGGGGGGAGCTAGGGGGCAGAGTCGGAGGGCGCCCCCCTCTCCACTATATAGTTTCAGGAAGTGAACTGCTAGCCAGAGGGACATCCTGCAGAGTTGCGGATCGCCCCTCCACGGTATAGCTAGCTGTTAGCCAGAGGTACAGAGGGGGAAAGTATAGGGGGAGACGCCGGGTCTTGATCTTGGGCCCCCCACAGTGGTGGAATGTCACAAATGTGAGCTTTCTTTTGGTGGGCCTGGCTTTTCACTATTTTAAAAATGTGACTTTTTGCTGTGACAATGCCAAATAAATTGGTAAAAAAATTAAACCCGACCAAAAAGCAGCCTTTACAGTATATAAACACAAACAAAATGCTTTTTTTTCCTTGTATTTCTATTTTAAACAATTTTGAATGGGCTAAAAAAAACAGTTTTAAAAATGTGGTAAGGGTTCAGGGGGGGGTGGCTGTAGGTGTGATTCATTGTTAAAGTAAGGAGTCCGCGAATGATGCGCTCGGTGCACAACAATCCCGCGGTCCCGGTCCATCACACCCAGCTGCTATATAAAATCAAATAAATAGGGGTGTGGCGGTCCTTAATGAATCCAGTAATACAGTGCCTTGAAAAAGTATTCATACACCTTTACATTTTCCACATTATGTCATGTTACAACCAAAAGCATAAATGTATTTTATCGGGAAGTGGCACATACCGTATTTATCGGCGTATACCGCGCACTTTCTTGCCCTGGAAATCAGGACAAAATCGTGGGTGCGCGATATACGCCGATCCCCGCTTCCCGCACTGTGTTTGAACCACTTCGCCGACATATACCGAGCGCATACTCGGGTATAGTCGAGCAGGCTCGGCTCCACTCGCGGTCACGTCCTGTGCGTCCTGTACGTCCTTTACGCGAGAGGAGCCGAGCCTACCAGAGTGTACTGCGCTTGGTATATGTCGGCGGAGTGGTTCATACACAGCGCGGGAAGCGGGGATTGAGTGGGGAGGACACCAGGATGGCTGCAGAAGGACGCCGGACCGGACAAGGCCGCCGATGGACGCGATGGACGGGGGGCAAGACACAGACGAGGGGCATCCGAACTGTAAGTTTTTTACAGGAATTTTCCTTCTAGGTTGGGGGTGCGTGCTATACGCCGGGGCCCGTTATAGCCAGATAAATATGGTAATTGTTAAGTGGAAGGAACATGATAAATGGTTTTCAACATTTTTTATAAATAAAAAAGTGAAAAGAGTGGCGTGCATTTGTATTCAGCCCCCTTTACTCTGATACCTCTAATTAGGGATGAGCCAAACACCCACGCGTTCAGTTCGCACCAGAACCGTCGAACAGACGGACCGTTCGCGCGAACATTTAGAGCCCCATTGAAGTCTATGGGACTCGAACGTTCGAATTCAAAAATGCTCATTTTAAAGACCAATACTCAAGTTATTGTTGGAAAACGTCTTTGAGAACCTGGGTCTTGCCCCAGGGAACATGTATCAATGGAAAAAAAGTTTAAAAAACGGTCGTTTTTTCAGGAGCAGGACTTTTAAAAAAAAAAATTTCCATTGATACATGTTCCCTCGGGCAAGACCCGGGTTCTCAAAGACATTTTCACAGGCAAACTATAGACACCCAGCAGGTACAATATTTAAAGGAATTTTTCATTTTTTTTTTTTTAAGTTAAGCATCATTAAACATCACTGCTCCATTGATGCTTAAATAATAAAATAAAAAAATTCCTTTAAATATTGTAATAATAACGTCTTTAAATAGCACAATTGCCTGCCAGAAAATTAGGAAGAAATATCTAAGCTATACAGTGTATACATATATGTACAACTCCTGGTGTCTATACGTGTGATAACGCTTTCATTAACCACTTAAGGACCCCCGCACGCACATATACGGCCACAGAATACAGGCACAAGATCGTAAATTTAATCGGGAAGCGATCGCCGTGAACGGTCGCTTGGGAGCGCGCTCCCAATTACACAGGAAGGAGGAAAATGTCACCTCTCATCGCAGCGCTGTTTCCCAGCTCTGCTATCACAAGTAAGTGTGCACCAACACAACACTGACACACACTATAGGCACATTAACCCCTTGTGATATCACATGTCACTGAATGCAGTGACTAATCACTGCATTTAGTGTAGTGTGACAGGCAGTGATATATCAGGATCTCTATCACACTGTTAAATTAAGCTAAATTTTTCTGACTAGCCTGCGCTAAAGACATGTGGCTGAATTAATTTTGGCCTAAATGTTTTACTATCAAAAAGTAAAAAAATTGTGTTTTTTTTCAAAATTGTGGCTCTATTTTAGTTTATCTCGCAGAGGCGATCTACCACCGAAAGAAAGCTCTGCTTGGGAGCCACGTCAATTGTCTGTTAAAGCGACGCAGCGCCGAATTGACATTTACAGTGTACTAACAAGCCGGAACACACTACTACACGCGGCCTTATATAGTGTGGGGCGTGTGCTAAAGCCCTGAGCCATAATTGGCCAAAGCCACCCAGGCTTTGGCCAATTATGGCTCTTCGTTTTTTGCGTGCTGTGATTGGCCAAGCATGCGGGACATACAGCATGCTTGGCCAATCATCAGCGCGCAATGCCGCAGTGAATTATGGGCCATTTTGTGTCACTCGAATTTGGCACGAATGACCGCTTTTGCTCGGATTTCATCGAACGTACGAACAGACAATGTTCGAGTCGAACATTCGTTCGTATCGAACGCGAAGCTCATCCCTACCCCTAATTAAAATCTGGTTGAACCAATTGCATTCAGAATTCACCTAATTAGTAAATAGAGTCTACCTGTGTGTAATTTAATCACTTCAGCCCTGGAAGATTTTACCCTATTTCTGACCAAAGCACTTTTTACAATTTGGCACTGCATCGTTTTAACTTGCAATTGCGCGGTCATGCAATGCTTTACCCAAATTTTCATCCTCGTTTTCCCACAAATAGAGCTTTGGCGGTATTTGATTACCTCTGAAGTTTTTATTTTTTGCGTTATAAACAAAAAAAGAGTGACAATTTTGAAAAAAAAATATATTTTTTGCTATAAAAAATAGCCCCAATTTTTTTTTCTACATTTATCAGTTTAGGCCAATATATATTCTTCTACATAATTTTGGTAAAAAAAGTTAATTAACCATATTGATTCATTTGCGCAAAAGTTATAGCGTCTACAAATTATGGGAAAGATTTATGGCATTTGTATTATTTATTTTTTACTTGTAATGGTGGTGATCTGCGATTTTTAGCGGTACTACGACATTGCGGCAGACAGATCGGACACTTTTGACACATTTTTGGGACCATTGACATTTATACAGCGATCAGAGCTAAAAAAATGCACTGATTACTGTATACATGTCACTGGCAGGGAAGGGGCTAACACTAGGGGGAAAATAAGGTTAAATGTGTGTTCCCTAACTGTGTTCTAACTGTATGGGGGATAGGACTGACTGGGGGAGGGGACATATCATTGTTCCTACTTAGTAGGAACAAACAATATGTCTCCTCTCCCCTGACAGAACAGGGATTTATGTGTTTACACACACAAATCCCTGCACTGGCTCTTGTGCCCGCAATACAGGGCTTTGCCAAACAGAGCCATTCTGCCGACGTATGTCGGCGTGAGCTGGTCAGCAAATGGTTAATCTCCATATAAATACAGCTGTTCTTTGAAGTCCTAAGAGGTTTGTTAGAGAACCTTGGTGAACAACAAACAGCATCATGAAGGCCAAGGAACACACCAGACAGGTCAGAGGTATTTAAAAAATAATCAGCACCATTCACATGTCCTCACCTGTGTAACACTACCCCTGTAGGAGTTGCTAATGTCCTAGGTCCCCACTGCTATGCAGCCAGTCACACACCATTTCCTTCATACATTCCAATGCAGAAAACAGCTGTTTTTGATGTTTTATTAGTGGTGTATAACTTGGAATGGGCAGGGAATTATGGGATGCCCAACTTGAAACATTTCCAGAACTATGAACACAGGGGGCAACTTATTTTTACAAAAGTCCTCTTCTTCCTTCCTCCTGCACAATCATGTTTTCCAGTGCATAGCACCTGCTTCTCACTCCTGTGGGAACTAGCAGGATGTTACTAGCTCAGCAAAGGCTCATTACAGGCAGGAACTCTCAGTCCCTTGACAAAGTAGTGCAATGTGAGTGAACAGCATGACATTCCACTTTCTGCTTCCCTGTGGCCACTGATCACAGCTTCACTTGATCACAGAAAATGCCTGACTGATATTCCTCTCAGGCCTCCTGACCAACTTTCCGACCCCAGTCCTGCTCAAATGGCTCACACACTTGGAGACCTCCCAGGGCAAGGTTAGCTGAAGACTTGGCACTCCACGGTCTTCAAGAGAGGCCTGCTACAGATGGCAGTCTCTCCCATTGTCTGTCCCTGCACCGTGCTGATCTACCCACTGTCTCTTCTTGCTCTTTCCCGCTGCCTCTCCAGCATGAATTCTTCCGCTGCCTCCTGTGTTAGGATTCTTCCAAGACAGCTTTCCTGAGCACTCTGCCCAAGGCAGAACCCTATCCCTGATAAAGGGTCCCTCAAAGGCCACTGACACCCTCTCTACAGCACTGCTTCTCCACCTTCCACCCGCATCCCCTTGCATGTTCCATCTATTTATAGGGTTGTCCCCTGCCAGCCCACTTTTGGGGATTGACTGAGGCCCCATAAATATTCATGGCAGCTCCTCCTGATCCCCCCTCTAGTTCTAGAAGGTTCTTCAACCTTCCAGATACCAGGGGGAGAAACCAGAGAGCTACCAGGATGAGTTATCGAGCTCTGGCCTCTAGTAACTAGGGATGAATCAAACACTCCCCCAGTTCAGTTTGCAGCAGAACATGCGAACAGGCAAAAAATGTGTTCGAACACACGAACACTGTTAAAGTCTATGGGACACGAATATGAAAAAGGTGAATCAAAAGTGCCAATTTTAAAGGTTAATATGCAAGTTACATGTAATAAGAAGGGGAATAGGGGGAAAGGGACAATGCGCAAGTTTTACCACTAGTAGAAGTTATAGTGTTAACATCTATCACAGAACAATCATCAAATGGTGATTATGTTGCCGTAACCTTATACTCATAGGTAACAATGTAAAGGTAGGGAAGGGACCAGGAATGGGAAAGAGGGGTAGGGGGAGGGGAGGGGAAATGGGGATGTCGATCTCAGGGGAGATTCAAGAAGAAAAAAGGGGTTACTACTGGCAACAAATTAATAGTCTGGATTTGCTACTTTGGTACAAAAAAGTTTATTAAAGTATATTGTGTATAGAGTATGGAGTGTATTGGTACAAAAAGTCTTTTAGCCTTTAAAAAGACCAATTAAGTTGTCTAAAAATTAAAACCCACCATGAACATATATTACTAACAAGACACACACTGGACAACATAAAATCACGACACTAGTCCGGACTGTGGGGGTTCAGTCATCACTATCTCAGCACTATATTCTCAAGAAAATAATAATGTTTGCTTGGTTATATGGACATAAATATAATCAGGGAAAAACAATGTATGACCTGATGTCCAACCATGTTGTGCCAAAAATAGGGCTGTGTGTGGTGGCTGAACCCAGTATGTGCAGAGAGAGGAGGGGGGAGAGAAGGAGAGGAAGCAATAGTAATATTCCTGCTGCAGCGTGGTTTCTAATTCTGAACTAGTATAGAATTCCACCTTTGGTTATATCCATAACATTATGATGATCATAATTGTAAATACTATAGTTAAATTCATATAGTTCCTTATTGATTAGGAAATGCTGAAAAGAGAAAGTCCTGTTGGTAAAGTCAATCCTGACAGTGGGTGTATTTAGGATTTTTATCAATCAGTATACTATTGCACTGTATTGCTGGTTTGTTATAAACAACTGTATGACCATTAGTGGGTTTGCGGGTTCAATTCAGGTTGGGAAGCAGAGTTATGCTCAATAGGTATTCTGTACATTACCATGAGTCACTGGCGTTCATCCAGGGCTGAATCATGCCGCTTGTTGCGCTGTGCATTAGTGCAGTAGTGTAATCCTGTTTTGCATGAGCAACAGCGATTCCTCTAAGTAATGGTCAAGGTTGTATTGGTTGATGTTATTGTTCACCCTAGGTAATGTCCCTATGTTGCAGGGTATCCTTCTGGGTTCAGGTGGATGGCTCTTCAAACCAGCTGTGCACGCTGTATCAAGTGCTGCGTCTCCGTCCTTCTCGTGCACATTTGATCGTATCGTCACGTGACTAGCATCGGATGGTGACGTCGACGTGTTTCCCCCGTACCCAATGGCGTAGCTTCTTCCTGGATGTGATTTTACATCAGCTGACCATCGTCTTTTGTTGACGGAAATCAGCTGATGCTTAACACCATTTAACAAGGTGATCAGTCGTTCAGTGGACGTGTGGGATGGAACATGTTGTAACGGACATGGTGGAATTATATTAAGATATTCATTCTCTCATTTTGACGTGTATCAAGGAATGGTCTAATCATTTCTGCATATAAAAAAAGAATTTAATGATCGTTTTTTAAAAATAATAATAATATGCAAGTTATTGTCATAAAAAGTGTTTGGGGACCTGGGTGCTGCCCCAGGGGACATATATCATTGCAAATAAGTTTTAAAAACTGAAGGTTTTTTTGGGAGCAGTGATTTTAATAATGCTTAAAGTGAAACATTAAAAGTGAAATATTCCTTTAAACTTCGTACCTGGGGGTGTCTATAGTATAGCTGTAAAGTAGTGCACATTTCCCATGTTTATAACAGTCTCTGCACAAAATTACATTTCTAAAGAAAAAAAAGTAATTTAAATCTACTTGCTGCTATAATGAATTGTCGGGTCCCGGCAATACAGATAAAAGTAATTGAAAAAAAAAAAACGGCATGGGTTCCCCCTTAGTCCATTACCAGGCTCTTTGGGTCGGGTATGAATATTAAGGGGAACCCCCGAAACAAAAAATGCGTGGGGGTCCCCCCAAAATCCATATCAGGCCCTTCAGGTCTGGTATGGATATTAAGGAAAACCCTACGACATTTTTTTTTAATGGCATAGGGGTCCCCCTCAAAATCCATACCAGACCATTCAGGTCTGGTATGGATTTTAAGGGGAACCCTGTGCCAAAATTAAAAACAAAATGGCGTGGGGTTCCCCCCAAAAATCCCTACCAGACCCTTATCCGAGCATGCAACCTGGCAGGCCGCAGCAAAAGAGGGGAGATGAGAGCGCGCCCCCCTCCTGAATCGTACCAGGCCACGTCCCCTTTAACATGGGGAGGATGTCTCCATGTTGATAGGGAAAAGGCCTCATCCCCACAACCCTTACCCGGTGGTTGTGGGGGTCTGCAGGCGGGGGGCTTATCGGAAGCTGGAAGCCCCCTTTAACAAAGGGGACCTCTAGATCCTGGCCCCCCTATGTGAATTGGTAAGGGGTAAAATGCACCCCTACCATTTCACCAAAAAAGTGTCAAAATGTTAAAAACCACAGGAGACAGCTTGGGACAAGTCCTTTATTAAAAATAAAAAAAATAAAAATAAAAAGATTCCAGCGATGTAATCCATTCTCAATCTCCAGTGATGTAATCCATTCTCGATCTCCAGTGATGTAATCCATTCTCGATCTCCAGCGAGGATACTACACACACGATCTGCCTCCACGGGAGGCACCTGACGGAATGATGCGCTCCAGCCTGACAGCTCTTATATGCTGAGGGCGGGGCCACCTGTCATGTGTGTGGGTGACCCCGCCCCCTCTGACGCAAGAGGAAACGCCGGGGGTTACCCAGCGTTGGTGGGTTGGTGGGAGAGGTCCCGCATCTTTGCATGTGATAGCCCCCGCCGTATGGATACACCATTTTATTGTCGGTTCATTGATGACCTGCTGTTTATTGTTTCTAGTGATGACATTAGCCTAGACTCATGGCTCCTTTATCTTAATGATAATAATCTTAACCTTAAGTTTACAGGGAATTTACAGAGGGTGGAGATTGATTATCTGGATGTCAAATTAACGGCTAAACATGGTTGTATCACAACCAGTATCTATAGGAAAGAGACAGAGGGCAATGCCCTCCTCAGGGCGGATTCCGCACACCCTAATCATACCATCCGGGGTGTACCATACGGACAATTTTTGAGGTTAAAACGCCTTTGCAGCTCGCCTGATGATTTTTCTAGAGAGGCTGGTGAAATGTCCCATAGATTTTTGGATAGAGGCTATCCTATTAAAACCATTAAAAAAGCTCTCTCCAAGGCTAGCGGTGTTTCAAGGACTGAGCTATTAGGTGCCGTAGGCACCTCTGCACGCAAACCCTTGGACACCTTTTTTAGGGACACTCCGGTTTTTTCTACCCCCTATAGTTTGGAGTTTGACAAAATTAAACATACAATTGATAAATACTTACCTATTCTATATAACGACGAGATTTATCAACAAATTCTACATAAAGGTGTCAAAACAGTGTCCCGGCGGGCACCTACATTGGGAGGTAGACTGTCACCTAGTCTATATCAGAGCAAATGCACGAACGTGAATTGGTTACAGTTTCAGGGCACATATAAATGTGGCACCAAGGATTGCAGGTACTGCAGACATATTAAAACTGGCCAACAGGTTCACTCACATTCCTGCGATTAAAGCTTTGAGATTAAGCATTTTATTAATTGTAACACTAAGTACCTCATGTATGTTATCAGTTGTGACATATGTCACCTCCAGTACGTAGGACGAACCATTCGTAGACTAAAGGATCGTTTGTCCGATCACCTGTACGATATCGAGAAAGATCATAACACTAACGTCGCCAACCATTGGAATAATGTACACTTTAAGGACCTATCCAGCCTCACAATACAGGGTGTTGAGAAAATAACTACCCCCATTAGGGGAGGAGATAGGTTCAGAATCCTCTGTAAGAGAGAGGTATTTTGGATCTTCTCCCTCCATACTAGGATCCCACATGGAATGAACTTTGAGTGGGATGTATCCCACTTTTATGACTAATGGCCAGATTTGATTTGTCATTTATGGTGGTTTTCTCTAATGATTCAAATCCATACAGGCAGGCCCTCTACCCATGGTAATGGGTTTGTTACATTAATCTATATGTTCGCTCTCCACTTCACATATCCCGCGAGCCTCATGGATTGGTCTATTTTTGTAGCTGGTGTCCTTTTTACATGCAGAAACACGTATACACGTGTATATGTCCCCTCCATGTCCAGGGTTCTGTGCGTGCATCATGTATGGATAGTATTCCACTGTCCGTGCGTGATCCATGCACTGAGCTTGAGGTCTCCTTTATTATGCAGTATGAGCCATTATAAAACTTTTTTGTTTCTTCTTTTTTACCCATGGGTTCTATTTTTAACATATTGAAAAAATATCTCTAAAAACAAGATTTTAATGTTTCAAACAACTTTTATAGGTTGGACCTGTTCTACAGTTGATTATGGTAGAAGTGTTTTTCCCTTTATTAAGGGACACCTCTATCTCAGATCATATGAAACATTCTCTTTTTTTAAAAATCAATCCAGTGTAATCAGCTACAGGGAGGTTTCCTACATTAACTATGCACCCGTCAAATGTACAGGGCGAAAATAATCATTCCTTTATACAGCAGTACACTGGTAACTATATAATAGTAACAATAACCAGAATTTTTTATTCTTATTGTTTGATCTTACTTTTCCATCACTTCATATCTTGTATGCTCTGTGCTTATTGTACACGGTCCCTATTATTCCATCCCGTTTATTTAAATGGTACATTCACACATCTTGTTGTCACATTTATTTCTATCACCATTCACTTTACCCATGTATATCTCCCTTCCATACTATGGCCGTTAGGGATTTGGATTAAACACTGAAGACATTTAATCTCCTTAAGGGGAAAGGGTAATACACATTTCTTTTTAACTCAGTAACTTTTACCCTATTTTGTCCTTTCGTGCTTTTCTGCTGTTTTGAGGACACCTAAGGTATATACTTTGGTCACTTGATCTTTCAACATTGTATCCATCTCATATGATGTGGAACGCTACACATTTACATTGGTTTAACCAGCTACTACCAATCCTCTCCTTTTCCCCCTCTTCCCCTCTTTCAGCACGCCACACGCTAAAACACCATTTTCTATGGGTCGTTAGGGATTTGGATTAAACACTGAAGACATTTAGGCCCAGATTCACAGAGCAATTACGCCTGTCTAACTGGTGTTAGACAGGAGTAATTTCAAATTTCGCGTGCCGTATCACTAGTTTGAATCCTCAAACCATGATACGGCGGCTTCGGGCTTCGATCCGAGAGGCTTACGTCTTCGTAAGCCTTCGGATCTACGCTGCAATATTTTTGCGGCCGCTGGGAGGAGTTCGCGTCGTTTTCATGCGTCGGGATATGCAAATGAGTTTTTACGGCGATCCACGAAGATACGAGCGGTCTTCGCAATCGCTTTCGTCTATTTTTTTATACGTACTGTTAGACCAGCTTTTTGCTGGTCTAACGGTGCGTAGCCCATGTTAAGTATGGCCGTCGTTCCCGCGTCGAATTTAAATTTTTTTTTTTTTTTTTACGTAACTCGTTCGGGAATAGGAATCTCCGTAAACGACGCTACTCAAGAAAAAATTACGTAACGACGTGATTTCGCGCAATGCACGGCGGGAAATTTGCGAATGGAGCATGCGCAGTTCAATCGCCGCGGGAACGCGCCTATTTTAAATGATTCACGCCCCCTACTCGCGCAGATGTATTGCGACGGGAGAAATACACTACGCCGCCGTCGTTTACTGGACAAAATCTACCTGGATTCCACGTAGAGCCAGGTAAAAAACGGCGGCGTAGTGTATTTCTGATACTCTATGATAGTCTAATTGTATGTGAATCTGGGCCTTAATCTCCTTACGGGGCAAGGGTAATACACATTTCTTTTTAACTCAGTAACTTGTATTTAAATGGTACATTTAATTTTGTGCTTTCATGCTTTTCTGCTGTTTTGAGGACACCTAACGTATATACTTTGGTCACTTGATCTTTCAATATTGTTTCCATCTCATATGATGTGGAACACTACACATTTACATTGGTTTAACCAGCAACTACCAATCCTCTCCTTTTCCCCCTCTTTCCCTCTTGCAGCACGCCACACGCTAAAACACCATTTTCTATGGGTTATACATTTTAATAATTATTTACACGTCCGGCGTAACATGATTCACACGCTTTGGCTGGGTTTTTATTTTATTTCATTATATCTTCTCATCCCACACACATTTACACTTGTTTATCAGTGTTGTAGAATATGTAATGTCATACTTCCATTGGGATGAAAATAAGGTTTCTTTACATTGTAACACATATGTTCTCAACACACATCCACTGTATATATTTTCCTAGGGGTTGAAACTAGGTTTGCTGCTATTAGACTGGTGTAACCAATTTTAATCAGCCGATGTATATATTATGTTCCCATCTAGTCATGATGGACTGTGTTTTTTCCTTATTGCATTCTTTCAACAGGTGTGCACGATTACCGGCATCAGCCAGGCCCCATCAGGAGACGAATTAATGAATCATCAGATGGTTTCTGGGACTTTTTTCTTTCTATAAATTAGATTTCTTTTATCATTATGTTTAGCTATGACTAATCATCAGTTGTCGATGTGAAACGAGTCAGCTTTTGTTACCCCACTGTTTGCTGTTTTTGCTGTTTTAGTTTTTTGACTGGAATAAACAGGCACTATTTTTAAGTCTGTTCATCCATTGGAGTGCGGCTGTCCATTTTTCTTTCCTTATGATGTAATGCATTCTCGATCTCCAGTGATGTAATCCATTCTCGATCTCCAGCGAGGATACTACACACACGATCTGCCTCCACGGGAGGCACCCGACGGAATGACGCGCTCCAGCCTGACAGCTCTTATATGCTGAGGGCGGGGCCACCTGTCACGTGTGTGGGTGACCCCGCCCCCTCTGCCGCAAGAGGAAACGCCGGGGGTTACCCAGTGACGTGTACGGGTGACCCCACCCCCCTCTTATGCAACGGAAAACCTGCGTAATTGAACAAGTCGAAATTAGAAGCTGATTGGCTATTATGCAACGCTTCACCAGATTTTGTACCCTCGATTTTTAGTAAATCAACCCCTATTAGTCTATTCATACATGTGTCTATTTGTGCAGGTTACCTTTAGTGGCTCATAATACCATACCTCCCAACTTTTTGAGATGGGAATGAGGGACACCTTTTAGCTAAAAGTAAGTAGGCATAGGAAACACACCCTGCAACACTCCCTTAAAAGTATAGTTATACAAAATTTTCACTTTCAATTGCAGCAATTTCGAATTTGGATAAAAGGTTTAGACCTGTAAAACATTTTTTGAAAGATAAATAGTTCATTTTATATACAACTCTATTGATCAGACCAAAATGAGGAATACATGAGAAGGAAAGAGCAACAGAGGGACATTCTAAATCAAGGACAGTTGAGACCTATGTAATACATATAATTAAGCTGTTATATTGTGGACAAGCCATGTAAATAGATCATTCTTAAATCAAAAACATGCATTATATTACAATTTATACAGGAAAATATAGCATACACCAAGTTGATTTTATTGTTTAGCATATTCTATCTGGCTGTACATCAGTGCCCTTGTAAAACTGCTTTGTGCATAGCCAGAACAAAGGATTTTTCTAATAATAATAAAGTGTGATAAAACCTACGGGTCTGCTTCAAGGACTTGCTTGGAAAGGAGACAGTTGTGCATAGGAGTGAATGGACGGCTGATTGATCTCTTCTGTTTTTTCTGCTGCTCTTCAAGTTCTGTTAGAAAAAACCTGGAGGGAGAAATAAATTCATCCAAGTTACTAAAAACACATGACTTGTAAATAAAGCACTAACATGCTCCATGGTGCTGAATGCCAAGCAATGAAGAGCAAATTGCATTAAAATATATTATAACCCCGCCACATGAATTCTGCATCAGGCGTCATAAGCTTTGGACGAATTACTTTAATGTCATTGCTTTAAGCAAATATTTCAAACCAAAAGCCCATTTACACAAATACCCCTAAGAAAAGACTGTAACATGAAGATATCAGCAAAAAGAAAAAAAAAAGACATAGTACATTCATAGAGTAAGCAATTCCCCATAGCAACAGTGCAGCAAACTTCCTAACAGCTTGTCTCCCCATCTGTCTACACAGCCCAGTGCATAAAGGTGATAAAAGCAGCAAAATACAACCTGCTAAATTAGGAGCATTAGCAGTGAGTGAACTTGGAGAGGTATGGGGATTCAGCTGAAATTCACACATTGCCCATAAATAAAATACTCTGGATACTTAATATAGGAATTCCTGTTTTTTACCCCTCCTGTATTTCTTGGCTCATTAGCTTGAGTATTTTCTGACTTGATGCAGTACAGAGGACATGGTGCATCTCTGTATTGAAAATAAGGGTTATATTAAACATAAGGCACATGTGGGCCAGTGTCTAGAGAATCAAAGCAAGCGCCAAATCTCAAAATGAACAAAATGTACTCTGGGATTTAATGTAAATGTGCGTGTATAAAGGATAGCTTCTTAGTTTGTATATGTTAACTCTAACAATGAACAATAAGTTAATTGCTATTGGTATTTGATTCCTTTTTCTCTGTTAAATACACCAATAAAAGCCTTTTGTTATATGTGCTTTATAAGGGCAAAAACACTGTTGATCTTGCCAGAAATACAGAGGTGCCCTGTGTTTTCTGCACATCTCGTGCATTATCTCAAAATAACTATTTAGTCCTGTCAGTTTTTATCTGAGAACTACAATACAATTAGTAGATTTTAGTCCTAACCCACCCGCCCGATCTTGCCAGGTACCCGACACTGCACACTGCAAATCACAAGCTTTTAGACATTTCCTGATCTGTGCAGCTGTGGACTAGTGTTGCTCACGAATATTCGCATTGCGAATATTCGTTACGAATATTGCATATTCGAGTATTCGCAAATAAATCGAATATCGCGGCGAAAATTCGTATTTTTTTCAAATTTATTTTTAAAACAGATCACATCCTAGTGATCTCCATCGACGTCTAAAAGCATTGCTGGTATGATTAGAGACCCTAGGCCGAGTAGCTCAGGCGATCCTTTTATGTTGCCGAATATTCGCAATGCGAACATTCGTATTACGAATATTCGCAAATACTTTCTCTGCCCTTCTTTTGCATCAGACCTGTGTATTGCGATCTTAGAGCTTAGCATTGTGCTTCCCATAGGAAATGATCTCCGTTTTCGCGTGTTGTTCGCGTGCATGCGCAGACGAGAATTTCGCAATCAATTTCGCATTCGCGAAATTTCGCATTCGCATTAGCGAATTTTCGCATTCGCATTAGCGAAATTTCGCAATTTTTTTTTTGATAAAATATTACGAATATTCTATATTAACGAATATTTCGCGAATATTCTTCTATATATTCGTGAAATATCGCGAAATCGAATATGGCGTATCCCACTCAACACTGCTGTGGACCAGGACATTTCTCACTGCCTGTGATTAGCGGTGTGCAGTGTCCGCTTCCTGGTGGGATCGGGCAGGTGGCATCCCAAACACGCCCAAGCCCATTCCTAATAATCAGTTACTATGCTTTGCAGATGAAGACAGTGTGGTTAAGTAGTTTAGCAAAAGAAAACTAGGCACTCGTTCCACAAAAAAACTTTTAGGAATTCTTAATAACCCTAATGACTGATTTCTGCATGTAGTTCTCTTAAGTACTACCTGCACAAGATTGGATTACCTATTTTTATCGCAAGCAGACTTATCTTCCCTCCACTCTGCGTCGATTGAACCGATGACGCTCTCTGACCATCACCCTATCACGATCACCCTGCAATTCCCTGACAGAGCCCCTTCCACTAAGCTTTGGAAGCTAAACGCGTCCCTTCTGGCAGACCCTGGAGACCTAGCGGCGCTCACACGCGAAATAGAAACATTCTTTGTCCATAACGATACGCCAGATACGTCTCCCATGACACAATGGGAGGCCCACAAATGCGTCATTAGAGGCCAGTTGCTCTCGATTTCAGCCCGGAAAAAGAAAGAACGACAAGCCTTGGTTTTAAAGCTGACCACCAAGATACGCGCTCTAGAAACTCAGCACAAACGTACGTTGGCGCTTAAGACATCACAAGAATTGTCAGAAACCCGATTACTGTTACGGGAAGAACTATTTAAAAAAGCACGACGACGTATTATATTGTCCCAGAAACTTTTCTTCGAACAAGGCAACAAACCAGGCAGGTTACTGGCCAGGGCCACCCAGCAACGTAAATTAACAACTACAATCCATCATGTTGTGGATGCCATGGGTGGAATACACTCCAAAACCGAGGACATAGCACAACAGTTCCATTCCTTCTACAATAACCTCTATAATCTACGCCCAGGAAATGCGAATCCTGCGTCGATGGAGAATCACCGAGAGCTAATTAAGAACTTCCTAGAAAAGCACAGTCCGGCGGCTTTATCGGCCCAGGACTCCCTAGCTTTAGAAGCCCCCCTGACCCGAGGGGAATTTCTAGCGGCACTCAAAACCACAAAACCTGGCAAGAGCCCCGGCCCAGATGGCTTTACAGCCATATATTATAAAACCTTTACTGACGTCTTAGCACCACATTTCCTTAAAGCGTTTAACTCTCTCCCTATTGACTCCTCTTACAGATCAGACAGACTGCTTGAAGCCTATATTTCTGTGGTCCCCAAAGAAGGGAAAGATCCGACTAATGTCGCCAGCTACCGCCCAATATCCTTGCTTAATGTGGACATTAAACTCTTCGCCAAGATTTTGGCAACTCGACTATCTCATCACATACCAGCTTGGATAGGCCTAGACCAGGTGGGGTTTGTCCCTGGTAGAGAAGCCAGGGACAACACCATAAAGGCCCTGAACCTCCACAACTGGCTTACTACTTCTGGACAGGGTTTTTTTTTCCTAGCAATGGACGCGGAGAAGGCGTTCGACAGAGTGGCCTGGGACTACACGGCAGAAGTCCTAACTATGCTGGGACTGGGGACCCGTATGCGGTCACTCATTCTCTCATTGTACGCTAACCCAACGGCCAGAGTGAAAGTCAATGGTCACCTGTCGGACGCCTTCTCCATCCACAATGGAACCAGGCAGGGATGCCCCCTTTCTCCCTTGCTTTATATACTTACGCTAGAACCCCTTCTCCGGTGCATCCGAGCCAACCCAGATGTTATAGAGGGTATAAAGTTACAGGAACGTGAACTTAAGATTGCGGCGTTCGCAGATGACGTTCTACTGTTTCTTTCCTCACCACTCACAACCCTACCAAATCTTTTGCAAATCCTAGAACATTTTAAATTGTTATCAAATTTAAAAATCAATTACTCTAAATCATTTGCACTAAATGTGTCTCTACCCACGGCATTAGCGAAGCACTGCCAGCTTGCCTTCCCTGTCCAATGGAAAACGGATGCCATACCCTATCTGGGCATCCAGCTTCCTGCTGACTTTGCAGAGCTTTACGACAGGAACTTCCAGACGGAACTACAGAGCATACGTCGCGATCTCCAAAAATGGGATAAGACCACCATCTCATGGTTTGGACGAGCGTCCATTATTAAAATGACGATCCTCCCCAGACTGCTTTACAAAATTCAAACACTACCTATTCGTTTGCCGCCTTCCTTCTTCGGACTGTATAGGTCCATATGCAGATCCTTCCTGTGGTCCAACAAACCCCCTCGAATTAGTTGGAAGAAGTTGGTGCTTCCGAAGGCACGCGGAGGAATAGGCTTACCTGACCTGCAACGCTATTACCGAGCAGTACACCTAGCGCGCATCGTAGACTGGAAGGTACATAGGACCCAATATAAGGACTGGGTAAATGTTGAACGCATGACAACAAACTCGGATTTACGGTATACCCCTTGGCTCCCTAAGTCACACGTGTCGCCAAGGGCCTTAACCCACCCCCTAGTCGGCGCCACCCTTCAAGAATTTGGTAGGGCCTGCGCTACTCACGAAGTCTCATCTAAATTCTGCCCAATCACTCCGGTAAGACACAACCCAGACTTCCCCCCAGGACTCTCCGGAACTTTTTTGCGATCTGAATGGCCACAAGGTGAAATGTTGGCGAAGCACTTTTTTTGGCGGGGTCGCTTTCTACGGCATGCGGAACTTGCTAGGTGCTCTGACACTGGCTCATTTCCATTCTGGTCCTATATCCAGCTTAAACACTTTCTAGATGACCCGTCCCGGAGGAAAGACTTCACAAGGACCCCTACGGTCCTAGAGTCTATATGCTCCCGCTCGACACCCCAGAATCATGTCATTTCCATGCTCTATGCCTCTCTATTTGAGGAGTCCTCCACACTCTTAGACTCAGAACGCTCCTACTGGAATTCTGTCTTGGGCTCAGAGATAGACAGGGAGAGTTGGGACCGTATACACTTATGCATTCACAAAGGCTCCCTGAACGTCTCTATCCAGGAAAATGGATACAAGCTGAAATCCCGCTGGTATAGAACCCCAGACCTGCTCCATAAGTTCTCCCCGTTGGTTTCTGACTAATGCTGGCGATGTGGCCAGGAGCGTGGCACGTTCCTCCACATTTGGTGGGAGTGCCCAATGCTCCAACCTTTCTGGCACAAAGTACACAACTTGACCAAAATGGTGTCTCTACTCCCTTTGGAATTTTGCCCAGCACAGTACCTTTTGCATTTCTCTGACAGTTATAGGTGGAAGTACTTCAAGTCGGTAGCAATGCACATGATTAATGCTGCTAGGATGTGTATAACGGTACATTGGAGATCGTCATCCCCGCCCTCTATGGCTGAATGGGCTTCTCGAATAGATCGTGTCGCTGAGATGGAGGAACTGATCTACTCGGCCTCGGATAATATCTCTAAATTCGCTGCTATATGGGAACCATGGACAACCTTTAAAAGCTCTCAGTCATACAAAGATCTCCTTGATACTGCGGACTGATCCCGCGCTGTGGGACTATTGCCTATAGTTCGGGATGCAGACTCAGACTTATACTACTGACCTGGCGCGCAGCAGCGCTTTGACCACTAGATGCTGGAGAGGGTAGTTGGTAACTTCTGTACCCCCTCTCCTAAATTAGCTGCATTCGTCCTCACCTCCCCCCCCCTTTTCCTATGATGTATCCCCTCCCTCACCAAACCTTTTGATCTCCTCCCCCATGGCCCCCCCCCTTTTTTTTTTTTCTCTCTTTCTTTCTTCCTCTTCTCCCTCTCTTATATTCTCCTTCGCTCTTTAATCCTCTCTGTGTCTAAACTCTTCTAGGATACGCTCGCCCAAACAAATCAACTTACCCGGGAAGCTATTTGATGTGTAAACTTACTCATTTTGTATCTGTGTTTTGCCGAAATGTGCTTTTTTTTTGTCTTTTTGTTTTGTGTTCTGATTTATATTACTTTTTGTGTTTTGTGTTCTGATTTATATTACTTTTTGTGTTTGGGCTCATGGAGCCGCTCCATTCTTTGTTAAATGCAAATCTTCACAATAAAATCTTTATGGTTAAAAAAAAAGTACTACCTGCACTGCACTTACTGAAATACAGGCAAGCATTTGTGCCAGCAGAGCTGTAACAGGTTCATCAGTGCTCAGAGAGAAGATGCCAAACTGTGAACCCTCTGACTGGGTATGCACTATCCAAAAGAAAAGGGGAATGGTAGAAGAGAGGGTAGGAGAACAAATGGGACTTGCAGAATAAATATTATAGGAGTGGCAGTTCTTTGAGATTTTCTCCTGCTGGCAAACATTGGGGCCCTATAAAAGAGTCTTTGCACCTAACGACTGTCCCAGTTAACCTGTATGCAGTATAGGTAAACTATAGTCTCGGCACCGAGACAGATGTGGTTCAGATGTGTTAAAGATTTGGTATAGGTGAAGTCTAGGTTTGGTATAAGTGCAATATGGAATGCAATATGGGTGCGGTATGGATTGGGCATACTTGGTGCCCTGCTTTCAGTGGCTCAGTCCCTGCTAGTAGTATCTGGATTGGTCAAATAGCCCTCTCAACAGTCCATAGGATGATGTGGCAACCTCATGCTGTAGAAATATGGACCCCTCAGTTTCTACCCAAAGCTTCTGGTGTTCAGTGTTGGGAAGTAGAGGGTCAGTCTCCCTGCGGCAGCAGTGCTGGTGCTGTGAGGTTGACAGTACTGTGCTGCCCCCAGGTGCCTCACTGCCAGTCTCAGGCTTGGATCACTACTGGTATGGTCTACCACTGGCAGGCAAATATCCAGACAGCGCCAAGAGGAAGAACTTTCCTGGACAGTTTAATAAAATGCATTCTCCACTCCTCCTATTGCGCATTGCATTTTGGGATCTGTAGTGTAAAGCCATTGGCCCCAATATATGGCTGCCATCTCAGACTACAACTCCCAGGATTCTCAGTGATCTGCATATAAGTCTATGTGCATGCTTGGCTTCATCTCTTCCCCTGCTGGCCAGAGGAGAATGGTGCAGCATAACATCAGTATCTCAGTGGAGAGAGAGAATAAAAAAGATAATGTCTCCTTCTCAATATTACTGTAGCCCAGAATCTGTCTACATAGGAAAGCATGACAATATGCACAAAATACCTGTCACAAGCTGAGGCATCATTATTGCTTTGCAGTTTTTATTAAATGCCTCTTTCCTTAATTTTTTGTGCTTCTTTTCACTTCTTTTGTCTGGTTACTCCTAAACAGCTGAAAGCAAATCCAGCACTATTAGCAATATGAGGGGGATTGCAGTTAGAATCTGAAAGGAAGTATTACAAGACTCAGGTAATACACAGTCATCCTTGTTTTTACATCAAGCTCCTTGTTTCTAGACTAGCAGTATAATTACATGGAAAATATATAGGCTAGATACATGACATGTTCTCTTTCCTGGCTTACCTTATGTCAGCAACAGTGGGTCAACCTTCTACCTCAGGACAAAAGACAGAGCCCCCTACCCTCATGTGTTCTTTTTCTGGTCCTGATCCAGGAAACTTGTCTCTTACCTCAGATGAATAAAGGAATAGATGTAGGAATCAGATTTCCTTGTTACTAAGATTCCTGTCGGGGTTCAGCCTCTACCTGGCTTTGAAGTTCTGTATATTGGCTGTAAATCTGCCTTATCTTAGAAGCCCCTTAGTGCCAGGGTGCGGATAAAATGGCTAAAAGAGACATATATTTCATGCAGCTGTCGGCACAGTGTTTCTTCCCTTTCTCCTCCTCGGCATGCTCAGAAGGCATTAAAAGAGTAATACTTTATTTCACTGTTCTAATATTGTGGTATTGCTTGTTTCAGGAATTCTAGTCCCAAACACAAGCATGCAAAGAAATCAAAGTCCCTCCATCATTCCTCTTCTCCGGATTACAGAAGAAACCACTCTTCTAGTTCCTATTCTGGCCATGAGGCAGGCCGATCCCCAGTTACTCAGCGCAGGCCATTATATATCAAGCTGTTTTCTCCAGGTCCAGGTCCAAGTCGGATGGGCTGTCCAGCTCAGGGTCTTTGTTGGGCGTGCTCAGCAGCAGCCTTACCCAGAAAAAAATCATCTGTGCTGAATGCCTGAAGAATATTTAAATTCATTCAACAGGCTGTTACAGGCTGTTACAACAGGCTGTTACAGAATCCATGCAGCAATTTTATTTTTCCCCTTCGGAAAAATCTTCTACACATCAGAAAAGTTACTCTTCATAGGTTGGTGAAATCACCTTATATTCGACCAATTGGTCCTTCTCCCTTTGGGTATCCAAGTATATCTCTTGCGGTGGACTTCAAGGAAGAATTATTCCCGGGGCATGCCTCTCAGCCCGGGAGATTGGATTATTATGACTACAGATGCCAGTCTCCAGGGCAGGAGGGCTCACTGTCAGGGATAAAGAGTTTAAGCTCTCATGCCATTTAAATTTACCTGGAGCTGAAAGCAGCTCACCTTGCCTTGTTAGATTTCCAAGATTTTATCGAAGGTCATCGAGTGAAGATTCTTATGGACAACCAGACAGCAGTATCTTATGTCCAGAGACAAGGGGACACCAGCAGCTTTGTTCTTCTTCAGTTGAGACTTAACTTTACAGCCTGGATATTGAATCATCCTAGTTGAGGGCTTGTGGTTTCAATCCTAAAGTAGTAGAGACCTTGTTAAAATCCAGTAAGAATACCACAAACACGACTTATAGCCGTATATGGAAGAGATTTGTGTAATTTGCCGACAACAGGATTTCTCACCTTTTTCTCCTGGGCTGCCTGACATACTAAGTTTTCTGCAATCAGCCCTGGACAAGGGCCTAGCGTACAACTCTCACGGGGACAAGGTGGGCTGAGGATGCCATGGTGAAGCGCTTTATGCAGGCAGCATTGTACATTCAGCCTTCAAGGAAGAGTATCTTTCCATTTTAGGACTTGGCCTTGGTGCTCACAGGGTATTAATGTAGGATCCATATGTGCCAATTGAAAGCTGTTAAATATGGTATCTCACCTTTAAGGTGATTTTCTTATTTGCCATCACATCTGCAAGGAGGGTCTCAGAATTAGCAGCTCTATCCTGCAAGGAACCCTACTGTCTAATTCTTCCAGATAAAGTGGTGCCAATACCTGCTCCCCACTTCATTCCAAAGTTACATCAAGCTTTCAAGACAACTGGGAAGTTGTTCTTCCAGTTTTCCGACCTGAACCTTCTTCTTCAAGTCAGGAAGATTTAAATTCTTTGGATATAATGAAACTAATTTCAGCTTACATCATCAAAACAGCAAGTTTAGGGAAAACTGGCAGCCTATTTGTTCTCCCAGCAGGCCCAAAGAAAGGCTTCTTCCAGGACAAGTTCTGCTTGGATTCTGAAAGTTATAAAGGTGGCTTATACCAAGCAAGGTTTACCTTCACCGGAAGTGCAGGCCATTTTATAAGAGGGGTTGCGGCATTATGGGCTGCTCCTGCAAAGGTTTCTGCATTTGATATCTGCAAGGCAGCCAGCAGGAGTACTGAGTCCACCTTTGAACATCACAACAAACTGGACTTTTTGGTTCCGCTATTGTATCTGCGGCCTTAAATAGTAATTAAGATTTATTTGGCAAGCAAAAGAGTGTTAAGTTGTCTCTTGTTTTTTCTTTTCCTGCCCTGGATTGGTTAGTAAGTCCCACTGTTGCTGACATGAGGTGAGCCAGGATAACGGAAAATTGTTACCTGATACTTACCGTAATTTTCCTTTCCTGGCTTATCCTCATGTCAGCAAACTTTTTCACTCTCTTTTTCCTGTCGCAGTCTAGTTATGGAACGCCTGAGGGTAGGGGTGTCTGTCTCTTATTCTGCGGTAGAAGGTGGTCCTCAGGGGTCAAGGGGGCTGAGTTGACCCATTGTTGCAGACATGAGGATAAGTTAGGAAAGGTAAATTATGGTAAGTATTAGGTAACAATTTTCTGTGATGTAGACCCCGTGCCACCTTCCCTTCAAACGCACATCCATGAGAATTTCCAAGGTGGCTCTGTATAATAAATATTTCTCTGTATAATAAATATATTAAAAAAGTATGCTTGTTCATTCTTTTCTGCATAAGGAACACACTAATAAAGAAAAATAAATTGAATGATGAATTTAAAGGATAACTAAAGAATTAAAAAAAAAAATAACACACATGTTATACTTACCTCCACTGTGCAGCTCGTTTTGCACAGAGTGGCCCCGAACCTGGTCTTCTGGGGTCCCTCAGCGGCTGTCTCGGCTCCCCCCGCAAGAACTCAACACCTTCATGAAAGCGATCGAGTTATTGCGGGCCCGCTCCCGTGATACAGTGGCAGCCATAGCCATGTATCACTCGGTCGGTCCCCCAGCATGGCGTGTCATTGGGTGTGATTGACAGCAGCGCCAGCCAATGGCTGCGCTGCTTTTAATCCATCCACTGTAGCCAATCGACGGCCAGGCTCAATGGCGAAGAGGATGTCGGGGGCGAGCGTGGGACATTTGAGGGGTCAGGTAAGTATAACGGGAGGTGGTATTGTCAGATGTTTTTTTACCTTAATGCATAGAATGCATTAAGGTGAAAAAACTTTTACCTTTACAACCCCTTTTAAGGATTCAATAATTTTAAATGTAATTTTAGTAAAGAATAAAAAAAAAAAGCCTGGTCATATTGCATTGAGTATCTCTAATAAATCCTAATCTCCCATGTGACTTTCATGACCCATGAAATTGAGAGCGTGGGTAAACTCATCGGTACCTCTTCAAAGCTGGAATATACTTTTTTTTAAAGGTTTTAGAAAAGTACTTGAAGAAAAATAACCTTGTTTTATGAGTTGTATATAAATAACAAATAACCTTGTTTTATGAGTTGTACCGATGTCTTGTTCATCTGCAGAACTGTCCCCATCAGAGTCTTTGAATGGCCTTGGTTCAGTCTTGTTCCTCTCATGCAGCTGTCTCTGATTCTCTTGTACTTCTATTTTTCTGGCCTCCTCTTCTTGATGTAGCATGTGAAAGTATCGTCGGCCTTGCTTTACACTGGTAATCAGTCCTCTGCCAATCAAAACACAATGCACAATCAAGATTATATTTTTGAGAAGGGTAATAAAGGTAATTAACATAATAAACTTTAGACCTCCTTCACTTTTTCAAGTTTGTTATGTTGCAGCCTGATACCACAGTTGTTGAAATTCATGTTTGTTCCTCATTAATCTAAACTCAGTACCCCATAATGACAAAGTGAAAACTGAATTTTAGAAATGTCTGTGAATTTACTAAAAATATTTTTTTTTAATATAACATATACTTAAGTATTTAGACCCTTTTCTCAGTACTTTGCCAAAGCACCTTTGGCAGCAATTACAGCTTCCAGTCTTTTTGGGTATGACAAGACAAATTTTTCACACCTGGATTGAGGCATTTTCTGCCATTCTTCTTTGCAAATACTCTCTTGCTCAATTAAGTTGGATGGGGACTATTGGTGGACAGTAATTTTCTGGTCTCTCCAGAGATGTTTAAAAGGGTTCAAGTCAGGGTTCTAAATGAGCCACTCTAGGACATTCATAGAGTGGTCCCTAAGCTACTCCTGTGTTTTCTTGGCTGTGTGCTTAGGATCGTTGTCATGTTGGAAAATAAACCTTCAGTCCAGTCTAAGGTCCTCCTGAGCACTTTCTTATTGAGGATATCTCAGTGGTGCCTAGTTTGCTCTAGACATAACCTTTAGAATTGAGGCCAAACCGTTCAATCTTGGATTCATTAAACCAGAGACTCTTGTTCGGGAAAAGTTAGAAAGGGTGACCTATCACAACCATGATATAACAATGATATGCTTCCATCCCTAATTAATTTGAAAATAAATAAATATAGGAAATAGAAATGGGACTTTAAATAAAACATGTAATTTTGGGTAGTAATAATGAATCAATAAAGTAAATTTTTATTTGATTTGATGTCATTAACCCCTAAGGGTAGTCCATTATTTTTAGAGCATAATAAAATAAAATATAGTATAGAGATATAATCATAAAAGATTAGTATATCATTTGTAATGATAATAAGGAATTTACTGCAAACAAATAAATGGACATGAATATTACATAAAATAATACATTTACAGATACAGACAAGTAGGTGTAATATTGTTGGAATTCATAATTAAAACAAGCTTTAGCTAGACACCCTTAGTTGAAGAGCCGATGCGTTTCTTGGCTTCCTGACAATCATCAGGAGTAAGATGAACATGTTTACTAAAAAAAAATAATAAGTTAACTATTAATAAATAGAACATTTTAATGAAAGGGAATTATCAGAGACAGCCACTTACTAAAAAATACTTACAGAATGAAACCAAGTTATGCTCAATTCCAGCAATGAGATTGAATGGTGGTCTGGAAAAAACTGTCTCTGTCTGGGGTGAGGGGTGTCGGGGGGAGGGGTGATTATTACCCTGCCTCACCGCCGGGTGAGGCAGTTTGTTTCAGACCACCATTCAATCCCATTGCTGGAATTGAGCATAACTTGCAGGTTTCATTCTGTAAGTATTTTTTTGTAAGTGGCTGTCTTTGATAATTTCCTTTCATTAGAAGGTTCTATTTATTAATAGTTACCTTATTATTTTTAAATAAACATGTGCATCTTACCCGTGATGATTAGCAGGAAGCCAAGAAACACATCGGCTCTTCAACTAAGGGTGCCTAGCCAAAGCTTGTTTTAACTATGAATTCCATCAATATTACTCTAAGGCCGCGTACAGACGACCAAATAAATCCGTTCAAATCGGTCTGACAGACCGATTTGATCGGATTTGTCTGCTGGGCTATTTTGGTTTGATCGCTGTACACACGATCAAACCAAAATCCCCGCCGGCAGACAGCGCGGTGTAGTGGCGATGACGTTGACGCCGCCACATCACAGCACCAGGAAGTTAACAACTTCCACGCATGCGTCGAATCCATTTGACGCATGCGCGGGCAGATATGTCTGCTGGTTAGCGTACTAACCAGCAGACATGTCGGACGGACAGGTTCCCAGCAGACAGATTTTAAAGCATGCTTTAAAATCTGCATTAACCTCCCTGGCGGTATGATTCTTTCAGATTTTAGGTGCTGAAAGCGGTACCATTATTTGCAAGGGAATTTGGCGTTTTATACTGTAGGCTTGTAATTCTTAGGAATAACTCACTTAAATCTATCCAAACAAGAGTCTAATAGGCATCCCGGGTATGATTTTTTTTTTTAATAAAAATTATAATATAATAAATAATTATAAAAAATTATAACAAATAATAATATAATTATGGTAAAAATTATTCAATAATGTAATCAAATCAAAATCACTGAAATTTGCTCAGTTGCAGAATTTTTGCTGTCATTATTATTATTTTTTTTTATGACGAATTTCCCCACAAATCACTATCGCTAAATTCTGCAAGTGATTCTGATTTATTATCGCTGTTTTTTAGCTGCTCTAAAACAATTTTTGCCATAAAGGGACACTTTTGGTTGCTATGGGCAATCTACAGTTTGCAGGGAGAAAGAACAGTTTTTATTATATAAAAGGACATGTAGTGCACAGGGCAGACCACTAGGGACATGGGGGGTGTGTATTTTTTACATACAGTACTGTAATCTATAAGATTACAGTGTACTGTATGTATAGTGTTTGTTTACATTTTTGAATTTGGCGCCGTTCTCCGTCCCCGTGCGTCGTAACGTCGCAGGGAACGGAGATCGGCGGCGCGCGGGGACGCTTTGTGAATCGAGCGAGCACCCGCGGATGCATCGCTGGATCCACGGAGAAGGTAAGTAAACAGTCTCTGTGGATGCTGCGAGGCGAGCCCGAGTCTGACTCGGGGTTACCGATCGTAGCACAGAAATCTAACCCCGAGTCAGACTCGGGAACACCGCCAGGGAGGTTAAAGCATTAAAGCATGCTTTAAAATCTGTCTTCTGGAAAAACCCGTCTGTCCGCCCGTACACACGATCGAATTTGTCTGCTGAAACGGTCCTTCAGACCGTTTCCAGCAGATAGATTCGATCGTGTGTACGCGGCCTTACTGTATTTTTGATTTGTAAACTTATTGATTCATGTTTTTCTTTGTAAGAATTGTATTAACCATTGATTTGTTTGCATTAAATTCATTGCTATTATTACACATTATATACTAATCTTGTATGATTATACAGTATCTGTACTATATTTTATTTTATTATTCTCTAAAAAAAATGGACTCCCCTCAGGGGTTAATGACATCAAATTGTAATTTACTTTATTCATTCATACATATTATTACTACCCACAATGATGTTTTATTTTAAGTCCCATTTCTATTTCCTATATTATTATTTTTTTCAGGGACTCTTGTTCCTCAGTCTAAAAGTCCTCCAGGTGCTTTTTGCAAACTGCAAGGCTTAAATGTGTTTTGCACTGAGGAGAGGATTCCATCTAGCCACTCTGCAAAAAAGCCTGGCTGCAGTGATGGTTGTCCTTCTGGAACTTTGTCCCATCTCCACGCAGGCTCTCTGGAGCTTAGTCAGAGTGAAAATTTGTATCTTGGTCACCTCTCTTAATAAGGCCCTTACTCAGTTTGGCTGGGCGAACAGCTCTTGGAAGATTCCAGGTTGTGCCTAACTTCTTTAATTTGAGAATTATGGAGGCCACAGACCATTTTCATCAGACGAACCGATCGTGTGTACGCGGCATTAGTTTTACAGGCAGCTTCTTTTGACTTTATGGCTTTTGTTCTGATACAGTATGCAGTGTCAGCTGTGAGGTCTTTGGAGAGTTGTGTGCTTTTCCAAATCATGTCCAATCAATTTACGTAATTTACCACAGGTGGACACCAATCAAGGCATAGAAACATCTCAGCAACGATCAAGAGAAATCTAAGCTAAATTTCAAATGTTGTTGAAAGGGTCTGAATTCTTATAACAATGTGATATTTCAGTTTTTCCTTCTTCACACATTTGCAAAAGTTTCTAAAATTATTTAAAAAAATGATTTAAACAATTGTAATTTCAGGCTGCAATACATCAAGATTGAAAAAGTGAATGCACTTCACTTAAAGTAAAGTGGGTCTGAATACTTAAAAATGCACTGTATATTTTATATATACAGTACAAGTCCTGGAAATGAGCATGGGAGGAAAAGACAAGGGAGCTAGAGAGCATGAGATCTTGGGGGGTTTGGAGAAGATGGTTTGGGTGATATTTGGAGACTAGATTGGTGATTTAGCTTGGGGAAGTGTGGTATAGCTCTTATTGTTAATGATTTGAATTTTATTCGTTGGGCAATGGGAAGCCAGTGGAGGAAATCGCAGAGAGGGGTGGCAGACTCTGAACGGTTGGTAAGGTGGATGAGTCTGGCAGCAGCATTCATGATAGACTGAAGCGGGGATAGCTTGCGGAGAGGTAGGCGAATGAGCAGGGAGTTATAGTAGTCAAGGCAAGAGATAACGAGGGAGTAAATAAGTTGCTTAGTGGTTTCAACAGTTCAAAAGGGGCGTATTTTGGAGATGTTACAAAGGTGAAATCTGCACATTTGAACTCAAAGAAATACAAGGCAAACTTAACTTGATTTCCTACAAGTTTTTTTACTGATTTTTTTTCATTACTTTTATCTTTTCTTGATTGCAGCAATAAGATAGCAGCTTACGTGCATTTAAAAAAAATGTATATCTTAAACACCATGTTTATAGCCATATGCAAACTGAATCATGAGAGAAGAGGTTTTTATTGTCTAATGTTTGAGCTGTAAGGATATGACATACTAAGTGCTTATGTCAACAGGATGTTTTCACATTTATAACTATTTCTCTCCCAATACATGTTAATGGGAATGCAAAAGCAGCTGTAAGTAGATTAAGGCAGTTTAGAACGAGGTCAAAGGCAGATCGGATGGAGGTTTACTGCAGGTCACAATGCTAAAGTGTCAGTAGAGTGACATGACACAGGGTCCCGTGCTTGGTGGTGGGAGAGAAGGAGAGACAGACATGGCAGCCACTAGGGGTAACAGTAAACAGCAATATGAGCAAGCTATATTTGCTCACCAACACAAGCCCAAAGCCCATCAACACAGACCCTAAGGAGAAGCATTGCCAACACAAATGCATCCACATGGTATGGGGAAACTATAAACATTGGGGGGATTTACTAAACTGGTGCACAGAGAATCTGGTGTAGCTGTGCATAGTAATGGTCAAAGGAAGAGCTGCGCTGTTGCAAGCTAAAATGTGACACTAGTGACAATGAAGTGCTAGATAAATATCAATTAAAATTAAGAAAAGTGAAAGAAAAAAAATGATATCTGTAAATAGGTCTGTGAGACTTCAATAAGATAACAAGAAGGGGTAAATTCCTAAATTAGGTAAAAACCTGGAAATTATCAAGTGAATAAATAGCAAACTGGTGTGAACAAACGTAAAAAAATCATTAGGAATACCATTAACATTAACGTCAAAGGTAAAAAAAAAAAAATATATAAACTTAAATATCCCCAGTGTTCAACAAATCCAATAGTCCAGGAAAAAGTGCTGACAGGATAGTGCCTCCACCAAACAATAACACTGCCGCTTACCAGATGGATGCGATCTCTAATTATAGGAGATCAATATGTGCATATGCTTAATATCCCAGCCTGGGGTCTCAATTGGTAGCATAAATCCCTCAGTGTAGTTAAATATTGCATAGAAGATGTCTCAAACAACATAGCAATTCAGGATGCACCACAAAAAAAAAAAAGGAAGGGACTGGCATAGTGTGAAACCCTTAAAAATGTTAATAAGTAACACGTCCCTCTAGTGACGAAATGTTGGGAGGAACGATGTAAGTGTGCATTTTTATGATACTTATTAAAAAATGTAAGGGTTTTACACTATACCAATCCCAGGCTGGGATATCAACCATATGCGCATATTGATCTCCTACAGTTAGAGATCACATCCATCAGTGTTATTGTTTGGTGGAGGCACTATCCTGTCAGCACTTTTTCCTGGACTATTGGATTTGTTGAACACTGGGGATATTTAAAGAGGATGTCCCCCTGAAAAAAAAATAAAAGCCAGCAGCTACAAATATTAAAGTATTTGTAGTACAGTATGGCCCGGATTCACGTAGCACTTACGCCGACGTATCTACAGATACGCCGCGTAAGTACAAATGTGCGACGTCGTATCTATGCGCTGGACCCACAAACTAAGTTACGTCGAAAAATAGGCTTCTTCCGACCGACGTTACTTTCCTACGCCAGCGTATCGTGGGCGCATATTTACGCTGCATGCATATGGAAGTTTTGATTCAGATCAAAATTCAGATCTTTTTCCTGGACTATTGGATTTGTTGAACACTGGGGATATTTAAAGAGGATGTCCCCCTGAAAAAAAAAAAAAATGAAAGCCAGCAGCTACAAATACTAAAGTATTTGTAGTACAGTATGGCCCAGATTCACGTAGCCCTTACGCCGACGTATCTACAGATATGCCGCGTAAGTACAAATGTGCGCCGTCGTATCTATGCGCTGGACCCACAAACTAAGTTATGTTGAAAAATAGGCTTCTTCCGACTGACGTAACTTTCCTACGCCAGCGTATCGTGGGTGCATATTTACGCTGGATGCATATGGAAGTTTTGATTCAGATATGCAAATGAGGGAGATATGCCGATTCATGAACGTAGATGTGCCCGGCGCATGTTTTAAGCGATTTGCGTAAGGGTTACGTATGCCGCTGTCCTGGAGTCCAGCCGCGTCCGCAGCAGAGGACGAGCTATCGCTCGTCACCCTGCTGCTCTCCCCTCCATCCACGGTGAGGGAACCAGGAAGTGAAGCGCTCCGGCTTCACTGCCCGGTTCCCTACGGCGCATGCGCGATTCGCTCTGCGCCCGCCAATTGGCTCCCGCTGTGTGCTGGAAGCCGAGTGTTCCCAGCACACAACGGGGGACGGAGGGGATGTGGAAAAAAAAACGTCTTTTGCCCGAGACGTGTGGCCGGAAGTGGGTGCAAATACCTGTCTTTAGACAGGTATCTGCACCCCCCTCCCCACTGAAAGGTGTCAAATGTGACACCGGAGGAGGGGAGGGTTCCGATCAGCGGAAGTTCACTTTAGGGTGGAGCTCCGCTTTAAGTTTCTATGGACACTCTGCATTAGTATTTTTTAATATATTTTTACCTTTGACGTTATTGTTAATGGTATTCCTAAGGATTTTTTTATTGGTTTGTTCAGGCGGAATTCTATTCATTCACTAGGTTTTTACCTAATTTAGGAATCAACCCCTTCTTGTTATCTTATTGAGGTCTCACAGACCTATTTAAAGATGTCATTTTAATTTTTTTACTTAGTCGGTGTTTCTTAATTTTAATTGATATTTATCTAGCACTTCATTTTCACGAGTGTCACATTTTAGCTTACTTTTTTTTTTTTTTCCACTTCAGACTTAACCACAACTTGAGACCTGCTCATGGTTATATTCAATGATTATGTCTCGGTTTTGCATCATATGTGGAGAATATATGTATATATATATTTTTTTATTTATTTATTTATTTATTTATTTTTTCCCCTCCCTCCTCATCCCCAACTCCCCCCCTTCCCTCTTCTCCCAACCTCCCACCGATCCTCTTACTAGGCCTCTATCGTCTCTTCCATTTAATAATTTCCTCTCCTCTTTATTGCTTAAGCTTCCATCATTTCTGCATATTCCATCTTAACCTTATATTTTTTCCAGGGATCCCATTTATCTTCGAAATCTGCCCAAGTTTCCTCCTCTCTGTATCTTAAATAATCATTGTAATAAATTTCATCAACCTTTTTCCCCCATTCTCTTAATGTAGGACTCTCTTCTCTTTTCCAGTTACTCGAGATCTGGCTTTTTGCGGCGTTGAGAAAATCTGGAAATAGGGTCTTTAGATATCTTTTAGTTGGCATTCGTGCCCCATGCAAGACACAAACCCAAAAGTCCTCCTGTATATTTATGTTTATTATTTCTTTAATTTTTTTGTCTAATTTTTGACCAAAAGTTTTTTACTTTTGGGCAAGACCACCAGATATGTGTCATTGTACCCACCTCTCTACATCCTCTCCAACAGAAACACGAATCATTTCCTAAAGATGAGTGTAATTTATCTGGTGTAAGATACCATCTTACCAAACATTTATAATTCTGTTCCATTACTTTGTTGTTTATAGAGGTGACATGGACTCTGTTTATTATCTGTCTTATTTCAAATTCATTTATTGATGAGCCTGTTTCTTCTTCCCATTTTTTGATGAATGGGGGTACGCTCTGTTTTTTTTAAGGCATTCAAGGTTTCATACATCATCGAGATTATTCCCTTATCGAATTTCTTTGTACAAAGTCTTTCGAATGGCCGTAAATTTGTTTCAGATCTTATAGGCTGTAGGAGACTTTCAAAATAATGTCTTATTTGAGCCTATCTCCATTCATCAATCACCACAATATCTCTCTTCCCTTCCATCTCCTGCAATGATAATAGTCTATTTTGCTCCATAAAATCTTTTAATTGGGGTGTCTTCTTTCTTTCTTAATCCAGTTACCAAACACAAAAGTTTCTCCCGGAGGGAAACATTTTGTGTTCTTTAAGGGTATAAATGGTGAATTAAAACTCCATCTTTCTTTCCTATGAATCTGGTCCCAAAGTGCTAAAGCGTGTTTTGTAATGTCGTGAACTTCAGGGCTTAGACCTCTAAATTGTGGTGGGATCCAGATTATTTTCCCAAGTGCAGTTTTACTTAATTTATTTTCCATAGCTACCCATCTTTTTTCTACATTATTTTTTGCCCATTCTATAACTCGTGATAAAATAATTGAATAATAATAATTTTTGAAATCCGGTGCTCCCAGCCCCCCTTGTGTCTTATCTTTTGTCAAAAGTGTTAACTTAATTCGTGGTTTTTTTCCCCCTCCATATAAATTTCAGAAACATTGCTTGTAGTTTTTTAAAAAAAAGCTTGCGGGATCCGAATTGGAGCATCTGAATTTTGTAAATAATTTTTGGTAATATTATCATTTTAAAGATATTTTATTCTCCCCGTCCATGATAATTGTCCTGGTGCTATTCTATTAAGGTCTTCTTTAATATTATTCAGTAATGGTATAAAGTTGGATTTATACAGGGTCTCTTTAGAATTTCCTAAACTAATTCCAAGGTAATTTTAGTTTTTTTTCCCAGCAAAATGGGGAATCTTTCTGCAAGGCCTTCTCTTCTTTTTTAGAGAAATTAATATTCAATATTTCAGATTTAATTGGTTTCATCTTAAAGCCAGACAACATACCATATTATTTTATTGTTTTAATTACACTCGGCAAGCTTGTCCTAGGATTTGATATATAAAATAGAATATTGTCGGCATATGCTGCCACTTTATGTTCCTCCCCTCCCAACATTATCCCCCTGATGTCCACGTTTCGCCTTATTTTATTCAGAAGGGGTTCTAATACCAGCGTGAACAGCAGCGCGGGGACAATGGGCATCCCTGTCGAGTCCCATTTCTTAGTTCGAAAGGATCTGATATCTTCCCGTTGATTTTAATTCTTGCCATCGGTTTGTTGTACAGAGCTCCTATCCATTGCCTCATTCTAGGTCCAATTTCTAGTTCTTCTAGAGTATTCTGCATAAAACCCCAGTCCACTCGGTCAAAAGCTTTTTCTGCGTCTACAGACATTAACAAGCCTGGGGTCCCCCTTCTTCTGATTTCCTCAATAATCATAAGCGAACGAATTCCGTTATCTCTCCCTTCTCTTCCTGTAATAAACCCCACCTGATCTATATGTATTACATCTGGCATGATGTTTTTCAGCCTATTAGCGAGAATTTTTGAAAAATTTTTAGATCTATATTGAGGAGCGAGATCGGTCTATAACTGGAACATAGACTATTATCTTTGCCTTCTTTAGGTATTACGATTATTAAGGATTCTAGACTCTCCTTCCTCATTCCCCATTTATCTCCAATTCCATTATAATAACTACATAATTTTGGGGTCAATACGTCGGACAATACTTTGTAATATAGAGTTGTAAATCCATCCGGACCAGGGCTTTTGCCGTTGGGGAGTTCCCTAATAGTTTTTATAATTTCATCTTCTGATATGGGCAATTCTAAAATCTTAAGTTTATGTTCTGGTATGTCGTTTAACTCTGACTTCCCCAAATATGTTTTAATTTTTTCGTCTCTTAACTTTGTTTCCTCTTTAGAATTACCTTTATTAATTGAATAAAGATCTTTATAGAATTTTTGGAAGTTATCTATGATCTCTGAGGTTTTAAATCTTATTTCCCCGTTTTCGTTTTTATTTTTTCTATAAAATTCATAGATTTTTTATTTTTAAGGAGGTTCGCTAAGTATTTCCCTGTCTTATTACCCCATTGATATCTTTCGTTCTTAATTATATTAAATTCTACCCGAGTTTTCCTGTTCTATAAGTTCTCTATACTCTTCTCTTTTACTATAAAGTTTCTGGAGAATATCTCTTTGGCCTGATTCCTTTATGTAGCTGTTCAAGTTCTGATATTTCTTTAATTAGTTTGTTTTTTGTATCTATATTTTTTTTTTTTTTCCTAGACCCTTCTTTTATCAAAATTCCTCGAACAAAAACCTTATGAGTCTCCCAGATTGTAGCTTCCGACATGCCTTCCGTACAATTCTCTCTAAAAAATTGTTGCAGCTCCCACCTTATTTTCTTTTCAATTTCCTTATCTAATAACAATTCCTCATTTAATCGCCAGTTTGATTTTCGATTGTCTTGTTCTCCTATTCTAAATTGAAGGGAGATAGGGGCATGGTCTGAAAAAGTTATAATTTCAATCTTTGTATCCTCCACCTGCTCTAGCAGCCTATGTTCTACCAAAAAGTAATCAATTCTGGTGTACGTCTCGTGCACGGGTGAGAAATATGTATAGTCTCTCTGGTTCATATGCTTTATTCGCCATACGTCTACCAACTGATGTTGATGCATCTTCTTTTTTAGTCTATTTCTCTGACTCATCTCACTCGTCCGTGCATGGGACGTACTATCCACTTTGGGATCCAAGCAAACGTTTAAATCTCCTCCTAACACAGCCTCCCCTTTCCTAAAGCTCATAAAATCTTCTATTACTCTTGTTAAGTATTGGGCTGGTTTCTTATTCGGGCAGTAGATGTTTGCCAGGGAAATCTCATGTCCATTCAGACTTCCATTTAGGAATAGAAAGCGATCCCTCTGGATCCACTTTTCTTTCAGCAACAACAAACCGAGTGCCCCTGGCAAACCCTACCGCCACTCCTTTAGCTCTTAAGGTGGGGGAGTCTGCGTAGAACCATAGAGGAAACTCATCTGAGTTAATTCTACGGCAAGTACTCAGAGTCAGGTGAGTTTCCTGAAGGAATACAACTTCCGTTTTAAGAGAAGCCAACTCTCTAAGTATGTTAGCAGTTTTGATGGGCTCGTTTATACCCCGAACATTGTAGGAAATTAATTTAACTTTTACCATCGAGTACTATTAAATAGTTTAGACCTTTCCTGTAGTTATTTTTAGAGGCCTTCACTGCCTGTCCCTCCCACCCCCCTCCCCCTCCCGCTCCCCCTCTCCCCCCCTCCTTTCCACACCCCTCCCCCACCTCCCCCCCCCCAACCCTCCTTCTCCCCATCCTCTCTCCCGACCTCCTCCCCCCAATCCTCCCCCCTCTCCCCCCCCCTATATTTGGGGCTAACAGCCTCCCATAGGCCTATAGATCCGTGGCCCTCCTCCATCTGGCCCTACGGTTCTGTCCCCTTGAGGTTGGGGTCAGTATGGGTAGTTGGTGAGCAACCATTCCCCTTACGAGGGCTCCCGTGCCCGTAGCGTCCCTTTTCTAAAGTCTCCTCACATCTTCTCCCTACTCCGCCCACCCTCCCCCCTCATACAAAACCCCCCCCACAACCCCCCCCCACACCACCCGTCCCCCCGCCTCCAAACCTCCCCATGTCTCATTACAAAATTATTTTTTCTTTGTTGTCCGTTGCCACTGGTGTTGTGCTATTGTAACATTTTCCTCAGCCCTTCCCCCCCAGCCAGGTATCTCTATCTCTGGGATATTCAGCTTTTTGAAAAAATTCCCCGTATCTTCGGGAAATCTTAAGGTGGCAGATCGTCCATCTTTTCTTCCAACTAAGCAGGATGGGAAACCCCAGAAATATTGGATATCATATCGCTTCAGCTGCTCCGTTAGTGGTTTCAGTGTTCTTTTCCTAGCTAAAGTCTCCACTGCCAGATCTGGGAAGATCTCCAGCGTGGATTCCTCCAGTTTAGCAGGACCCTTTGATTTCAAATAAATTCGAATCTGCTCCTTATCCTGAAAGTTGTGAAATCGCACGATTACGTCTCTTGGGAGAGTCTCAGATATTCCTGCAGGTTTTCTTATCCTGTGAACTCGTTCTAACTTAATTTTCTCCGTTTCAGTTTTGCCTAACATCTGCCCAAATATTTTGTCAATTTTTCCTTGAAGGTCCTCTACTTGTTCCTCCGGGAGGCCTCTGATCTTTAAGTTCTTCCGTCTATTTCGGTTTTCCTGGTCTTCCATCTTATATTTCAAATCTCTTTGTTCTTTTAGTAACACTTTCATCTGTTCTTTTATTTCATTGACTTCTACCGCTTGTAAATTTATTTTTTCTTCCGTTTCTTCTACTCTTCTTAAGATATGATTCATATCTTCGTGTAGTGATTCTATTTCTCCTTTAAGAGATGTTTCCATTTTATTCACAACTGATTCCAATCTGGCAAACATTTTGGCTATTTCTCCCTTAGTAGGGAGTTGGTCTTCCTCCACTTCATCTAGCTCTTCGTCCTCTTCATCTGCTATTGTTAGAGTCCCCGCTCTTTCTAATGGTTCTGATTGTCTTCTTACTCCTGTTTTCTGAACCTTTTCCGCACCTTTTCTCCTTGTTGTTGCCATTTTGTCCGGGCTGTCTTTAACTTGGTTTTTTTATCAGGTATTTTTTATTGTGCTCGGGCTGTCACTTATTCTAGATGGATTTGCGGATGCACCTCTTTGTGTCCTTCCTCTCATACTTGTCTGGCGTCCTGATTTCCTATGATTACCCTTTATCGTACACAATTTTCAAACACCTACTGGTAGTTCAAACTTTTATAGTTCACAATTTACAGCAGTTAGAGTATATCTTAGGTATTATATGTATCACTATACCTAAGATAATTGCTTTTTGCGTTTTTATATGCGTCTCGTTGACACCAAAGCAGCGTAGATAAGAATCTCCCTTTTACTAATTTACAGGCAATAGCTGGTGTTTTTAAAGCATTTTTCAGTCCACAGTTTACCTCGGTTGGAACATATAACCTCAGAGCAGTTATCCGCTATTAACCTTAAAGCCCTATTAACTGGTTTCAACCTATCAACAGTGCGTTGGATTCACTAGGTTTTATCATTCAATGTTCTATGAATGTAGGTAAAACTGCATACGGATAAAATTTAAGTGCTCTGTGTAACAATACACCTACTGTCATTGCTTTCTGCGTTCCTACATGCGTTCCTGTTTTCACCAAAACAGTTTACAGACAAACACAAATATTTTTAGGGCGTTTTGAGGCGTTTTGAAGCGTTTTCCAGTTCACAGTTTTTAAGACATACGGTCACAGAGCAATTATCTGTTCTTAACCTTAGTTCTTTACTTCAGCAATTCTTAATTCCAACTTCTACAGCTCCACAGCTACTCACCAAACCGCGGAGACATTATATAAAGTTTTACTCACGGTACCCCTAGTAACGCTTCTTGAAGGGCTGTGTAAGGAGGCTGTATAGGTTTCCTTCAGGGGTCCCGTTTTGCCAGGGTGGGCTGACTGCGGCTCCTGCTGTTAGGAAGCTGGGAACTGATAATTCAAGTACATCCGTGAACACCTGAGCACAACTGCCTGCACCACTACTCAAGTGACCCCTTGCTCCTAAACCAGACAGGCAGGCCGTACGTCGATGTCGTATCCCCTCAGCGATCCCCTCAGCGATGTGACTGCGGGGGCTGTAGAGGCTGTTGAGTCTACTAAGGGATTCGATGGTCAGGTGATCCAATAAAGCTCTAATGATGGTCTAATGATCCAATGGTCTACTGGCCCCCCTTCCGTTTCTCAGGTGGATAGATGAGTGGATGGATGGATGATACATTCATCAGCTAACCAGTCCAGGCAACAGTCCAGGGTTACACATAGTGGGGCATAGTGGGGCGTAGTGGGGGGCAATAGGACACAGTGGGACGCAGTGGGACGCGGAGGGAAGCTGAGGAATGCAGAGGATTGCAGGAGGATGCAGTATACAAGAGCCAGAGCTCAGCCGTATACCTCCTTCAGTGACTGTTCATTGATTTATCTGCTACTATACTTCCTCCTCCTCTCACAGCCCTCCACGCCGTCCTGCGCTCCGTCACTCTCACTCTCAGTCTAAATGTGGAATTCCTGGGACTCGACGCAGGATGGGGGCATTAAGAGACATGAGGAGGCATGAAAAGACATGAGAAGGAGTGAGGGGACCAGGACGGCGAGAAGCGGAGATGAGACAGGGGGGGCGGAGGGGGGAGAGGCACAGGCAGGCAGGGCGGCAGTACAAGTGATTACAAGTAAGTTCTCAGGCTAACAGCTCATAGCTCAGGCTCCAGCTAACAAGTTTATAGGCTGTCTGAGCAGTCTATCTGAGCAGTGGTCATAACAGCGGCAAACCGTAGGGAGCTAACAAGCAGGCAGACTGTCCGCACACAGCCGACACAGCCAACAGGCTGCAGGTACAACACATGCCTTGCTCACGCTCCTACGATCGCAATCACCCACTCTCCTCCATAGCCTTCACCTCTGCGTCTGCATCTGATTAGCCCGGGAAGCCTCCAGATCCAAGAGACCTACGAGCAGCACGGGAGCACAGTCTACTCACACACCCTCCCCATTAGCAGCCCCTCCCCTCCCCATTTTAGCTTACAACCCCGCAGGTCTTCCTTTGACCATTGTTAGTGCTGTATAACATTTTCAGTTGCCGCTTTACTATGTATCGAATTGGCGCAGTACACCACTCTTTTTCATACAAGCTGTGCATAGTAACCAGTTAGCCTCCAGGTTTTATTGTCAAATCTTAACTGAACAAGCTGAATTTAGAAGGTGATTGGTTACTATGCACAACTGAACCAGATTCTGTGTGCACCATTTTTAGTTATACTCTTCAACTGCGTTTGTGAAACATTTTAGTGTTCTGTATTTGTTTATGCTATTTGACATTTATATCAAAACTGTACTTGGTGAAACTCTTCTTTAATCTCTGCAGTTACGTGTATCACCCTCACTTCCCATACATAATCACACATAACTTTACCCTAACCTAAGCCTTTATCATCGCCCTTTTTTTATAAATTAATTCTCAATAAAGTCGAGGTCAACTGGTTTAAATAGGAGAGAAAAGACTTCAAATGTAATCTTTTACAGAATAAATTAAAATCGTAACTAGGGGGGTGTGCACATCATTTATCCATTTTAACCCTCATCAGTTGTCATAAAATCTGAAATGACAGGTCCACGTTAATAAACGTTGATCTATATACTATTTATACATAATATATAATACCTCTTAGACCGCGTACACTCGATCAGACCGGTCCGATGAAACTGGTCTGCAGACCAGTTTCATCGGACCAGTACGATGATGTGTACGGCCCATAGGACCGTTGTCCGTCGGACCAAAGTTTTAAAACCTGCTTTAAAATCTGTCTGTCGGACAAGTTCGATGGTTAGTACGCAAAAGCATCGGACCAAAAACTCGTGCATGCTCAGAATCAAGTCGACGCATGCTTGGAAGCATTGAACTTCGTTTTTTCAGCACGTCATTGTGTTCTACGTCACCGCGTTCTGGTCTGATCGGATTTTTGGTCCGATGGTGTGTACATTCATCAGACCATCAGACCACTTCAGCCTGGTCCGATGAAAACGGTCCATAGGACCAGTTTCATCAGACCGGTCTGATCGTGTGTATGTGGCCTTAAGTGAAATAAAAAGTTAGCTAAACATCACTATCAAGTTGACAGGGTATTAATACACATTGGGGTAGATTCACGTACATCGGCGCATCTTTTTGCCGCCATAGCGTATCTTATTTACGCTACGCCGGCGCTACGCAGGGAGACAAGTATGGAATTCACAAATTAAATGCTCCCAGCGTTGCGCCGACATAGCGTATATTTGTTGGCGTAAGCCAACGTAAGTCAAAGTAGGTGGAAGTGGGCTGGAAGTTGGCGTGATACATTTAAATGAAGCGTGAACTACTAAAAACAAACAGCGCATGCGTCGTATCTTGGACGCATCCCATTGCGCATGCTCACAGTCATGTCAAAATAACTGCCTAAGATACGTTGAAACACTGCCTACGACGTGAACATAACCTATGCCCAGCCCTATTCACGTACTACGTAAACGGCATACACAACGTAAAATTCGACGGCGTCCGTTCCCTGGTCCATACCTTTGCATGGGTTGCGCCTCCTATATGAGGAATAACTTTACGCCGGACGTAACCCTTACGCAAATCGCTTAAAACATGCGCCGGGCGCATCTACGTTTGTGAATCGGCGTATCTCCCTCATTTGCATATCTGAATCGAAACTTTCATATGCATCCAGCGTAAATATGCGCCCACGATACGCTGGCGTAGCAAAGTTACGTCGGTCGGAAGAAGCCTATTTTTCGACGTAACTTAGTTTGTGGGTCCAGCGCATAGATACGACGACGCACATTTGTACTTACGCGGCGTATCTGCTACGTGAATCCGGGCCATACTGTTTAAGCCTTAAGCTTATTCCATGTATTTATCCTCCTGTCGCCTATTTCTACTGACCAAATATAAACAAATTATTCAAGACTTCTACCATATTCATTATTTATAATGTCCTATCTTAGGGCTAATTCTTTACCTTAAAATAATATCTAATAATTTTTCCTTTTGCCAGGTTGCTTATCTTCATATGGTAGTATCTGAAAATTCAAATTGCTTTCATTGCCTTGGGGCAAAAATTATGTTGTTCTCATTCCTGTATATCTCTTATGTTCGTGGATAAAAAGTGACATGGTAAATATTTGCATACAAATGACTTTAGGAAGAGTGTTGTCTTCCAGCACAATTCTGTGCCTGAAACAGATGAACACATCTAATGTACCAGGCAAACACAAGCCATTATATAAAAACAGTGCTCTATAAAGATTTTTTTCTTCCAAAATTCCCTATTTTTGTCCGGTTAGTATGGCACTATGACACTGATGAATATAATTGCATTAAGAGCGTATGTCTAGACAAAATAAAAATAACTTTCCGTACATCTCCACAATACATGCACATGTCCCCATGTTTTCTCTCTTTAAAACCCTGCAAGTACAGAAAAATACCTATTGATCTGCCAGTAGTCCAGTGAGATCATAACTTCTGTAGTAAGATGACAGCTGATTGACGTTTTAGTACAGCAGTGACACTGCATTGTCAGTCTTATCAGGAAATTAGAAGCACACTGCATTTCTGGTAGAACAATGGGTAATGTTTGCAAAAAACATGCTGCAATTTAAAAGGCATACACCATGTCATGCACATAGAAAATATGCATACTATGTTTGTGTTTTTTTTCCCAGACACATTTCAATAAGCCACTGCTTCTTTCTCTAAATATGTCAGGTTTGTTAATTTTTGACAGCTGCTTCTACCTTTTTACCAGAATACACAACTTTTCCCAAAAAACACAGTCCTCTTAACCACTTGACCTCTGGAAGATTTACCGCCCTTCATGACCAGGACAATTTTTGTGATATGGTACTGCGTTACTTTAACCACTTTCCGCCTGCCATATAGCAATATGACATCGGGAAAGTGGTTCTGTTATTCTGACCAGATGTCATATGATGTGATCAGGATAACAAGCTGCCGCGCCCGTTTAGGTGCGCAGAGCGGAAATCGCTGTTGTGGTGTGTCAGGCCCCGTACACACGGCCGAGGTTCTCGCCAGAAACCAGCGAGAACCTCGCTGGGAGCTGCATTCCAGCGAGAACCTCGGCCGTGTGTACGCTCTCTGCTCGCCCCGCCCGTCGGGAAACCCATCGAGCAAAAAGAGAACAGGTTCTCTATTTGCTCGACGGCCCGTCGGGATGAATGGCTGGTTGCCATTCCCGACGGGCGGGTCGCAGATTCTGACGGCCGGCAGAGAACCTCGACGGGCGGAATGATGTGTTCCGCCCGTCGAGGTTCCCTGTCGTGTGTACGGGGCTTCAGTCTGACACACTGTATAGCCCCATACACACTATCAGTTTTCCTGATGGTTTTCTCTTCAGGTTTACCAAAACCATGTAGTACAAGGGCCTGCCTGATTGTATGCAAATTGAAACTCTTGAGGTGTGACCTCATATTAGATGGTTTTGGTAAACCTGAAGAGAAAACCGTTAGGAAAACTGATAGTGTGTATGGGGCTTAACTCCGATTTAGGTAAAGAGTCTCTGACAGAGACTCTTTACCACGTGATCAGCTGTGTCCAATCACAGCTGATCACAATGTAAACAGGAAGAGCCATGTATCGGCTTTTCCTCGCTCCTGTCTGAAAGGCGCAAGTAAAGGAGAGGCGATCAGCTGCTCCCAGGACCACCAGGGATGGCCACCACTGATGACCACCAGGTATGCCCACCCATCCCCACCAGGGATGCCAATGTGTGCCCACATATGATGCCAATCAGTGCCCATCAGCAATACCTGCCAGTGCCTCCATAGCAGTGATGCCCATCAGTGCCATCTATCAGTGTCCATCAGTGCGACTCATATTAACAGTGCCACCTATCTGTGCCCATCCATGCCCATCAATGTCCACCTATCAGTGCCCATCAGTCCAGCCAATTAGTGCCACTCATAAGTACCCATCAGTGCAGCTTTTCAATGCCCATCAGTGTCACCTATGAGTGCCCATCTGTGCTGTCTATGAGTGCCCACCTGTGCTGCCTATGAGTGCCCATGAGTGCCTTATATCAGTGCCACCTATTAGTGCCCATCAGTGCCACCTATCAATGCCTATTAGTGTCGCATATCATTGCCATCATCAGTGCCACCTCATTGGTGCCACCTCATCAGTGCCCATCAGTACCGCCGTATCAGTACCTGTCAGTGCAGCCCTATCAGTGCCCATCAGTAAAGAAGAAAATGTACTTATTTACAAAATTTTATAACAGAAACAAAGAAAAACATTTTTTTTCAGAGTTTTTTTTATTATCACTAGTAATGGCAGAGATCAAAGACTTATAGCAGGACTGTGATATTTTGCCAGACATTCTGACACTTAACTGACACTTTTGAAACTTTTTGGGAACCAGTGACAATATTAGAGTGATGAGTGCTAAAAATTCACACTGTCACTTTACTAATGACACTGGCTGGGAGAACGGGTTAACATCAGGGACGATTAAAGGGTTAACTGTGTGCCTGACCAGTGTTTTTCTAAACTTTGGGAAGTGCATTTACTAGGGATGGACAAGGATCCTTGTCCCTTCTTTGCAGAGACACAGAATTTATGCCTTTCCTCCTTGTTTACATAGGCATATTGCAGTTCTGTCTCTCTGGCTGATGTTCAGTGGGGGCTGGCAGACATTGAGTTAGCGTGCTGATCAGCTCCCGATGTGCATAATCACAGAAGGAACAATCCGCCAGCATCGTGCATTCGCGCCCATTACCCGAAAGTGCAGAGTCATGTATATACACATGATCCTGCAAACAGAGGCAGCCCTGTGGCAGTAAAACTGCTATAGGGCGGTCATGAGGTGGTTAAATCAGGATGTTTATGGGAGGATCAAAGAGTTCAAAGTTTTATGAAAAACAAGGTACAAGTCAAGAAGATTGTCTAACATATTCCACCACACATTCTTATTCACCTTGTACCTCAACAGGTGGAGGAGGTGGAAGATTCTTCCAGAAAAAGGATTTTCATGAAACGGTTTGAGTAGTGATATGTGGAAAACAGGGTGAATCTTCATACTGTGATCACACACAGCAGGAGTAAGCCACCGCTGTGTGCATGTGTGCCCCCTACCAGGAAAAGCCAGATCACGTATATATACATGATCCAGCACATAGGTGCCGCCCTGTAGCAGTAAAACTGCTTTAGGACAGACCTTAACTTAGTGGTTAATTTAAGCTTTTGAAATTCTTGTCTCACTGTTTTTCCAGTACAGCAGTTAGCTGAACATTACTTTAAAAATGTAGTAGAAAACAGATGCAAGACACCACTTTATAAATAAGCCCCATAAAAAAAAAAACCCAAGGGACACCATTGCTGGGGTGTAGAGTGTGGGTGCTGATTTTGCATTGCTACAGTAGTGTGCATAGTATGTCTGCCATACCATGCAAATATGCTGTGCCTATAGCAAGAGCTCTTCAATAATTTTTGCCTTTATCAGCCTTATCTAGTGCTATACCTAAAGCATGGTTGATTAACACCTCATTCTTATGAAAATCTGCCTGTCCAGAGGAATGGTTGGAAAGCCAGATTACACGTGTACATAGATGGGCTGATGTATTCCTTAGGTGAGAGATATCAGACCATCACTGTTAAGACATTACTTCTGTTACTCGTGTGACTTGCCAGTCATTCATACAGAAAGAACTGAAAAATATCCTACAATCACCAGTCAGATTTTATGCCAAACTCTAATTTGCTTACAGCACATGGTGTTATTTGTAAACTGCTTTCTATTTAACTGCTTGCCGACCAGCCGCCGTCATTTTACTGTGGCAGGTCGGCTCTCCTGGGCGAGAGCCCGTAGCTCTACATCGGCTGTTTTTTTGCGGGCACTAGGGGGCGCGCGCGCCGCCGGCGGCCCGCGCGCCCCCGAGTTCCGAGCGCGTGCTCGGCGGGCATGATCGCCGCCGGGCACCACGATTGCTCGTTACAGAGCGGGGACCGGGAGCTGTGTGTGTAAACACACAGCTCCCGGTCCTGCCAGCGGGGGAAATGCTGATCTTCTGTTCATACAATGTATGAACAGAAGATCAGTGATTTCCCCTAGTGAGTCCACCCCCCCATACAGTTAGAACACACCCAGGAACATACTTAACCCCTTCCCTGCCCCCTTCACTGCCAATGGCATTTTTATAGTAATCCAATGCATTTTTATAGCACTGATCGCTATAAAGATGCCAATGGTCCCAAAATGTGTCAAAAGTGTCCGAAGTGTCTGCCATAATGTTGCAGTACTGAAAAAAATAAAGGCTGATCGCCGCCATTACTAGTAAAAAAAAAATATTAATAAAAATGCCATAAAACTACCCTCTATTTTGTAAACGCTATAACGTTTGCGCAAACCAATCAATAAACGCTAATTGCAATTTTTTTTACGAAAAATATGTAGAAGAATACGTATCGGCCTAAACTGGCCTTCCCTTACATTGAATGGCAGCGGCAGCACCCGACAGCCAATCTGAAAATCTGTTGGGGTGCCGACATCGTGGGCTCCCTGGACAGGTAATACCTTGTTTTTCATGAACCTTGAACTCTTTGGCCTCCCACGAATTTCCTGATCTAAGCCATATCTCTGCACTTTCTGTGTGCCAGGACATTGTGCTCCCCTCAGGAAATATCTTGCTTTTCTCTCTCCTGCTGCCATCTTTGCAACCATTCATTACCAACCTTGGGCTTGTTCCTCAACTATGCTTCTGCTTAATCCCAACCTATAACCATGCATTACCGACCTTTGACTTGTTTATTGACTATGCTTCTTCTTATCCCTACCTGCTGTATCTGCTATTAAAACCCGGCTTGCTCACCTCCTGGTGGGGCATGATCCCAAGGACCATGATCTGGTACTAACACTCAGCAAAACCCATCTCCACCATCAGGAGCTTTGGTGAATACTGGTTTGAACTTAGACCATGCACCTTTGGGGGACCCTACATCATTCACCAGGGTCCCCTACTTGTATACCTGTTCTGCTTGTCCGTGGGTGCCAACTGCTATAGCTGATGGCCTCCAAGCCTGACTCCAGACCATAACACATTGATTTTCTCAAATGTCTACAATAGAGATCTTATGGAATAGGCATTTATTTTTTGCTAAGGGTTTATTACTTCTAAAGGGATGCAGACATTGCAGCTTTCCTCATTCGAACACTGAAAGTGCACAAGGTGGTTATAACGAACCAGACCCTTCCATTCAGGATACAATCTTGCAAGGACATAGTGGAACAAACATCTTTCTTCAGAACAGAATCAGTTAGGAATCTGCAACTAAGTATGGTAAATGCTTTGCCAAGTGCATCTCACCCAGAGGGGATTGTTTTTTTCCAAACAAACATGTAGTTATTTTTGACTTACAACTATACCTGCAGCAGTTTCTTAGTTTTTGTTTGAGAGCAAGAGAAGTATTTGCATTCCCCTTCTTTGATTTTTCAAAGAAAGGGATTCCAAGCCGCATCCCATGATGTCCTGCAAACCTGCAACAAACCTGCATCTGTAGTGCTATCAGTGTTCAGAAAGATGTGTATCTAGCAGAGGATAGTTCTAGGCGACTCACAGGGGTTGATTTACTAAAGGCAATAAACAAGTGCCATTGCGGTCCTTTTCCCTAGAGCTTGGTGAAAGTGGTGAAGCTTCACTTTGTTAAGAATCCCCAATCAGGTGCAATGAAAATGAACAAACAAAGCATTTTTGCTTGCACGTGATTGGATGAAGGAATGGTTTCAGCACATTCATTAAGCTCTGCGGAAATTGAGTACAACAAAATGCAAAGTGCATAATCTATTTTCCTTTAGTAAATCAACCTCAATGTGTACATTCCCAATCTGGTGTGGTCTGTATTGCTAAACAAGCTCCACAATCACTGTGTGGACCATCTCAAAAGTCACTACCCCTAATTCACAAATATCCATTTCTAGAGAGTAAAAAAACACCTTAGAGCCAAGTGCCTTGTTTTAAACTTTTAATGGCAAGTGGATTACAAAACTAAGAAGAAGAATCATTCAAATGTTACTTCCATTCCCACCTTACAAGCAAACAGTTCTCAGACATAATCCTATATTAAAACACACACCATGACTCATACCATTGCGCACTTAAACAAGTATATCTTGCCACAAATGCTGTCTAATTAATATGAGTCATTGTTTGTGGTAAAAGAACAATGTCCTTTAGAATAAAATGGGGAAAATATGACTGTGAAAAATGTTAGGAGCACAGCAATTAAATTGATTTTTGTCTCACAGCAAAATTGCAATGATTTTTCTGTTTCCTTGGTAACCGATATGACAAAGTTTCAAGCCAGAGTAAGTCAGGTACTTTTTGTTAAAGAGACAATAAACCCTAAAAAGGTATTGTTCATTGTATATTGTTGGAAAGGAACAGACATGTATTTCAAATTTTTGTATGGACATCAGCTCAGGTTTAATGTAAGTTTTTCGTATTAAAACAAAGCACACACAGATAAGATACCGTTATGGAAGCTCAACCTAAAATTACAGCACTTTCTAAAGTACCAGGTAAAATATCAGAAATACCAGAAACATTAGAGACACCAGAGATAGTAAATACACAGACTTTACTGACTGCAAATCTGGATGCTTCACAGACATTAAATGTCAATGGGTTGAATATACCAGAGAAACGTATAACGGTCTTACGTGAACTTTGGCGCATGCGGACAAAAGTTGCATTTATACAAGAAACCCACTTCCAATCAGGGAAGATACCAAAATTTCAGAATGACCGTTATCTATTTGTATTATATAGTACAGCTTTAAATTCCAAGAGGGGGGGGGGGGTGAGTATCCTGCTTTCAGAGACAACCCCACGGTCCTTGGTTGATCAGAGGAGCGTCCCGGATGAGCGCTATCTGTTTCTCAAGGGAGACCTGGCCGGCCGTCGCATTACTTTAGCTTCTATTTATCTGCCTAAACATGCACAACTGAGCTGTTTAGATGAAATTCTCAATATTTTACAAGAGTTTTTGGAAGGAGGGGTAATATTGGGAGGAGATCTCAATGTGGCCCTTCATCCACTGTTGGATGCCTCCAAATCTTCCTGTCTTACTCATATCTGATGTGTTAAAAAAAGCCCTCCAAACTGTCCAGTTGGTAGATATCTGGCAAGTTCAACACCCTAGTGACTGGGATTATACTTTCTATTCGGCATCACATGATAGTTATTTTCGAATTGACTATGTAATGATATCTCAGTCTTTACTACCAGTGGTAGTGAGTTCCTCAATTGGTACTCAGACTGTATCGGACCATGCTCCATCTTTTATAGATCTTCAGCTGGATAAGTCCGGAATTAGACCATAGATGTGGAAGCTCATTGAATCTTTGATACAAGAAGGTCCACTAATTAATGATTTTTCTTTGGCACTGGGCAGAATTTTTAGTGATAATGACTCAGAGGGCATCTCCCCATTTACAATATGGGAAACGCATAAATGTGTTATGCGAGGTCTGCTGATTTGCAGAAAAATAGGTAAGCCGCTCTTCAAACTCAATTAGCCCTGGTGGCAAATGTAGAATCTAAGCATAAAAAATCACCTTCCTATTTGGTAGCAGTGGCCCTTAGGGTGGAACGAGAAAAATTAGCATCTCTTCTTGGACATGAAACTAAAATATGTATATTAAAGGCCAGACATATGCAATATGTTCATGGGAATAAATCAGGTAAACTACTGGCCCATTCACTTAGGGAAATCTCCTGGAGAAACTATGTTCCATATATCGACTCTGACAGCGGGAAACATAATTTTATATCTACAGAGATTGCAGATGTTTTTAGAGAGTACGACCTATCCCTATATCATTTACCGACTAATGATCAGTTGGCACAAAAGCGACAATTAGTAGGGAATATATCTCATCTTCGGGTTTACCTTCAATACCTGAAGATGCCTCCGAATTAATGAACGCTCCAATCTCAACCAGATGAATACATGAGGGCGATTAAGGTGCTTAAGACTCACAAAGCCCTGGGCCCAGAAGATCCCATCGGATCTGTCCGCTTGATTGCTTTGATCCGATGGCTGTACACACCATCGGATCAAACTCCCCGCCGGCGGACAGCGCGGTGACGCGGCGGTGACGTTGACGCCGCCACGTCACCGCCACATGACCGCCACATCACCGCACCAGGAAGTAAACACTTCCGCGCACATGCGTCGGATCCATTCACAGGATACGACGCATGTGCGGGCAGATATGTTCGCTGGTTTGCCGTACTAACCAGCGGACATATCTGAAGGGCAGCTATCCGGCGGAAAAATTCCAAAGCATGCTTTGAAATTTTTCCCCCGGAGGAATCCGGACAAAATGGTCCGTTTGCCCCTACACACGAGCGGATTTTTCGGCTGAAATGGTCCGTCGGACCATGTTCAGCGGAAATATTCCCTCGTGTGTACAAGGCCTAAGGGCACATATTACAGTGATTCCCAAGGAAGGTAAGGATCATGCTCAGTGCATGAATTATCAACCTATTTCCCTACTAAACGTAGACTTAAAAATGTTTACATGCATATTAGCATCAAGATTACAACCTCACCTTCAGGATGTCATCCACCCCGACCAGGCCGGGTTTGTGTCGACTAAGGAGGCAAAGGACAATACTACTAGAGCCTTAAATATTATTCACTTGGTTCATCTGCATAAAATACCTTTGTGTTTGCTATCCTCCGACGCAGAAAAGGCTTTTGACAGGGTCGATTGGACATTCCTGAAGGAGTTGTTAATCAATATCAGAATGGGGGAGTCGTTGAGAAAATGGATAGAGGCTATATATTCGGTCCACTATACCCATTGATTTTTATACTAACTTTAGAACCATTCTTGCGATACAGTGGAGGTAGTACCGATATTCAGGGTTTTTGAATAGGCAAGTCAAACCATAAAACTGTGGCATACTGTTCTTTATAACATCCCCAGAAACTACATTACCAAACTTATTAAAAGAATATGTGCTGGCATTGTAGAGAGAGGCAGACAGCAATATGCTCCATATTTTTTGGCCATGTCGGAAACAGAAGGAATTCTGGACTAAAATACAAGTCATTATAGGACAGTTGACTTGGGTTTTAAATGTGCCAGATACCTTCTCCACCTCTCAGATTTTTTTAGGCATAAATCTAGAAATTCAATGACCGTTCATCTCCTGAATGCTGCAAAGGACTGTGTCTCAACCCTCTGGAAGCAGGAATCACCTCCCTCGGTCTCGCTGTGGCTTAAAAAAAATTGCTGACATTTATGCTATGGAAAAAGGCATTGCAAGTATGCAAGGCAGAGAGGAGAAGTTTAATAAGAAATGGACACAATGGTCCCTTTTTGTTTGCTTTAGAGAGTATGGCTGTGCAATTGTGGAGGGGAATAGAGATTTATCAATTTTTTTGTTTGTTTTTTTTGTTTACTTTTTGGATGCTAGAGGTCAAAGTTTATATTGTCGTTAAATTTATAATATTTATATATATCTTTTTTTTTTGCTTGAAAGGATTTGTATATCTATTTATAATAGAATTGATCTGTGATATGTTATATATGTGATGCGCATGCAATTGAATTACGTTTCTTCGTATAAAATTGTTTCAAATAAAATATAGAATTAAAAAAACAAAGCACACACCTTAGTCAGACCATTCATTTCAACAACACTCTTTTCATAAAATTAAAGTTTTTGAAACCCAAAAGCAAACTTTATTAATATGGCAGCTTTCCAATTCTAAGATGTGGCTAGCATTGATTTCCTTTTTTAAGCTTTTTCCTTGATTTTCTCCCATTGATCTGGCCAGTAAATCTATTATTTTTCAGAATCTTTTCAGACCCAGCTGTCCAGGCCAAAGTGATAGTTAAAGGGTTGAGACAAACCATTTATCACTGACAGGGGTGCCTATAATTATTTAAAAACTTTATCCCAAAAGAGAAAAAAGCTGTTGTTGTTGTGTTAGCTGAAGTTTGCTCTTACAGACAGTTAGACCCCTTTCATACTGAGCCGCTTTGCAGGTGCTATGATGCTAAAAATAGTGCCTGCAAAGCACCCTGAAAGAGGGCTTTCACACTGGAATGGTGCGCTGGCAGGACGGTAAAAAAAGTCTGACTAGCCGCATCTTTGAGGCGCTGTAGGAGCGGTGAATACACCGCTCCTACAGCACCCTTGCCCATTGAAATCAATGGGCAGCGCTGCCGAACCGCTGCAGGGGAGCTTTGCGGGCGGTTTTATCACTTTTCCTGGCCACTAGCAGGAGTTAAAAGTGCCCTGCTAGCATCCAAATAGCGCATCGAAAACTATGGTAAATCCGCGCTTTACCACCAACGCCCCCACCGCCCCAGTGTGAAAGGGCTATAAAGATACACTGAAGCCCTGTTTACACAACCGGGATTCCCAGTGGTATAAAATCTGCCAGGAATCCTGACGGGAGAACCTGCTTGGTAAGTTTCCCCGTGAACTTTGGCCGGGAATCCCGGCAGTGTGTATTCTCCCTCGCAGGAATCCCTGCAGGAAAATAGAGAGCAGGTTCTCTATTTTCCTGTCGGGAAAACTGCAAGGAAGCATACACATGGCTGGTTTTCCCGGGCAAAGGCTCTCCTGGCAGTTTTCCTGGCAGGAATACCATTCGTGTGTATAAGGCCTTGTACACACGTCCTAAGAACTCGTCGGACAAAACACATCGTTTTCCTCATCGAGGTCCTTGTTAGGCTTGTCGAGGAACTCGACAAGCTTGCTTTGCATACACACGTTAAAGGCCAAATCTCCTCGTTCTCAAACGTGGTGACTTCAACACATACAACGGCAGGGGCTGCTTTTGCTAATCTCATGTTATTGCGTGTTAGGAAAAAGTTTGGTAAGAGACATTTGCACTTTTCAGTCTGTTACAGCGTGACAAATGTGCTATTTCCATTACAAATACTACTTTTACCAAAGGTGCACGGGTTTCTTAGCATACACACGCTCGAGTTTATCGTCGGAAACCAGCCCGACGAGAAACTCGACGAGCCAAATTCGACTCCAGTCAAGAAAAAAGAGAACATGCTCTCTTTTTGGCTCGTCAAGTTCCTTGACAGTTTCCTCGATGAAAAACGTACACACGACTGGTTTCCTCGGCAAAACACGGCTCCCAACAAGTTTCTTGCTGGATTCTGCCGAGGAAACCAGTCGTGTGTACGCGGCCTAAGGCTTAGGACAAGAAGTGTGTTAATGGCCAAATCACCAGGTAAAAATAAAAATAAAAAAAGCCTAAAAAAAAACAAAGGCAGCCACCACATCTGACGATTGGTAGACTGTATATATTAAAACATTTTTAGATACTGTATGCTTCAACCCTTTCTCAGCCAATGCATTTTTTCAATTTTTAAAATGTTTAAAAAATAATTTTAGGCCTGAAGATTTGTTAAAACCTCTAACATTATATATTTTCTGAAAGAATATAGCCTTGGTTATAAAATAGTGGTAATTCCAATTTTTTTTTTTACCACACAATATTTGAATTAAAAAATAAGACAGCAGTAGTTAGCCAATTTTTTTTTTTTATTATTGTGAAAGATAATGTTACACTGAGTAAATTGATAACCAACATGTCACGCTTCAAAATTGCGCCTGCTCGTGGAATGGCGACAGACCTTTAGGCTCCTTACACACGGAGCGGTCCGTTTTTCGGTCCGCTCCGTGTGTCCGTCAGCTCAGCGGGGGGTCTCCGCTGAGCTGTCGGGCGGACAGGGCGGTCCCCGCACACTGTGCAGGGACCGCCCCGTCTCTCCTCCGCTCTCCCCTATGGGGAGTCGGATGGAAACGGACCGTCTGTCCGTTTGCATCCGATCCGTTTGGCCGGACGGAAGAAAAATAGGACATTCTTCCGTCCGCAAAAACGGATGCGGATCGAGCGGACGTTAGCGGATGCATCATCCGCTAACGGATCCGCTCCCATAGGGAAGCATTACAAGTCCGTAAACGGACTTGTAATGAGCGGACCGTTCGTCCGCTAGTGTGAAAGGGCCCATACCCTTAAAAATCTCCATAGGCGATATTGAAAGAATCTACAGGTTGCATGTTTTGAGTTACAGAGAAGGTCTAGGGCTAGAATGATTGCTCTCGCTCCAACGATCATTGTGGCACCTCACTTGTGTGGTTCAAACACCGTTTTCATATGTGGGTGCTGCTCACATATGCATTTGCTTCTGCACGAGAGTTTGGCGGGACGGGATGGTATTTATTTTACGTTTTATTTTTACACTGTTCTTTAAAAAAAAAAAAAAAAATGTGTCACTTTTATTCCTATTACAAGGAATGTAAACATCCCTTGTAATAGAAAAAAAAGCATGTCAGGACCTTTCTTACTATATATTTGTGTTAAAGCTTTCACTCATAGTCAAAGAACTCTCATTAACCCAAATCATATCTGAGATATTAAACCTCAAATATAACTTATGGTGGAAACAAGCAGTAGCAGCAGCAGAAGGACATAAGGGGCAGATGACAGATTGAACATGAGTATCGCAGCAAAAGCTGCTTTTTTCTTTCTTTTTTTTTCTTTGAGCTGAACTCCAGCTTACCCTAGTCTTGCACGGTTGTACATGCTCTTCCCCTGTACTGTAATTGCTTACACCGATTTCACTGCACACTTTGAGCTTCTCACAGTGTGCTTTAGAAGCTGCAGCATGTCTGATAGAGGCTGCCTCATTTTCCTGGCTGAAAGACATCCTGCATCATCTAACCCTGTCTTTTCCAGAATTACTGCCCCTGGCAGTATTATTTCAGTTATTTCCATCATGGAGGTTCAGCATCACATACGGGTGTTCCCTAAGGCAGTCTGCATGCAAAAGAAGTCTACCTAAGGATGCCCACTCCTCCAGACTGACACCCGCCGAATAAGGCATTTTGATATTTGCATAACTCATGACAAGAGCTAAACCACTGCTAGCAATTCTATCTGTCCTGAAAAATAGATATAAATGTTTAGAAAGACTTCTCCAAGATAAATAAAATAAATAATAATTTACTTACTTTTTATTGGATGCTATTTAGGCTTAATAGCAGGGACTGCAAAAGCATGAAAAGATGTACCGACATCATCATACATGTGTTTTAATTAATTACCATTGACATCCATGCATCTCAATTGACATGGACCTGAGCTATTTTCAAAAACTCACTGTAGCACAGCTCACAGATGTGAACAGGTTATATCTATAAAATTACCTGAAATATGCACGTTAGCACATTCCAACACACAAACACACATTTTACAATGTCATTCGTGACAACCTTGAAGACAGATGACATTCTATGACTGAGAGGAGTCGTGGGCTCACCCTCAAGTGTGGCACCAACGCAGCGTCCCATACTCACAGTGTAATGATGCAGATATCAGCACTAATGCCATTGCCTCACTGAAGTTTCTACATCATTAATGACTGCTCACCACCATGCGTTGTGCATCTCTGTGCTTGCAGTCCCATAGCTGTCTATTGGGACTCTCCCCCATGTGTTCACCTTGCATATGGCATGCAGGGGTGTGTCCATGTGGGTGCAGGGGTGTGTCTCCAAACTCCCCTTGGGTGCTTTTGGGGCTGTGTACCCACACCCACAGGGATATACACACGGATGCACACACATGCAGGTGAAGGAGTTTTGCTAACATATACCCAGCTGACCGGTGGATTTAGTGATGGAAGGATGATCAGCTGTTACCAGGAGGATTTTATTTGGTATTGAGCCCATAAGATCTTCGTTATAGAGATCCAACCTATCCGGCAAGCAGTCACTTTGCACTTTATTATCCTGCGTCTGCAGAGCGGCAACAAAGCAGGAAGATTTGTATGTTTCTTTCTTGGATCACCACCAAGCCTTAGGGGCGTTTTATAGTTGGACCTTTACTTTTTTCTTCCAATTGGACTTTGTTGTTTCCCTTTTTTTCTCTTTATTTATTTATTTTAGAGTATTTTTCAAACAAATATTTTCCTTCATATTTTGCACTGTGTTTTGCAATATTTTTACTTTTTACATATTTACATAACTGATTGTTCCAGTCATTTTATATAGTTGCAGCACTGTCACTTTAAAATATCAATTACTGTATTTATCGGCATATAACACGCACAAGCACCCTAACTTTAAGAGGGAAGTTTCAGGAAAAAAAACTTTCCATATCCCCTGCGTATAACACGCAGGCACAGTTTACCCTCTATTTTCAGGGTAATAAAGTGAGTGTTATACGCCAAAAAATACACTACTACTGTCAATTAGTATTCATTTGTTTTTCACTACTGCTTATTGCACCATCTTTTTGCACCTACGCAAACTTGTTGCACTATTTTCACTTTTTATGCATACGGGGGTAGCACAGATTTTTCACGCTTAACAATGCCATATTGAAACTCAATGCCTGCGGTCAGTGTGCATCCCAATAGACATGGATAGGACTGCCGACACAGGGATGAGCACAACACCTTTGCATCCCTGTGGCAGTAAAACAAAGCACTGCATGTGGCAATAATGTAATTGCCGCGATGTGAATGAGGAAAAAAAAAAAAACATTCATGTGGGGGGTCTTTAGGAAGAGGGGGCATAGCTTAAAGTTGGATAATAAGCCGAAAACCTACAGAAAATGGTCTGTCTGTAATGCCCCATCAGATGTTTTTTCCGACATAATTCCACTCAAGCTTGGCTTGCATACACACGGTCACACAAAAGTTCTTTGAACTTTCGACCGTCAAGAACGCGGTGATGTACAACACTAGGATGAGCCGAGAAAATTAAGTTCAATGCTTCTGAGCATGCGTCGAATTGTTTCCGAGCATGCTTCAGAATTTTGCACGTCTGAATTGCTACAGATGATCGGATTTTCGATTTTTTTCCGTCGGAAAAATTGAGAACCACCTCTCAATCTTTTGCTGGCGGAAAGTTCGACAGCAAAAGTCAGATGGAGCATACACACGGTTGGAATTTCCGTTCAAAAGCTCACATCGGACTTTTGCTGTCAGAAAATCTGATCGTGTGTACGGGGAATTCGAGTATGTACTACTGTCTGTCTTTGTCTGTACTTAGCAACTCCCTTAAACAAACCCTTTCTGCTAAGGGCATGTTCACAAACTTACTTATTTTAAAGTATGTGCCATCAGTACCAAGAAATTGTATTTAGCGCAAACATTTCCAGGAAAACATATGTAGATTTGATACTATAATTTTGATATCAAACACTGCATCTGTTATTCAGATGATCATTAGAGCAAGAAGCCCTTCGATTTGCCAGATTTATCAATTTGTTAGCTAGTGTTTTGATAATTACTACAGAAGGTGAGCCGCTGTATCCTTAATTCTTGGAATGACAGCTATAGACTAGATAGGAAAACTTCTCAGGCATCTGCAATAATTTGATAAGCAGAGCTCATGTTTCCAAATATGTTCTATAATCCCTACTCTCATTTACGAAGGGCAAAAGAACTATACTGTAATGTCACAGTGTTCTAAAGCTGAATTTGTGTGCATGACATAAATTTTCATTTATATTGCATAATTGGGCACAACTAGAGTTGCAAAGCATGTCCCCTCTAATGATTATACAGTGTTCTGAGAATACAGGCACTTTCATCTATGGTGTGCAGGCCAAGATTGATCAATTAGTGCCCAATTAAGGGGAATATGTGACTTTTCCATCTGCGGGCACAGATGAAGACATGCCAAGCATTGCCTAGGCTCTGATCAGAACATAAACAAAAAAGTCTGCTAATTGATGCCAGTCACATTGCGTTGGTACCTTTCACGCAGTGCGCTTATATATAGAATTCCCTTTTAAGTGAGGAGCCTATAAAATCTTTGTGAGTATTTTATTCTGTAATGTTACACAGTTTCTTTACCGAAACTGTTACACAATAGTAAATTGAACTTGTGTTGGCAACACTTTTTATTTTTCTGTATATATCACATTACCTTAAGTCCATATTACCTCATCTGCTAATCATAATATTCCATAAAGAAATTCACACACGAAAATATGATACTAAACCATCAGGCACTAATCCTGAAAAAAAATCCGATCTCTATACTTTACAACTTTTTGGATGATGTTAGTATTACTCATAATACACTATACACATCTTTTAGAGGCTACAATGACATTTCACACTAATCCTGAAGTTAATATGAGTCGTCACTTAAAGGGGTTATAAAGGTAATTTTTTCCCCCTAAATAGCTTCCTTTACCTTAATGCAGTCCTCCTTCACTTACCTCATCCTTCGATTTTGATTTTAAATGTCCTTATTTCTTCTGAGAATTTCTCACTTCCTGTTCTTCTGTCTGTAACTACACACCGTAATGCAAGGCTTTCTCCCTAGTGTGGAGAAAGCCTCTTATAGGGGGCCGAGCAGGAGTGTCAGGACACCCACTAACACACAACTCCTTTATCTGCAAAGTAGAGTGTCCTGACACTCCTGCTCACCCCCTTCCCCCCTCATGAGGCTTTCTCCACACCAGGGAGAAAGCCTTGCATTACTGTGTGTAGTTACAGACAGAAGAACAGGAAGTGAGGATTTCTCAGAAGAAATAAGGACATTTAAAAGCAAAATCGAAGGATGAGGTAAGTGAAGGAGGACTGCACTAAGGTAATGAAAGCTATTTAGGGGGAAAAAATTACCTGTACAACCCCTTTAACTTACTTTGTATGTTCCTAATTATGATAAATCTTGCCAGCACATATTGTTTTCCTGGGTGGAATATAAACTGCAATCCCTATTTTATTTAACTCATCTTATATAAAGTAACGCTACCCCCACAGGAGCCTCTGATTTTAACTTGTTCTTTTTCCAGAGGCTACCAGTCATCCCAGCAACAGTCCATTTAACTTGGCTCCAGTAAACAGTATAGGGATTGTCTTTTGAAGCTTTATTGCTTATAAATTTGAAAAGAAGGGAGAGGTGCAGGGTGGTATAGGATACTTCGGGAGCACTGAATCGGGAGGACATACTCCACTAGGCTAAGCTTCCCATCTGAATAGTCTTTATTCCAGGGACCAGGCCCGGTCTTAAAAATAGTTGGCAGGATGGCCGCTGGTAGATATGCCATAATGGTGGGAGGATCGGAAAGTCTCTCCATTCCCCCACCCACCATGGCAACTGAAAGTTGTGGTTCGCACATGCGCCCCGCAGCCGCTGTCACCTGGAAACCTGGACGCCAGGAGTGGAGAAGCCGAAGCCAAAGCCACTACCTTCCCTAGATGCGACCATAGCACCTTGCTGACTTGCAAGTGCAGGAGGTGGGTCTCAAACTCCTCCTGCACATGAAAGCCTGTGAGGTGCTGTGGCCTCAAATAGGGAAAGTGTTCGCCCTCTCCTCTTCCCGCTGGTGAAGGGGTTAGATCTGATGCTCCACGGCAAGAGACTGAGAGTGCTCCTTACCTGGTAACTATGATCCTTTTGTTTTAAAACTGGCTCTGTTGTGACTGTGAGTAATAATTTATAGCTGGCTCTGTGAGTAATAATTGGCTCTGTGAGTAATAATTTATACTATAACTGGCTCTGTGAGTAATAATCGGTTGTGTGAGTAATAATTTATACTATAACTGGCTCTGTGAGTAATAATTGGCTCTGTGAGTAATAATTTATACTATAACTGGCTCTGTGAGTAATAATTTATACTATAACTGGCTCTGTGAGTAATAATCGATTCTGTGAGTAATAATTTATAACTGGCTCTGTGAGTAATAATTGGCTTTGTAAGTAATAATTGGCTCTTTAAGTAATAATTGGCTCTGTGAGTAATAATTTATACTATAACTGGCTCTGTGAGTAATAATTTATAACTGGCTCTGTAATTAATAATTTATAAATGGTTCTGTGAGTAATAATGTATAACTGGCTATGTAAGTAATAATTGGCTCTGTGAGTAATGATTGGCTCTGTGAGTAATACTTTATAACTGGCTATGTAAGTAATAATTGGATCTGTGAGTAATAATTGGCTCTGTGAGTAATTATTGGTTCTGTGAGTAAAAATGTATAATTGGCTCTGTGAGGAGTAGTTTATAACTGGCTCTGTGAGTAATGATTTATAATTGGCTCTGTGAGTAAAAATGTATAATTGGCTCAGTGAGTAATAGTTTATATTATAATTGGCTCTGTGAGAAATAATTGACTCTGTGAGTAATAATTTATAGCTGGCATTATGAAATACTCACCTTTTTAGAATGAGGCCTTGACATCTGATCCTGGTCTGCAATCCTTCCGGGTTCGTGGCTCTGGCGCTGTAAGAGGCCGGATGCCGCGAATATGGCACGCCCATGCATGTGCACGGGAGTCTTTTCCCTGGCAAGGTCTAGCAGCGTATGCCGGACCTTCAGCCGGGCCTTCACAGAGCATGTGCCGATGATGTCACCGGCAGCATTCAAAGTAAGGGGCGGGCTCTTACCTGTAGGTAAAAATAAAAAATAAAATGGTATACAACCACTTTAAAGTAAGACAAAAAATTAACATTATACGGCAGTCCAGGCCTGCCAGGGACACAAAAGAATTGCCAGAACTGAGACCCTGTAAGAGTGGTTTCAGTGAGGGCTACCACTGACCATTATTGCCAATAAAAAAAAGCCACAGTCACCAGAGTTTGGCCTTAGGTCAACATCCAGTTGCCACCAGACATCTCTATGTCACAGGACAACTGCAGTCTGCAGAGTTCCTAGCTCCCTCCAGGCCATTTTTGGCTGCAAGCCTCACTTCCATATTCCACTAAACACTCATCAGTGAGAGAGAAGTTATTACTCACAATGCCACATGACAAATATACTTTCAACTTACACCAGGCACTCCTTTGTGAGCTCTCTAGACCAGATCTTTAGATGAAGTACCTTAGCTGGCTCCAAAGATACTTAAGAAACGACCCCCAGTTCTGCCACAGCTGGGACCTCGATGAACACCAGCAAACTCCAGTGGAACTGTCTCAAAGGAGCCACACCCTTAAGGCTGTGAAACCTCTCTAGCAGGAAAAGAGCATGGTTACTCCAGATCCCAGGCTATTTATACTCCTCCTATACACCCACTGGACACACCTCCTCAGGGATTGTCTGAAGCACAATAACTATTCAAGCTGCTCATTTGACTCTACCAGCCCTATATTATGAACATTTCCAGAAGGCAATGGGAAGGAAACCTCTGCATGCTCTGCATTAGGTTTAAAAACCTTTTAATAGTGGCTTCCCTTCTAACTCACATACATACTCACCTGAACCCGATCTTGGCCTAGAGCTTTACACATCTGCAGCAGCTATTCTGCTCTCTCTTGGCTCTCACAGGCTTGGCTGAGAGCAGTGGGAGCCATTGGCTCCTGCTGCTGTCAATCAAAACCTGTGAGTGGAGAGCTGGGGCTGGGCCTAGCCAGGTTGTGTAGCTGAATAGATGCAAACAACCCAGCTTGGGATCAAGCATGCATGAGTGATCCCATGGGAAGCAGCTTACGAGGGGGACACTTGCAGGGGAGGAAGAGCCAGAAGAGGGAAACTGAGAAGAGGAGGATGGGGGCTGCTCTGTGAAAAAACAATGCACAGAGCAAGTAAGTATAACATGTTTGTTGTTGAAAAAGAAAAAAAAATCAAGCTTTACAATCACTTACAAGATATGAACTGGGAACACCCTGGTTTTGTTTCATGAGGTGCAGTGGCTTTAATATTCTACAAATGTCACTGTTGTTTCTGACATTTGCTGATTACTTGTAGATCCTCAAATATATTACTAATAACAGTATTAACCACTTCCCTACCGCACACCATCAAATCATGTCCTTGACTTTGTGCGGTGATATCTAAATGATGCCTGCAGCTACAGGCATCATTCAGATATACTTCTTTTCAGCCGGCGATTCTGTGCACGATAAGAATGATCATAGCGGAAGTTCCACCGCTTGATCGATCTTATAGGCAACGGGAGGGGACATTCCCCCTCCCGCCACCATCTGGTGCTTCTCCAGGCTCTCCCGTGCCATCGAGGGCCCGGAGAAAGAATCGTCCAGCGCTGGACGAGAATAGAGATTTCCGGTGACCAGATGACCGTCGGAGGCCCGGGGCATGACGTTATGAAGTAAACAAAGCCGCAATCGTGGCTGTCAGCATGAGATAGCTGAGTTTTTTTCCCGATCTCATGCTTTCCAGCCTGGAGGAGAGGTTAACCCCGCATCTCTCCATAAAGTGGACCTGTCACTAACCATTTTTATTACAAGGGATGTTTACATTCCTTGTAATAGGAATAAAAGTGATCAAAAATAAATAAAAAGACCTCCTCTGTAACGCTAAACTGGTAAACTGTACAAAAAATTTAAGTGTCACCTATGGAGATTTTTAAGTACTGAAGTTGGGCGACATTCTATGATTGTGCGCAATTCTAAACGTGACATGCTAGGTATCTATTTACTCGATGTTACATCATCTTTCACATTATACAAATAAATTGGGCTAACTTTACTGTTTTGTTATTTTTTTATTATTTTGTTATTATTTTTTTTTTAAAAGGCGTTTGAAAAATGATTACGCAAATACCATGCGAGATAAAAAGTTGCAATGACCACAATTGTATTCCCTAGGGTGTCTGCTAAAAAAAAAAACATATTTAATGTATGGGGGTTCTGAGTAATTTTCTAGCAAAAAAAATATGATTTTTACATAAAGGAGAGAAGTGCCAGAATAGGCCCGGTATGGAAGTGGTTAAAGAACCATAAACAGAAAACAAACAAAATAGGCATACTGTATGCTCAAAATCAAGATTATTTTATACTATTTATCTAGTGTTACACAGTCCAGAGGTTTATACTCAAGGCTTTCAAATCTTTGATGGAGATGTAATATAGGACTGCAATATAATCTAACTCAAGGACAAGTCTTTTCAGCTATTCATTTCTTTCCTGGAAACGTCTTTGCGGCAAATAAATATATTGGTTTAGAAATGTTCTTAGTAAAACAAAAACAAAAACACACAATGCAATATAATTATCAGAAGCATGTGGTTTAAATCCATTTGAAGTGTATGCATTGTGCTTATGATGGACATACTGTACTGAGTTGTATTAATGGAGTTGTTGGGCAATTTAGATTACATGAATAAATGGGTCTATGTGAATTATGTATTGAATTTTTTAGGATTCATGTTGGCTTACTTTGGTAGATAAATGCATTTACTCTCTCAAACAAAGCAATGTATTCATTCTGTTATACAAAGCATAATTGCAGCATCTGGGGAAAAGATTTTCAATTGTACTGTTAATATTTGACTTTAATGATTTTATTTTAGATTTTATCCTAAACTACTTTAACCTGTGAATAAATGCTGGCAAAGTGTATAGGGAAGGAGATCTCTGCCATTAGCTTCATTGCAATATGGTGTGCTTAGGTTTCACAGGCTGCATTGACCAGAAAAATTTAAAAAAAAAAACATGTCAGGGGATCAGTACGGATGAATGACTTAGATTATAGTTGATTGTAATTACAGTAAAATATATAGTATACCATCTTTTCCCAGGTTAGAGGTTTATTGACACTCAATTTTCATTACCTATGGCTAAATAGTACAAGGAAAAAAACAATAATTATAATGATCAATTTGAAAGGCTGTTCTGTTCTCTGTCTATCGTGTCCTCATTTTAAAGGGGTAAAAACATTAAACTTTAGTAATTAAAAAATTGTCTAGTTTTCTCTTCATCCTCTATATTTTCAGAATATTACTTTCTGAAAGGAAAGCCCATCCAATGGATTGAAACACCTACTGGATTCTTATATGAATAAAGTGAATCTGTCAAAATGGCTTATTTCTACTATGTATATAATTAATGGACCGGATTCAGATACATTTGATGTATCTGTCCGGCGGCGTAGCGTATGCTGTTTACGCTACGCCGCTGCAAATATTATGGGCAAGTGCCTTATTCAGAAAGCACTTGCTCCATAATATGCGGCGGCATAGCGTAAAGTGCACGGCGTAAGGCCGCGTAATTCAAATTTGTGATGTGGGGGCTTGATTCATGTAAATGAATCATGACCCCATGTAATTGACGTTTTTTTTGGACGGCGCATGTGCCGTCCGTGGACGTTCCCAGTGCGCATGCGTGAAATCACATCGCTATTTGTCAATGTAAACGACGTGAACGTACCTAACGTCGAGTCCTATTCCCGAACGATTTACGCAAATGACGTAACCGACATACAATTCAACGCTGTCCCGACGTCCATACTTAACATTGGTTACGCCTCCTATAGCAGGGGTAACCTTACGCCGCTATAACGCTTATGCAAATGACGTAAACTACGACGGCCGGCCGCAAGTACGTTCGGAAATCGCCATAAATCCTTCATTTACATATTCGACGCGTAAAACGACGGAAGCGCCACCTAGCGGCCAGTGTAAAAACTGCAACTAATATACGACGGTGTAACAGAATTACACCGCTCGTATATTAGCAGAATTCCGCCGTATCTTCTTTTCTGAATAGCAAAAAAAGATACGCCGGCTATTCTTAGTATTTACGCAGCGTATCTCTTGATACGCTGACGTAAATACTTTCTGAATCTGGCCCAATATGTATAAGCAGAGGTTACACATAGTAAAACAATTTTTTTAAAACAAACTGTAGATCCATGCAGCTAGAATTTTACAATATAGAAGAGTTGGGCTTAACCTTAATATTATTATCTATTGTACAACTACTTTATTGTGAATTGTTTTCTCAGGGAAGAAGACAGACTCTTAAGAGGTAGACGAGATGGGGCCGAGCTCATTCTCAACAAGAAAAGATCTTAATAACCTCTGGATGATTATAACTAATTTTTAATGTTGATAATTGATTAATTAATAAAAAAAAATCACTTATGCATGTTTTCATCATATCCTCAGTTTGCAATGTCAAAGAATGTTAAAGGTTCCATTTAATAACCCCATAAATAATCACTCCCCTACTGCAGAAATTCTAAAGTCTGACCAATTTGAAGTCCCTACAATTAAAATGGGAATTCTCCTCCTTTTCCAGTTTACAGAACAGATTTGGTCTCCCCTCCTCGGAACTACAGCAGTATTCTCAAATTAAAGCATTTTATGCCAAACATTACTCGCTTTCCACCCATCCAATGCTCACACCTTTTGAACGTCTATGTGTCTCCTTAACCAATGACAAAGGCATCATCTCACGACTATACTGCCACCAGTCCAGTCCTATGCTTCACTGAGAACTTGACATGGGGTGCTCCTTCTCAGTTGATGAATGGCGTAATATGTCAGACAATTTACGTAAAAGCAATAAGGCCATCTCATTTAGAGAAACCCCTTTGAAGCTTTTTTTCCAGATGGTACCTTACCCCCTCTAAGCTCCACACTTTTTACCCCTCCTTGTCCCCAAACTGTTTTAATGGTTGCTCGGCCCCTGGCACGGCCCTCCACATATTTTGGAGTTGCACACACTTAAACCACATCTGGCGCAATGCCCTAACCAGAATAGAACAATCATCTAATCAGAAGTTCACGATCTCCCCTCAGATTTGTCTATTGAAATCACTCTAGGACGAAACGCGTAGGGATGGGTTATTTACCTTTTCCCACATTGCCTTTTATTATATGTGATCACTTTTAATGTTCTTTATGGTTTTATTACAATAAAACAGTTACCTCTTGACCTGCACCTTTGGAGTTGCGTTTTTGTTTCTTCTCTCCCCCATGGTAATCGGAGTCATCCAGCTTCATTCATCCCACCCTTTCGAGGGTTTTATCATCATCTTTCCACACTCCTCCTGCGAACGGATTTCTTGGATAATAAGGATACCTCTCCAGGATACCGTGCACTTCAGGCCCTGCATCGAGGATTGGAACCATCTTCATCCAGTCGGTGAGAGCCCAGCAGATTGAGTGTTCATGCCTTATCGATCTGCTGTCCACGACAGACAGGTCCAACATTTCTGGTAAGCGCAACATATCTTCACTTGAGATAAGTGTCATTCTGTCTCCAAGGATCTACGAGGTCATCTAACATCCATTTATTTGATTGGTATTGGTGGAACTATCACCTTATGTTTTTGTTATGGACTATTATTGCACCATTTCACGCAAGGACTTTGCATTTCACTGTTGATTTCGTTTAACACTATCATCATTATTGTTTTATTTCAGTGATTATTGATTTTGATTTACTTAGTGACATTCAGTCCTATTTGTTACACAGCTCTACATTTTTCCTTCATATTATATGCTAACATTCCTGATGTTCCAACACCATGTATGAGACTATTTCACTCTCTATGCAGCTCCATCCAATGGATGATTGCCCTTAACTGGAGGTCCAATAGCCTCCCTTGGCCTCAGGTATTACTTACCACACTGCTGGATCCATCCGTGTCTTCTCTCCTATGGTGAGACCAAGCTGTTTTGACCAGTTGTTAACGCAAATGGTCCATCCCATCTGGTAAGGAAGCATTTCTCTTGTTGATGGAGGTTACATCACTTTTGTTTGAAGAGTTTTCGCTGTATCACTGGGTGTCATCTTCAGTTACTTTTATATGGACTTTTATTGCGCTGCACTCACATATTTTTTTCACTAGCTAGAAGCCAGACCTGTTTGTGTGGGCAGGAGCGGCTCAGAGCAGCAGCTGTGAGTCACAGACAGCATCACTCCACTGTCACCTCCCTCTTTCTTCTAGAGGATTCTGGAAGAAGAGGAGGGAAAGAGAGGTGGAGCTGTCTGGGGTGTCTCTGGGAGCCCTGACGAATCACCAACAAGGATTGGCAGGGGGCATGTCATGGCCAAACTCGGCCACTAGATGGCAGCAGCGGGCCGTCGGCACGCACGGGCGCGCGCATTCGCGGCAACGGCGCGCGTGCTCGCGCGGCAACGGCGCGCGGGCGCGCGCATTCGCGGTGACGCGCGCGGGCACGTGTGGACGCCATCTTGGCGCCCAGGAGGGGCTATTTAGGTGTGCTGATCCCTCGGCCTCTTGCTGCTGGATCTACAGCGCGTCCCTGGAAACCGACCTGATACCTGTACCTGTTGACCTCCCGTTCCTGAAACCAGCTTGCCTTCCGACTACTCTGATCTCCGCCTGCCCTGACCTACGGCCTGTCTGACCACGCTTCTGCTGCCCGCCAGTTACTGACCCCCGGCTTGTTTACGATCCGTCCCTGCTCAACTCCTGCACCAAGATCCGCTCGCTCACATTGTTCCGGCTGGCCTGATCCTGCTATAGACTTGGTACTACGGAACACCTCCCTCTGTGCTGGCCTAATCTTGCCATAGACTTGGTACTACGGAACACCTCCCTCTGTGCTGAACTCTGACCAGTGGTATCATCCTCAGCTCTGTTGATCCCGCCCAGGTGTACAGCGGATCCCTATTCTACCGGCACCAGCGATCCTGCCAGGCGCTTGTGCGACTCTGCACTTTCGGGCTCCCTGTATCCTCTATCGGGGCCTCCGGAGTGGGAGGAGCACGAGCAGCCATTCCCTGCACATCAGGCTCCACCACCAGGTGCGTGACAGGGCAGGCCTTTTTGAAATACCTAGGGTCAGCCCAGTTGGGTTGAAGTTGACAGGTGGAAGAACTGATGATGGAGTACTAGGCTGTTGGGGCCTTTGAGGGAGCTCCCCATTCTGGGGGGGTGACCTTGGGCCTGGGGCTCGGGTGCAGGACAGAGACCTTCAAGAAAGCATGAAGGATCTGGACAGAAGGCACAGGATGAGTCAAAGGGAACACCAGGAGTTAGTAATGCTGGGCAAGTCTTCAGGAGGAAACCACCGGTTGCAGCCAGGCAGGCTTGTGAGTGACATGTGCAGTCAGGAGGGCTGGAGAGGCATGCCAGAGAGGACAGAGTAAAAAGTCAGAGCTGGGTGTGGAGCCATTAGGGGGTATTGCAATGTCATGAGCAGTGAAGTCGGACAGCTGTAGCCAGGAGGGCTGGCCTTGCCTGAAGTGGACTGACTAGGAGCAGTAGTCCACCAGTAGGACAGCTAGCACCAAAGAGATTTTCCATATTGCGGCTTAATTATAAGGGCCCGCGGTCCCTGCCTGCAAAAAGCTATTGCTAAGACCTGGATGAGTCAGTGTCAGGCCTAACCACCATGTGCTAGTTGTTCCTGGAACAACAAGATAAGACAGGAAGAGTTGTGCTGAAGGAGTCTGGAGAAGTGTACAAAGATTGTACATAGTTGTCCCTAGCAACTTTGCTATTATTTAACTGGGCATCCCATATTTCCCACACCCCATCCAAGTTAAATTCCCTCAATAAAACTATCAAAAACAAAGCAACGGACTGTTCATTGTCTTTTAGTGTCTGGGAAGAGAATGCTGGGCCGGCAGGGTGACAGGTGGGCCACATCACTTAGCAGCCCCTATGGGGGTACCGCTACACACACAAGTTGCATTGTATAACATCCAGGTATGAATTTCATGCAACTTCTGAGATTTAACACTGAAGTCTATGGCCTTCAAGTTGCATGAAAATTAGAACAGTAGTGAATTAAGTACTGTGAAGTTGTTGCAACTTTAAGGCCACGTACACACGATCAGACCGGTCCGATGAAACTGGTCTTCAGACCAGTTTCATCGGACCAAATTGATCGTGTGTACGGCCCATCGGACCGTTGTTCCTCGGACCAAAGTTTTAAAACTTGCTTTAAAATCTGTCCGGCGGACACCTGTCCGTCGGACCAAAACGATGGTTAGTACACAAAAGCGTCGGACCAAAAACCTGCGCACACTCGGAATCAAGTCGACACATGCTTGGGAGCATTAAACTTCGTTTTTTCAGCACGTCGTTGTGTTTTACGTCACCGTGTTCTGGCCCAATGGGATTTTGGACCGATGGTGTGTACGCACATCAGACCATCAGACCACTTCAGCGTGGTCCGATGAAAACGGTCCGTCGGACCAATCTCATCGCACCAGTCTGATCGTGTGTACGTGGCCTAAGTCACGTATATATAAATGTGTATCATTGGAAAACATGGGAACAACTTGTCCTGCAGCTTTGATTTCCAAGTCAAGTCACACAAGTGTGAATGGAGCCAAAAGAAACCCCTTCAACTCCAATAGTTTTGTAACGTGTGCATAATAACATACATAGAAGATCACACCAGCCAGAGCAATATTACACTTTTATCTATGCTGCATATTTGATCTGTGAATTACTGCATTTGTAGAGCTGTAAACTTGCACATTGCTAGTACAGTAACATATTCTTTGTGTCTGTGCAAAACTCTGTACAACCAAATTACAAATGTTTTTATTTAAAACTTACCTGGTGTGGCTGAGAGCATTATTAAAGCTGTTTGCATTTTTTTCCTTATGTCTCAAGTACCCAGAGGGTCCAGGTGATAAAGGCTTAAAAAAAAAAAGAAGACAAATCGGATTTAGAGAAGCCTTCCTAAAGCTAAACTCCAAGCAAACAGCTAAATACACAGATGAAATACATATAATGGATCTGTTTTACATCGTTACATAGTTAGTCAAGTTGAAAAAAAAACGTCTATCTATCCGGTGCTGAGATTCACATAGTTCTGTCACACAGAGCCCTGTCTGGTAGGGAAGGGGACCTGATTTTTACTCTGCTGCAGTTCAGTAACATGACTGCACAGTGAATGGAGGAGCTTCTGACAGCTAAGCTTGTCTCTCTGTCACTCTCCTCTGTCCTCCTATCAACATGTTCCCTGCACTACCACACAACTGATTGGCTGTTTTTGTTGCTTCTCCTTCTTCCTGAGCTCTGTTGTTGGACGAATGCAAGAGGCTTATATTAAGTAAGATTCAGGATCTTACACAACTTCATCATGGAATGGATCTTAATGATGAGGATAAGTTACAGCAAGGGAATGGTGTAAGTATGGGATGCCCCCCCAGCCACTTATCTACAGTAGACCTCACACTATCTGTTTGTTCCCGGGTTCTTGCTGAATATTGTGGGGGGTGCTGTCTCATAAAATCATAGGGAATCTAAACATCTTTGGATACTAAATGTGTTGGTAATAGTCTATGTAAATTACGACAATTTTGAAAGAAAAATTCAATATTTTTGACTTTTTGCTATAATAAATATCCCCAAAAAAGATACAAAACATTTTTTTTTCCTCAGTTTAGGCCGAAACGTATTCTTCTACCTATTTTTGGTAAAATTAAAAATCGCAATAATCGATTGGTTTGCGCAAAATTTATAGCGTTTACAAAATAGGGCATAGTTTTATGCCATTTTTATTACTTACTAATGGTGGCGATCAGCATTTTTTTTCATGACTGCGACATTATGGTGGACACATCGGACAATTTTGACACATTTTTGGGACCATTGTCATTTTCACAGTGAAAAGTGCTATAAAAAATGCACTGATTACTGTGGAAATGACAATTGCAGTTTAGGAGTTAACCACTAGGGGGCGTTGAAGGGGTTAAGTGTGACCTCATATGTGTTTCTAACTGTAGGGGGCGGGGCTGGACATTGTTTTGTCAGTGATTGTCTTTCCCTATATCAGGGAACAGACGATCACTGACATTGCCACAATGAAGAACGGGGAAGGTGTGTTTACACACACCTCTCCCTGTTCTTTAAGCTCTGGTGACTGATCGCGGGACACCGGCGGTGATCTGGTCCACGGGTCCCGCAGCCGCAGTCACGGAGCTTCGGACCGGGTCACGAGCATGCCACCGGCGGCGCGCTCGCAACCCCACGGCTGGGCCTTAAAGAGAAACGTACAGGTACGTGCTTGTGCCCAGCCATGCCATTCTGCCGATGTATATCGGCGTGAAGGGGTCCTTAAGTGGTTTAAGCGGAGGTTCACCCGAAGTAATAACACTATCTTATCCTGACCTTTTTCTCATTTAAATACCTTGCAATTGCTGACTTGAAGTTCGACTTCCATTTATTTCTCCTGTGGGAGTAAGCGTTTCTACTCTTTTGCCACAGTGTTTACTGGGAGCATAGTTTCATGCTTCCCAGGAGACAATGTGTAACGCCGTCCAGCGAAATCTCTTGAGATTTCTCGAGTCACGTAACCGGTGACGTGACGAGGGCGTATCAAATTCCGGAAGTCATTGCTTGTGGGCTTCACAATGCCCACAAGCAAAATTGGAAATATCACGATCGTTTTTTTAAAGTTTATCTTTGCAACGGAAACGGACGGGGGATGGTTTTTGTCACCGAACAAGCAAGTACCTAATTGCAATTGAAATCCCCATTGTATACACACACAAATAAAAAACAAACCTTTACAACCCCTTTAAGAATGGTGATATCTTTCTGATGTTGACTACATAAAGATTACATACATGATATGAACAAAATCCTTTTCTCTAAAGAAGCCATAGTTGTTTTTTATATATTATACATTTTCATTAAGCTTTAACAATTCACAATAACATTTGAACATTTTAAACATCGAACCTATTCACCTTTTTATTAAATTGTTACCCTTCTTATCAAAGCACTATGCAAGAACATATCTACAGACCAATCCATAGAGATTTTTAAATCTTCTTGACAGGAAGCCCTCTTTAACAACAGGTATCTAAATGTAATACATTGTACTAATGTTAAAGCACTGGGCAGAAATAAAGGGGTAGATTTACATACACTTAATATTGCGCTGCGTAATCGAAATACTCTACGCTGCCGTATTCTACCAGGCTCTACACCGAATCCTGGTAGATTTTTGCCTGTACGCTACGGCGGCGTAGTCTATTTCTCGCCGCCTAATCAAAATACGCGATTGGGGGGCGTGAAGCGTTTAAATTAAGCGCGTCCCCGCGGCGATCGAACTGTGCATGCTCTGTTCAGAAATTTCCCGCCGTGCATTGCGCGAAATCACGTCATTACGTCATTCGTTGTTTGAGTAGCGGCGTTTACGAACATTCCTATTCCCGGACGACTTACGTAAAAATAATAAAAGACGTCGGAAAACGTAGAAATTCGACGCGGGAACGACGGCCATACTTAACATGGGCTGTCTAATATTAGAGCAGCAAAAAGCTGGTATAGTGTTACGCAAATAAAAGATGACTAAAGGTACTGTAAGAGATTGCGATTGAAGATCGTAATTTCGGGGATCGCCGGCAAAAGCTCATTTGCATACCCCGACGTGGAAAACGACGGGAAGTCCACCCAGTGGCCGCAATTTTATTGCAGCGTAGATCCGAAGGCGTACAAACACGTAATCCAGTCGAATTGAAGCCCGCAGCCGTCTATTCATGGTTTGAGGTTTTCGACTAGCTAGAAAACGCGCGTAATTTGAAATTACTCCAGTCTAACACCAGTTAGACAGGCGTAATGGCTCTGTGAATCTGGCCCAAAGTGATTTTTAATAAGTCTTATCTGAGATAGATTTTTATTTTATTTTGTTTTTGATAATAAAAGACTAAAATTAAATTGGTGTTTACAAATATCAACTTTACTGTAAGTATTGTTCAATTTAATGGATCCTAAACAGTACTAAAATAAAGTTATGCTATGGCAACAAGTTGTGAATAAGCAGATATTGAGTGTCTCATAATCATAATCTCATCTCATAATAAAATTAGTCAAATGATGGCATTCTGTACTTTTATGAATATTTTATTACTGAGAGACACCATTTTATGTAACCACTATTTTACATAAATCTACCGTATATGTAATCTTATAAAACTTTATTGTATTTTCAACTTAAATGGTTCCCCTTCTGCTTTCCTCAATGGACACTTTATGGGGAAAAATTTTTAAGAAAAAGCTGATCTATGTGATTTTTTTCCCCCACATAAAATATATATATCTGTAAATTGCCCCTAATTTGTCAGTTATGATGCAATAATAGGGTAAACACAAAAAACAACATGGCTATTCTCAAAGATCTTAAAAAAGCACAAACAACACTCATTCTGGGTGTCTGGTTTGCCAGATTTTATATTAGCCCAGCACTAACCCTGCAAATACCTACCTGTCCTTTTGCCAATTCCTGGAATCTTTGCACTCTTGCTGTGCCAAGCTACCAAAACAATACTTAACATCTGATATACTTCCTGGTGTGTCAGTTGCCTGCATACCGTGCCATGTGCTGTGGTCCCACCTGCTGGCTTCTATGTCACTACTGTGTCCCTAGAACACACTATTGGCATTGTAGCCCACAGGTGAAAGCACATTACTGTAGTGAAAGAACAAGTTTCTGTTACATCCAGAAGCGTGTGATGCTGAAGAATCTGTTGGCAGCTTTTCTCTGCCAGGGGGAGAAGTTTCGAGGAACAGGCAGCAATACAGGTAAGTATAAATAGTATTCTTTGCAGAGTGTTTTTCAATTTGTTAGGATAAGCAACCCACTGATTTATATAGGCTACACATGGGATTTCTATGATGTGGGTTAGAGTTAGTTGCACAATGTTAATTTAAAGATAAATTAGGTATGGCAGTTTTTACATACCGTAGTTGCATTGCTCCAGCTTGTACCAATGTAATGTAGGTATGTACTGTATGTGCAATAACTGTGGGATCCCTTGGAAGCTGGAAATCACTGTAATAGGCGCCTCTACTACAGTGATCTCCACACTAGCTTCCTAGTCCCCTGCTGAGTGGCACAGAAAGTCGCTAACTTGGTATGTTTGTTGTCACTGGCGAAGAGACGCTTAAGAGGAGATATGATAGCAAAATATAAATATCTCAGCTGTGATTCCACTGTAAGTATGAAACGTTTCAGTCCAAGGGAGTTTAAGAAGAAAGGGGGCCACACAATGAGATTAGAAGAGAATCGGTTAAACCTTAAGCTGCATAGAGAGTTTTCATTGTCAGGGATGTAAGGATGTGATGCTCTTTTCCACAATCGGTGATATCGGCAGGAAGTTTGGATAGTTTTAAAAGACTCTTGATTTTCTACACACACACACACACACACACCAGCACAGATTAAACAAGATTGACTATTGCCTTACCAACTATGTGACTATGCATGGGTGCCATTCAGGGATCATTTGCAATTCCTCAGTGCAAAGTGTTCTCTGATTGGACAAGGTGGAGAAGAAGGGTGGTGAAGTAATGATTTCCACCTCATCCAATCAGAAAACACTCTTAAACACACTGTTCTCTGAATGGTGACTAGAAATGAGCCGAATTTGAGTCGAACGTAAGTTTGACACGAACAGCGGGTGTTCGCCTGTTCACCAAATAGAGAACAATTTGGGGTGTTCGCGGCAAATTCGAAAGCCGCGAAACACCCTTTAAAAATCTATGGGAGAAAACAAAAGTGATAATTTTAAAGGTTAATATGCAAGTTATTGTCATAAAAAGTGTTTGGGGACCCGGGTCCTGCCCCAGGGGACATGTTTTAATCCGTTTTAAAAAGTGGAAGGCAGTGATTTTAATATTGCTTAAAGTGATATATTCCTTTAAATTTCGTACCTGGGGGGTGTCTACAGTATGTCTGTAAAGTAGCGCATGTTTCCTGTGCTTAGAACAGTCCCTGCACAAAATGACATTTCTAAATAAAAGTCATTAAAAAAACAGCATGGGTTCCCCCAGTCCATTATCAGGCCCTTTGGGTCTGGTATGAATATTAAGGGGAACCCCAAACCAAAATTAAAATAAAAAAATGTGTGGGGGTCCCCCCAAATTCCCTACCAGGTCTGGTATGGGTATTAAGGGGAACCCTGTGCCATTTTTTTTTTAAATGGCTTAAGGTCCCCTCAAAATTCAGGTTAAGGAGGGGGGCGCTCTCTTGTCCACCCTCTTTTCCTGCAGCCTGCCAGGTTGCGTGCTTAGATAAGGGTCTGGTATGGATTTTTGGGGGGAACCCCAGGCCATTTTTTAAAAGAACTGGTGCATGGTTCCCCTTAATATCCATACTAGACCTGAAGGGCCTGATATGGATTTTGGGGGGGATCCCACACCTCTTTTTTTTAATTTTGGTTTGGGCTAAGGGGGAACCCATGCTGTTTTTTTAATGACTTTTATCTGTCAATTCAGATCTGGTATGGATTTTGAGGAAGACCCCTATGCCATTTAAAAAACAATAATTGGTGCAGGGTTCCCCTTAATATCCATACCAGACCTGAAGGGCCTGGTATGGAATTTGGGCCCCACACATTTTTTTTTTAATTTTGGTTTGGGGTTCGCCTTGATATTCATACCAGACCCAAAAGGCCTGGTAATGGACTGGGGGGAACTCATGCCTTTTTTTATTGACTTTTTAATGAGTAGTTTTAAATAACTTTTTTTTTCCTTTAGAAATTTCATTTTGTGCAGGGACTGTTCTAAACATTGGGAAAATGTGCTACTTTACAGGCATACTATAGACACCCCCCCCCCCTGGTATTGTTTCACTTTAAGCATTATTAAAATCACTGCTCCCGAAAAAACTTCAGTTTTTAAAACTTTTTTTGCATTGATACATGTCCCCTAGGGCAGGACCCAAAACACTTTTTTTTATGACAATACCATGTATTAACCTTTAAATTTAGCACTTTTGATTTTTCACATTCGTGTCCCATAGACTTTACCCGTGTTCGCGTGTTCAAACTAATTTTTTGTCTGTTCACATGTTCTGTTGCGAACCGAATCGGGGGGTGTTCGGCTCATGCCTAATGGTGACCATGCTGAGCAGGCGACCTCCGGTGTTCAGTAAGCAGCATGTCAGGTGGTCGGCATTGGACCGAGAAGATAGTGGAGATCACCTTAGTAACAGTGCCTACTACAGTGATTTAAAGTAACCCCAAAGGTATGGCACATACCAGTTTACATTTAACTACAGTCAGATCCATAAATATTGGGACATCAACACAATTATAATCTTTATGGCTCTATACACCATCACGTTGGATTTGAAATTAAACTAACAAGACTAACAAGACTTTCAGCTTTAATTTGAGGATATTTACATCCAAATCAGGTGAACAGTGTAGAAATTACAACCATTTGTATATGTGCCTCTCTCTTTTTAAGGGACCAAAAGTTTTGGGACAGATTAACAATCACAAATCAAACTTTCACTTTTAATACTTGGTTGCAAATCCTTTGCAGTCAATTACAGCCTGAAGTCTGGAACGCTTAGACATCACCAGACGCTGGGTTTCATCCCTGGTGATGCTCTGCCAGGCCTCTACTGTAACTGTCTTCAGTTCCTGCTTGTTCTTGGGGCATTTTCCCTTCAGTTCTGTCTTCAGCAAGTGAAATGCATGCTCAATCGGATTCAGGACGGGTGATTGACTTGGCCATTGCCTAACATTCCACTTCTTTTCCTTTAAAAACTCTTTGGTTGCTTTCGCAGTATGCTTCGAGTCATTGTCCATCTGCACTGTGAAGTGCCATCCAATGAGTTCTGAAGCATTTGGCTGAATATGAGCAGATAATAATATTGCCCGAAACACTTCAGAATTCATCCTGCTGCTTTTGTCAGCAGTCACACCATCAATGTATACAAGAGAACCAGTTCCATTGGCAGCCATACATGCCCACACCATGACACTGCCACTACCATGCTTGAGGTGGTATTCTTTGGATCATGAGCAGTTCCTTTCCTGCTCCATACTCTTCTCTTCCCATCACAAGTTGATCTTGGGCTCATCTGTCCATGTTGTTCCAGAACTGTGAAGGCTTTTTTAGATGTTGCTTGGCAAACTCTAATCTGGCCTTCCTGTTTTTGAGGCTCACCGATGGTTTACATATTGTGGTGAACCCTCTGTATTCACTCTGGTGAAGTCTTCTCTTGATTGTTGACTTTGACACACATACACCTACCTCCTGAAGAGTGTCCTTGATCTGGCCAACTGTTGTGAAGGGTGTTTTCTTCACCAGGGAAATAATTCTTTGGTAATCCACCATCGTTGTTTTCCGTGGTCTTCCGGGTCTTTTGGTGTTTCTGAGCTCACCGGTGCATTCTTTCTTTTTAAGGATGTCCCAAACAGTTGATTTGGCTACACCTAATGTTTTTGCTATCTCTCTAATGGGTTTGCTTTGTTTTTTCAGCCTAATGATGAATCTCATATTGAGAGTTGACAGCAACAGATTCCAAATGCAAATAGCACAATTGAAATTACCTTTTATCTGCTCCTTGTAAATAGGATGATGAGGGAATAACACACACCTGGCCATGGAACAGCTGAGCAGCCAATTGTCCCATTACTTTTGGTCCCTTAAAAAGTGGGAGGCACATATACAAACTGTTGTAATTCCTACACTGTTCACCTGATTTGGATATAAATACCCTCAAATTAAAGCTGAAAGCCTGCCGTTTAAGCACATTTTGGTTGTTTCATTTCAAATTCATTGTGGTGGTGTATAGAGCAAAAAAGATTAGAATTGTGTCGATGTCCCAATATTTTTGGAGCTGACTGTATCTAAAAATTGCAAGCTTTAAACATCTGATGTCCTTTGAGTTTCTTAAAATTGTTTGACAGCTATAAATCAGTAAGATCTGCATTTCAGCCCTGCTGCCCCCCTAGGAGGACTTGCAGATGATTTTGTGCCCTCAGGAACGGATCTGTATATTTTCAAGTTCATCACATTTATGCACCAGGGATAGTGCATTTCTAAATGTGAGTGGAATAGTTGCTTGTGTTTTAAATACATTTTGTTTTACAGTATTACACTATGCTAGTTCCTTTTTTACCCTTATGTTGCCATCATATGAGAGATCATGCTTGCAGGAGTTTACTATTGGTGAGCACATAGTGTGACTGGTGGAGGGTCCACGTGATGTTAAGTCACTCATTTTATCATACACCGTTGGATTCTGTGTGGACAGGATTAGTTCACAGAAGATATCACTGGATTAATGGACTTTTTTTTAATTTTTGTAACCACTAAAGGTCACTGGTTGTACATATTATTGTTAGTTGGTATATGTGTTATGATGTTTGTACCACTTTCATTGTGACGTATATAATATATTTTTGGTGTCATATGCAATACTCCCACTAGGGGTCACTATTTTATTTATTTTGTATTTACATCACAGTATTTTTTTGGGAAAAGAGGGAGCGTGTCATATTTTTCTTTTTATCATGACCATCATTGTACTAAATTGTAATTCAGTCTGGGAGATAATGAACTGTTCATGCAACTTTAACAAAAAATATTTTGGAGCTTGTTTAGTCAGGGGCTTGAATGCAGCTTGATTTAACCAAAGATCTGATATAACATAAAATAGTGCAACAGCAGGCAAAAACAACAGGAATATCAGCTATAATTTATTTGATAAATATAAATAAATAGCTGCAATAATTTGATTACTCATATGATTGAGGTCATTCTTATCTCACCAATGTTGATATAGGTGGTTTAGAGGAGCTTTCAGATCTGTTTTCCTCTTGAGTATCATTTTCATTGACTGTATCGTCATGTTTTGTGTCCTGGAAAACAAAATGCGTTAAGATTCAGTGTATATATTTTAAAGGCATTTAATAGAGAAGTTAGTAGCATTGGTATGTGTTGCAGAGAATAAATAAGGCTGGGGAAAGATGTAAATTCTAAAACTATGGGTTGATATGTAAATAGTTTAGATGCAAGCAGGACATAGAGGACTTCTGCTGAAAGATTGCACCTATTTGAGGTGGACTCAGGGGCTGACTGACCATTGAGGAACTCGGGCACTGCCCGAGGGCCCCATGCCACTAGGGGGCCCCATCAGGGTTGTCATGCTCATTAAATACAGGGACAGTATGTAAAAATCTGTGTCCAACACCTACATGCTTTTGATGTGAAAATCCAGAGATTTTAGCTGCCCCGCCTCTGTACCGCCACCTGGCTTGGTGGCCATCGGTAAGCCTGGGGGCCCCATAATCTTCTATTGCCCGGGGGCCCCATGAGTTGTCAGTCCGCCCCTGGGTGGACTCGATGTCCGCCGGTGTCCCGTGATCGGGTCACGGAGCTGAAGAACGGGGAGATGTCAGTGTAAACACAACATCTCCCCGTTCTTCCTAGTGACAGGTCACTGACAGGTCACTGATCGTGTCAGGTGTCTTTTATACAGGTAACAAGCTGAAATTAGCAGCACATTGAAGAGAGTGCTCCTAATCTTAGCTCTTTACCTGTATAGAAGACACCTGGGAGCCAGAAATCTTGCTGATTGATAGAGGATTAAATATCTATTTCACGCATTAAAATGCAAATCAATGTATACCTTTTTTGAAATGCGTTCTTCTGGATATTTTTATTGTTATTCTGTCTCTCACTGTTAAAATAAACCTACCATTAAAATGATAGACTGATCATTTCTTTGTCAATGGGCAAATGTACAAAATCAGCAGGGGATCAAATACTTACTCATAATATTATGTAGGAGTGTACCTTTAAAAATATGTTCTGACCAGTGTATCTCCTTATTTTACAATTATCCTCATCCTTTCATATTTTTGTACATTCATATATATTGTATATGTTTTTAGTATGAAAATTACAAACGATAGAAAAGAAATGGTGCATCTTTTACAGTTTTATTACTGCCGTTAACAACAATCATTAAGACCACGTGCAATACGTGGCTGGGAGCACAAATTTGTTGCTAGGCTTCTTTTATTTTCCCAGTGTTTAGAGTTATGCATTATTTAGCTCTGAATAATTTTTATTTTACAACCTAAAAGCAGCAATAAGTAAACACAAAACTTTGTGCTTCTGGTGCCATCCTCTAACATCAGAGTTCATAAACCTTATCTATGTGAGCTACTACAGTATTTTAATATACAGCAATTAAAACAAATACTATTATTATATAGCATATTGATTGTAATAAATAATTGTTGAAAAAAAATAAATAATATTAATTATAAAGTTGTAAACATAAAATTTAAAGAAAACCGGTCTTGACTAGGTAATGCAATATGTAAACATTGTATCTGTGCCACATACAATTACATTTGTTTATAAGGTGGAAAAAAAATACAGAGATCCATCCAGTTCAACTTGCGTGTGTGCGCAGTGTATGAGTATATGAGTAATATTCTTGTTTTTTTTTTTAACAATTCCCATAGCTCTGTACATTTTGCTCCCTGAGGAAGACATCTAAAAGTTGGTTGAAGTTGTCGACAGTCTCAGCTACCACTTCCTGGAAGAGGAATTTCCACATTTCTACTGCACTATCATTAAAGAACCCTTTCCAAACTCTAAAGTCTTGTTTTGTTTTTGTTTAAAAAAAAAAAAACATGTTATACTTACCTGCTCTGTGCAGTGGTTTTGCACAGAGCAGCCCAGATCCTCCTCTTTTTGGGTTCCTCGCCGATGCTCCTGGCCCCTCCCTCCTGCTGAGTGACCCCCATAGCAAGCAGCTTGCTATGGGGGGCACTTTAGTCAAGCTGCTGCTCTGGCCATGACAGGGGGACTACAACTACCAGCATGACCAACTGATAGGGGGACTACAACTACCAGAATAATCATGACAGGGGGACTACAACTGCCAGCATGAACAACTTACAAGGGGACTACAACTATCAGCATGACCAACTGACAGGGGGACTACAAATTAGAAATTGGAAGTTCTTGTATGCAGGGGGCAGCACGGAAAGAGTGACTGCCGGCTTGCTCTTCTCTGTTAGTGTATGCCAGTCTTATGGGGCAGACTGGGCTGAGAGGCGAATTAGTATTGCTTCCGGTATGCGGGCGGCCGGCATTCCGCAACTGTGGGGGGGCTTCTAATTTTGACTGTCCTATCATCCTGGACCACACTGTGCTATATGTTTTCTGCTGGACCATTGGCATGGTTATTTATTAGTCCTCTTCATTAAATTATCAGAAATGTGTGCTTAAAGTAGAACTATAGAGTAAGGGAGGGTTATAGCCCCTGTCAGTTTATTTTTTACCATCCATGTCCCATTTCAGAGCTTTACCTTGACTTCCTCCCCATAGCCAAACAGGAAGTCAGAGGAAATCTATACAAATGAAGGAAATTCATTGCCCCCCCCCAGGCCCTCAGAACTAGTGTCCCACTCGAAAATTTCAGGGCGGGTCTTAAACAGAAAGGGGATTGGCCTTGACAGGAAGGGGTGGGTCATATTTAAATTAGGGTGTGCACGAGTTCAGTGGCGTAACCAGAGTCATGGGCGCCCGGGGCAGATTTTTTTTTCTGCCACCCCCCATATATAAACATGATATCAGGGCTGCATTGTGGAGCTCCCTATTAAGCTATGGACCGGGCCGGGCCAACACTCTACTCCAGCGGAGTCCCAGCCTCAGCCTGTGGCAGAGGCAGGGTGTGTGCTGGGGAAAACTTGGGGAAGACCCCAGCACACACCCTGCCTCTGCTAAACCATTCTCTCCCTGCATCACATCCCAGTGACACTTACTTGCTTGGCTAAGCGGGAGTCCCTGCAGACGCCGCCGGACTGCAGAGTGCGTCGCCATCTTGGAGCCTCCGCAGCGCTTGACGGTGTTATGTCAAACAGGGCATCCCCTGTATCCTTCCAGGCGTGCCCGTGCCAGCCGCTGGGAGGTACCGGTGGGGGGCTGTGCGCTCAGTGGAGGAACCGCTCACTATACTATCCGCAGAGCTGTAAGTCGCTGGCGCCCCCCTCAGCTCAGCGCCCGGGGCAGGCGCACCCCCTGCCCCCCTGGTTGTTACGCCACTGCACGAGTTTAGTCAGGCCTAGTGCAGCACAAAACCTAAATACACTACTGCCTCACACACTGTACGCAATGCACTCCTGAACCTCACACTCTGTACGTAATGTACTCCTGAATCTCACGCTCTGTACAAAATGAAGTCCTGAACTTCATACTCTGTACATAATGCACTCCTGAACTTCACACTCTGTATGTAAAGCACACCTGAATCCTGCACTCTGTACGTAATGCACTCCTGAGCCTTGCACTCTGTACGTAATGCACTTCTGAACCCAACACTCTGTACGTAATGCACTCCTGAACTTCACACTCTGTACGTAATGCACTCCTGAATCCTGCACTCTGAACATAATGCACTCCTGAATCCTGTACTCTGTACGTAATGCACTCCTGAATCCTGCACTCTGCACTCCCAAGGAAACTGTTTATGTTAAGCTTAGACATTCATAAAGCTTTTGACAGTGTGTCTTGGAGCTATGTGTCTTTCCAATTACAGTACTATGGCCCTCAGGGTGATTTCTTACAGGCCTTCCAAGCTCTATAGCAAAACCCCAAAACACGTGTCAAAATCCCTGGATGTTGCTCATAGTTTTTCTGGCTTGGTAGGGGTACTAGGCAGGGGTGTCCACTGTTTTCACTCATTTTCGCTCTGGCTATCGAGCCCCTAGCCTTTGCTATACTGCAACACCCGGATATTTCTGGTTACAACAAAGCTTCCTCTACTTATAAATTCTGCATGTATGCAGATGATGTGCTTTTATTTCTCACCAACCCCTTGATCACTCTGCCAAACCTTCTTCAAAACCTTTCAGTATTTGCTAATATTTCTGGCCTTTCGGTGAATGTGTCCAAATCGGTGGATCCCCCAGTGGGATTCAAAAAATCCTTTTAATTTATATGGGGTAGATCTCCCCATCTCCTATTTGGGTATAAAGCTCCCTGGAGATCATAATTGTTTATTTGACCATAACTTCCCTCTCGTGATTTCTAATCTAAAACAGTTACAGTGGAACCTCGGATTAGGAGCATAATTTCATCCAGGGGAATGCTCATAATCCAAAGTACTCGCATATCAATGCGAGTTTCCAATTGAAGACATAAATAATTTGTTACGCATTGACTTTAATGGCATGCAATATCGCATGCGGCCAGAGGTGGGAGGGGCACCGAAGAGCCTCAGAAACGTCTGAAAAGGCCCAAGGACACCTCGGCTGTCCTTGGCAAACCTCGGAAAGACTCTGTAATGGAATGGCCCGTGACAGACTGAGATATTCCTATGTCTAGGGTCACCTTATGTCCACTAGGGCCATAGGGTGACAAAGAATCATAATTCATATATTACAGAAGACATTAATAAGGGACATTAATAATAATTCATGTTTGCAGGATGTCTTCAAATATCAAAAGCTGTTAGCTATTCAATCTGGGCACACATGCTTTTGAAAGGTGTTAATTCAGGTCTACAATACCAGAGTGAGTCATACCTTTGATTAATATGCTATTGAAATATCTTAAGGTGTTGGCTATTCACTGTAAAGACATTCCGTTGAAGGTGTTGATTGCACCCACTCTCACAAGACTCTGCCATTGTGTGATAAAGCTGTCTAGAGAACTTATTCAACTAGATGTCTGTGTTATTATTCAAAGTTAATTGAACCCTATTGATGATACGGTGCCGTCATGTCTAGCTACCAATTAAAGAATTATCCTCAGTGAGTGAATAGGGGGGTGGAGATTGCATTGTCCTGTGATAAACTGCATTATGCTTGAGACTGTATAAGAAGCTGAGAAAATACCAATAAATTGTCATATCTTTGAAGCAAGTGCAGAGCTTGAGTCTCGTCTTGTTTATGGGAATGGATATGGATTGTGTATGCAAGATTGTCCCAGTGTGTCAGATAAGCTTGTCGTGGTTGGATGGAAGGTCGTAAGCGGTGGTGACCGTTACATTTGGTGGCAGCAGTGGGATGATTCCATCTTCAGAAGGACGGCTACAAGGACACATGACAATGGAGACGCTGTATGAACGGATGCAGCTCTCTTCCCTCATGGACTTACTGGAGAGCCGGGGCAGACCGGCCAGCAACCAGAAGAAAAGGGACATTATCGCAGAATTTGTCTAAATGAATAGAGCTAAGAGGCCCAGCGTAACAGACAGGACACCTGAGGAAGAATTTTTTGATCGGGCTGTTAAACATGGACTGGCACAATATGGTCCTAATCCACCGCCGGAGATCATAGACCGGGTTATAGCGGCTGTGGATGCCACCTTGCGACAGCAAAAAAGTGCTGCAGCAGCTGAAGTCACAACAGCACCAACTAAAGAGAGAGGAGAGGTGCAGATACCAGTCTCCATGGAAGAGGAATTCCAAATGAGGTTACAAGAGATGCGGATACAGCATAGAGGATCAGTATCAGAGGAGGTCCTGTTGGGATGGTCGGATGTGATTCGTTGCCAACTCTGGAAGGAAGCGCTAGCTCTGGAGAAGCAACACCAAGGAAAGGCCCTGCCCTCAATCTATGCAATGTACTGGCCGCAGTATGATGCACGACTGATGTTGTTGGGGGAAAAACCGAAGCAGGAGTGGATAGCAGAGTTAAGCAGGCTGATCCGGGCAGAGATGCAGCTGGATGAGAGCTACAGAGCCCTTCGGAGGTATGTAGCCCAAGAGTGCCCGTGGTCAGCAGATGACAGCCCCACAGAAGGCTATGACTATGATGGCCTGGGATTGTTGTATTGGAGAATGTCCAGTGATCCCGACTTTGGGGATGATCGGGAGTGGCGCTTGGAGGACATAATGGAGCACAGAGAGGAAAAATGTAATATCTCGGGAGGCCACTGGTCACAGGAAGATTTAGAATTTCTGGCCATTCAAGAATGGGAGCTGGAGGTTGCCTACAGACAGCTGCTAGACTCGGCTCAGCAGCAGGGTGGGGCTCCCATTGCCTGGGACTATGAGGAAAGGTCAGATAACTGTGAAATCATGGCTGATGAATCGGCAGTGGAAAATATGGAGATTTTCATCCCTAAAGCCAAAGCGGATGGTGTGGAGTTCCAGAGAGCCGGGGCAGTTGGCCCCTCTCTCCAACAACAAGCTGAGGTGGTAAAGCTTTTACCCCCAGCTGAATCACTGGCAACAGAACAGAGGGTCACGGACCTCTGCTCTTCACTAACGGAAGAGGGGGACCCTGTGGTAGTGGATGAGACTGTGGTCTCCACTCACAGCAACCCTGCGGAAGAGCTGGCAACAGAACAGAGGGTCACGGACCTCTGCTCTCCACTAACGGAAGAGGGGGACCCTGTGGTGGTGGATGGGACTGTGGTCTCCACTCACAGCAACCCAGCGGAAGAGCTGGCAACAGAACAGAGGCTCACGGACCTCTGCTCTCCACTAACGGAAGAGGGGGACCCTGTGGTAGTGGATGGGACTGTGGTCTCCACTCACAGCAACCCAGCGGAAGAGCTGGCAACAGAACAGAGAGTCACGGACCTCTGCTCTTCACTAACGGAAGAGGGGGTTCCTGTGGTAGTGGATGGGACTGTGGTCTCCACTCACAGCAACCCAGCGGAAGAGCTGGCAACAGAGCAGAGTGCCCCAGGCCTCTGCTCCTCACTAACAGAAGAGGGGGTTCCTGGGGTAGTGGATGGGACTTCAGTCTCCACTGGCACAACCCCAGAAAATGGTACAGGACTGGGACAGGAGGATGTCGGCTTTGCTTTGCAAGCACCGGGGTTTTTTCACCAAGCACCAGTGGATGGGACTTCAGTCTCCACTGGTATACCCCAGGAAGGGGGGGCAGTTGGCCCAGACCCCCAACAGCATGATGGACTGAGCCTAGCCACCCTGCCTTCTCCCCAGCAGCAGGCGTGTTCTCTGAGAGAGGCAGAGGTTGGCGGGGTGAGTAATGCTTAGTTTGGAGCCATTTATTTGGGGTACAGTATGGATACCAGCATTGGAGGACTGGAACTACTGACGGACTTCGGAGTCAACCCGTTTGGGGTTACCACCTGTGTCCGTCTCCCACCGAAAGGGGAGAGATGTAACGGAATGGCCCGTGACAGACTGAGATATTCCTATGTCTAGGGTCACCTTATGTCCACTAGGGCCATAGGGTGACAAAGAATCATAATTCATATATTACAGAAGACATTAATAAGGGACATTAATAATAATTCATGTTTGCAGGATGTCTTCAAATATCAAAAGCGGTTAGCTATTCAATCTGGGCACACATGCTTTTGAAAGGTGTTAATTCAGGTCTACCAGAGTGAGTCATACCTTTGTATAATATGCTATTGAAATATCTTAAGGTGTTGGCTATTCACTGTAAAGACATTCCGTTGAAAGTGTTGATTGCACCCACTCTCACAAGACTCTGCCATTGTGTGATAAAGCTGTCTAGAGAACTTATTCAACTAGATGTATGTGTTATTATTCAAGGTTAATTGAACCCTATTGATGATACGGTGCCGTCATGTCTAGCTACCAATTAAAGAATTATCCTCAGTGAGTGAATAGGGGGGTGGAGATTGCATTGTCCTGTGATAAACTGCATTATGCTTGAGACTGTATAAGAAGCTGAGAAAATACCAATAAATTGTCATATCTTTGAAGCAAGTGCAGAGCTTGAGTCTCGTCTTGTTTATGGGAATGGATATGGATCGTGTATGCAAGATTGTCCCAGTGTGTCAGATAAGCTTGTCGTGGTTGGATGGAAGGTCGTAAGCGGTGGTGACCGTTACAGACTCCATTACCACGGTTTGCCGAGGTCAGCAGAGCTGTTCTCTGGCATTTCCATGCATTTCCGAAAGGCGCCGATTGCAGTTCAGCGCCGCCCGGCTCCGGCGCCCCGCCACCTTAGGCCAAACGCAGTAATGCACACCGCTTTGGCCTGAATCCTGCTCGTGTTGCGAGACAACACTCGCAAACCGTTTTTTTTTTTTTTTAATACAGTGCTCGTATTGCAAAACGCTCATTAACCACGTTATTTGCAATCCGAGGTTCCACTGTACTTAAAACTTGGTCTCCTATAGCAGTGGTCATCAACCCTGTCCTCAGGGCCCACTAACAGACCAGGTTTGCAAGATAACTGAAATACATCACAGGTGATGTCATTTGCTGCTCAGTGATTGCAGTATTCTAGGCTGCATCTCCCCAAGGTAAAACATAAGACCTGGCCTGTTAGTGGGCCCTGAGGACAGGGTTGATGACCACTGCTCTATAGAATCTCCTTCCTAGGGAAAATAACAGCAATCAAGGTGACAATCCTCCCTAAATTGTTATACTTGTTCCGCACCCTGCCTATTAAGATATCTAAGTCCTATCTTCTCAAATTTAAAGCACATTTTAATAGCATTCCTTCCCTTTGTTTATCTTATACATTTTACTTATTTATTTTAATGATTAATTTATTTTTTCCTTCTTTTGATAATATTATGGGTATTGATAGTGGGTTAAAGCTGCTTCATTGTTTATTGTGATATCTTACCAGTCCTACAGTTAGAACCCATTTGGGGTAGGTTGCTCTGGGTCATCAATGCCCGAACTAAATGTATACACTAGGCCTTGACAGTTTTCTGTATTACAATGTTATGTTGTATGAGTGGCAACTATGCCCTTTGTACCTTGCGCTTACTTTTGTTTGCATATCTCTGTTTGATCAAATAAAACATTTTAATTGTAAAAAATGAATAAAAAATAAAGCACAGGTTCATATGGAAGGACAAGCCCCCAAGATTCTCTATGGGAGTACTGTAATGCCTGTATAGACTAGGGCGCCTGGGAGTTCCTCAGGTATGGCTGTATTATTTAGCTAGTAGATTCTCACAACAGGCTCAATGGAATATTAAAAATTCAAAATATTTGATCGTCCCAATTCACCTTCTTGGTAATACTGTGGTCATCTAAATCCCATGCCTCTGATTTGTGCTCCTGGAACCTGGTGATAAGTCATGGGTTGAAATTATGGGATCTTTATAAAATAAAACTAGCACTTTTTTCGAAAGTCCCCCAGTGTGCCTCATTCCTTGGTGATCCTAGGCTCCCCTCTGCCTTTGAAGACCCTGATGCTTTTGGGTGGTAGGGATAAGGGAGGTCAGTGTAGTGGTCAGGTAGGTCAGTGTAGTGGATAGTGTAATAATCAGGTAGGTCAGTGTAGGAATCAGGTAGGTCAGTGTAGTGGTCAGTGTAGGAATCAGGTAAGTTAGTGCAGTGGTCAGGTAGGTCAGTGTAGTGTATAGAGTAAGAATCGTGTGTACGAGGCCTAAGAGATTGTCCCAAATTAAAACATATGACCCTGTGCGAACGCAAATTAAACTTGGAATACGATCACAAAGACTGGAAAGCTAACTGACAGAATATGCATAAATGCACCAAATCTCTTACTATCAGGCCGCGTACACACGGAGGGACATGTCCGCTGAAACTGTCCGATGGACCGTTTCCAGCGGATATGTCTCCTCCAGATTTTCATCCGACGGCGTGTACACACCATTGGATCAAAATCCCTGCCGGCAGACAGCGCGGTGACGTGGCGGTGACGTTGACGCCGCCACGTCACCGCACCAGGAAGTAAAAAACGTCCACGCATGCGTCGCATTCATTCGACGCTTGTGCGCGCAGATATGTCTAGCAGACATATCCGACGGACATGTCTCCGGGGGACAAATTTTAAAGCATGCTTTAAAATTTGTCCGCCGGTCAGACATGTCCACTAGCCCATCCTTTGGACCAGTTTCAGCGGACAAATTCGATCGTGTGTACGCGGCCTCAGGGAAACAGCGATTCAATTATCTACCCGCTGGTACTTTATGATTGGGAAAGATCTACCCGCAGACTTCCTCATCTTGTTTCCGAGGATATGCTCTTCCAGGTTCTTTTTTTACACCTGTTCTGGGAATGTGAAGCACTGCAACCTACTTGGAGGGGGACTCTGGAACCAAGCTGGCGAGGAGGCACATGGCTCTAAAACATACTCACTGTCTGCCATTTAAAAAAATTCCTGACATCCCGTAACCCCTAATGAAACTATTACACACTATTTGTATTGCGCTGCATTGGGCAATTGTAGTTAAATGGAAGTCTCAGGCCCCATACACACGATCGGATATATCCGATGAAAACGGTCCGCGGACCATTTCCATCGGATATGTCCGATCGGGAGTTTGATCCGATGGCGTGTACACACCATCGGATCAAATTCCCCACCGCCGGACGGCGCGGTGACGTAGTGGTGACGCGGCGGTGACGTTGACGCCGCCGCGTCACCGCCACGTCACCGCACCAGGAAGTAAAACACTTCCGCGCATGCGCCAAATCCATTCGGCAGCGGCGCGGCGGTGGTGGGAGCCGAAATGTCTGCTGGTAAGTGTACTAACCAGCAGACATGTCGGGCGGACAGATTCCCACCGGATAGATTTCAAAGCTTGCTTTGAAATCTGTCGGGTGGAGAAATCTGTCCGCTAGCCCATACACACGAGCGGAGATGTCTGCTGAAACGGTCCATCGGACCGTTTTCAGCGGACATATCCCCTCGTGTGTACGCGGCCTAACACAGTCCCATTCTCGCAAGTTATCTCTCGAGTTGATCAAATGTTATCGGAAAAAATATTTCACATACTGCATGACTTCATCCCTATCTACGACACTAAATGGAACCCTTGGTTCACTTTCCTTCTTCAAGAATATACTGAGTTATTGTTTTATTTTTATTTTTGTTGATTTTGACTTTCCGGCTGCAGTCTTGTTTGACATACCATATAGCTGATAAGATCATATAGCATTACGATTTTCATGTTTAACCTTGAGTATTTAAATATTTGGATGATCATTGTCTAACCATGTAACCCAAATGATTTTTCGAGTAGTTTTATATCTCATTGTCATTGTGTACTGCAAACTTATTTTTCTCGATAAAAATCAAAACAAAAAAAAAATTACAGAACTACAGGTAACAGTTTACAAAATTCTGAGGTTACAGCATTTTGTATAATTCTGCTGTAATTGGCACAAATGTGTTGCAAACCAATATTATTTTTCTGTTGTGGAGTACTAAATCAAGATAATGTGTATGCAATATAAAAATCCACAGATTGAATGTAATACGAGACACTTTTTTAATGAAAATATCCATGCATAGATGGTTAATCTGGAAGGCAAATGAGAACAGGATATTGCACTTGATTCACTTAGGATAGATTAGATTGGAGAAAAGCACAATGTAATTGATATCATTTTGGGGATATCTTACGCAGTACTTTAAAACTTGAGTATATTTTTTATCTTTTACAAACACTGTACAGCTTATTTATGACCAATTCTTTTCCAGATTTTGATGTTTTTTTTTAGAAGGTGAAGTTATACAAAGTAGCCATTAGGTGGCAATGCAACTCATGCTTACACTGTTCTACTCCTTTTCTGTTGGTGTGACCTGGTGTTCTAATTCTAAGATATGAATGCATGCGATAAATATGTACACAGTCTGCCTTCCTCTCTGAGCTCCCATTAGCCATATGACTGAGCATGGACGCCAGCAATAAATGCACCATTAACCCCATGAAAAATAGCTTTTAATCAAATGGATAGATCTTATCAGCCTCAAAAACACTGTGCATCTTGTGTAAGCCCTTGAACTATTGATTAAGTTTCAATTCCAAAAAAGCAGTGTACTATGAGACAGACATTGTGGTTTTGAAAAGGGAAAGAAACAACAACTTTGATCCACGCGAGTTCAGTGAGATTATGAAGTCTTCCAAGTCTCTTCGGAATTTCTGCATGGAGGAAGATAAGAAATATTGAAGTTTTGTTTCATTTTTATTCAATAGAAGAGGCCATTTCAGTAGCCATTAACTCCGTTTAGCAATATCAAGAGACGGTCGTAACTTTTTTTTTTCTTATTCGGCATCTAAAACCATTTTTCAAGGCTACACAAAAACAACACTTATTGACAAACTATGACCTTATACTTTTATATCTTTACAAGTGACTTGCTTTCAGCATCTCTTCCAACAATTAGGTAATGTATGGGTTTATAATGTAGCGCTACCCCCGCAGGACCCGCTGGATAGATTTGGGATGGCGTGTTACCTCATGGCTCTCGCGATGCGTCTAGGGTGAATAGTAAATACAGTGGCAAACAAGGAATGTCCGCAAAATAGGAAGTCTCTTTATAAGTGCTCTTTATTACCCAGCCGGGTAAAAACAGTCAACGGGTGATGGGAAGGATAGACAAAGGTTTGAGGAGATATAGCAGACTCAGGCCTCAGGATATTCCTGCTTCCAACAATAAACAGTCTCTCTGCACCACTCCAACTTGAGTGGGTATAGCGTAGCTGGACAGGTCCCTCTCACAGGCCTGGCAGCCAGGGTATCACTCGAACTTGAGAAGAATGCCTTTGCCACAGGCTCTTCTAGACGACCGTCAGGAAAGTGCCTCTGCCACCGGCCTTCCCTGAGTGTAATACGGAGGTACTCCTCCCGAGTAAAAGGTTTTCCTGAGTCTTCCTTTAATGTTGCCAGGGTACTGACTGAGAGAGGAAACAATCCCTCAGTGTACAGTACCTCGATCCCCGATAGTTAGTTCCAGCCTCTCATTGGTATCCCTCAACTGGACTCCCCACCGAACAGCACAACTCGCTTGGGATCTCCGATGATGAGAACTCAGTCAGTCACTGGGTCCCCATGGTGTTCAGAGTGTTCCGGACCAGCTTGGCTCCAGAACCGGAAACAGCTTGGCTCCGCGTAGCACCCACGCCCCGGCCGGGTAGGCCATATCGCACGGGGCGCGGTGATGTGCGGTCACCCTAAAGGTCACCACACCAGGAACCAGAAAGAGACAAAGACAACCCGCGAAGACCCCTCTAAAATGGCGTCTGCCCCATAAGTACCCTCTCCTAGCATGCCCAGCGAGGCCCAAGCCTCCTGATTGGCTGCTTGAAGAGAGCACCCGAACCTCAGCTTCCACTGCTGCCACCTGCTGTTCCGGGGTTGAACAACACCCAGGTACAGCAGAATGAGCCCACAGCACAGCCGAGCTGAAACAGAGAGTCCTAAATAATCACAATTGGGATCAGAGTAAGTTTACACTCTGATCTTTCCCACTAAATTTCAATAGCGTCCGTACTTGGAAGTACAGGGGCGCTACAATAATATGTGCAACGACAAGCAAGTGTTCAAGTGCAAGACTACGTTCACACTTGTGTGTTGTGGCAACACGCACATAAATTACGCATTTTCCGGCAAAGCACAAAAACATGCTGCTCTTTACAGCGGTGCCATTAATTCCTAAAGCAGTAATAAACAATTTGAAAAAAAAAAAAATGCCCTGAAAAGAAGCCCTCCAGGTACGCTCTGTCATTGCTGCAGAGGCTTCCATCTTCACCTAGTTTTCTGTCTGGGTTCGCGGGCTGTGGCTGCTTGATTGGCCGAGCCGCGATAACGTCAGGCCTTGGTTTCAGCACACAATAAACAGGTATGCTTTTCCCTCAGAGCGCATGTGACGAGGACCTCACCGGCTGCTGGTCACTAGAATATCTCCTTAACGGTGCACATTTAGGAGATATTCATTTAACCTAAAGGTAAGCTTTATTATAAACTTACCTGTAGGTAAAAATAAACAAGAGTTTACTAGCACTTTAATGGCACTCTTACACATTGGCTAATGTGCTGCAGCACCATGTGTTTTGGCGTAGCACACTTTTGCAAAAGGGTCAAGGGATTATTTTGCAAGTTTCTTGCATGTAGGGCAGTCCACTGACATGGATGAGACATGCAGAAACACACAGAACTGCATGTGAGCTTTGATGATGTGAATGGAGACTACATGTAATTCCCCTCCCCCTGTGTTCTGCAGAGACATTTCACATACTTGTTAAGGTTGAAAAAAAGGCACATTGGTATATGCAATTGCAGTAGAGGTAAGAAGGTCTCTCACCATTCATCATTCTTAGTAAAAGATATTGGGCCAGATTCCAATACAATGGTCGCCGGCGTAGCGTAAGCCATTTACACTACGCCGCCGCAATTTAACAGAGCAAGTGCTGTATTCCCAAAGCACTTGCTTCGTAAGTTGCGGCTGCATAGTGTAAATGGCCCAGCGTAAGGCCGCGTAATTCAAAGGGGATGGCTTGTATTTAAATTAAGCGTGTCCCCGCGTCGATCGAACTGCGCATGCCCCGGCCGCAAAAATAGCCTAGAGGGCATGCTCCAGCTCACGTCGGAAAACATGAATGAAACCGACGTGAGCGTCGTTTACGTAAATCCCTATTCACGAACGACTTAGTAAAACGACGTAAACAACGGAAAAAGACGACGCTGTCCCGATGCCATACTTAACATGGCATACGATGGAACTTTGTAAGGTTACCCGTCATATAATTTTTCTCCTTTACTATGTGCGCTGATGAGGCTGCACTGATGGGCACTGATATGCTGCACTAATGAGTTGGCACAGATAGGTGGGCACTAAGGAGGAGGCACTGATGAGGCTGCAATGATAGATGTCACTAATGGGTACTGATGGCTACTAAGCTGAGCTGCACTGAGCTGAGCTGCACTGAATGTCTTTGAAATTGCCCCAGCCTCTGTTCAAATCCAATCCGGGGACAAAACCTTGGACAGAATTGGTCCAGGGACAGTGTTCTCAACCTGGGGACTTTCCCTGGAAACCGGGAATATCTGGTCAGCCTATGCTAGGCGAAGGTGCTAACCACTATATTATAGCAGTCTGTTATACACACTCTTCTGCTGGCCAGCCTTTTGGGGCCTTTTGGGGCCCAACTGTTTTGTTGGAGTGTTCATGATAAAGCATTGATGATGACACTGACTCTGGTCCCATTAGCATTGATAAAGTCACTGGCTCTGTGATACTTTCTTTTTTTATCACATACAGTAGGCAAGTGATCTCCCTCAATACTTTGGGTCAGGGATCCTCAAACTATGGCCCTCCAGCTGTTGTAGAACTACACATCCAATGAGGCATTGTAACACACTGACATTCACAGACATGACTAGGCATTATGGGAATTGTAGTTCCTGAACAAGACCCATGCTTTGGGTGAAACACAGCCGGTCTATGTCTGCCCCTTCCCCCTTGATTAGGAAGTGGGCTCCACAAACATCTGCAGCACTCTCCAATTTCTTCAGATGTCTGTCACTGTGCCTCTCTCTGCCAGCAGCCAAATGTGCACAGTCCTTTCAAAAACAGCCTCTGCATTTCTTATCCTCACAAAAAAAATCAGTAAGGAACAACCTCTCCTCTTTTCCCAAGTACCTTGTGGGTTTTGCAGTCCCATCTTTTCAGCTCACCAAGCTAGCTCAGTTTATCAGAACTATACCTCCCACAATCCTTGAGTTCCACACCCTGTGTACACCCTTATTCGGTAAAGGGCAGGCTTCATATTGGCTGCACAGTTCTACAATAACAGCAATCTCCTCCCAAAAGTGTGCATGTGTAAAATCTCCACTGCAGCACCGACTCAGAAAAGTGTACCTGTGTTATTACCCCTGAGTGACAGTCGGCGCTAGAAGGGGTTCTGACAGACTCACCTTCTCCCGGCAGCCAATCAGAGGAGCGGTTTCTTCTCTGGACTTGCTGGTGGGAGGGTATATCTGGGGCCTGCGTGAGTTGTGCTATGCGGGGCCCGAGTTCCAGGTGCGGTATCTACCTTCAGGGTGCGCACATCCATGGGCCCCGCCATCGAGGCCCGCCTGGCCGAGGTTGCGCACCAAGCGGAACCTCATTCTGATGCACAGAGGGGCCCCAGCGGCTTGCTGGGTCCCAGATCCTAAGCCGGGAGCTGAACGGTGGGGAATCGGCTCTGGAGAACCCAGAGGTAGAGGTTGTCCGCGAGGTCTGGACGAACCACCGAGGATCCGGTCACACATGACAGGTACACTTCAGCTGTCAATTGGTGACCTTAAAATTAGACTTACTGGGAGGACTCATTAGTTCTAGCTCTGACAACTTCAAAATTTACCAGGCCTGTGGCAGAGGCCCTGTTTCTTCCCAGTGACTTTGTTTGAAAGTGGCACTTCGGGGTGGTCTGGGGGCACTTTACCCACTCTGGCGAGAGTGGCGAGGTTTGAACTTGCCTATGCTGAGAGCAGGGTTTGCTCTCTCTCTGATATCCAAGGCCTGATACTGCAGTTCTCTCTTTGCTCATCAACCTTTTCTCTCTCGTGTGGCATGTTGATGTTGGCCATGTTGGGCCTTGGAATAAAGCATTGAAAACTCAAGTTGACGTCTGGACACTTGCTCTTTAACCACCTTCACTAACATCATCCCTAGACAAGACTCACTGGTAACCTAACATGCCAGTCCCAAAATAATCAGCGGCTCCTTCGGGTGTGAGCGATACATGTGTAAAATCTCCACTGCAGCACAGATTTAGAAAAGTGTACCTGTGTAAAATCTCTGCTGCAGCACAGACTCAGAAATGTGTCCCTGTGTTAAATCTCTGCTGCAGCACAGACTCAGCATTCTTTTCCTGCCAGAGCTGCTACAGACTGGAATACATACAGTACGTTTTGCATGAAAACATGGGACATGCAGTCCCCTCTTTCCAACTCACCAAACTAGCTCAGTCTGTCAGAACCATGTCTCCCACAATCTCTGAGGTCCACATCCTGTTTACACACTTATTTGATAAAGGGCAGGATTGATACTGGCTGCACAGTTCTACAATAACAGAAATCTCCTCCCTAAAGGGTACCTGTGTAAAATCTCCATTGCAGCACAGACTCAGAGTTCTTTCCTCCCAGAGCTGTTGACTAGGCTACATACAGTTGGCTAGATTCACGTAGAACGGTGTATATTTGTGCTGGCGTAGCGTATCTCAGATACGCTACGCCGCCGTAAATTAGAGAGGCAAGTGCTGTACACAAAGCAATTGCTCCCTAAGTTACGGAGGCGTAGCGTAAATGTGCCGGCATAAGCCCTCCAAATTCAAATGTGTGAATTCAAATTAAGTGTGACCCCACGTAAATGACGTTTTTTACTAACGGCGCATGCGCCATCCGTGGACGTATCCCAGTGCGCATGCTCCAAATTACGCCGTAAGTCTCATTGGTTTTCGACGTGAACAAAACTTACTTCCAGCCCCATTCACAGACGAGTTACGCAAACGACGTAAAACGTGAAAAATTCGACACGGTCCCGACGTCCATATTTAACATTGGCTGCGCCATCTTTTTGGTGGTTTATCTTTACGCCTGAAAACACCTTGCGTAAACGGCGTATATTTACTGCGACAGCTGGGCGTACGTTTGTGAATAGGCGTATCTCACTGATTTACATATTCTAGGCGTAAATCAGCGTTCACGCCCCTAGCTGCCAGCGTAAATAGGCAGCAAAGATACGGCGGCTTCGAAGACTTACGCCGGTCGTATCTTAGCAACATTTAAGCGTATCTAACTTTGAGCATACCCTTAAAGATTAGACGGCGTAAGTAAGTCTACCTGAATCTGGCCTAGTATGTTTTGCATGAAAACATGGAGGGGAGTAATTTATCTGTTTTCTGGTAAAGGTTACATACTGTTCAATATTTTCATGCCGCGTACACACGATCACGTTTTGTGATGTAAAAAACATTGTTTTATCTCATGAAACAAAACAACGTTTTTCAAACTTCATTTTAAAAAACGATGTTGCATACACACCATTGTTTTCTGAAAATGCTCTTGCAAAGCGCGGTTACGTAAGACACTTTCGACGGCACTCTGTTCCATTGAAGCTCCCGTCTAATAACTTGCTTCTGAGCATGCGCGGGTTTAAAAACGTCGTTTTAAACGTCGTTTTGTTCAAATTTTTTTTTGGTCGTTTTTTTGAAGACACGCGTTTTGCCCACACACGGTGATTTTAAATGACGTTTTTTAAAACGTCATTTTGTTTCATCACAAAAAACGACCGTGTGTAAGCGGCATCATAGTAGGAAATACAGCACTATGATAGGATGGTATTTGGAAGCTCTCAGGCCGCGTACACACGATCGGATATGTCTGCTGAAACTGGTCCGCCGATCAGCGGACATATCCGATCGTGTGTATGACCTAGCGGACAGGTTTTTCCAGCGGTCAAATTTCAAAGCATGCTTTGAAATTTGTCCGCTGGAAACCTGTCGTTCGGACATGTCCGCTGGTTAGTACGCCCAACCAGCGGACATAAATCTCCCGCATGCGTCGAATGGATTTGACGCATGTGTGGAAGTATTTTACTTCCTGGAGTGGTGACGTGGCGTCGTCAACGTCACCGCCACATCACCGCGTCCTCAGTCCGAGGGGATTTTCGTCCGATGGTGTGTACACGCCATCGGACCAAAATCCGAGGAGACATGTCCGCTGGAAACGGTCCGTCAGACATGTTTGAGCAGACATGTCTCCTCATCTGTACGCGGCCTCAAGGACAAGCTAAAAGCTGGAAATATAAAATAGTTTTCCTTATGTAAAAAAAAACCTGCCCAAGGGTTGGGTGTGTGCTCTGACTGGAAATCGGCATTGCAACGTTATTTTAGAACAAATTATGCAAACGAAAAAGCAGTGACCAAGTTTCTTTCCAGAATATTGATTTTTCACTCAGTTGGTCAAGACAGCAGGGACTACAAATAGAAATGTGCATAAATACTAGCTTAGAGCGCAGGTTTAATCTGCTTATACTGTATTTGTCGTTATTTGGTTCCTCCTTTCCCTTCTAATCGACATGCTAATGACATTTTTGAATAAAATGTTTCCATTTTCATTACACTCCTTATTTTAGATACAATGATGTCATTACTCGGTCTCTGTGCTTCTCTTTTTATCGCAGGCAGCTCATATCTGGTGAGAGGGGACAGCAGCTTTCTGAAAACAGCACAGCATTCTGCCTCAGTACTTCCTCATGAGCCTTTAGTCCTAATGCAAGCAATGAGTTATGAAAATATGAAAAAGCCTTGATGAGTGGGTGTCAATCTAGTGGAGTGGGCACTCATAGACTGGCTTAATTTAGATGCAGACCAGCATAGGTAATGCCCACACGTGATGTTGATCCTCCATGATTGAAAGAACTGAAATTCAATGAATGGAAGGGATGGGTCAGACAATTATAAAGATACTCTTGACCTGGCAGTGTCTAGCGAATTTCATTCAGCATCCAATCCTGTTCTCACACTGATTCCCTAGTTACCAATTTGACTTGATTGGTTGTACTTAGCCTGGTAACAGTGCAAAATGTTTGACCTTTAACCTTTTGGGTGATAATTACCAGAATGTTTATTTACTATGTATTCGCACTACGCTCAAATCAGCTTATGGCCACATAATTTTACTCTGCCAGCAATGCATTCCTACAGGGAGGATGAATATTCCCAGTGAGGACACAGACAGCAATTAAAACCCTTCCAAATTGAAAAAAAAAAAAGTTTGGGCTTTAGAAACGCTGTAAAATGTAAGTACTCTCTAGAACAAACAGCTGTGAAAGGCATTTCTATTTATGGCTATCGTTATTCAAGCTAAGTAAACAGATTTTTAAGATCTATCTGTATGCACCTATTTAATTGATTATCTTATAAAGTTTAAAGCTAAACTACGGGAACCAACTGTCTCATGTTAATATATTTCTCAATAGCCACAAAAAGATAGAAATTCACTTGGGTACACCAAATGCCTTTGTGTACCTAGTTATTTTAGTTATAAAGCTAGCAGTGACATCATCACTATGGAAGGAGAGAAATTATGGACAGCCGCACTCCAGTGGAATGTAAAAAAATTATATACTTGTGCCTTTTATTCTGGTAAATAGTCATAGCTATGACTAAGCATTGTCTATCATCAGCGTCAGCTTCATTACCCCACTGTTTGCTGTTTTTTGCTTTTGTAGTGTTTTTTTTTACCAGAATAAAAGGCACAAGTATATAATTTTTTTACATTCCACTGGAGTGCGGCTGTCCATAATTTTTCTCCTTCCATTTATGCTTCGTGCATTGCCTGCACCCACCGGGTTTTGAGCCAAATATCTACCACTGAAGTGCACTTATCTGGAGCGGCGGTTTCTTTTTCCTACATCATCACTATGCTGTAGACATGTGCATTCGTTTTCGTTAGAATGCATTTTCGTCCGAAAATCGGGTATTTTCGTTATTGTTTTAACGAACGAAAACGAAAGTGCAAGAAACGAAAACCGAAAGATCACAGTCATCGAAAATTATCGTTCTGAATACAGTGAATAGGTATTTTCACTGTATTGAGAACGACGATTTTCGATGCTTTGTCGAATTTCCATCGTTTAATTCGACAAAGTCATCGAATATCGTCGTTTTCGGACAAAAACTTTCCAGACGAAAACAAATTAAATCAAAACGATTTTCGGGAGTAACTAAATAAATTAATTTTCTGGACGAAAACGAAAAAAAACGAAATATTCCAGTCTGCACATGTCTACTATGCTGTTCATAGCCTGTAGAGCAGTGGCGGCTGGTGCTTAACTTTTTTTTTGGGAGAGGAGGCAAACAACCCCCCCCCCCCCCCAGGTCCGCAATCACCCCTCCACTGCCATAGCTTCCCCAGCTACTCCCCCAGCCAGCACGGTCTTCATTAGCCCTGATTGGCCAGGAGGAAATCCAAAAACCAATAGTGAATATTAATTCGCCAGTGTCATAAGTGGTTTGTGACAGTGTGCTCTGCGGCCCGAGCCCAACCTTTTTCAAGCCAATTAGAGCCTCAGGGTCTAATTATGTGCTTGAAAAAAAGCCCTGCATGCAAACTGCATGAAAACTAGGGGGCAGCGAACCTGTGCCCCTTAGGCACCAGCCGCTGCTGCTGTGGAGTGAGCAGAGCTGTGGGAGGGATCCATCAGATTCCACTCAGGGCCAGCATAATGCAGCTTAGACAGCCACCTTAGGGAACCAGGGTGAGGGGACAATAAAACCTGTGGTTCTTAAAAAAGTGCTTATGCTGGCACCAGGCCTGCTTACACCTTTACCTAGCTGAGCATAGTGCACCGCGATGTAAACTTCAGCCGCTGCCTCCACACTAACTTCCACCTGCTCTCCTGGCACCTCCTCCTCCTTTCTCCCAGATGCAGGGCAGGTGATGGTCTTTGGTTTCCGAACACTCATTTCCACCCCCACAATATAACATATAACTATGACTATTCCCTCTCACCTGAACGGTGGCAAAAGCTTCAGCCCAGAGACAATTGCCGCTGAACCTATGTCGTGTAAAACTTGGGGGATGGGCCAGCAGGCACAGAATCAGGAATAGTAGTAGTAAAACATGTAGGGATCCCTCAGTAGAGTAAGGTTTGGCAAGGTGCTTTATTGTGTCTGACTGTCCTTTGACATTTACATCAGATAGAGCAGGACAGATGAACACACAATAGAACATAGATGGGGACAGAAGAGGGGATAAAGCAAGTGACATAGAGAGATGGGGACAGAAGAGGACATGGGGGCAAGCAGAGAAGAGGTCATGGGGACAGAGCAAAGGAGAGGGGGCATAGAAAGCATTGACAATAAAGTGCAATGTGATGGATAATAAGAATAATTAATATGTATATATAAACATTTGAAAGTGCTAGTGCAATAAATAATAGGCATAAAACATGACTTTCATTAATACTTTTTTTAAATAAATAAAGTGTATACTATATGGGGGTGGGGGTTGCATTGTGAAGGGGAGGGATGGTAGAAAGGGGATGGGGGGCACCTTTGCCTGTGTAGACAAAAATCCTTGCACCGGCCATGGCCCCACCCAGTACAGACTGCCTACAAAAAAGTCCAGGAAGGGGCAGAGACAAGACCAGTCACCCTGCACAGGGAGAGAGAGATAGCAACAGTAACCGGTCTTTATTCTGCACAGTAGCAAAGTTTCACATTCGATCAGTGGCGTTCCATCCTGCCCCCTTTGTCCTTGTCACCCCCTCTATGAATAATTGATAGATTCATGCATAGCATGAATCTATCCATGGTCGCCACTGCCACTCTCTATTCATGTGTTCGGCGCCTTTTCGGACGCCAGAGCCTGAATTACAGTGATAGGGGTGTATTTTTGAAGCACTTGATTGGAGGCATAGGCTCTAATAGGCTTCAAAATAGGATGGACTCGGAGTGTAGAGCATTGCGCTCAGAGTCCACCCACATGTGTTAGGAAAGGAAATGAATATTTGCTTTTCTAACACTTAATCGCCTCTCCGCCAATCAGGAAGTGTGGGTCGGTTACCTGTTTCCCGATTGGCTGAAAGGTTAGGTGATCCTATTGAACACCTAGGAGGAGGGGAGAAGAAAGTGATCTCAGAAGGGCAGAGGACACAGAAGATGCTACAAGATGCCTGCTACAGCCTGTCCCCCTGCCAGGTCCCTGATGTTCCCGCTGATCGGGTAAGTCCTGGTGGACTGGCAAACAGGGGGGTGTTGGGTGTTGAGGTGCCACAGTTGTTGTGGGCAGGACTTAGAGTGGTGGGGGCCCCTGGGCTTAATAATCAAAGGGGCCCCCTGAAGCAGAGAAGCAGGGGGTGGGTTGTTATGCCGATCGATAATAGTTGTTTAGGGGAGCTGGATCCGCCAACCGACCTATCGAAGTTGTTGAAAGAGGGGGTGGGAATTGCACCGATCAAGCTTGTTGAGCGGGGGGGTATCCGATCCGCCGACCAAAGTTGTTGAGGCGGGGGGGGGGGGGGTTGGGGTGCAGCCGCTGGATGGACTTCAGTAATTTTGGGGCCCCTTACACAGCTACAGTGAAGGGGGCCCCTGCCGAGAATAACATCTATCCACCAAAGTTGTTGAGCTGGAGGGGTGCGCCAAGGATTACATCCATCCGCTACGAACGAGGGGGTTGCCACGATGGGGCCCATGGGCTTGAGCCCAGTCAAGCCCAAGGGTAAGTCCGGCCCTGGCCGCCCCCCAAAGAAAAAAAACACCAGCCACCACTGCATTGGATTACTGAACAGATGGAAGAAAGACACAAAGCATACAAAGATTCAAGTAGGAATACACATGCCTCTTTTACTTTGACAATATTTATACCAGATTACAACAAGGTCTAAATACAAGGATTTGTTTCAAATCATCTTTTAATTAAGTTGTATTACTGGCAGATTCTATAATACTGCATCATCGTTAACTTTAAAATAAGAAAATATAATCTATTCTAATTATAACATACAAACAAACAAGTAAACAAATTCAAATGTGTTGCTGAAGCTGTCACTGCCAATCGCAGTTCTTCAAGTACCACAGCCAGGCTTAGAAAAGTTTGGTTGCTTTCTTAAAACTTTTTTTTTTCTAATATTCATTGCTGTGTATTTGCTGCTTTAGCTGTAAAAAGTGTGAATGCCAAGCGTGAAGAAGCTAGAAGAGTTAAGATGCTGCTTTCATCTCATACCAGTGGAAGACAGCTTGCGAGGTGGAGGTATGGGGGGAGGCTGCCAGCTGCTCAGCTCTGAACTACAAATTACTATGTCAGCCACCAGGCTATTTACAAGCACAAAATACTGAGCGATTTTCATGTCGTGCATCTGTGTTGTGAATGAGGCTGCATGACTAAAGCTTCCAGTCGCATCTATTAAGAGTTGCTGCATGTCAAAATAAGGATCTAAACTGTCTTTTTTTTTCAAATGACATTTTGGAGAAGCTTAATTCTACATAATTTACAAATTAATAAAATGACTTATATGCATAAAATGCCCATCTGACATCTGCAAATTAAACAGGTTTGCAAGATTTAGTGGGTAAAATGACCATGTCCATGATAGCTAATCCGGGGACTCCACCACTGGAAAAACCGATTCAGCTTAAAAACAGAACAATTTTCCTGTGGGCCACACATAAATCCACCATCATTGGCAGTCAACAGTTGGCTGCATACAGCACGCCTCCGACAATAGAATGTGACGATAAAAGAGCCATCTTATAGAATGAGGTAGAACAGATTATGTACCACTTCAACTCCTAGAGCCTTGTGGATGCTGTGTGAGCTGCAAAAGTCAAAGTCCCACCACTTTAATGGGAGGCTGGAATCTTTAATGCTGAATTACAGGACCAATAGGGTCCCGGAACCAGGAACACCGCGTGGCAATTTTTTATATATTGATATTAGGCTTGGGTCAATTAAAGTATATACACATACCTCCCAACCGGCCCTGCGGTGCCGCGAGCAGGTCTTGTTGAGTCCCGCTATTCCGCGTCACCCCCCCACACCCGCGTGATGACCGTGGTTCGTGGTAAATCCCGCGGTCCCGCGATTCGCGGTAAACCCCCCCGCTCAACAACTTTGATCCATGGAAACCCCCACTCAACAACTCCGATCCACGGAACCCCCCTCCGCTCAACAACTCCGATCCGTGAAACCCCCTCGCTCACCAACTCCGATCCGCGAAACCCCCCCGCTCAACAACTCTGATCTGCGAAACCCCCCCGCTCAATAACTCTGATCCGCGGAACCTCCGCCCCCTCTCAACAACTTTGATCTGCGGAACCCCCCCGCTCAACAACTTTGAACAGTGGAAACCCCCCCTCAACAACTCTGATCCGCGGAACACCCCCCCCCCCCGCTCAACAACTCCGATCCGCGGGGCACTCCCCCCCCCTGCTCTTTGTTGGGAGGTATGCTCATTTGTCCCTCATTCTGAAGTTGAAAAGTTGGGAAGGATGTATACAGTATGTGACATACCTGTAGGGTAAATTATTGTAATAGACACTACACTGTCTACCAGGTCCCATGGTGAGTGGATGCACTACTGTTCACTGAACACAGCAGGGTTGCATTTTCTCAATGAACGCAAAGTAATTTCTGATTAGACTGAATAAAGATTGTGATGTCACCAACTTGCCTCTCCATCTTGTCAAATCAGGGAAAGTTTTGCATGCTATTCATTGAGAAAATACAACATAATAACTGAGGGGTGCTGAATGAGTGATGTTTAGTGTTTAAAATGCAGCAGGGTAGCCGCTCAGCACTGGACCTGGACTCTAGTGGAGATCACAAGAGTCGCAGTGTCTACTACAGCGGTTTCCAGTTTCTAGAGGGATCCTACAGGAATGGCACATACATACTTACATTGGTCCAAGCTGGACAAATGTAACTATGAAAAAATTACCATACCTGGAATTCATCTTTATTATTAGGGCCTCGTGCACACAGGGCCTGATCATCCCTGTCTGCTTGTTGCCCCAACCATTGGCTTGTCCTTCTGACTATTGCCCTGCACTGCTTTTTTCTCTCCATCCACCAGAGCCTGTTGTGAGCGTGAGCTGGGAAACCCTGGAAGCCGAGACCTGGAGTCAGAGGCTTTGGTGAAAACCTGCTGGCTCTTAGACTCCGTGCCTTAGGGAATCTATGCTCTAGCTTCAAACCATGTCAGTGTTCAGATGAAGCTGCTTTCCTGAACCACCCAGAGCTCCATCTGCAGCACTCAGCCAAAGGGTCCACAAGCTTAGCTGTACGCTCCTCACCCCAGCGATGTGCATCTGGCCCTGTACACACGAGGAGACATGTCCGATGAAAACGGTCCGCGGACCGTTTTCATCGGACATGTCTGAAGGGATATTTTGGTCTGATGTGTGTACACACCATCAGACCAAAATCCCTGCGGACAGAGAACGCGGTGACGTAGAAGACACCGACGTGCTCAAACCAGGAAGTTCACGCATGCGTCGAATCAATCCGATGGACAGGTTTCCAGCGGACAAGATTCTAAGCATGTTTAGAAACTTTTGTCCGCTGGAAACCTGTCCGCTAGGCCGTACACATGATGGAACATGTCCGCGGAAACTGGTCTGCGGACCAGTTTCAGTGGACATGTCTCCTCGTGTGTACGCGGCCTAAGTGGTATAGGCGTTTTCAAGCTGTACGAAAACCCAGGGCTAGCGTGTTCTGAGGACCTGTGTTACAGCTGTTAAATTATCTGATGCTGTTAAAAGCTGAATACAGCCGCACAAAGGCCCCGTACACACGGCCGAGAACCTCGACGGGTGGAACACATCGTTCCGCCCGTCGAGGTTCTCGGCCGGCCGGCAGATAAGGCGACCAGCCTGTCGGGAAAGGCGACCAGCCATTCATCCCGACGGGCCGTCGAGCAAATAGAGAACCTGCTCTCTATTTGCTCGACGGGTTTCCTGACGGGCTGGGCTCGGCGAATCCGTACACACGGCCGAGGTTCTCGGCAGAATGAGGATCCCAGCGAGGTTCTCGCTGGTTTCTGCCGAGAACCTCGGCCGTGTGTACGAGGCTTAAGCCTCGTCAAGCGTTTTTTTTTTCTTTTTTTGACATGTCAAAATCAATGGTTTCTTATGAGAGCCCATTGATTTGAATAGAAGTCACACCACATGTCAGATCATGATAATCCAACTTGCGGTGCGATTTGTGCGCCGATGATCATGACTCGAACAGTGACATCACAAGGGACTGGGCCTCCGGATGATGTCATTGAGTGGCCCTGCCTCACGGCGGACCCGGCATTAGAGTGGGAGTGAGCTTCGGGAGAACATCGGAGGAAAAACAGAGGGAGAAGACAGCAGGAGAACAGAGTGGAAGAATCCAGCGGAAGAACACAAAGCAGAGAGAGGAGAACCAGCAGCGGATGAAGACATTGCCGGAGGGAGAAGAAATCGTAGGGAGAAGAGACACCAGAGTTGCTTTAATAAATTACTTTGTTAAAAACCTGTGTACTGTTTTCGACACTTTTTTGGGGGGTGAATGGGTAGAGGCACAATGTACACCATACTCATTTACATAGGGTGGGGGCCAGGATCTGGGTGCTTGTTAAAGGGGGCTTCCAGATTGCGATAAGACCCCCACCCGCAGTCCCTGACAATCTCCGGCCAGGGTTGTCGGGAAGAGACCATTGTCCCATCAACATGATGACAAGGTTCTTTGTGAGGGCATGCGGCCTGGTATGGTCCAGGAGGGGAGGGACATTTGCTCACCCCCCCTTTCCTGACCTGTCGGGCTGCATGATCAGATATGGGTCTGGTATGCTCTTGGGGGGGAACCCCACGCCAGTTTTTTCTTTTCATTTTGGCGAGGGTTCCCCTTCAAGATCCTCAGCGCACAAGCCACACTGCAAGTCGGTTCATCATGAGGCAGAGAAACGCTGCTAAATGCTAGCTTGGCTAAATGTATGTTAACGCCAATGCAAAAAGCTACTAAAAGCAAGCTTTTACAGCTGTTTTTTCTTGCCGTTGTTAGTGGCTTTACAGGTCTTGTTTTCGAATGCCCTGTGTGCATGAGGCCTAAACCTTTTGATTAGTAGACATATACATTCTGTATACAATTATAGTATGCAGAACATTTGCTGGGCCTGAACTTATATTCTGTTTGTTATATTATCTGTTATATTAAAGAAAGGGCAAAGTGTTTTTACTTTTTTTTTACCAGGACTAAACATTTAAATAAAATGTTTATTAGTCAGTTAAAAATTAAATATTAAAGCGGAGGTCCAGCTGTAAAAATGTTTTTTTTTTTTTAAAAAGTCAGCACTGTAACACTGTAGCTGCTGACTTTTAATAAGCACACTTACCTGTCCTGGGTGCCCACAATGTCAGCCACCTGAGATTGATCCGTCCATCACATCGGGTCCTGTCACCACCATTCGAAGTAAGGGAAACAGACAGTGGAGCCTTGCGGCTTCACTGCCCGTTTCCTACTGCACTTGCGCGAGGCGCGCAGCTCTTTGTGAATGGCCGACTGTCTTCTGGGACTCACAAAGGTCCCAGAAGACAGCATGCCCAAATGTACCAGAAGACAATGTGAGGAGGAGAAGAATGAAGACTACCGCGGAATAGGAAGTGGCAGATTAGGATGATCTGCCTAGTAACAATGATTTCTGGTAAGTATTTATAAAAAAAAAATCTAATTTTTTGGAGCCTTTTTCTCTTTTTTTTTTAAGGTGGACCTCCACTTTAAGTATTTTGAAGTCTTTTTTTCAGCCACAAGGTGAAATATATATTGCTAATTTTCACATGTTTTCTCTGTTTGGTCACCTGGTCCTGTTGTTTACTGAACTTAATAGCTTAAGGCAAAATATACACCAGAAAATGTGGTATAATGCCGTGTACACACGGTCGTTTTTTGTGATGAAATAAAAATACATTTCTAAAAACATCTTTTAAAATGATCGTGTGTGGGCTAAAACGACGTTTTAAACCCGCGCATGCTCAGAAGCAAGTTATGAGACAGGAGCGCTCGTTCTGGTAAAACTATCATTCATAATGGAGTAAGCGCATTCATCACGCTGTAACAGACAAAAAAGCGCAAATCGTCTTTTACTAACAAAGAATCAGCTAAAAGCAGCCCAAACGCGAATAGAACTTCCCCTTTAGAGTGCCGTCGTACGTGTTGTATGTCACCGCGCTTTGTTCATCATTTTTCAAAAACGATGGTGTGTGGGCAACATCGTTTTTAATCATGAAGTTGGAAAAACGTCGTTTTTTGGACATGCTGAAAAATTACATTTTTTTTTTTAATGCCGAAAAGTGATCGTGTGTACGCGGCATAAGAGTGGGACAGTTCAGTTTGAAATTTTTCACAGACCCCCAAAGCATCCTCCCCATGTTGAGGGCATGTGGCCTGCTATGGTTAAGGAGGGGGGCGCTCTCTCTGCCAGGTTGCGTGCTTGGATAAAGGGTCTGGTATGGATTTTTGGGGGGAACTCCACAGCATTTCTATTTTAAATTTTGGGTGGAGTTCCCCTTAAAATCCATACAAGACCTGAAGGGTGGAACTCCACATCATTTATGTTTTTAAATTTGACGCAGGGTTCCCCTTAATATCCATACCAGGCCTAGTAATTAAATTTGGGGGGACCCCCACGCATGTTTTTTTTTTAAATCAATTACTTTTTTTTGTATTGACGGGAGCCAACAATTCATTATAGCCACGAGTACTTTTAAATTACCTTTTTTTCCTTCAGAAAAACAGTTTGTGCAGGGACAGTTCTAAGCATGAGAAACAAGCACTACTTTACAGGTATACTATCCCCCCCAGGTGCGAAATTTAAAGGAATATTTTATTTTTTATTGTTTCACTTTAAACATTATTAAAATCACTGCTCCCGAAAAAAAAAGTTTTTAAAACGTTTTTTTTTGCATTGATACATGTCATTGATACATGTCCCCTGGGGCAGGACCCAGGTCCCCAAAAACTTTTTATGACAATAACTTGCATATTAACCTTTAAAATTAACACTTTTGATTTCTCCCATAGACTTCTAAAGGGTGTTCCGCGGCTTCTACCGTTTACATATTTATTATTGCATTGCGCCCGTCTGCTGTGCCAGTTCACACGCTCAATTAATGATTTATCCGGCGCACCAATTAATGTATGAACTGGCACAGCGCATTGTTCATAGTAAATCAGCCCCACTGTGTGCATGAATTCTATTCTTTCTGAATGCAGATAAACAAATCACACCTAAATTCTGAATGGCACCATTAAAAAATCATCACGTGCATTTATATGCTTTTAGAAATGTAGGTATGACAGTGCCAGTGCAAAAAAAGGCCTTAGAAAATCATGGAACCCCATTTAAAAACAGATGTATATCCTTACCACAGTCTTATTGCTGCTTCAAAAAGGTATACCACACATTTATAAAGAATTGACAAAGCATAGCTATGTGCTTTTACAAATATGTGTTATGTCCACTTGATTTTGGAGTCTGAAGCAAACAGGGTGCATTTCATCAGGTCTTGTGACCTGTCACAGTATTTTGATTAGTATCCAGGGTCGCCATCAGGGGGGTACAGGCAGTACACCTGTAAGGGGCCCAGAGGTCCTCAGGGGCCCAGATGGCAACCCCCTTTTTTATTTTATTCTTGTATTTTTTATTTTTTTATAAGAGGCCCAGAGGCCATTTTTAATTAAAAAAAATGTAATTATTTTTGTATATATATTTTTTTGTTTTTATTAGAGGGCCCAGAGGTCCCCAGGGCCCCGGATGGCAACCCCCGTTTTTTTTTTCTAAAAAATATGTTTTATATATATATTTAAAAAAAAGGTTTGTTTTTATTAAAAGGCCCAGAGGTCCCCCCGGATGGCAACCCCCCTTTTTTTATTATTTTGTACAGTATATGTGTATATATATATATATATATATATATATATATATATATATATATATATATATATATGTATGTATATATATATTGTGTGTTTTTATTAAAGGGCCTAGAGGTCCCCACACCCCCGGATGGAAACTCCCCTTTTTTTTTAAATAACATTTATATATATATATATATGTTTTTTAATTTCTTTTTTTTTTTGTAAGGGGCTCAGAGGTCTCTTGACCCTAACACTAACCCTGTCTGTAACCCTAACCCTAAGCCTAACCCTATATGTAACCCTAACCCTGTCTGTAACTTACACACTCATGACAATTTTATTCCTCTATGCGTCAATCTTGGTGTAGTGGTGACTGTGCTCGTGCGTAAGTTTGGGAGATTGCAGGCGAAGGGGGTTTTTTCTAAGCAAAATTATCCAGCCGATCGCTTTGGTCTGTTCATAATGAAGCAACGACCTTATGATCTGGGGTGTGCCAACATTGCCATTGCCAACACACTCATAGAGGTGGTCGCTTCATTGTAATACGCAAGCCCCTTCACTACAACAAGGTAACAATCACAAAGGGGAATTGACACATGTATGTGCCTTTTTTTGTTTTTGTTTTTGCAGCCACAGTGCTGCACCAGAGGCCTGAAAAATTAGGCATATACACATGCCAGAAAAATTTATGTTTTCCAGGCAGAAAGTGCTCTAAAACATTGCGGCTTGAACCCTAGTTGGTGGCGGATAAGTCACGCAAGTCATCCGGCATGCAAAGATAAAATACAGCAGCGTGTGGACCATTTTTAGCCCAAGGCAGCTCATCTCATCACCAGGCCTTTTTTAGTCAAATGTATCGCCCACTGTCAGTCCCTTCAGGATCAATGCCTCATTCATCTTAATAAAGGTGAGGTAATCTAGACTTTTTTGACCTAGGCGACTTCTCAGTGACAATACCTCCTGCTGCACTGAAGGTCCTTTCTGAAAGGACACTTGCAGCGGGGCAGGCCAGACGTTCTATCGCAAATTGGGATAGCTCAGGTCAAGCCTGCACACCCAGTAGTCAGGGGGATTATCGCTCCTCAGAGTGTCGATATCTCGCACTGGTGACACTGGCAGAGGTTGGCAGATGTAAGGGGTTAGCTCGGTAGCGGGGGGGTGTGGCCCCCTGGATGGGTTCACTACACACTGAACTATACAGAGAGGCAGCCGAAGAAGGTTGAAAGCAAAGAGTTTGGTTTATTCTTCCATATTGCTGGAAACAAGTGCAAGCATCCAAACAGCATAAACAAAACATAAAATAAACCCTTGCCACTTGGGGCGTCTACCTTCACCACACAGGAACCTATCTATGGAGTCTGGCACAGCCTACTGCTGGGCAGACACTGCTGGTCATACAGCAGAGAAACAATAGTCTTTTTTATTTTTATCACACAGAAAAATCAACAACCACCTCCCCCTTAAGAAGTCTTTCTCACTGCTCTCCTTAACTCAAAAAGCCTCAGGATGCAGCAATCAGTTGTCATCCTTTTGGATGACTTATATAGGCCTTAATTGCCTCATTCTGAACAGCTGAAGTTTTCCAACGCCCTAAACCTTTCTGGCTACTTCTGCAGCCGACACCTGGTAGTAATTGGTGTATTGTCTAAACAAGGCAGAAATGTATCTCTCGTCTGTGACAACACCCACAGATTTACCTGACTTCCTGTCACACAGAGTAGACGCTGTAGGCCTGACACAAACACTTGCAGACAACTAACTGCTATTCTCTATTGCAGTCAAAATTGTGTGTTTTTTTTACATGTAATCTACTGTGCCACCAGATATGAGTGGCACTGGTGACACTGGCAGAGGTTGGCAGAGTAGACGCTGTAGGCCTGACACAAACACTTGCAGACAACTAACTGCTATTCTCTATTGCAGTCAAAATTGTGTTTTTTTTTACGTGTAATCTACTCTGCCACCAGATATGAGTGGCACTGGTGATACTGGCAGAGGTTGGCAGAGTAGACGCTGTAGGCCTGACACAAACACTTGCAGACAACTAACTGCTATTCTCTATTGCAGTCAAAATTGTGTTTTTTTACATGTAATCTATTGTGCCACCAGATATGAGTGGTGGCACTGGACAAATGGGCACAGTATACGCTGTGAGCCTGACACACACACGCTGGCAGGCAGATTACAGAGAAAAAAAAGCAGACTGATGTACTAGCCCTATACAGGATGTTAGTATATTAGGAAGAGCGGATCTAGTCTAGCTAAACTCATTACAGTGTATAAATATATATACAACTCCTGGGATTCATATATATATCCTCTACACACTGTAACTCTAACTGACTAGCCTGCCTGCCTGCCTGCCTTTTCTATCTAACTCCAAAAAATTACACTGTCTCTCTCTGTCTCTCTCTCTCTGTAAACCACTGCAACACACATTAGATTACAGAGAAGAAGAAAAAAGCAGACTGATGTACTAGCCCTATACAGGCTGTCAGTATATTAGGAAGAGCGGATCTAGTCTAGCTATACTCAATACAGTGTATAAATATATATATACAACTCCTGAGATGCATATATATGCTCTACACACTGTGGGCCAGATTTACGCTACGCCTCCACACTTTTTACGGACAAGTGCTGTATTCTCAAAGCACTTGCTCCGTAATGTGCGGCGGCGTAGCGTAAATGGGATGGCGTAAGGCCGCGTAATTCAAATAGGGAAGGAGGGGGTGTGCTGTATTTAAATTAGGCGCGCCCCGCGCTGACCGAACTGCGCATGCGCCGGCCCTAAACATAGCCCACTGCGCATGCTCCATAGTACGCCGTAAATACATTGATTTCGGCGGCAACGTAATTAACGTACAGGCCTATTCGCGACGAGTTACTCAAACGACGGAAACGACGGAAAAACATGATATAACAATTCGCCTTAGCAGCCCCTCGGCGGAAGGAGGAAGTGGGACAGGAAGTCCCCACTCCCCCCCCCCAAAAAAAATGACATGCCAAATGTGGCATGTAAGGGGACGAGGAGTGGATTAAGCGGAAGTTCCACTTTTGGGTGGAACTCCGCTTTAACACTTTTCATTGATGAAAGTAACACTATTTTCCTAAAATAAGACTAAATAAATTCAGATGGCAAATACACATAAAATTAAAAAGACATTTTAGTCAAAAGACTAATACTAAATTGAAATTTGATGTCAAAATGAACACTGCACTACCACATTAAAGTAAGTGGGGGCCTACTAAGATGCTGAACCATGAAAAAGGCTTTTCTTATTTATATTTTTTCTTAATATTTAATATTGTTAATATATTCAGGTAATATGTGATATGGCATTAAAGCCAATATAGATTACAATATATATATATATATATATAATTTAAAGTTGTACTTCTGCTTGTCAAAAAGCAATATTTTTGTTTATTTATGAAATTTTTTATATATCACAACAACTAAATCTGTGTCTGTATTGCATGTTTAAACCTTAATACTTAATAATAACATGCTTTAATCATGGATTACAATTTAACCAAACCATTAAATTTTAGTCGACTAAAATGTACTGGTGATTTTAGTCGACTAAAATATGACCAAAACAAAAAACAATTCAAATGACTAAAATACGACAAAAACAAAAATTGTATTTTAGTCAAAAGACTATGACTAAAACTAAATTGAAATAATGACATAAAAATGAACACTGTTTGCTCGGATGTACAAAGAGAAAGATTAATCTTCTCAGATTGCAATTACAAAACTCAGTCCATTATTTACTTGTGCAGAGCCTTGACTTACAATTCTAAAGGATACATTTTAGTATCCTCAAACTGCTACTAAAGGTTACTGAAGTATTCTACTATTGCCTATCCAAGTTCAAGTTTTCATTAAAGCATCCTGAAAAGCATGCCCCTACACTGGTTAATGAATCCGAAAAGTGATCAGAATTGTGTGCCTGGTTGTGGGGCAATTACTGAGAAAACGATCCTGGGCATTCTTCTAGAGGCTCCTATGGATGTAGCACTTCCTTATAAGACTACAAGCACACTAGCAGTTTGGCACATCATTGCCAATTTCCAGTGTTCCTGGGTGCCCAGGAGACACAGGTGCAGTTTCAAGCCTCACAGCCAGCAGCAGTTTATGACAGGCTGAAATATGCAGCAGCTAGATGCTGTATCAAGAGGTAATTACATTTAGGGCTGTATTTATTCAGGGATGTATGCCCCCCCAATGCAAAATTCCTGTATTGGGGGCATACGTCCCTGAACGCACATGGCCCTCATTGCAAGTACCACTTGGTACAGCTTCCAGCCACATCCAGCCAATTTGACAGGCTGCTGGCAGTGGTCATGGGCGCTGTATCCAGTGGCGAAGCTAGACATTCATTAACCAGGGGCAAAGAATTTGTTTGGCGCCCCCCCTTACCAAGACAAAGTCAGTTAGTACCCTGGATGAAGATGCCAAATTGCTGAAAATGCCTAAACAGGCAGCTTCTGCAGGGGGGAACTATATGTAATCAATTCTAGTAAATGCCACCCTCCTGTCCAGTGTTGCAGGGAGGCACCATGAGAGCATAAGTGGGGATGCCATTGTGACCTCTGATGCTACGCCCATGGATAGTGGCTTCAGCAGCACTCAGCAATTTGGCAGTGTAAGGCCTCTTTCACATGGGTGGACTGATGGGGTCCGCCTGTCAGTTTTTTATTTTTTCGTTTTTTCTCCACTGCCCCCTATGGAGTGGCACATGTAAATGAACATGTGTCCAATGATACCCGCCAAAATCCAAACTGATCCTATCCGCTAAAAAAAGACAGACAGGGGATCTGTTCCCTCCGTCTGGTGGATCGGATGACAGTTGGATGTAAACGGACAGATAGTCCGTTTTAGGGCTGTTACTGATTACAATTTTTGTGTTAGATTAATCGATTTTTTTTTTAAATCAATTAATCAACTAATTTCGAGTAATTATAACGCACATACAGATCCAACTACTTTTAGCTCTCCTTGCATTGCAACTCTGCATTAGTCAGTGGTAAATGTGGTATACACTATATACAATCACCCGACACTAGTTAGTTTCCACAATCCATGACTTAACTTCACAGTTCACACAAATACATTTTAAATTCAAACTGTAGCACTGACGTAAGTATTTTTTTCTTATTAAACTTTAAGAAAAACTTAGAAAGTTAGTTTAACTAGTATATATATATACTAGTTATATACAATATATCTAGTATATTGACTGTCAGTCACTTAATAGTAGGCAAGTAGGCATCACTTTAGCCAGTCATGCAGACATACCAGAGTGTTTACATTTTCTGGAAGCAGACATGATAGCATTTTATTGACAATATACCCCGAAGAACTGAACAGTCTTTCGCACGGAACAGATGTTGCCGATACACAAAGGATTGTCTGCACAAAACTGCTTAGGACAGGAAAACGATGGTTATTTTTGCCCCCTTCCCCTGATGGAGCCTGATGCATCCTCCTGCTCCACAGATGCAAAGGTACCTCAATCCAATGGGTGCAGTTTGTTCACACACCTGGAATTAATCTTTAATTTCCCCAGCTCTAGTCCGTTTACATCTGACTTGCCATAGAGGAACGTGGGCTGTGTCTGCTCTTCAATGGTAGAGTGGACACAGACCTGTCATCTGCCTGCTCAGCAGGGATCAGCGGAGAGATCCAATGCTGAGCAGGTGGATCCGCTGGCGAAGTCTGCCCACCCGTGTGAAAAAGATAATGCAAGCAGAGTAGCTGATACAATAGACAGGGGGATTAGGCAGAAAAGTAGGAAAATCCCAGGCCATAGCTGTTGAGTCAGTTGTCTGTCCCCCCTGTGCTCCTCTGGTTCCCCTGTGTTCCTCTGTTATCCCGTGCTCCTCTTTCCCCCCTGTGCTCCTCTGCCCCCTAATGTTCTCCTCTGCCCCCTGTGCTCCTCTGGTCCCCCTGTATTCCTTTGATTCTCCCATGCTCCTCTGCTCCACCTGTGCTCCTCTGGTTCCCTTTTGCTCCTCAGGTTCTTCCCTTGCTCCTCGGATTCTTTCTGTCAGGAAAGGTTCCATCTGCTGGTGCTATTTATGTTCTGTCTTGCAGTGCTGCGTTCCACCAGCAGGGGTCTCCTGGCAGTTTGGAGCTGTCAGGAGAACTTCCCCCTGCTGGTATATCACCTTTGGGACGCAGTACTGGCCTCCACCAGCGGATGGACCCTGGCAGTGTGGAGCGCTTGGCCCTTGCTGCGTTCAGGTGTGACCTGAACGTAATCAGCACACCTCCTATATATACCTGGCATGTGTAATCATACTTTGCCCTGGTATCTGTCTACTAACCTGATCCTGATATCTGGACCCTGAGCCTGCTGTCCTGGACTTTTGATCTGATCCGACCTGACCTGATCCCTCTCCTGGAAATTCCCTTCCTGTTCATTCCCCGTCTGCAGCCATTTCATGATCCCCCTGTGTATGACTTCGGCCTGGCCTGTTTATGATTCTGGTATTCCCCTTTTACTGTACATATCGTCTTTAGTGTTGTTTTGTCACTGTTGTTTATTGGTTGTTTGCACTGAGCTTGTTGAAGGTGGTGGGGTGTTACCCCCTCTTCTTAAATAAATCACTATTCTCACCTATATCTGTTTTAGATTCCTCTTTTGCAATCACACAGTGCTGGTCTATTCCGAATCCCTGACAGTATACCAGGGCCCCTCCTAGACCAGACGTGCTTGCATTGAGGAACCACCCTGTTGTGGTGCGTTTTTCTGAAACATGGATTTCAATGAAATCATTTACTTTTCCCTGCTGGCAGAGGAGGATGGGGAGTATTGTCGCCAGGTTTTGGAGGGGTGGACAAGGGACCAGCTGATGGAAACCATCCAATCAGCTCATTCTTTGGTGGATCAGGGTTATATGTCTTTCGATGATATTCACCCATTAATTCAGTTATGTGTTAAATCGGCCCTGTCTGTTTTTCCTGATGGTAGTGATGACTTCTCTCCCCCCTTCAGTCCTGACAAAGTTGAATCCCTGGTATGGTTGATGGAGGATGATCCAGCTTCCTTTGATGAACACTATTGCTCTTGTTCCCAGCAGAAGTTATCTGACTGCATTAGTTCAGTGCAGTCTCTGATTAGACAGGGTGTGTGTGAACCAGCCTTTGTTCAACCTGTGCTGCAGGCATGGTCAGATCTCCTGATCTCAGCCAAGCCATTACATTCCAGCCCTGCCATTAATCACCTGTCTTCCCAAGAATCTAGCCGTCCATCGCCAATGACAACCTCAGCTATAGCCCAGTTAATTCCGCTTCCTACCAAGTATTATTACCCAGTCTCTACTTGTTGTTCCTACCCCATCTTTAATCCACCTGCTTCTTCCCTTCCACCTGTAACAACTCCACAAAAACCTCCTCCAGTCACCGTCCCTGTGTCTCTGCCATATTCCAATCCTTCCTCCTACTTAATTCCATCCTCTTCATACATCCCTTCTGTTAACAAACCTGCAGTGACTAAGTCTAAAAAGAAACAGAAGTACTTCCCAACCCATACCATCGTGCCAGCTGCTCAGCCTGTTGTGCCAGCTGTCCAGCCTGTTCCGATGCCAGCTGCTCAGCCTGTTCCAGTGCCATCTGTTCAGCCTGTTCCAGTGCCATCTGTTCAGCCTGTTCCAGTGCCATCTGTTCAGCCTGTTCCAGTGCCATCTGCTCAGCCTGTTCCAGTGCCATCTGCTCAGCCTATTCCAGTGTCGTCTGTTCAGCCTGTTCCAGTGTCGTCTGTTCAGCCTGTTCCAGTGCCGTCTGTTCAGCCTGTTCCAGTGCCATCTGCTCAGCCTGTTCCAGTGCCATCTGCTCAGCCTGTTCCAGTGCCATCTGCTCAGCCTGTTTCAGTGAAAGCTTCTCTACCTGTTCCTGTGCCAGCTATCCTGCCTGTTCCAGTACCAGTTGCCCAGCCTTTCAATCCCGTGCCATCTGCCCAGCCTGTTCCAGTGCCAGTTGCCCAGCCTGTTCCAGTGCCAGTTGCCCAGCTTGTGCTAGTTGCCCAGCTTGTGCCAGTTGTCCAGCTTGTTCCAGTTGTCCAGCCGACCAGCCTGTTGTTCCAGTGCCAGCTGTCCAGCCTGTTCCGATGCCAGCTGCTCTGCCTGTTCCTGTGCCAGCTGCTCTGCCTGTCCCGGTGCCAGCTGCTCTGCCTGTCCCGGTGCCAGCTGCTCTGCCTGTCCCAGTGCCAGCTGCCCAGCCTGTGCCAGCTGCCCAGCCTGTTTCAGTGCCAGTTGCCCAGCTTGTGCCAGTTGCCCAGCTTGTTCCAGTGCCAGCCTACCTGCCCGTTCCAGTGCCAGCCTACCTGCCCGTTCCAGTGCCAGCTGCCCAGCTAGTTCCAGTGCCAGCCGCCCAGCTTGTGCCAGCTGCCCAGCTTGTTCCAGTGCCAGCCGCCCAGCCTGTTCCAGTGCCAGCCGACCAGCCTGTTCCAGTGCCAGTCGACCAGCCTGTTCTAGTGCCAGCCAACCAGCCTGTTCCAGTGCCAGCTGCCCAGCTTGTTCCAGTGCCAGCCGCCCAGCCTGTTCCAGTGCCAGCTGCCCAGCTTGTTCCAGTGCCATCTGTTCAGCCTGTTCCAGTGCCATCTGCTCAGCCTGTTCCAGTGCCATCTGCTCAGCCTGTTTCAGTGCCAGCTTCTCTACCTGTTCCTGTGCCAGCTATCCTGCCTGTTCCAGTACTAGTTGCCCAGCCTTTTAATCCTGTGCCATCTGCCCAGCCTGGTCCAGTGCCAGTTGCCCAGCTTGTGCCAGTTGCCCAGCTTGTGCCAGTTGCCCAGCTTGTTTCAGTGCCAGCCGACCAGGTTGTTGTTCCAGTGCCAGCTGTCCAGCCTGTTCCGATGCCAGCTGCTCTGCCTGTTCCTGTGCCAGCTGCTCTGCCTGTCCCGTTGCCAGCTGCTCTGCCTGTCCCGTGCCAGCTGCCCAGCCTGTGCCAGCTGCCCAGCCTGTTCCAGTGCCAGTTGCTCAGCTTGTGCCAGTTGCCCAGCTTGTGCCAGTTGCCCAGCTTGTTCCAGTGCCAGTCGACCAGGTTGTTGTTCCAGTGCCAGCTGCTCTGCCTGTTCCTGTGCCAGCTGCTCTGCCTGTTCCTGTGCCAGCTGCTCTGCCTGTCCCGGTGCCAGCTGCTCTGCCTGTCCCGTGCCAGCTGCCCAGCCTGTGCCAGCTGCCCAGCCTGTTCCAGTGCCAGTTGCCCAGCTTGTGCCAGTTGCCCAGCTTGTTCCAGTGCCAGCCTACCTGCCCGTTCCAGTGCCAGCCTACCTGACCGTTCCAGTGCCAGCTGTCCAGCTTGTTCCAGTGCCAGCCGCCCAGCCTGTTCCAGTGCCAGCCGACCAGCCTGTTCCAGTGCCAGCCGACCAGCCTGTTCCAATGCCAGCTGCCCAGCATGTTCCAGTGCCAGCTGTCCAGCTTGTTCCAGTGCCAGCCGCCCAGCTTGTGCCAGCTGCCCAGTTTGTTCCAGTGCCAGCCACCCAGCCTGTTCCAGTGCCAGTCGACCAGCCTGTTCCAGTGCCAGTCGACCAGCCTGTTCCAGTGCCAGTCGACCAGCCTGTTCCAGTGCCAGCCGACCAGCCTGTTCTAATGCCAGCTGCCCAGCTTGTTCCAGTGCCAGCTGCCCAGCTTGTTCCAGTACCAGCTACCCAGCCTGACGTGCCAGCGCCAGTTACCCAGCCTGACGTGCCAGTTACCCAGCCTGACGTGCCCTTTACCCAGCCTGATGTGCCAGTTACCCAGCCTGACGTTTCAGTGCCAGTTACCCAGCCTGACGTTTCAGTGCCAGTTACCCAGCCTGACGTTTCAGTGCCAGTTACCCAGCCTGATGTTTCAGTGCCAGTTACCCAGCCTGACGTTTCAGTGCCAGTTACCCAGCCTGACGTTTCAGTGCCAGTTACCCAGCCTGATTTTCCAGTGCCTACTGTCCAGCTTGATGAGCCACTGTCTGCTGCCCAGCCGGAGTTGTTCCCGTCTGTTGCCCAGCCGGAGGTGTTCCCAGCCTGTTCCAGTGCCAGTCGACCAGCCTGTTCCAGTGCCAGTCGACCAGCCTGTTCCAGTGCCAGCCGCCCAGCCTGTTCCAGTGCCAGCTGCCCAGCCTGTTCCAGTGCCAGCTGCCCAGCTTGTTCCAGTGAAAAAGAAAAGAAAGGAGGGCATTACCACTTAAAAGTTTTAATAAACATGAAATAAAAAGCAATGGTCCTACTTACAAACATTCAGAAGTAAGCGCATTTAAAAACAGCTGAAACTGGACCTCATGGCACCTGCCAGTCCGACCCTTGACACCAATATGGCTGACGCGTTTCTGGGGCGTACCCCCTTCCTCAAAGCCTAGGTGGTCTGTGATAACTCTCTCTTTCTGCAGATCATCCTTTAACCACTTGCTTACTGGGCACATAAACCCCCTTCGTGCCCAGGCGAAATTTCAGCTTCCGGCACTGCGTCGCTTTAACTGACAATTGCGCGGTCGTGCGACGTGGCACCCAAACAAAATTGGCGTCCTTTTTTTCCCCACAAATAGAGCTTTCTTTTGGTGGTATTTGATTGCCCGTGCGGTTTTTATTTTTTGCGTTATAATGAAAAAAAGAGCGACAGTTTAAAAATATATATATATTTTTTACTTGTTGCTATAATAAATATCCCATTTTTTTTTTTTTTTATATTTTTTTTTCTCAGTTAAGGTCGATACGTATTCTTCTACGTATTTTTGTAAAAAAAATAAAAAATCACAATAAGTGACTGCTTTGCGCAAAAGTTATAGCATCTACAAAATAGGGGACATAATTATGATTTTTTTTTTATATATTTTTTTTACTAGTAATGGCGGCGATCTGCGATTTTTATTGGGACTGCGATATTGCGACGGACACATCGGACACTTTTGACACATTTTTGGCGCCATTCACATTTATACAGCGACCAGTGCTATAAAAATGCACTAATTACTGTATAAATGTGACTGGCATTGAAGGGGTTAACACTAGGGGGTGAGGAAGGGGTTAAATGTATTGCCTGGGTGTGTTCTAACTGTGTGGGGGGAGGGGGGTGACTGGGGGAGGTGATCGATGCTGTCTCCCTATGTACAAGGGAAACAGCATCTGTCTCCTCTCACTGACAGGACGTGGAGCTCTGTGTTTACACTCAGAGCTCCACGTCCCTGCTCTCTCACCGACGATTGCGTGTACCTAACGGACATCGCGGCCGCCGGGTACACGCATCGGATCCTCGGTGATGCGTCGGGACTGTTTTTCAAGTAAATCACGTCCAAAGACGTGACCCCGGCGCCTCAGGTCCGCGCTGTTCACGTATTATGTCAATAGCACGGACCTGAAGAGGTTAAAGGTGCATGTGTGCATATAGGCGCAGCCACTGGTCACTGAATAGCGAGTACCGCCTTTCTACACAGATGGAGCCCCTCTGGGAAACTAGTGGGGTGGGCGGAGCCCCGTAAGAAAGGCGGTGCTCGCTATTCAGTGACCAGTGGCTGCGCCTATATGCACACATGCACCTTTAAAGGATGATCTGCAGAAAGAGAGAGTTATCACAGACCACCTAGGCTTTGAGGAAGGGGGTACGCCCCAGAAACGCGTCAGCCATATTGGTGTCAAGGGTCGGACTGGCAGGTGCCGTGAGGTCCAGTTTCAGCTGTTTTTAAATGCGCTTACTTCTGAATGTTTGTAAGTAGGACCATTGCTTTTTATTTCATGTTTATTAAAACTTTTAAGTGGTAATGCACAAGGTCGGTGCGCCCTCCTTTCTTTTCTTTTTCATTTTAGCCATATGAACACCCTTTGTTCTGTGGAGGGCTGCAAGACTTAAGACTTTGCCTTTGTACTATACCGATACACCCAGTTTGGCGATACACCAGAGCGCAGGAGGATTTTTGTGGCAGCTTGTTCCAGTACCAGCTATCCAGCCTGACGCGCCAGCGCCAGTTACCCAGCCTGACGTGCCAGTTACCCAGCCTGATGTGCCAGTTACCCAGCCTGATGTGCCAGTTACCCAGCCTGATGTTTCAGTGCCAGTTACCCAGCCTGACGTTTCAGTGCCAGTTACCCAGCCTGATGTTTCAGTGCCAGTTACCCAGCCTGATGTTTCAGTGCCAGTTACCCAGCCTGACGTTTCAGTGCCAGTTACCCAGCCTGATTTTCCAGTGCCTACTGTCCAGCTTGATGAGCCACTGTCTGCTGCCCAGCCGGAGGTGTTCCCGTCTGTTGCCCAGCCGGAGGTGTTCCCGTCTGCTGCCCAGCCGGAGGTGTTCCCGTCTGCTGCCCAGCTGGTTGAACTTTTGTCCCCTGCCCAGCCTGATGTGTTTGCTCCCCAGTCTGTTCTACCCGCTGTTTGCCCGGATGTGTCCTCTGTCTGCCCGGATGTACCCACCTCTCGGCTTAAGCCTCCCATTGCCCAGTTGGTCACCTGCCCAGGGGTCTCCTGGCAGTTTGGAGCTGTCAGGAGAACTTCCCCCTGCTGGTATATCACCTTTGGGACGCAGTACTGGCCTCCACCAGTCTACTAACCTGATCCTGAGCCTGATATCTGGACCCTGAGCCTGCTGTCCCCTTCCTGGACTTTTGATCTGATCCAACCTGACCTGATCCCTCTCCTGGACATTCCCTTCCTGTTCATTCCCCGTCTGCAGCCATTTCATGATCCCCTGTGTATGACCTCGGCCTGGCCTGTTTATGATTCTGGTATTCCCCTTTTACTGTACATATCGTCTTTAGTGTTGTTTTGTCACTGTTTATTGGTTAATTGCACTGAGCTTGTTGAAGGTGATGGGGTGTTACCCCCTCTTCTTAAATAAATCACTATTCTCACCTATATCGTTTTTGGATTCCTCTTTTGCAATCACACAGTACTGGTCTATTCCGAATCCCTGACACTTCCCTTGCTCCTTGGGCTCCCTTCTTGGTCCTCGAGGCCCCCCTTGCTGCTCTAGTCCCCCTGTGCTCCTCTGATCCTCCAATGCTTCTCTGGTCCCCCATGTGTTCCTCTGGTTCCCTCCTTTCTCCTCGGTTTCCCCTTGATCCTTGGGACCCCCTTGCTCCTCTTGTCCCCCCTGTGCTCCTCTGGCCCCCCTTGCTCCTTGGGTTCCTCGTTGCTCCTCTGGTCCCCCATGCTCCTTTGGTTCACCTGTATTCCTCTTGTCCTCCCCCTGCTCCACTGGTACCAACCCCACTCCTCTGGTACCTCCCACTCCTTTGGTCCTCCTGTGTTCCTCTAGTCCACCCTATGCTCCTCTGGCCCTCCTGTGTTCCTCTAGTCCCCCGTGCTCCTCTGGTCCCCCCAAACTTCTCTGATCCCCCGTGTTTCTCTGGTCCCCCTGTGCTCCTCTTGTCCCCCCTGCTCCTCTGGCCTCCCTGTGTTCCTCTGGCCCCCTTGTGTTCCTCTGGTTACCTTGTGTTCCTCTGGTCCCCCCCAAACTTCTCTGATCCCCTGTGTACCTCTGGTCCCCCTGTGCTCCTCCGGCTCCCCTATGCTCCTCTGGTCCCCTGTGCTCCTTTAGCAGAGGAGCGGAGGGGGGACCAGAGAAGAGGGGGGGCAGAAGAGTGGAGTGGGGAAAAAGAAGGAACAGGAGTGGCAGCTGAGTCAGCTTTACAGGTACATACCGATCCATGTATTTTCCTCCTGCAGCAGCAGAATGCTAGCGGGAGGTAGAAGAAAAGAAGCGGCCTTTCAGCTGCTAGAGGAGTACCAGCTGCAGAGCCCCTCCCAATGCCGTGCCCGGTGGGCAGCCGCACCCCTGCCCCCCCTAGTTTCAGCCCTGGCTGTACCTCTTCCTGGGCACCTGAAAATGGCAGTATTTGAAGCTAATGGGCAAAACCTCCCATGTGCATTAGGCCTTTATGTGAATAAATTGGGCTAATTGAAAAGTTATTCAATAGGACCAGCTATGAATTAAACAATATATTGGTGTGAAAAGCTGTAAAAGTTGTAAATAATACATTGTTGCAGAAACACGTTCAAAAAAGATAAACTACTTTGTACTATTACATGATACAGCATAATTTGTACTGAGGCGATTTACTTCGCATGTGCTGCGCTATATAAGTTCCCATTCATTCATTCATTCATTCATATATTTTCCTTTCTTTTTCCTTTCTGTTTCCCTTATGAAATTCTAATAAAAAATTTTGACAAGGAAAAAAATTGAAACTACTCACACACTTAGAAAAATGCCTTTGTTTTCCTTCTTATAAATAAGTAATGTAGCATTCTTAGTTTTTACTATGTGTAAATAACAATGAGGTGACCTCTGTTACATAGGCAATTTGATATTTATCACAGCTACTGTATCCCACGATTAAAGCAAAGCGGTCATATCCACAAGTAGGGTACATATTATATGTGTAAGAACATGAACTCCCTCTCCAGGAGCCTGTAAGACAAGAAATTTGCCCTTAGTATGGATAAATGACAGCCATCAGTTTGGCACCCCATGATGGTAATGATAGACCTCCAAATAACAGCCAAACCATTACTACAGGCCTATTGCTTGGATTGCTGGTTCTCATTTTTATTCCTGTGTCCTGTTTTTATAGACAGCACACTTCAGAAAACTATGTCATTAAGCTGTCGGATCTGCTGGGAACATCTTCAGAGATACTGGCACCTGGAATCATTACAGTCACACTAAGAGCACATTAAATGCTATCCCAGGAAAGGCCGCCACTGTTAGAAGCATTTACATTGGACATTTGCAAAACAGAGATGTCAGCAGACACTCTCTGGGTGTTGCGTATTGGAAAACAATTGGTACTTTGCAACATTCTTCATATGCCTCCTTCATATTCTACTAAGCAAGAACAGAGCAGTTTCTAATATGGAATCAGCACCAACAGCATGGCTTCTAAATGGCTTTTTCCCGGCAATGCCAGGGTTTGATTGCCACCAACACAGTGGCGTCACTAGGGTTGGTGTCACCCGGTGCGGTGAAACATGGTGTCACCCCTCCCAGCAGGACAGGCAGTAGGACATTACGCGCCTTTCACGTCATTGTTCCCCAGCCTGCCGCAGTGCTAATTGATAGGGCATTTTTTTCAGGGAAAAGGTGCAGGAACTCAACCTCGCACCACACCTTTCCCCAAAGTAGGGGGGTTGGGGGTTGAGTGTGCCACAGCAAATGGGTGTAGGAGGTTTCTAAAAGGTCATTAAATATTATGAGGGTGCTACATACAGAGTGCAGAGTTCAGGTGGGTGCACGGTAAAGAGTGCAGGTGGGTACAGAGTGCAGGTAGGTGCAGGTGGGTGAAGGTGGGTACAGAGTGCCGGGTGCAGAGTGCAGGTGGTACAGAATGCAGGGTGCAGGTTGGTGCAGGGGGGTTCAGAGGGCAGGGTTCATGTGAGTGCAGGGTGCAGAGTGCAGGTGAGTTACAGAGTGCAGGTAGGTGGTGGGTGCAGGTGGGTACAGAGTGCCGGGTGCAGGGTGCAGGTAGTACAGAATGCAGGGTGCAGGGGGGTACAGAGGGCAGGGTTCAGGTGAGTGAAGGGTGCAGGTGGGTACATAGTGCAGGTAGGTGGTGGGTACAAGTGGGTACAGGGTTCAGGTGGGTTCAGGGTGCAGGTGGGTACAGAGTGCAGGGTGCAGGTGGGTGGTGGGTGCAGGATACAGAGTGCAGGTGGGTGCAGGGTGAAGAATGCAAAATGAAGACAAAGAAAAATGGATAGCCGCACTCCAAAACCTGATGGGTGGTCTTTTATTCAATAGACAGCATGTACAAAAATAGGGTCACAGCAGTAGAAACAAGGAACAGCTGTTCCTTGTTTCTACTGCTGTGACCCTATTTTTGTACATGCTGTCTATTGAATAAAAGACCACCCATCAGGTTTTGGAGTGCGGCTATCCATTTTTCTTTGTCTTCATTTTGCTTAGTGCACCGCCAGCACCCTCGGTATCCTGCACCACCTGTAACCATTTAGTGATCCCACCTGGAGCGGTGACTCCTTTCTCTCTATCGTTTCAGGGTGAAGAATGCAGGTGGGCACAGAGTGCAGGTGGGTGCAGGGTGCAGGTGGGTACAGATTTCAGGGTGCAGAGTGCAGGGGGGTACAGAGGGATGGGTGCACAGTGCAGGTGGGTGGTAGATGCATGTGGGTGATGGGCTCAGGGTGCAGGTGGGTAGTACAGAGGAGTGCAGGTGGGTGCAGGACTGTCTTCCCTCTCCCAGGCCAGCACAGACATCCATCCCCCCTCCTGTATAATTAGCACTCACCCCTCCAAACGAACACAGACCTCAGATACAGCGCGGCTTAATGCAGTGCGAGACCTGGCTGCCCCTCCTGCCAGGCTTCTCCTCGTGACCTGTAAGACACGCTCCTCCTGTCCGGCCAGGTTCTCGGCACCCACCGGCACTCCGGAAGCATCGCTCGCTGCCGCCTGTTACACTAGAGCCAGGGATGGAAAGCTTTTCCTAGGCAGGTCTTGTGTAACAGGCGGCAGCCGCAGCGAGCAATGCTGCGGGAGTGTGGGCGGGTGCCGAGAACCTGGCCGGACAGGAGCGGCTGGAGCGCGGCATCGCTGTGTAACTTCATTGGGATGGACGGTGTCACCCCTCTAGTGGGTGTCACCCGGTGTGGACCGCACCCCCCGCACCCCCCTAGCAACGCCTCTGCACCAACGACAATATTCATTTCACTTCGGTTCCGATGGGCCAAAAACATACTGGTTCACTTAAGTAAAATTCATACTCATTCTTCACTTTGTCACCAATAGTCATTAATGAATTGTATAAGCCCTCTGTAGCTGTAAGCTGAAGTTTAGGTGGGGCAATTTTGACATAGTTACATTGGTCTGGTTAGGACTATTCTAAGCAGGAGCTGACGGTCCATAAGGGGCGCAGGGGCTCTGCCCCCCTAATCTCTATGAGCTGGCCCCCTAATCACCATCACAAAAAATGGAGCACCAGCCGCCACTGATTCTAAGTATGTACCCCTGGGATTCTTCTAGAAATTGGCAATCAATGTCGTATGGTAGGTGATCTCTCACTAGCTTCTGGGTCCCATTCCAAGTGGCCCAATATCATTGTCTCACCCTTATTCAATCAGAAAACACTCTGCATTCACTGAGAAAATTCAACTTTTCTTAGACTGCTGCTTGTACTGAGCTAGCAGCCTACTGTGTTCAGTTACCATCAAGACAGTTGCCCGGCATTGGACCCAGGAGCTAACGACAGTAATTGCCAACTACAGTGAGTTAGAACTTCCTCAGGGATCCCACAGGGATAGCACATACATACTTATATTGGTCCAAGCTGGACCAAGGTAGATATGTAAACTTTGCCATACGTCAACGTTTTAAAGCCTGGTACACACTAGCATTTTTTTTCTGTTCAACCCAGCAGGCTGAACGGAAAAAAAAACTCAAGAGCTCAGGTGGAATTGTTGTACTAACAATCCAATGTTAGTACAGTGATCTCCCCGCTAAACTATTGTGTTCTGATAGGGGGATGGCCCCCGCCAGAACATACCGGTCAATACTTTCTGATCAGGAGGTGATCATCAGACCTTTTTCAGTTATGCCCCTTCAACAGAGGCCAGCCAATAGGGTCGGCTTCTGTTGAACCGGCTGCCACATACACTAGCTGAATGTCGGCTGTTTTTTATTGAACTAGCCGATGCCGCATGATGTTCTGCTCCATGTGTACTTGGTCGGGATCTGTCCCTTGTGCTGATTCCTCTTCTTTTAGTCAAAACCCTCCTCCTTCTATGCCTGCACCCACCCCTACAGCTGTCATTTTCTGGTGCGGCAGGGGTCAATAGGACGATGGGGCTGTCTCAGGCTTTAATCATGAGAGCCAGACTATGCCTGCCTTTTTTGCCCAGCTGCTCCATTCATAGAAGCCATACTACATCTTCTAATAATGAAAGAGGATCTAAGAATTAAAGATCGGTAGATGATTGAAAAGTCCCCACTCTCCATTCACTGATTCTATTGCATTCATAGAAGCTCAAGTATGACTTCTATAAATGCAGAATCTGGGCAAATAGCACCTTAAAGCAGAGGTTCAACCGAATAACATCTATCTAAGACCAAATTATTTATACTTCTAACATGTACAGTAGGCATTTATTTTTTGGCTGTACATACCTTCTTATAGCTATTTTAAATCCGGCTTCCGGGTACTCACTCCCGCGGGAGTAGGCGTTTCTGTGCTAAGGCGCAATGTCATCTGGGAGTTCACCCAGATGATTGACGTCCTTCAGAAAAAGTTCCCCCCGGCAGATAAGGCCCCCCGTATTGCGTAGGCTCGTCACGAGAGTCACAGAGTTTCCGAAAATAGCCGAACATGCAGAGCTGCGAGTCAGCTCTATACGGCGCCTGCGCAGTCAGCTCTACACGGCTCCTAGTCAGTGCGCAGGCGCCGTGAAGAGCTAACTCGCAGCTCTACATGTTCGGCTACTTTCGGAAACTCTGTGACTCTCATGACGAGCCTACGCAATACGGGGGGCCTTATCGTGAGTTAGCTCTTCACGGCGCCTGCGCACTGACTAGGAGCCGTGTAGAGCTGACTGCGCAGGTGCCGTATAGGGCTGACTCGCAGCTCTGCATGTTCGGCTATTTTCGAAAAAAAACTCTGTGACTCTTGTGACGCGCCTACGCAATACGGGGGGGGGGGGGCCTTATCCGCCGGGGGAACTTTTTCTGAAGGACGTCAATCATCTGGGTGAACTCCCAGATGAAATTGTGCCTCAGCATATAATCACCTTCTCCCGCAGGAGTGAGTACCCAGAAGCCGGATTGAAAATAGCCATAAGAAGGTATGTACAACCTAAAAAAAAAAAAAAAAAATGCTTACTCTACATGTTAGAAGTATAAAGAATATGGTCTTAGATGTTATTTGGGTAAACCTCCGCTTTAATTCTGTTAACTCTCACTACACCAGAAGTTTGTGACTGCATGGGGTCGGGCTAGGGGTTGGTTAGTTGATTTCCACTAAAAGAACAGGCATCAAAACAAAGGACACATCTTACCTAGGCTTAATGGGGAACTAGGGTTTGTGAATTCCCATTAGACCCTACATGTGCCGTCTGCAGCCATGGAGAGGGAGTGAAGTGGGACTCCATGTGCAGTGCATGTCCCAGATTCATGTAACTGTCTAAGGGTCCTTTCACACGGAGCGGACCGTTTTTCGGTCCGCTCCGTGTGTGTCCGTCAGCTCAGCGGGGGGTCTCCGCTCAGCTGTCGGCGGACAGGGCGGTCCCCGCACACTGTGCAGGGACCGCCCTGTCTCTCCTCCGCTCTCCCCTATGGGGAAGCGGATGGAAATGGACCATTTGTCCGTCTTCATCCGATCCATTCCGCCGGACGGAAGAACAATAGGGTTTTCTTCCGTCCGAAAAACCGGATCCAGACGGACGCGGATCTTTGCGGACGTTAGCGGATGCATCATCCGCTAACGGACGCAATCCCATAGGGAACCATTACAAGTCCGTGACTTGTATAAATGGACGAGCGGAGGCGGACGTGTGAAAGGGTCCTAAAACAGGTACATGAATCTATCGTCTTGTGCTGGCATTTGTGTGGCGGCACATCAGAGTTCTTAAAAGTGTCTTTACAAATACCCCCTTGATTATGTTCAAACACATGAAAAGTGTAACAGATACTGCTTTGGGAAGCAAACATAACTGGCTAATATCTTTCAAGTTGATGAGAGTGTGTAAGGGTCTGTGCTGGTATGGAATGTGGTTGCACACATTTTTCAATTTTAACTTTCAATAAAAACATTAAAGCAAAATTAAAATCCACACTAAGTCAGATAGACTGGTCTACATTCACATGTGGTCCAAATACCAGCTTCCTCTTTTATAAGCTACATGGACATTTTGTTCATCTGAAAATCCCTGCATTGCTTCGTTAGCGTCTTTGGCAGCAGGAAACATCAGACGCACATGAGGCAATAACCTTGTCCTTACACAACGTTCTCACCCAGCCTCAGGGCAGGAAGAGCCCTGCCTGTGATCCTCTCACACAAGAGTGATTCCTATTGACTTCAACAATGAAATGATACATGAAAACTAAAATCTCTTCTTTTCTCATTAAAAATACATTACTAAAAAATAATAAACAAGCCAAGAAAATCTGGCAATATTGCATGAGTAAACCACTCTAGAAGTGAAAAATATGAATTTTAGATATGTCTAGGGCTACTTTCACACCGAGGCATTGAGGGACTCAGCGGTAAAGCGCTGCTATTTTTAGAAGCACTTGCCGTTTTTTTGCGGCCATTTTCGGCTGCTAGCGGGGTGCTTTTAACCCCTGCTAGCAGCCGTAAAATGGTTAAAATCACCCGCAAAGCCTGGTTCAGCAGCGCTGTCTATTTCTTGGAGCGCTGCAAAGATGCGGCTTGCAGGACTTTTTACTGTCCTGCCAGCGCATCGCTCCAGTGTGAAAGCCCTTGGGCTTCTAGAGTAAACCACTCTGAAAAATACGAATTTTTGAAATTTTAGAAATCACATTGGAGTGAGGGGAGAGGCTCTTTACAGGCGCTATGCAGGCTCTATTTTTAATTAGCACCTGTAAAGCGCCTCAGTGTGAAAGCTGCCTTAGAACATTTAAAGAAAATTTCAGACAGGCAATTTAAAGGAAAAGCTCATTTGGCTGTACTTCTCCTGTGCTGATTGTTTTGCACTCCTGTGACCAATTTTCAGCAGACAGCTGGCTGAAGCCCTCTGTCTGCTGCCATCACAGAGCCACCCACATGTCTGGACCAGCACCTAACTCAGCCCCTCGGCTGAGAGCCTGAGCCAGCCATTCCCACCCCCTCCACAGCCCAGAGCTCCAGTGTGGGGCATCTCTCTGCTCAGGGAGCTCTGAGAACTGAGTGTGCAGTAGTGTTTGATTGCTCAGTTCACAGACTTAGAGCCAGTGGGGGAGAGATGCAGCATCAGACCGATGCAGCATCCACCTAGTATGGTTAAAAAAAAAAAATTCCCACATTTCTTTTTTAAACTCTATTTCCACATTTGCAGCCAAATTGGGATAACACCTGATCCATATTTGTTACTAGTGATGGGTAAATGGTTCGATGATGAGCATCCGTTTTCCCCAGAACACTCAAATTTGTGGGGCGGGCAAACATCCCACTGAGTGCCCCACAATACACTGCACGCTGTACAGTACATTCTAAGCCTTGATTGGTTGAAGCAATGCACCTGACCACTAGTAAGGTGTAAGGCTTTGCCAAATCAGGGCACAGTGAAAAGCTGAATATTAAGGAGCGGGCCTGGAAACCGGCAGCCACGTCCTTAAAGCGGAGTTCCAACCACAATTGTCATTTTTTAAATGTATGTCCTTTCATCCTGCGTTTTTATACTACAAATCCGGTCACTTACTATTTTACAATCTGCCGCCGCTCCGCATAGTTATTATGAGCACAATAATGAACAAAAAAAATTGGGATGGAAACTCCACTTTAACAACTAACGAGTCATCAACTGTATTCCCTGCTGACAGCTGAATGAAAGAAAAAAATATGCCGGCAATACAAAAATGTGTTAAAAAATGGCATGGGGGCCCCCCAAAGTCCATACCAGACACTTATTCAAGCATGCAGTCTGGCAGACCAGGAAAGGTAGGGTGAGCGAGATTGCAGAGTGGCCTTTAGATGGGGCCAAGGGCTTCTTCCCCACAACCCTGGGTGCTGGTTGTGGGGGTCTGTGGACAGGGGGCTTATTATAATTTATCATAATTTGGAAGCCCCCTTTAACAAGGGGCCCCCAGATCCTGGCCTTCCCATGTGAATGAGTAGGGGTACATTGTACCCCTACTCACATTGTGAGTACCCAATGTCAAAATATCGTTACCCACAATTCCACTTTAGGACTCATATACACTGCTGTTGTTACATTAAAAACATTTTTGGGCATTTTCTTCTTCCCTAATGCCGCGTACACAAGGTCGTTTTTTGCGATGAAAAAAAACGACGTTTTCTGTGAAGTAAAAAACGACGTTTTTTGAAACATCACTTTTCAAAGACAATTTTGCATACACACCATCGTTTTTTCACAAAAAGCAAGGTTACGTTCACCACTCTTTTCCATTGAAGCTCGCTTCATAACTAGCTTCTGGGCATGCGCGGGTTGAAAACGTCGTTTTGAACGACGTTTTTGCTACACACGGTGACTTTTTGTGAAACAAAAAACGACGTTTTGAAAAACGACACAAAAAATTCAAGCATGTTGGAATTTTTTTTTGGTCGTTTTTTTGAAGACAAAAAACAACGTTTTGCCCACACACGATCAATTTAAATGACGTTTAAAAAACGTCGTTTTTTTTTTCATCGCAAAAAACGACCGTGTGTACGCGGCATTAGACTCCCCTCTATGTTATTCTATGTGTCCATGCACACAAGGACGTTTTTAGCAGTTTATCTGTAGAGGAGTTTATAGACTGAATGTTGTTAAATGCTCATAAACGCACATAAACGTGCAATATCTCTAAGCATATTTAGCACTTCAGCATTTATTTATTTTAATGGCTAGAACAAATTAAACTTCCGGACAATTAAATAAATAAACTCCAATGCAGCTTAGGTGAGTTTATAACGCTGATTTTCTCCTTTAGGGATAAACAGCATTTACAAGAAACCAGTGTGGATGAGGCCTTCAAATGTGGAAGCATTCTTCAAAAGTGGCAAGGAGCCTTTACTTTCTTATGTAGAGAATTTAGAGAATCAGCTTAATGATTTTTTTTAAATTTGTTTTAAAAGAAAATTTTTACAGAAAAAAATATTGCACCGCTTTCATGGGCAAAAGAGATTATAACAGAGGCCTGGTTTTAGACAGCACATTTTATTTCAGTCATAGTGGGGGGGGGGGGGGGGGGGGTCTGTTTTGATTTGAAAAAAATTGAATAAATATCTTTGAGATTTCTGTTATTGGGCTGTTACCTAGAATACCCTTTTTTAAAACAAACATATTTAGCGGCTTTGAGACATTAACTCTGTAAATGAGGCTATCTGTAATATTTTATGATTAATTACTTAAGAAAAAATTCCGGTAACCCACATCTTTTTTTTTTACTCCATTAAGAAAGACAGCAAGGTTTACTTACTATAATATACAGTACCTACAGATACTATAAAATAAGGCATTAAAATGCTAGTTTGCGGCACAGCTCTTTTATCACAAAGAGGAATGCTCTACTCAAAGGCCTGCTGCAAACTAACCCTTCCTCCTACCCCAAGTCTAAAGCCTCGTACACCCGATCGGATTTTCCACAGACAAAGCTGCAGACTTTTGTCCGAAGGGCATTGGCCAGGAACTTGTCTTGCATACAAACGGCACACAATTGTCGGCCAACAAACACGAATGTAGTTACGTACTACATGGTTTTTCAGCTCTTTAGCGCCACCCTTTGGTGAGCATTGTCGTGTTTGGTGAGCATTGATTCCGAGCATACGTGTTTGTACTTTGGACTTTTGTCCGACACTTATGTACACACGATCAGAAAATCCGACAACAGACCGTTGTCCGCGGAAAAATTTAAAGCATGCCATCCTACATTTGTACACGGAAAATCTGCCAACAGCCTGTCATCACACACTTCCTGTCTGTAAATCCGATCGTGTACGAGGCTAAACACTAACCCTACCTGTAACTCCAACATAAACACAATAACCTTCTCTATAGCACTAACACCAATCATACCCTAAAGTACAACATCAGCTAACACCATTTCAAACAAATTGGGGAAGGGATACAAGCCTTGTCTGTTTTTTAACCATTTGCTTACTGCCTTCCTGCCCAGGCCAATTTTCAGAGCCCTCACGCTTTGAAAAATATATATAATGTTTGGATGCTCTGAGTAATTTTCTAGCAAAAAAATATGATTTTTACATGAAGGAGAGAAGTGCCAGAATGGGCCTGGTAGGGAAGTGGTTAATCACCACTAGGTTTTTTTATGTTTTGCTAAACAAACATATAAAGACCGAACATTTTGAAAAAAAATATATATATATTAATATTTTGTTATAAATAAAATTCTCTTTCGCTGATGGGCACTGATGAGGTGGCACTGATGGGCACTGATAGGCTGCCACTGATGGGAACTGATGAGGCGGCACTGGTTGGCAATGATGAAAGAAAAATCCTGGACCATCGCGCTCCTTAAAAAACAATGTCTTTATTCGAAAAATGAGAATCAAAAAACAACCAAAAATTGATGCAGTCAAGAAAGAAGAAGTGTACAAAAGGAAAAGGCTGACATGTTTCACATTGTGCGATGCTTACTCGTAGCTGACTGGTTGGCAACAACCAGGAGGCACTGATAAGGCTGCACTGATGCGCACTGATAGGTGGAACTGCTAGGTGGCACTGATGGGCACTGATTAGGAGGCACTGTTGATGAGGCACTGATTGGCAGCACTGATGGGCACTGATAGGTGGCGCTGAGGGGCACCGATTAGCAGTACTGATGGCACTGATAGGTAGCACTGGAGGGCACTGAGTAACAGTACTGGTGATCGCTAAGAGGGACCAAGGTCCCTCCAGCAGAAGCCGGTTAACGGCTTTCTTCTTTTCTTCATGCTGACAGTGTGAAGAGAAAAAAAAGCCAGAATCCAGCTTCTGTTTACTTCCGTGATCAGCTGTCATGTGGTAAAGGACCGCTGTGACCGGCATTTACCCTGCTCTGTGATTAGCCAATTCCCAAGGACTAGGCAATCACAGAGTGCACCCCCTGGGGCATGTGGGTGGTGTGAGAATGGGAGGACGTCCATGTATGCCCTCCTGGCATTTTAAGCCCGCAATATAGCTGGGAGGAAGTGAAAGAAAATCCCTTCAGTGGGAACACAGAATGCAACAAACCATTTTCTTAATAAAATGGGGAGAAATTAGAGCGTGTGTATGCTCCCTAGCAGTTTTCTCGAAGAAAAAACTGCCAGCAAAAAAAATTGAAACCAGCTCTCTTTGTTCTCGTCGTGTTTCCCGTCAGTTTTTTTCTTGCCATGAAAAACGGTTGTGTGTATGCTTTTCATAGGAAAAAAAAAGAGGAATGCTCAGAATCAAGTATGCAGCCCAAAAGCAGCCCAAAGGGTGGTGCCATTTGAAAGGAACTTCCCCTTTATAGTCCCGTCATACGTGCTGTACGTCACCACGCTTTGGTCAGACGTTTTTTTGCATGAACGTGTGTATGCAAGTCAGGCTGGAGAGGAATCACATCTGGAAAAACTGTTTTTTTTTTCCTGACGAGAAAAATGGTTGTGGGTACGAGGCATTATAGTGATGTTAAAGTAAATAATAATAAAAAAAATAACAAACATGTCATACTTACCTGCTCTGTGCAGTGGTTTGGCAGCCCCAGTCCCCCTCTTCTCAGGCCCCCCACCGGGGCTCCTGGCTCCACCCTCCACCCGAGCAGGCTCGCTCCCCCCTCTCTCTTTTCTTTGTGATTGACAGTTGTAGAAGCCAATAGTATTCGCTACTGTCTCAGCCAATGTGGAGGGAGAGTCCCTGGAGAGCCAAGACTCTTGTGCACATTACTGGATTGCGATGGCGCTCAGAAAAGTATTGGTGGGGCTTCTGCACACAGAAGATTTTTTATCTTTATACATAAAAATGCATGATGTTAAAAAACCTTGAGCCTTTAACCTCTCATACAGGTTGAATTGGTACAATATTCTTCTGATTGTAGACGCCTTCACTTTGACCCCAACTGTTGCAAGAGTTATCTGAAAATTGGATTTTAATTTTATCTATATGAAAGATCTGCATTTTTGTTATTTAGATCAAAGGTCTCTAAACAACTGCCCGCAGTCCACAGGCCTGCTGCAAAATTGTATCCATCCCCCAGCTTATGTGCACAGTTTTTGCTTCGCTCCCCAAGCAGCTGATGCACACAGTACCCCTCAACTAATGTACAAAGTGGACTCAGATGAGGACCCTGATGTGGGGGGAGGGGGGTTCTCTGATGTAAGGGGAGACTCTAATAATAAATATATACACTGAATTAAATTTTCGTTGATCGTCATTAAAGGGTCACTAAAGGAAAAAAAAATGTTTTGTTGAAATGACTGTTTACAGGGTATAGAGACATAAAAGTTAACTGATTCCTTTTCAAAATAATTAAAAATAGATACAAATCATATAATGTGCATGCAGGTTAGTTTCACTTTTGAACTGGCTTCATGTTTCTGTGAAGTAGAAATAGACACACAGAACAAAAACAAACAAATCCAGGGCAGTGTTTGTTTTTAAAATGAATCTGATGGTTCTGGGAAGTTTTAGACACACGGTAATGACAGCTCAGACCACCGTGAGAAAGCTCCCAGCACGATGGTTATAAGGAAACAGACAAGCAGGAAGTGTGGAGAACAGAGCAGGATTACAGCAACTTCAAAGCAAAAACGAACAAGAAGGACATGAAACCAGTACTGCATTAAGGTAAAGGAAGCTATTTAGCTAAAAAAAAAATCCTTTAGTGATCCTTTAAAAGTTCAAGTTTTTTTTTACATTTCCTGGCTTTATTTTACAGAAGTTCTATTTCTCTGTTCTAATTCATATCATACTGATTACAAAAAAGTTTCAAGGACATCTTATTCTTTCATTTCATTTTTATTCATTTATAAAAATGAATTTTTTAGCTTACAAATATCTGTAATATTTACAATATGACCCTTGCACTAAAAAGTTGGGAAAATTCTGATTTAGATCATAAAGATGAATACACCATGTCAATTGTATGTGTGATTTGTTTAGGTACCGTATATACTCGAGTATAAGCCGAGTTTTTCAGCCCTTTTTTTAGGGCTGAAAAAACACCCCTCAGCTTATACTCGTGTCAGTGTACCTGAAGGGCTGTCCATTGTTTAAAAGCCGCGGCTTCCCCCTGGTCCCTTCCGTCATAGGTGTTTCCCAGCAGACACTGGGCCAGATTCTCGTAGATGCGAGTGGGGCGTAGCGTATCCTATTTACGCTACGCCACCGCAACTTAGAGACGCAAGTGCCGTATTCTCAAAGCACTTGCGTCCAGAGTTGTGGCGGCGTAGCGTAAATGGCCCGGCGTAAGCCCGGGTAATTTAAATGTGGATAAGGTGGGCGTGTTTCATGTAAATCAATCATGACCCCATGTTTTTGATGATTTTTTGAACTGCGCATGCGCCAGCCGTGGACGTATACCAGTGCGCACGCTCCAAATTATGCCGCAAATACATTGGTTTCGTCGTGAACATAACTTACGCAAAGCACTTCGTGAACGAGTTACGCAAACGACATAAACAACGGAAAAAAACAACGATGTCCCGACTTCCATACTTAACATTGCAACGTTACCCCTCATATAGCAGGGGTAAGTTTATGCTTACGCAAACGACGTAAACTACGACAAGCGGGCGCAAATATGTTCGGGAATAGGCATATGTAGCTCATTTGCAAATCGATGGAAGCGCCCCTAGCAGCCAGCGTATAATTGCACAAAATTATACGCTGGCGTAGCCAATTTACGTTGGCGGAAGAAGCCTATGTTTTACACGTATCTGCATTTGAGAATCGGCGTAAAGCAACACCGCCACAGATTTGAAATTACTCCTTTTAAGAATCTGGCCCACTGTGTTCAGTGTTCCGCCTATCAAGGAAGTTCTCTTGTCCGAGGATGAAAAGACGTCTGTGATTGGCGGAACACTGAACACAGTGTCTGCTGGGAAACTGAGTCTGAGGATGAGTCATAAGTGATAGGTTGCTGGGAAACGCCTATCACGGAATGGGACCAAAAGGAGACCGCGACTTTTAAACAATGAATGGACGCCCGCAGCCTGTCAAGAATTTCAGGTACACTGCCTCAGGCACAGGGAGGCTGCAATGGGCACAGTGAGGTTGGGCACAGTGAGGTGGCAATGGGCACAGTGAGGTTGGTCACAGTGAGGTTGCAAAGGGCACAGTGAGGTTGGGCACAGCGAGGTGGCAATGAGCACAGTGAGGTTGGGCACAGTGAGGTGGCAATGGGCACAGTGAGGTGGCAATGGGCACAGTGAGATTGCAATGGGCACAGTAAGGCATGCAAATGTGCACAATGATCCTCTTTTCCGCTTACAGTAGCTGCTGCATTCTCACCCTAGGCTTATACTCGAGTCAATATGTTTTCCCAGTTTTTTGGGGTAAAATTAGGTACCTCGGCTTATACTCGGGTCGGCTTATACTCAAATATATACGGTATATCACCTTTATCTGTAGGCAATATCTGAATCAAGATCTAAAGCGGAGCTCCACCCAGGAAAACAACATTTTGCCATGTTGTTTAAAAAAATAAAAAAAAAAAAGCCTGAAAAAAAAAAAAAAATACTCACCCGAAATAGCTGTTGCTATGCGGAAGTCCGTAATCTGCCTCACCTGCACCGCGGTCCGATTTCTTCTTGTCCTTCTCCTTGTGAATGGGGCGCGCTGCTTTCTGGGAACTGTGTGTGTTCTCAGAGAGCAGCGCGCCCATTCACAAGCCAGCGTGAGACTCGCGCAGGCACAGTAGGAAACGGGCAGTGAAGCCGTACGGCTTCACTGCCTGTTTCCCATAGTGTGAATGGCGGCGCGGGACTCGGAGCGATCGCGGGACTGGCATCGGGGGGGCCATCAGCGAGGGCGCCTAGGACAGGTAAGTGTCCTTATTTAAAGTCAGCAGCTACACTGTTAGTAGCTGCTGACTTTAAAAAAAAAAATGTTTGCGGCTGGAGCTCCGCTTAATGTTTGTCTGTTCAAATATGTTGAAAAAGTTGACCGTTTTCCTGGAATGTACTTACATTTTCACATGACTCTATGTATTGAACATCAGTGTATGATTTTCTAGATATGTTTAGACCCCTTTCACATTGAGGAGTTTTTCATGCGGTACAGCGCTAAAAATAGCGCTGCTTTACCGCCTGAAAAACTCCTTCACTGCATACTCAATGTGAAAGCCCGAGGGCTTTCACACTGAGGCGATGCGCTGGCGGGATCAAAAGGGCACAGAGAAAAAAATCTCCTGTCAGCAGCATCTTTGGAGCGGTGAGAGGAGCGGTATGCCGCTCCTTCACCGCTCCTTCTCATTGAAAACAATGGGAAACTGCGGCAATACCGCCCGCAATGCGCCTCTATAGAGGCGCATTGTGGGCGGTATTAACCCTTTCATGGCCGCTAGCGGGGGTTAATACCGTACCGCTAGCGGCCGCAACTCGCGGCAGTTCTGGCGGTATAGCGCCGCTATTTTTAGCGGCGCTATACCGCCAGCGCGGCTCCCACGGCAATGTGAAAGGGGTCTTAGTGATTGCTTTTGCCATGTGTAACGGAATGACCCGTGACAACCAAAGACTTTGGAAAGATGAGAGATACTCCTGTGCCGGCGGCACTAATAACTCCTGGGTCTAAGTCCACCCTGTGCCCTTTTGGGCGTAGGGTGGCTAATAGGATCATAATTCATGTATTACATGAGATGGGACATTATTGATACTTCATATGGCAGGATACTGGAATATTACAAGTGGTTCATGTTGACTTGAGACCAGGTCAACAAGACAGTGACTCATCCCTCTGTATAATAGGCTTTTAAAATGCTATTTTTTTTTAATTCTATGGATAAAGGAATGTGATAGATCTTTTCAGTATCGGTGCCGAAATGTCTGCTAGAGAATTAGCCCCAGTGTGAATAGGGGGGGTGGAGATTGCATTGTCCTGTTATTAACTGTAACATGCTGTACTAGATATAAGCAAGCTAAGAAGCCAATAAAGTGTTCATACATTTTGGAAACAAGTACAGAGCAGAGTCTCGTCTTGATTATGGGAAATGGAATGGATCGTGTATGCAAGATTGTCGCAATGTGTCGGATAAGCTTGTCGTGGGTGGATGGAAGGTCGTAAACGGTGGTGACCGTTACACCATGCATGCTCATGTGAGCCCACAATAGAAGTGAACCATAGCGCTTTAACTTTACCCTTATTAATTTATTTCCTTTTGTATATCTCTGGCCCAGTTAGGGCTGCTGGTTGCCTTTGCCAACTGTCAGTGAAAAACTGCCAGCGTCCAGTACACATTAAATAATATAGGTAAACAGAAAAACAGTACGTGCTGTAATGAGGAGATAAGGTAAAGCAAAATGGTCCAGAGAGCTGGTACTCCAGATAGAAATCTACGCTGGTTGAACATAGATAAGGACAGTAGTGCACACAGGTGTATATCTGCGGTAACTCAAAGTGTACAGCTACTTCCAGCAGAATAAAAAGGAGAATCAACTATCAGCCATATGTGTACCTTGGGGATGGATTCGCCCTCTGAACAGTAATTGCGCAATTTATCGGGAAGAATGATTCTCCTGTCACTACTTCATTGACACCAGACTGCAACATTTATTTCAAAGCAAAAGATTACCATAAAAAAAAAAATGAAGTACTTTACATGGAAAAAATACTAAGCATTCAGTTTCCTTTTTCTTAACTAAGAGGGAGACAGCGTGTAAGCCATAATATTTCAATTACCTAATTCATTCATTTGTTCTTTACAACATTTTATCACTTCAGTGGATCTATGTCATGAAAAAACCTTATCTGATAGAATGTACATACAATTCACTGCTTTTTATAGATTCTTGCAACTGCACACCTGTGGTTTGTGATCATGGTGTCACTAGACAGCTAGAGTCTTCTAGTAATAGTCAGAAACTAGTTAACTAGGCAGTCAGTTTTAGCGAGAGTCATGGTGAGTGAGATACCTACAGCCTCCCAAAGGAAGTGACAGTAAAGCCTAGTACACACAAGGTCGGAGCCGCTGTACTAACAACACATATTTAGTACAACGATCTTCTCTGCTTTGCTACTGTGTTCTGACTGGGGGTAGCCCTGTCGCCAAAACACTCCGGTCCGGGCTCTCACACCTTTTTCGGTCATGAGCCTTCAACTGTTGGACCGGCTGCCATATACATGGCCCAAATGGCTGATGCCGCCCAACATTCGTCCTGTGTGTACTAGGATTAAAGCGTTACTAAACCCAGGACTCTGCTGCATTCACTATATCTGGTCCCACAGTAGACAGAACATGGAAATGCAATTATTTTAGTAAATATAAATTGCTAAATATATTTTCTCATCAGCAATATCTAGCAGTCTTGTGACTTCTATCAGTGTCTGGTTAAAGCTTGTAGGAGGAGTTTTCATTCTGCCCTGATTGCCCTTTGAGGCTGCATGACCCCTGACCCTCTGTCTAGACAGTGCTTGATGGCGCTGTCACTGTGCTGATCACATGCCTCCTCTTATAAAAATAAAAACTCTCTAGCAATACACACCAATCCGAGCATGTGAAGAGTGCCTTCAGGCTCTGTATTATCAGGAGACGGATTGTGACAGTGAAAGAAGGGGAGGATCAGAGATGACAGAATCAAACAGCCTTATTACACAATGAAGAGGATTAACCTATTAGGTTCCACAGTGAGTATAACAAGCATGCTTTACTGCATATACAGAGTGATTTTACTGTTGTAGGTTTAATAACACTTGAGGATATCCTATCAAGTGGTGTGTGTGGTGCTCCTTTAAGGCCGCGTACACACGATCAGTCCATCCAATGAGAACGGTCCGAAGGACCATTGTAATAGGTTAACTGATGAAGCTGAATGATGGTCTGATGTGCCTACACACCATTGGTTAAAAAAAAAAAACGATTGTGTCAGAACGCGGTGACGTAAAACACAACAACGTGCTGAAAAAAATTAAGTTCAATGCTTCCAAACATGCGTCGACTTGATTCTGAGCATGCGTGGATTTTTAACCGATGGTCATGCCTACTAACGATCGGTTTTGACCTATTGTTAGGCGTCCATTGGTTAAATTTAAAAAGCAAGTTCTCATTTTTTTGACCAAAGGTTAACTAACCTATGGGGCCCACACACGATCGGTTTGGACTGATAAAAACGGTCCTTCAGACCGTTCCCCTCTGACGATCCTATCGTGTGTATGTGGCCTTAGAATGGTGGTCCATCCGCAGAGGTTAAACAAGCAATATTACAAGGATTCCTATGCGAGTTTTGTGCATTCCCATGCAGTGCGATTTCCAGCCCATTAATTTAAATTGGCTGATTCACACCTTATCACACAAAACATAGTGCATCCACTACTTTTGCAAAATGCACTGCACCAAATTGGATGGTACTGCAGTACCATCCAATTTGGTGCCCACCAACACGCTGTGTTTGCAATCTGCATTTGGGGTGCTGTAAACAATGTATTGGCATTTGCAGTAGATCACAATGGCAGTGACTTTTGAATGTGGTGCGGGAAATGCACACAAAATGCACCTTTCCCGCACTGTGTTCTGCTTTGAACTAGCTCTCAGTGTATAATGAAAGATAGGGCCAGTTTGAAGAAAATATTTTTTGATCACAAACATTTGCATTTTTAATCAGTAGGGAGAAAGCTGTGTGGTGTCCCAGTACAGGTATTTGCTGTAGGCCCTGTCAGATTGAGACCCTCAGCTTGTGGGGCCTCCTCTGCAGGGACTCAGCTAGTTATGATGTGATTTATACTGTTATAGTTGATAATACATTTATTAGGTGCGTATAGCTTTAAGAGGTTTAGTCCGCCATTTTATGTTTAGTCAGAGTGTATGAGAGTCATTAGGACTAAGTGCTAGACAAGACCTTATGGTGTTGTATTATACTTTAACTTGTAACACACTTTAAATGTAAGTTCCAAGGGGAATACAGATAAGTCTCTATGATCCACAGCTCTCAGCCAATGGGCTTCAGTCTCCCTCAGCTCTCAAGCCAATGGGCTTCAGTCTCCCTCAGCTCTCAACCAATGGGCTTCAGTCTCCCTCAGCTCTCAACCAATGGGCTTCAGTCTCCTCACATTGATATAAGGGGTGGGAGTTCCTGTTTAGGGCAGACTAGTGCTACACACAGTTGCTGACAGGTCAGAGCAGAGTTCAGTCAGAGAAGAAGCAGTGCAGGCCAGAGACCTCCCGTTCAGGGGAAAGTACAGCAAATCGCGGAGTACCTTTAAAAAACTATCGAATCAGTACTTCAATGAAATAATCGAATCAATTCGTCATTCGGACGAAAAGCCTCAAGTCTACCGACACTTCAGTAAGTGTATTTATTCTTCAGTCTAGTCAAGCATAGGCCCAGCATTACTAATCCGGCCGCAAAAGCCAAGGATATATGAAAAGCCAAGCCCAGGCATTGTCAGCTGTGTGGTCCTCTAGAGACTGTTTGTGGAACCTTTGCGACACTCTTTGTGAACACTGTGAAGATTTTGGCACCTGTCTTCATGCCAGTAAAGCCTTCGTTATATTGACCCCTGTTGTGGACTGTGTTATTACCATCCTAGCTAGCCTAGATACGGAGGCCCCCGGAGCTGTAGTTTCCTGGGGTATATCAAGACTACAGTGGCGTCACGTGACAGAGAGGGTTAATACCATCCGACCCTCACTAGGGGTTAACACCACCAGACCCTGGGCCCCTAGCCCAAGAACCAAGCAGCTAACCATCAAGCGCATGTGTGTGGCCGTGGGGTTCACCCTCCCCGGTCATCACAGCTGACCCTACCTAAAATCCATTATTACTATTCACATGTTTTAGTGCAGGTTCACACCAAAACGCGGTGTGGCACTTTCTTGCACCATGTTCAAAATGCACAGCGTTAGCAATCTGCTGCTGGTGTCAATACATTGTCAATACAGGCACCACATCATGTGGTAACACACTACAATGCGATTTGGTGAAACATGGTTTTCAAAAGTAGTGCATGCACCACTTTTTGTGTTTTCTGGTTCAATTTTCAGCCCATTCAATGGGCTATAAATCACACTGCAGGGGAACACACAGAAATCACAGAGGAATGCACACCGTGTTTCTGTATAATTCTGGTGTGAACTGGTATTTAGACCAACAGAATCATTTGGAGCAAAAAATTTCTTTGGCCAGGAGGAGGAAAACAAATTCCCTTGATTTAGTGGTTCCAGTCGGAGGAAGAATGCCGCGGCATTGGTGGTATAGGAGGAAAAATATTCTCCTGCATTGGTGGTCACTGAGATGGAAAATAATGCCCTAATCATTGGTGTCAATGGAAAGAAAAATAATGTCCAGCATTGGTGTCGGTAAGAAGAGAGCAACAATTTTGATATAAGTGGCGTCAGTTTGCAGAAAAATAATTGCAAAAGCATAGCTGTCCCTGATTTGGAGCAATGTCCCTCTGTCCCTCATTACTCCTGATTTGTCCCTCATTTTGGTCTAATCTATATAGTTGTATGTAAAATGCACTTTTAATCTTTTAAAAATAGTTTCCCAGTGCTAAACCTTTCATCCAAATTCTAAATTGCCACATTTGTAAATTTTAAAAGCCAATATAAAGGATAAGTAGTGGTGCAAAAAGCCCTTGTGAATTTAATTAACCTTTTCATTTGGTTAATTCTCCTTTAATGGGGTGTGGCAGGAGGTGTGTCCTATGCCTATATACGTTTGCTAGTAGGTGTCCCTCATTCCCATCTCAAAATGTTGGGAGGTATGCCAAAAGTGCCTTATTGCTGATGATGGAGTGATTGGGAATGCTTCAGGATTGGTGTTCAATCATAATGCCGCATACTCACGATCGTTTTTTTTTTTCCCATCGGTGAAAAAACTTAGAACCTGTTTTAAAATTATCTAATGGTTAAAAAAAACGATAGAAAAAAACGATCGTCTGTGGGGAAATCCATTGGTTAAAAATCCACGCATGCTCAGAATTAAGTTGACGCATGCTCGGAAGCATTGAACTTCATTTTTCTCAGCACGTCGTTGTGTTTTAGGTCACCGTGTTGGACACGATCCAATTTTTAAGCAATGGTGTGTAGGCAAGACTGATGAAAGTCAGCTTCATCGGATATCTGATGAAAAAATCCATCGGTCCGTTTTCATTGGATGAACCGATCGTGTGTACAGGTAATAACTTGTTTGAAAAGGCGCTCCATCTCCTGTGCTGTTCCCTGACTACCCAGATGATGTTGAAGTTAAAACAATATAGACCCAATCAGGGGCGGACTGACAACTCATGGGGCCCCCGGGCAATAGAAGATTATTGGGCCCCTGGGCTTACAGATGGCCACCACGCCAAGAGGCAGTGCAGAGGCGGGGTAGCTAAAATCTTGGGATTTTTAGATCAAAATCATGTCGGTTTCGAACATATCAGGTGCAGATGTAAAAAAAAACATAGATTTTTACATACTGTCCCTGGTTTTACTGAGCCTGGCATCCCTGATGGGCCCCCCTAGTGGCATGAGGCCTTTGGGCAGTGCCCAAGTGACTCAATGGCCAGTCCGCCCCTGGACCCAATCTTGAAGGAGATCACTCCGCCTTACAATGCTGGCATAGATTAAGTACCTGCTGCCACTCTGCAGACAGAATCTTGAGTGTCCTTTTTTATTAGAAGGAACTTGGCAGAACGCCGTTCCGCCACTTCCAGCGCTGGTCCCTCCCTCTGCTGCTTACTGTTGTCACTTGTATACAGCAAAGCCCTGCTTCTCTGTTTACAAGTGATAATACTCCTCTCCCGGCAGTACAAAACCCTCCCCGCTCTGAACATGACAGCAGAGGAAAGAGCAGGGTAGTGCCTATCCTTCAGTTTCAGTTCCGAGCTAGTACACCAACTCCTGTCTCCTATGCTCAAACATCCTCTACCCTGTATAGGATGTGTTTGTCGGATGTTCTAAGAAGATTCGACGAAGCAGCTAAACTGTATGACGCTGCAACTGTACGACCATTTATGGTCAAATGCTCTGCCCACAAGCTATAGTAGAATTCTAATGTTGTATGACTAGTAATAATTATCATTTTTCATTATTACTACTAGCCAAACAACATTGGAATTCTTCTATAGCCTATGGGCGGAGCATTTGACCGTAAATGTCCGCTCGCGGTGATCGTATGTTTTTAGCTCGAATAATCTTGGACTAATAGAGTAAGGCCCCTTTCACATTGAGGTATTTTTCATGCGGTACAGCGCTAAAAATAGCGCTGCTATACCGCATGAAAAATCATGCCCTGTAGTGTTCAATGTGAAAACCCGAAGGCTTTCACACTGAAGCGGTGCGCTAGCAGGAACACTCCAAAAGTCCTGCTAGCTGCATCTTTACCGCGGTATAGGAGCGGTGTGTTCACTGGGAAACATCAAATCAATGGGAAACCACGGTAACAGCGCGGTAATACCGCTCGCAACCTGGGCGGTATTAACCCTTTTTCGCCCGCTAGCAGGGGTTAAAACCTCACCGCTAGCGCCCGAATATCGTGGTAAATACGACGGTATAGCGGCGCTACAAATAGCGCGGCTATACCGTCACCGCGGCTCCACGCCTCAATGTGAAAGAGGTGTTAGGTTAGGCACATTTGACCGTAAACTGTTGTCACAACTATATGAAAATATAATGTATAAGAAAATAAAGCTTCTTTTTTTTTTTCGGATCTTTTGGATTTTGGATTTGTTGCGTTCATTAACCTTTTGTTAAAATGAATCCCAAAATTTGGACGAAAATGCATTCGGACAATAACGAATGAACATGTCTAGTAAATACCTTATACAACCCACTTCCTGTGTCTTGTCTGGTAAAAAGCCTAGGCTTATGGCATCATTCACCGCTCTTTGCCAGGAAGGGAAATGGGGGGTGAGTCATGAGAGGGCCAATGAGAGCTGTGGAGCTGGAGGAGTGCCTCTGTGTGTCTGTGCAAATCCAGGAAGTGAACAGGCAGCAGTTTCAGCTGCCCACAGTTAAAATGGTTGCAGCCAGACTCGGTGGTGGGGGATTTCTGCAGCATGCAGCTTCAGAATGGAAAATATGTTTTTATTACAAATTATGTGAGCAGACTACATTTTCTCTTTAAGAGTTTCTCCTATTCCTGGTAAAGGTTTTTGTGTTTGGCCACATTCATATGTGTGGTACTGTAATTCACAGTAAAGCACACATTTTACTGCAAAATACTGTGATGCATAATAATGCATCAAAACAAACTACGGAATGGTGCGGTAGAATTATTAATATTAACTGACACAGCATCACACCTTGCCAGATCTTAAGGCTTATGTGTTGCAGTGCACTAGAGCACCAGATGTGATCAATCTGTGCAGTGTAATGCGCTACGTTTAACAAAAAGGTCAAGCGCATCTAACATCCATTGCAGTGTTTTGGCAACCCATTTAAATGTAATGAGCTGCCTTAGTGCAATGTATGTGAACAAGTAAAATAACGCATGGTACCCTGCGCATGATAATGCACCATAATTGTGTGACTTTTGTTTTAATGAAAACACTTAATTATTAAGAATAAAGATTATACATGATATCTGCAAGCACAGGCATTCCTGCAGTCCCGGGATCCACAGGGTTTGTGGTAAAGCATCCACTAGTCAGAATCAAGCATAATGAACCAGTTCACGCTATCAATAAATAAAATGAAAAGCAAGTGTATTTAATCTCCATGGCAGGCAGTGCCTGGGTCCCCAAGAGGGATGCCTGGCTGGCAGTATGTGATGCTTCATTATTTTTGATTTTGAGTGTGTGATATGTTGTCAGATATATTTCTCATGGTTGAAGATGTTAACATATTTTTCATTTACATGAAAGCAAGAAAAGTAAAAATGCATGCAAAATTCAGTGCGTAACATTTAAAGTGGATGGCTGTGCGTGTTGACTTAATTCTCTAAATAATATGCACATCATTTGCAGGCACATTTGGAAAGCAGCAAGTATGAAATGCTTTGTATAATATACTCTTCATATATTTTTAATGTGTGTATATATATATATATATATATATATATATACAGCCCTCAAAAGTTCCATTAGTATCTTGCGAGAGGATTTTGAGGGCTGGCGAGTGTGGGTTGCCTGGGAGTGGGGGCAGGGGGGGGGGGGGTGAGAGCTATATGGGAGCCATTCTCCCAGCAATCGTAGGGGAAGAGAGAGGAGAGCCACCGCCGCAGCCGCCAGGCTTGGACGGGTGATCTGTTTATCAAAGTGTCTGGGCAAGTGGGAGGGGCTGTATATGATGGCGCATGGCGGGGAACACACAGCTATTAAAGTGAAAGCTGTTATGTTCCCTGGGCTCTGATCAACCAGCTCTCCTCTCCTCTCTATTACCCTACACCAACGTTTCTCAACCAGTGTCCTGCAGCACACTGGTGTGCCCTGAAGAGTCCCCAGGTGTGCCGCGGCAAAATGACCCCAAATATTGGCAGCTATGGCTGCTATCTGATGTAACACTACTGCTGGGCACTTTGTTATCATTTGTCTTTACAGCGGTGCCGGTCCGCTGTGTAAAACTCACTTCCCGGCCCTCAGGAAGCTGTGCTGGCTGTGCGGGCCTCCCGACCGCGTCATGCCATCCGAATACGTCATCGGTTGCTATGGGAGGGTCGGACGCACACACTGCTTCTGTGACGTGAGAGCCGCGGGTACCGTCCTGATCTCTGCCTGGCGCGCTTTTCCCTGAGGGGGAAGAAGAAAGGGTAGAGCCACCATGACCAACACTGCTCCCCTGCCCGCAGACATGGCCACCCGCTCAGAGAGGGAGAAGGCCCTGAAGCTGAATGAGCAGCACCAGGCCATTCTGTCTCGTATGCTAAGGGAGGAGGACAACAAGTACTGCGCTGACTGCGAGGCCAAGGGTAAGGTGGTGAGGGGGGCTCTGCTATAAATAACCAGCTGTCACAGTCACTGACACCCCACATCCTCCATTCATGGCTACAGCACTCTGGATCTGATTGGTTGTTGTGCAGCTCTGACAGTTCTTCTTTCAGTGTATGTGTGCATGTGTACACATGTCTGTTAGTGTGTGTGTGTGACAAAAGTAGTTGTGATGGTACAGGAATAGGTGGGACAGGATTAAAAGTAACATACATACAGACAGATGCACACGCACACAAACAGACACACGTACACACACACACTGGGTGTGTGTGTACGTGTGCCTGTTTGTGTGCGTGCGCATCTGTCTGTATGTATGTTACTTTTAAGCCTGACCCCCCTATTCCTGTACCATCACAACTACTTTTGTAGGGCTTGTTCGAGATAGCAGCAAGGACTGCTGCTCATCTGAAAAGCAATTTGTGTTCATATCGCTTTTCAGGGGCATTTGTCAACCAATAAACAGGCATATCTTGCCTCCTCACCACCTGTTTTAAGCCCCATTCACCCTGGGTATACCTCTAGCTGCAGCCACAGCATGTTTACACCCCCAGCTGTTGCCTCTGCAGCTAAAGGGGCAAAAGTTGGGGGTGGTAAAAACAGCTCAACCATGTGGTTTTAATGCCCCTCCTGACATGTGAACAAGCTCTTGGTTCTGTGTGGATGCGTGCTGCGTGTAGGGCAGCCCATTCATTTCCCTACCCGCAGTAATGCGGGAAACAAAGTCCCCGACCCTTTTTTTTAAATTGTGCCACAACAAAAGCAACCCATGTTTGCCAATGAATGGGGCACCATTAAGAATTAATGGCACCCCTAAAGAGCAAAGCATTTGTCTGTGTGTCAAGAACGAGCGTGATTTTGCGCATGTTTCGCAACACACAGCGACGTGAACCAAGTCTTGGACAGGGGTGCCTCAAGACTGAAACATTTTTTCAAGGGCGTCCCGACTGGAAAAAGGTTGAGAAACACTGCCCTACACAGTTAGGCCGCGTACACACTATTAAACATATCTGCTGAAACTGGTCTGCAGAGCAGTTTCAGTGGACATATCCGATCATCTGTACGGGCTAGCAGACAGGTTTCCAGCAGACAAAAATTTAAAGCATGCTTTAAAACTTGTCTGCTGGAAAGCAGTCTGTCGGATATGTCCACTGGTTAGTACGCCTAACCAGCGGACCGAAATCTCCCGCATGCGTCGAACGGATTCGACGAATGCGTGGAAGTATTTTACTTCCTGGTTCGGTGACGTGGCGGCGTCAACGTCACCGCCACGTCACCGCGATGTCTGTCCGCTGGGATTTTGGTTTGATCGTGTGTACACACATCGGACCAAAATCTCCTAGGAGACATGTCCGATGAAAACGGTCCGTCGGACCGTTTTCATAGGATATATCTCCTCATGTGTACGCGGCCCAAGGCTGCATTGGGGACAGATGGCTGCATTGGGGACACATGGCTGTATTGGGGAGACATAGACTGCATTGGGGACACATGGGGACAGGCTGCATGGCTGCATTGCTGCAACATGGCTGCACACGGAGCTGCATTTGACATGGCTGCATTGGCTGCATGGACACATGGCTGCTAGGCTTTGGGACACAGGCTGCACTGGCGGACACAGTGTGCACTGGCAGGCACAGGCTGCATTGGGGCTACAGGCTGCAAAAAAAAATATTTTTTTTTTCAAAATTGACGCTCTATTTTTGTTTATAGCACAAAAACTAAAAACCGCAGAGGTGATCAAATACCACCAAAAGAAAGCTCTATTTGAGGGGAAAAAAAGGACGACAATTTTGTTTGGGAACCACGTCGCATGACCGCGCAATTGTCAGTTAAAGTGACACAGTGCTGAATCGCAAAAAGTGCTCTGGTCTTTGACCAGCAATATGGTCCGGGGGTTAAGTGGTTATATAACTTGTGAAAGTGAGATATTTTCCGCGCCAAGTGATTAGTGATCGTGGAATTCACTAACAGTGAATCTGATTAACAGGATATGTAAATATATAAAAGCAAAATAGTTGGAAATTATATAAAATAGCTGCTCCTCAAAATAACAGGTGTGACCTGTGAGACAATACAGCTCACAATAAATATGGTATATATGGTGTACCACATGCAATACCAAGAGAAGCGCCCACTACTGGTGGTGACTGGAATCATACACTTTGCAAAGATATTAAAGAAAGTTCAACGTTCTAGATGAGTTGATAGAGTTCATAAACCAGTTTTTCTTAAAGTGAATTTGCAACAAGAAAAATTTCCAACAAGAAAAAATTTGATCCCATGGATAGAGTCTTCAACGGGTTCATGCAGATATTATCCCAGTGATAGTATAGCCTTCACCATCTAGTTTCACCCGGGGTGCTCAGAGAATCAAAATGCGCTTACCACACTGATTGAACCCCTTGTGGAAAAGTGGGTCGTTTATGCTTGGCAGGATAAGTTGGGGCAAAAGCTGGAACGCTGGCATCAATGGTGGATCAATGGAGTAGCTCAAAAAAAACATGAGAGGGGGAATCCCATAGTGTAAAATCATTTATTACTATAAAAACAACATAAAAATAGCCGATTGGCCTCTTACTTGAAAGAGTGCCCCTCCTTGGCACTATGACTGCGCGTGTGTCTCCCTTCGGGCACCTATGCTCTGCTTCCCAAAGGTTTGCGGCTCAGGGTCCTGGGTAGATGGTGGGAGATGGTGGGAGTCAAGTGTCAAGGTGGCTATGTGCGGGGTGACCAAATCAAAGCCGCCATACCGGTATGTATCAGGGAAGTACAGAGTGATTGTCTGTTCCTAGTGATCAGAAAACAGTGATCTCTCTCTACTCCCAGTCAGTCCGCTCCCCCCACAGTTAGAAACACCTCCCTAGGGAACACTTAACCCCTTGATCGCCCCCTAGTGTTAACCCCTTCCCTACCAATGTAATTTATACAGTGATCAGTGGCAGGGAATAATCCCACTGTCATTGTACTAATGTCACTGGTCCCAAAAAAAAATATTCAAAAGTGTCAGATCTGTCTGCTTCAATGTTGGAGTCTCGCTAAAAATTGCTGATCACTGCCATTACTGGTTAAAAAATAATAATAAAAATGGCATAAATATATCCTCTATTTTTTTGACGCGTTTGCACAAACCAATCAATATAGGCTTATTGCGTTTTTTTTTGTTACCAGAAATATGTAGAAGAATATATACTGGCCTAAACGGATGAAGAATTGTTTTTATTTTTATTTTTTGGGATAGTTATTTTTTTTTTTGTTTATAGCGCAAATAAATAAATAAATAAATCACAGAGGTGCCACCAAAAGAAAGCTCTATTTGTGGAAAAAAAAAGAACCTCAATTTTGTTTGGGTACAGCGTTGTACGTTGTCATCTAAAGCAATGCAGTGCAGTATCACCAAAAATGGCCTTAAGGGGGTAAATCCAGGGCTAAAGTGGTTAAGTTAAAAAACCTTCTGGGCGAAGCTAGGCTTAGAATGTCTTTAAGTAAATGTTGTTTTTCATTCTTTTACATGAAAAGGTTTAAATTGCATACATATTAAGTTTCCTTAATGTCATTGCAAAATTATTTTAAACAAAGAAGTGCCAGACAATCAGAGATCTTGCCAGGGTCGGATCACTAAATTAATAGTCTAAGTGGCAGACAATGCACCTTGCTCAACTTTCAAACCTTTGATATAAATTGAGTTTCTTAGTCGAAGGATGACTTTGCAGTAGAAAATCAAGGCATATGGTTGACAGGACAGCCAATGCCACACCTGAGCTAGAGCATTGTCCATAGACAAAGTAAAGTAAAATAAGTGGGCAGGTATAAATATTTCATACGTAATCCAGCACAATTGTGAATATTCATATACTTCCATAAACCCAAGCGAGACTGGTGCACTTTAAGTTTCTAATGTATGCATTGTACATAATCACATAAGCCACACATTTGACTAAAAACCTCCCTGGCATTGTCCCGAAGGCTTCCTCTGGTTCTGACCTTCACTTTCAGCTGGTAACAAATTTAATGTCAGAACTCCAAAAATGTAACATACTTTGTGTACAAATAATTTCCAATTTCATAGCTCAGTGATATTCAAAGTCACTGCCATCCTTCTTACAAACATGTTTTTTCCCCTAAGTCTATCAAAAGCTCAGCCTTACAGCATGATTTATTTTAGAAACAGAGTAAATGTTAACTCTATCTCCTCAAATACCCTTTTGCAAAAAAATTAATTTAGGAAATGGAAGAGACTTTTCAAAATACACAAAAATTTAATCAGAGTGTATGAATTTGCAGAGTTCAATTTATCAAGCCCCACGCTTGTGCATCCTAGCTAAGAAACCATGGATAAACATGAATAAATATTGTACATACTGTGAGGTCATGGCTGACAGGATTGTGGATGATGTATATGTGTCGCCTAGGTTTCTCACCTGCAAAAGTTAAGGGGCTCCAGAATCTTGAGTCGGTTGTGGAGAAAACAAACTTTTTTTGTTTTAATAGGTCTGGTCTGCTTTCCCTGAGGCTCTGTAGGATAAGACTCCATTCCTAGGCCCATATCTTACCTGTTAGCCAGATCTTGTTTTTTAGTCTCAGTTGCAGTGGCAACCCGTCCATATGGTAAAGGGAAAACCGCCGCTCCAGACGACACTCTTCAGTGGTGAGTAAAGTTCAAAAACCCAAATGGGTGCAGGCAATGCGTGGTGCAATATAAGGAAAGAAAAATGGACAGCTGCACTCCAATGGATGAAAAGACTTAAAAATAGTGCCTGTTTATTCCAGTCAAAAAACTAAAACAGCAAAAACAGCAAACAGTGGGGTAACAAATCTCACATCGACAACCGATGCTTAGTCATATGGGGCGCAAGGGTGCAGCCCTCCTGAACCATGCGTCTGTCCCTAATTTACATCCAGGGCGCCGGATGCATGGATTCCAAGAGGAGTTTTTGTTTTTTAGAAGCACATGATTAAAGCCTGAGGCTCTATTTGGCTTAAAAAAAGGGTGGGCTTGGGGGGCAGAGACCCGACCGACTGCCAGGGGAGGGATGGGGAAATGGGGGTTGGCGGCAGACAGATTGCCACCCCCTCCAAAAAAAATATACCATCAGCCGCTACTGCTCAATTGTCCACTGGCTTTTTATTATATGTGAGCTAACTGATACCGAGAGCTCTCTCTGTATCTTCTGTAAGAGCTTGCTGCTGGGTGAAAAGGCTGACTCCTGACAGAACACTAAAAAGTTATATGTACGTTTGTTTTGCAGAACCCATTAGGCCCCGTACACACGAGCAAATACATCTGTTCAAATCGGTCTGACAGACCGATTTGAACAGATCTGTCTGCTGGGATGTATTGGTTTGATCGTGTACCCCCGATCAAACCAAAATCCCCACCGGCAGACAGCCACGTCACCGCACCAGGAAGTAAAACACTTCCGCGCATGCGTCGAATCCATTCGACGCATGTGCGAATCCATTTAACGCATGCTTTAACATCTTTCGGCTGGCCAAATCCGTCTGCTCGCCCGTACACACGATCGAATCTGTCTGCTGAGACGGTCTGGCCGACCGTTTTCAGCAGACAGATTTGATCGTGTGTACGCGGCCTTACTGTGAGCACCCAGTTAGTCAGAGTTTAGTTAGTGGTTCAGAAAAGCTAATTTTTGGTTTATTTTATGCTATGGACTTGCTGTATAAAGCACTCCTGCATTGAACTCTCTTTACTGTATTGCTTATTAAAAGTGCATAGCAGTCCTGCTTTGACTGTTCTGGTTGTTCTTGCCTCTCGCTTGTTTTACCGCCACAACTACTAATTGAGCCTGTCCCCTTTACAATACCTATAATTTTAAGAAAAGGTTGGAATCAGTCGATGACAACTACTAGAAAATGTACAATAATTCCATCTACATGAACTGAACTCCCTACTGGACTCTAACACACTAATCATGTCAGCCTCCATCCACAAAGATTCAGAAAAGTGGGAAGCATAGTAATGTTAAGGGGTTTTAAAAAAAATAGTAGATATGGTGCAGTGAGCATACAGAGTTATTTCCTCAAGGGAACTTTGACCCACAAGAAAAAAGACCACTCTATCAAAAAAAGGTGAAAACATCTATGGGTCAGCTTGGCGGGCTGTTCATCATCTTCGGTCTCTTAAAGGAGTTGTAAAGGAAATTTATTTTTTGCTGAAATTATTGTTTACAGGGTATAGAGACATAATAGTTAACTGATTCCTTTTAAAATGATTAAAAATAGATACAAATCAATCAAAAATGTGCCTGCAGTTTCAGTTTTGTTTTTCATCTAGTTTCATGTTTCTGTGAAGGACAGAGACACAGAGCCAATACAGGGCAGTGTTTGTTTTTAAAATGAAACTGATTGGTTCTGAGGGGTTTTAGACACACAGTAATCACACCTTATTGAAGACCACAGAGAGAAGCTCCCAGTACCTTTTTCATAAGGAAACAGTCAACCAGAAAGTCTGCAGAACAGAGAAGGATTACAGCAAAAATGAACAATGAGCAATGCCCTGCATGGGTAAGAGCCTGTTCACACTGAGGTGACCCGGGATCCAATCTTCAAGATGCCCCAAGTTTCCCCAAGTCGCGCAGTCGAGAAAATTAATGGAAGTGAATGGGAGCCGCCTTAACCGGTTAACCCCCGGACCATATTGCTGCTCAAAGACCAGAACATATTTTGCGATTCGGCACTGCGTCTCTAACTGACAATTGCGCAGTCGTGCGACGTGGCTCCCAAACAAAATTGGCGTTCCTTTTTCCCACAAATAGTGCTTTCTTTTGGTGGTATTTGATCACCTCTGGGTTTTTTATTTTTTGTGCTATAAACAAAAATAGAGCAACAATTTTGAAAAAATAATAATATTTTTTACTTTTTACTGTAATAAATATCCCCCAAAAATATATAAAAAAACATATTTTTTCCTCAGTTTAGGCTGATACATATTCTTCTACATATTTTTCATAAAAAAAATTGCAATAAGCGTTTATTGATTGGTTTGCGCAAAAGTTATAGCGTTTACACAATAGGGGGTATTTTTATGGCATTTTATTAATATATTTCTTTTTTCTAGTAATGGCGGCGATCAGCGATTTTTTTTCGGTACTGCAACATTATGGCGGACACTTCGGACACTTTTGACACATTTTTGGGACCATTGGCATTTTTATAGCGATCAGTGCTATAAAAATGCATTGGATTACTATAAAAATTCCACTGGCAGTGAAGGGGTTAACACTAGGGGGCGGGGAAGGGGTTAAGTATGTTCCTGGGTGTGTTCTAACTGTATGGGGGGGGGGTGGACTGACATGGGGAAATCACTGATCTTCAGTTCATACATTGTGTGAACAGAAGATCAGCATTTCCCCCCCTGACAGGCCTGGGAGCTGTGTGTTTACACACACAGCTCCCGGTCCCCGCTTTGTAATGAGCAATCGAACGTGGACAGGACTCGGGGGCGAGCGGCAGCACGTGCGCCCCTAGTTGTCTGCGAGAGAGACGACATAGAGCTACGGGCTCTCGCGCAGGGGAGCCAACCTGCCGCGGTAAAACGGCAAGTAGTTAATGTACACTACCGAAGTCACTCCGACTTCAGAAAAGGTTCCTGTACTACTTCAATCCGACTTCTAGGCGACCTGTACCCATTGATTTCAATGGAAGTCGCCTCTGACTCGGATCCCTGTTCACAGTGAGGCAACTTTAAAGGAAGTCGCCCTAGTGTGAGCCTGTTCTAAGGCAAGCCCCTCCCTCCCACAGGGGAACTCCACGCCAAATTTTAAATAAAAAAACGGCATGGGTTTCCCCTCTAGGAGCATACCAGGCCCTTAGGTCTGGTATGGATTTCAAGGGGAACCCCTACGCCAAAAAACGGCGTGGGGTCCACCCAAAATCCATACCAGACCCTTATCTGAGCACACAGACCGGGAGGTCATGAAAGGGGGCATGCCCTTAACATGGGGGGGGTTCTTTGGGGCAGGGGGGCACACTCTTCCCGACAACCCTGGCCGTTTGCACTTGAATTTGCTCTAGAGCTTAGTAAATTAGGTGAAGCTCTGCTGCCTTCCATCATCCAATCATGTGCAAGCAAACATGCCCTCTTTTATTTTCCTTGCATGTGATTGGGTATTCTTTGCAAAGTGAAGCTTGACTTTATTTACTAAGCTCTGGAGCAAATTCACTTACAAAGTGCACAGTCTTACCGCCTTTAGTAAACCAACCCCAGTGACTCAGATTGATTTTGGAAAGCGCCAACTGTGACACAAAGGGGGTTATTTCTGAAAGGCAAATCTACTTTGCACTACAAGTGCAAACTGCAAGTGCAAAGTGCACTTGAAATTTCACGGGAAGGGCCAGATTCAGAAAGAATCTGCCGCCGTAAATTCAAATGTGCGCCGTCGCATCTTTATGGCGATTTAGAAAGCAAGATACGCCGAAAAACATGGCTTCTGTCGCATTAGACGTTCCCATTAAAAATATGCAAATGAGCTAGATACGTTGTTTCACGAACGTACGTGCGCCCGGCGCATTGATATACGTCATTTACGTAAGGCGTATAACTGGCGTAAAGTTACCCCTGCTATATGAGGCGCAGACAATGTTAAGTATGGACGTTGGAACAGCGTCAAATTGTACGTCGTTTAGGTTCTTTCCGTAAGTCGTACGCGAATAGGGCTGTGAGTAAGTGACGTTCACGTCGAAAGCATTGACTATATGCGACGTGATTTTGGAGCATGCCCACTGGCATACGTCCACGGCCAGCGCATGCGCCGTTCATTCGGCGCGTCATTTACGCGGGGTCACGATTCATTAACATACAACACGCCCACTACCAGCCTACTTTGACTTATGCGCGGTTACGCCGGCACATTTACACTACGCCGCTGTAACTTAGGGCGCACATTCTTTCTGAATACCGTACCTGCCGCTCTAGGTTACGGCGGCGTAGTGTAAATGAGATACGCTAAGCTGCCGTAAAGATACGAAAATGTATCTGAATCTGGCCCGAAGTGTACATGGAAGTGCAGTCGCTGTAAATCTGAGAGGTAGATCTGAAATGAGGGGAAGCTCTGCCGATTTTATCATCCAATCATGTGCAAACTAAAATGCTGTTTTTTATTTTTCTTGCATGTTCCGATTGGATCAACAGCGACTGCACTTCCAAGTGCACTTGCAGTGCAAAGTGGATTTTCCTTTAGTAAATAACACCTAAAGTGTACTAGTGATAATGTTCCGGTATGCAAACCGAGGAATACTATTGTCAACTCCTGGAATTTGATATCAATATTGATTTGAATCAATAGAAACATAAGGCTTGTTCAAACCAAATAAATATTAACCTGATATTTCTTTACTAGATCGTAACACATGACATATGCAAATAAAAGCAGGTGAAAAAAAAAAACGATGAACCAACTGCAAAATCGGTACAATTGCAACCATAACAAAGCCTCTGAGGGAAATAAAACCCTGGGTCAAATCTATTTTATTCTCTCATTGCACACATATAACAGCATTACAATGACTTACAAATGTAAGCTTTCCGGACCACTGCAAACAGTTTGGAAACAGCGAACTGTGACACAGACTATGCTAGTGATGATATCTTTCCTGTATGTAAACCCAGCAATACTCTTGTCCACTCCTGAAATCTTCACTGCTACAATATTATAAATGTAGGGCTTGTTCGAACTGATAAATATGTTGATCTGTTTTTTTATTTACTCGATCAAAACACAACATGCCCAAAAAACTCAAAGGCAACTGCCAAGTTATAAAATGCAGGTGGAAAACCTGATCAAAAGGAATGAAAAGTTAGTACATTTCCTACCATAACAAGCCCTTTGGGGCATTAAAAAACTTAGTGTCAAATCTGATTTATTTTCTCATTTCACCTAGAACACGTAACAACATTACAGTGACTTTTACAAATATAGGTTTTTCTAAACTCAAACAAGATTTCGAAGATTAAACCAGAATACAAGTCCTACTGTCTCTGCAGTGGTGTTCCTTGATCTCAACACCCACAGAAACCTAATATACAGTATATGGTCAAAAGTGATGGCACCATGGGCGTCCTCTGAAATTTTTTCAGATGGGGGCGCTTCGGCAGTGGCGATACACAGTCGCATTTTACCCTTTCTTCAACCGCTGGCGGGGGTTAAAAGCGCCCCCCCCCCCACCCACACTTTAAAATGTAAAAACACCCCACTGTGCCCCCTGCATCTTTCAATATCTTTGTCACTACTGTGTACCCCTCTCCACAACTGCACCTCTGGGCCCCTTTACATTACACAGCACCTCACAGCTCTGGACCCCTTTACATTACACAGCACCCCACAGCTCTGGACCCCTTTACATTACACAGCACCCTGCATCTCTGAACCCCTTTACATTACACAGCACACTACACTATATTGACAGTATATTTATTTCAGGTCTTAAAGAGGAACCTTTGGGAATGACGGACACATGGATTTGATTCCAGAAGAGGGGCAGGCACTCTAAATAAGAGACAACTAGAGGGGAGGGGAGCGCTGCAGTCATCGCTTAAATCGGCCCCAGGCCCTTTTCGGCCCTGCTCCTGGCTCTCCCTGGCGATTCCAGGGGGAGGCAAATGACCCCCCTTGCCCTATGGAGCGGACGCCAATGGATGGCACCCTTCCAAATTACTGAGTTCAGGAGTTCCAGTGAGGTATATTGTAATGCTACAGGATACAAAGACATTATAGACAGTTGTGTACTTCCAAGCTTGTGGCCTTGTTCTGTTCCAGTATGATGATTGTTCCCCTATGCACAGTTTTTTTAAGTTGTTATTTTTTCCCCGCAATTCTTGGTAAAATAACGTTTTTTTTGTTTGTTTTTTAGCACAAAACTGTCACAATAACAAGTTATTTCTCAAACACAGCATAGGCGTACTTGCAATTACACCCCAAAACACATTTTGCTACTCATCCTGAGTATGGTGATACCACATGTGTTAAATTGTTCACAGCCTGGCCACATACAGAGGCCCAACATCCAAGTAGCACCTTTAGGCTTTTTAAGGACATAAATTATACATTTAATTTCCTAACTACTTAGGCTGCACTGATGGCTGCACTAATGGGCTGCACTGACAGTTCCACTAATAGCTGCACTGATGAGTTGCACTGACAGGTCCACTGATGAACTGCACTGACAGATTCTCTGATTGCTGCACTAATGGGCTGCACTGACAGACTTGCTAATGGCTGCACTAATGAGTTGCACTGACAGGTCCACTAAGGAACTGACAGATCCACTGCACTAATGGGCTGAACTGAAAGATCCTGTCTGCACTGATGGGCTTTACTGACAGGTCCACTTATAGCTGCAATGACAGGTCCATTGATGGCTGCAATGTTGAGCTGCACTGATGGGTCCATTGATGGCTGCACTGATGAGCTGCACTGAGAGGTCCACTGTTAACTGCACTGATTGCTGCCCTGATAAGTTGCACTGACAGATCCACTAATTTCTGCACTGAGGAGATGCCCTGACAGGTTCTTCGATGGGCTGATCCGACAGGTTCTCTTTATTTGGAGCAGCCTTTTAGCACGTTAGTGGATGTGTTAACTGGTGGTAACTCACTGTTCCCAAGTTCTCTTCCTCACACAGGATTGGTGTGTGAGGAGGAGAAGATTGGAACAGCGAGTAACCACTGTTTGTTTACATTTGTTTACATCTGACAGTCAGCATTGCTCTGCTCGGGGAGGAGAGGGAACCGAGCCATCGGCGATGTTCGGTGGCTCGGTTCTCATTGCAGAGACTGGTCTGATGCTTCATCCACCGAGGTAAGTATGATTAGCAAAATAAAAAAAAAGACTTCTCTTTTAACCACTTAAGGACCCCCGCACGCACATATACGGCCACAGAATGGCTCGTACAGGCACAAGGGCGTAAATTTACGTCCCCGCCTTCGTGCGGTTCGGGGGTCCCATCGGGACCCCCTCCGCGACGTGCGGGGGTCCCCCTGCCTCTGGGAGCGATCGCCGACGAGCGGGCGGATGTCCGTGATTTCCGCCCCCCCCGCGATCGCTCCCAGCCAATGGGAGCGCGCTCCCATCGTGTCAGTTCCTCCTCCTGTGTTTACACAGGAAGGAGGAAATGATGTAATCTCTCATCGCAGCGCTGTTTCCCAGCGCTGCTGATGAGAGAAGACATCACAAGTAAGTGTGCACCAACACAACACTGACACACACTCACATAGGCAAATTAACCCCTTGTGATCGCCCCCCCCCCCCCACCCCCCTGTCACAGTGTCACTGAATGCAGTGATCTAATCACTGCATTTAGTGTCAGTGTGACAGGCAGTGTAAAAAACAGTTAGTGTTAGGTTCAGGATAGCCCCCCCACCCCCCCTAATAAAGTTTTAACCCCCTGATCACCGCCCTAGTTAACCCTTTCACTCCCTATTGCCAGCATCACTAAGCGATCATTTTTCTGATCGCTGTATTAGTGTCGCTGTTCCCGCTAGGTAGCTATTTTTTTTTATTGCGATTTTTTTTTTTACTAAAGACATGTGGCTGAATTAATTTTGGCCTAAATGTTTTACTAAAATTTAGTTTATTTGATTTTTTTTATAACAAAAAGTAAAAAAATTGTGTTTTTTTTCAAAATTGTGGCTCTATTTTAGTTTATAGCCGAAAGAAAGCTCTATTTGTGGGAAGAAAAGGACGCAAATTTTGTTTGGGAGCCACGTCGCACGACCGCGCAATTGTCTGTTAAAGCGACGCAGTGCCGAATCGCAAAAACACCTTGGGTCATTTACCAGCGTATTGGTCCGGGTCTTAAGTGGTTAAACTATTACAAATAGGATCATAGGAATACTTGCATAATAGCATAATAGTCCCTGGCTTGGGTTTAGCAGCATGAACAGGACTTAGCTGAGACTTCCCCTCTCTCTCACCACTTCCTCCTTCCAGGCTTTCAAAGTGAACACCCAGGGCCAGGAAGTGCATAAACTATGTTTACAGGCATTTACAAATACAGACAGTAGAGGGCAGCAGATTCCTTACACACTCACAGAATGTTTAATGTCTGCAAAGTACACAGATATATGCACAACTTTGAGTGCATATGTGCAGCCGATTGTGGTTTGCTCAGCAGCGCATGCTTTTCAAACGTACACCAGTTTTATGATTGTGAGCTTCCAATATAAATGGAATGTTTGGATGGAAATTTTGTATTTTAGCCTTTTCTATTTGTATTTCATGTCAGAGTATTAGGGTCCTTTCACACGGAGCGGACCGTTTTTGTGTCCGCTCTGTGTGTGTCCGTCGGCTCAGCGGGGATCATCCATAATCCCTGCTGAGCTGTCGGCGGACAGGGCGGTCCCCGCACACTGTGCAGAGACCGCCCTGTCTTTCCTCCGCTCTCCCCTATGGGGAATCGGATGAATACGGACCGTCTGTCCGTATTCATCCGATCTGATCTGCCGGACGGAAGAAAAATAGGGTTTTCTTCCGTCCGAAAAACCAGATCTTTACGGATGCATCATCCGCTAATGTCTGCAATCCCATAGGGATGTATTACAAGTCCGTAAACGGACTTGTAAAAAACGGACGAACGGTCCGCGCATGTGAAAGGGGCCTAAGCATGGTATACAAGTGCTCCGCTGGTGCAACTGCCTTTTAATATATAGTGAGCTTGTCACAAAATAGGCATAATCTTAAAATGGTTGTACACCCTGTACAACCACTTTTACCTACAGGTAAACCTAGATTAAGGCTTACCTGTTGGTGCTCGAAATATCTCCTAAACTTCCATGTTTCGGAGATATTTACAATAATGACGTTCACCGATTTCTATGGCGCATGCGCCGTAGACAACGGCGCAGGCGCACTTTAGAAACGGCGAACGTGCCATTTCTAAAGGAGGCCATGCATCAGAATGGGTACCATAAACGCGTATAGCTACATCTTTGTAAGCCTGACGCGGCGTTTCGTGTATATGAAAACACTCCTCAGGGGCTAATGTAGTGGGATATCTGGAATACAGATTTGATTAATGATCAAAGTATTAAAGTTAAATCCACCAGAAAAGATAGTAAATCAATTCTGGTTACTTACATAGTATGCCAAAGTTCTACAGTAATTAAGACCAAACATATTCCCGTCCCGGGACAGAGGTGGCAGACCAGCAGGCAAACAACAGAGCACACAAAGCATCCTTCCCAGACAGCAGGCGACCATAGGTAATGAATTAAAATGTATCCTCATAGTACAGGTGGATGTCTGTAATGAGTAAATAAATAGGTCCATCAAACAGTGACCCACATAATAAGGGAGTAAAGGCATAAAAAAATACTTGGAGATTAGCAAGGGATACCTGGATTGCGAGTTGGATGGCCACAGCTAGTAACGGCTGTAGGGACTGCATGGAAATGGCCACTGGCTGAATAGGTGGAAAGGTGCTTTATAATGCTTCCAGCAATTGCACCAGACTGCCCCCAACGTCACGTCAGCTGGACAGTGTGGGGGGCGGGGCCTTCAATCAGACGGCACAATTGCCTGTGCTGAAGAGACGCTGCACACACCCAGAGATGTTGGCTGCTGGAGCGGTGTGCGAGGACGGCTACGGGGGCTTCGATCCCAGGTGAGTATTACATAATGAGCTAGTATGCTATGCATACTAGCTCCTTATGCCTTTGTCTTGCATGTGTTTTTTTTTTTTGTAAAGTGGGTTTACAACCACTTTAACCCACATTACTAGTACACCCTATCTGCATTTACAAAAAATATATAAATTTGCTGTTCAATCTGCAATGCACATGAGGACCTCATAATATGAATCCAGCATGAAGCTTTATGGGGCTAGTTAGGTGATTGCATTTGCTAGATGCACAGAGCTCAGGGCACTCATGATACCACTCTCCCAGTGCCTAGGCACTTCTTTGCCTGCAACCTCATAGCTGTATATCTGCAGTAGGAGTTAGACACCTTTCACACTGGGTCAGTTTGCAGGCGCTATTGCGCTAAAAATAGCACCTGCAAACTGACCCTAAACAGCCGCTGCTGTGTCTCCAGTGTGAAAGCCTAAGGGATTTCTCACAGGAGTGGTGCGCTAGCAGGACGATAAAAAAAGTCCTATAAAACAAGAAATTTGTCGCACACTGGAACTCCAAATTATCTTGATGTCATCTTTTTTGTCAAAAGGGTCAGACAGATACAGGCAATGGATTGTAGACGCGTTTCACAAGCGATAGCTTGCTTGTTCACCTCCTGCTAGCCGCATCTTTGGAGCAGTGAAGGAGTGGTGTATATACCTCTTCTCCACCGCACCCGCCCATTGAAATCAATGGGACACCGCGACTATACCGCCGGCAATGCGGCTCTGCAGAGGCACTTTGCGGTGGTTTTTAACTCTTTCTCGGCCGCTAGTAGGGGGTAAAACTGCCCCGCTAGCAGCCGAATAGTGCAGCGAAATTGGCGGTAAAGTCTTTATCACCGACGCCACCCCCCCTAGTGTGAAAGGGGCCTAAATTTAAGGCAACCTTTCTCAGCAAAGGTTTCATGGAACACTAGGGTTTCTTCAGGGGTTGCTAGGGGTTCCTTGACCACAAATGTAAATAGTATTCTTTCCAATGACAATCATGCTAATGTACTATTAGCTATAGTACAGTATAATATTAGTAGCTAGTAACTTAGTTTTTTATTACTAACTTTAGTTTTGTATTGCTTACTGTCCCACTTAGGGAGATCCCTTTCTATTTGTCCTGTTTATAGGACAATAACATAAAATAAAATAAAAGAATGTCACAAATTTTGAGTTGTCAATCATCAAGAATAGAGGGGAACTTGTGCAATGGGGGCACTAATTCTGCTGACAAAATGGTGTTTACTCACTTTGGGATTTCCTCTCTCTTCCTGTTTTAGCTATGGCACAGGATATGAAGGGATATCTAACTAACGGGTTAATGGCTAACTAACAAAAAAAAATAATAATAATAACAGGGGTTATGAAAAAGAAAAACATTAAATATTAAAGGGGTTGTAAAGTCAGATACTTTTCTATCTTAATGCATACAATGTGTTAAGATAAAAAAAAAAACTTCTGTGTGCAGCAGCTCCCCCCAGCCCCCCTAATACTTACCTGATCCCCATCTCTGTCCAACGATGTCCACAAATTCCTCGGCCGTCTTAGGCCTCGTACATATTTTCATCGGTCAAAACCGATCGTGTGCGGGCCCCATAGGTTATTTAAAACCATGCATGCTCAGAATCAAGTTGACGCATGCTTGGAAGCATTACATTTCATTTTTTTCAGCACGTCGTTGTGTTTTACGTCACCGCGTTCTGACACGATCGGTTATTTAACCGATGGTGTATGTGCGCGACGGACCATCAGTCAGCTTCATCGGTTAACTGATGACAATGGTCCTTCAGACCATTCTCATCGGATGGACTGATCGTGTGTACAAGGCTTGAGGCTCTCCCTCCCGATTGGCTGAGACACAGCAGTGGTGCTATTGGCTCCCACAGCTGTCAATCAAAGTCAGCTAGCCAATCAGGAGAGAGACGGGGCCGGTCCAGGCCACGGCTCCATGTCTGAGTGGACACAGGGAGCTGTGACTCGGCTCGGGTGCACCCATAGCAAGCTTCTTGCTGTAGGGGCACTCAACAGGAGGGAAGGGCCAAGAGCACAGAAAAGGGGAGCGAGAAGAAGAGGGTGTGGGCTGCTCTGTGCAAATCCACTGCAACAGAGCAGGTAAGTACAGTAAAACTTTGGTTTGCGGGCATAATTCGTTCCAGAAACATGCTTGTAATCCAAAGCACTTGTATATCAAAGATTTTTTTTTACAGGGTATAAAAAAGAGAGGCACTTCTAAGTGTAGCAATAAGTTGCTAAATGTTATACCTTCATTAAATGTAACCATAATGCTACACTTAGAGGCTCCTCTCTTCTTTTTTATACTCAGTTGTGACATGACGCTACTCTTATATGATGACATCGCTTGTATATCAAGGCAAAATGTATTAAAACATTTTGCTTGTCTTGCAAAACGCTCTCAAACCAAGTTACTCTCAAACCAAGGTTTTACTGTATAACATGTTTGTTATTTTTATAGAAAAAAATGATGCGATTTTACAATCACTTTAAATCTTTTTCTTTTCTTAGTAGCAAAGGACAGAAGAAAGAAAGTACAACAAATAGGGCCATTAAAATAAATACAAATATAAAAAGGCATTTTACATGATAAAATATATACACAAAACATTGCCAAAAACGTCTAAAACAAAAATGAAATTGACGAGAATGCCCCTTTAAACAGTTTCACAGCTATTGTTTGCTGGCAGCAAACTGTGAGAGGCAATTAAGCCCTATAAATGTGTAAATGATCCCTCTACGATCTAAACGCTTGGAAAATCAAAAAGCTGTTTTCTGTGTACAGCCACACATTTGCTGTCAACCTCTGCTGCCCCTACCTGAGCAGTTAATGTAAGCGGTTACAGTCTTATTGCAGTCTAATTAACTGACATTCAGTCTGCTAAAAATACAATGTTTTTGCTTTCCTTCTGAGGGAATGATATAACCGTAATCTACCGGAAAGGTCACTCCATCTGACAAGAAATAGCAGTAGAGTGAGCCCAGTGTACTCTTTAAGTTCCTCACCAGCCCGTATTACCTTTTTGTTTTGTAATGGTAATGCTGTGCTCTTGCAGCTTGTCAGTAGTGTTCAAGCTGGTACACTAAAAGCTTGTTTATGCATAAAGCTAGAATGGATTTCTTTGTCCAGACACTACAGAAGGCATAAATCATACAAGGCCATACTGACAAATAATACACAGTTCATGCTGAACAAAAAGTAGCCATTGGCCAGCCTCTGTAACCGCTATAATGACATGTGGCTCTGTGTGCTCCAATTTACAGAAAACTGGCACCAACACCACTGCCATTAACAATGCAGCATGAAATCCATATGCATTCAGCAATTCCTTACTATAAGAACTGCCAATAGCTGTTTCCTAGATAATCATTAGCTTTACAAACCAAACGAACTTGAGATTTTGATTACCCCACTAGTAACCAGCTTGCTGTGGTATAGTGACCTGAATTGAACTACACAATCTGTAAAACAGCAGCACATGCTATGAAAATGCCATAATACCCCAACAAAGGGGTCTAAAAATGTGTATTTCTGCAGTAGATGTATCCTATTTCTGCAGGAAAAGATAAGCTTAAAGTGATTGCAAACGATCACCTTGTAAAACAACCCATTCCATTTAAAAATAGAAATGAAAGGCAAAATATTTGTGTATAGTTATATATAAAAAAAAAAAAAAAACATTATAAACACCCTTTTTCCCTTTTTTCATAAGTGATCACATTCCCTCTGTTCTCGGCTGCATATGAACTGGGGGAGGAGAAGCAGCAGAACACTGAGCTTGCCAGTGAATGGATGTGCAGATGAGGTGTGTCAGGACAAGTCTGATCATTGGAGGAGAGTACACTGAGTTCCCAGCACAGCTAGAAAACTGATCACAATGTGCTCTCCTGCTTAGTATGGCCAGTTTTTAACCCCCCTGGCGGTATCCCCGAGCGTGACCCAGGTGTTTTTTTTGTTGCTAAAATCGGTATCCCTGAGTCACGCTCGGGGTAGCTATGCAGAGCCTGCAGCGCGCGCTGGCTTACCTTGTTCCTGGATCCAGCTATGCATCCACGCTGTGTGAGCGAGCGGGTGCTCGCTTGATTCACACAGTGTCTCCGTGTGCCGTCGATCTCTGTTCCCTGCGACGTTACGATGCACGGAAGCGGAGAACGGCGCCAAATTCAAAAAAGTAAACAAACACAATACAAACAGTATACTGTAATCTTATAGATTACAGTACTGTATGTAAAAAATACACACCCCTTGTCCCTAGTGGTCTGTCCAGTGCCCTACATGTACTTTTATATAATAAAAACTGTTCTTTCTGTCTGGATTGTCCATAGCAACCAAAAGTGTCCCTTTATGTCAAAAGTGGTTTTAGATCAGCTAGAAAACAGCGATAATAAATTATAATACAGAAAGAAAAAAGTGTAGCGCTAAAAATAAACAGAGACTACTGCTTATGTAGCTCCTTTAACACAAATTGTCCATGTGTATAAAAAAAGTTCAAATAACAGTCCAGAAACTTCTATTCACCACCGATAGTGACACACTGGATAATGTGACAGGTACAAAGGGATCCACCACCAATAAAACGAAACCTTTTGAAGGCTTACCAGAAGATGGGGATCTGAATGAGCGTATACTCATCAGATCTAGCAGGCTTCAATGAATATCCTCGATCCAAGTGTATTTAAGAGCTCCTGGGATATCGTCAGAGATGAAGTGATGAATCCACGGGAACCATTTGTTTGTTTTTAGTGAAAAAGCTCAAATGAAGTGATTACCATGCAAGGTAATAGTGACCAAAGGAAAAAAATAAAAATAAAAGTGCACATAGCGTAATTCTGTATTACAGGTAAAAAAAAATTAATAAAAAGTTGCACTTACATTGAAGTAGAATACAAACAAGCGCTTAGAAATACAGCAGTAAGGTCAGTGGGGTCTCCCGACGCGTTTCGTTCCCTTAGAACGTCATCTGGGGCACTTCCCCTTTAGAGTGCCATCACTTTGTTCATCATTTTCCAAAAATTATGGTGTGTACGCAACATCATTTTTGAAAATGAAGTTTGAAAAATGTTGTTTTTTTTCATGAAGGAAAATTACATTTTTTTTCATCACAAAAAGTGATCGTGTGTACGGGGCATAAGAATTGCAGGCCTACAGTATAAAACGCCAAATTTCCATGCAAAAAATTGTACCGTTTTTGGTATGTAATTCCGGACAGAATCATACCGCCAGGGAGGTTAATAGTTGCATAGTGAGTCAGGTTGAAAAAAGACACAAGTCCATCTAGTTCAACCATAAATAAAAAATATATATCGTACAATCCCATATACTCAATTCTAAACCCACAGTTGATCCAGAGAAAGGAAAAAAATAAAAAAACAGCAGAGCATGCTCCAATTTGCTACAGCAGGGGGAAAATTCCTTCCTGATCCCCCGAGAGGCAATCGGATTTTCCCTGGATCAGCTTTACCTATAAATGTCAGTACCCAGTTATATTCTGTACATCTAGGCAGGGCCGTCTTTACCATAGGGCAAACAGGGGCAGCTGCCCAGGGCCCTGTCACTGTTGGGGGCCCAAAGCAACCCCCTTTGAAAAAAAAATATATATATTTTTTTTTTTTTAGGGGTCCGGAGGTCCCCCAGGGCCCCAGATGGCAACCCCCTTTTTTATAAAAAAAAACTTGTTTTATATATTTCTTTTAATATATATATATATATATATATATATATATATATATATATATATATATATATATACAGTGCGGAAAATAAGTATTTGAACACCCTGCTATTTTGCAAGTTCTCCCACTTGGAAATCATGGAGGGGTCTGAAATTGTCATCGTAGGTGCATGTCCACTGTGAGAGACATAATCAAAAAAAAAAATTCCAGAAATCACAATTTATGAATTTTTAACTATTTATTTGTATGATACAGCTGCAAAGAAGTATTTGAACATCTGTCTATCAGCTAGAATTCTGACCCTCAAAGACCTGTTAGTCTGCCTTTAAAATGTCCACCTCCACTCCATTTATTATCCTAAATTAGATGCACCTGTTTGAGGTCATTAGCTGCATAAAGACACCTGTCCACCCCATACAATCGGTAAGAATCCAACTACTAACATGGCCAAGACCAAAGAGCTGTCCAAAGACACTAGAGACAAAATTGTACACCTCCACAAGGCTGGAAAGGGCTACGGGGAAATTGCCAAGCAGCTTGGTGAAAAAAGGTCCACTGTTGGAGCAATCATTAGAAAATGGAAGAAGCTAAACATGACTGTCAATCTCCCTCGGACTGGGGCTCCATGCAAAATCTCACCTCGTGGGGTCTCAATGATCCTAAGAAAGGTGAGAAATCAGCCCAGGACTACACGGGAGGAGCTGGTCAATGACCTGAAAAGAGCTGGGACCACCGTTTCCAAGGTTACTGTTGGTAATACACTAAGGCCTCGTACACACGATCGGACATATCCGATGAAAACGGTCCGCGGACCATTTCCATCGGATATGTCCGATCTGGAGTTTGATCCGATGGCGTGTACACACCATCGGATCAAATTCCCCGCCGGCGGACGGCGCGGTGACGTGGCGGTGACGTTGACGCCGCCACGTCACCGCACCAGGAAGTAAAACACTTCCGCGCATGCGCCGAATCCATTCGGCGGCGGCGCGGCGGCGGTGCGGGACGACATGTCTGCTGGTAAGTGTAATAACCAGCAGACATGTCGGGCGGACGGATTCCACCCGATAGATTTCAAAGCATGCTTTGAAATCTGTCGGGTGGACAAATCTGTCCGCTAGCCCATACACACGATCAGAGATGTCTGCTGAAACGGTCCATCGGACCGTTTTCAGCGGACATATCCCCTCGTGTGTACGAGGCCTAAGACGTCATGGTTTGAAATCATGCATGGCACGGAAGGTTCCCCTGCTTAAACCAGCACATGTCAAGGCCCGTCTTAAGTTTGCCAATGACCATTTGGATGATCCAGAGGAGTCATGGGAGAAAGTCATGTGGTCAGATGAGACCAAAATAGAACTTTTGGTCATAATTCCACTAACCGTGTTTGGAGGAAGAAGAATGATGAGTACCATCCCAAGAACACCATCCCTACTGTTATGCATGGGGGTGGTAGTATCATGCTTTGGGGGTGTTTTTCTGCACATGGGACAGGGCGACTGCACTGTATTAAGGAGAGGATGACCGGGGCCATGTATTGCGAGATTTTGGGCAACAACCTCCTTCCCTCAGTTAGAGCTTTGAAGATGGGTCGAGGCTGGGTCTTCCAACATGACAATGACCCGAAGCACACAGCCAGGATAACCAAGTAATGGCTCTGTAAGAAGCATATCAAGGTTCTGGCGTGGCCTAGCCAGTCTCCAGACCTAAACCCAATAGAGAATCTTTGGAGGGAGCTCAAATTCCGTGTTTCTCAGCGACAGCCCAGAAACCTGACTGATCTAGAGAAGATCTGTGTGGAGGAGTGGGCCAAAATCCCTCCTCCAGTGTGTGCAAACCTGGTGAAAAACTACAAGAAATGTTTGACCTCTGTAATTGCAAACAAAGGCTACTGTACCAAATATTAACATTGATTTTCTCAGGTGTTCAAATACTTATTTGCAGCTGTATCATACAAATAAATAGTTAAAAAAAAATCATACATTGTGATTTCTGGAATTTTTTTTTTTGATTATGTCGGATGGCAACCCCCCTTTTTTTATAATTTTTTTTTTTTTTTTATATTTTATTTCTTTTTTTTTTCTTTTTATTTCTTTATATATATATATATATACAGTGCAGAAAATAAGTATTTGAACACCCTGCTATTTTGCAAGTTCTCCCACTTGGAAATCATGGAGGGGTCTGAAATTGTCATCGTAGGTGGATGTCCACTGTAAGAGACATAATCAAAAAAAAAAAATCCAGAAATCACAATGTATGATTTTTTTAACTATTTATTTGTATGATACAGCTGCAAAGAAGTATTTGAACACCTGAGAAAATCAATGTTAATATTTGGTACAGTAGCCTTTGTTTGCAATTACAGAGGTCAAACGTTTCTTGTAGTTTTTCACCAGGTTTGCACACACTGGAGGAGGGATTTTGGCCCACTCCTCCACACAGATCTTCTCTAGATCAGTCAGGTTTCTGGGCTGTCGCTGAGAAACACAGAGTTTGAGCTCCCTCCAAAGATTCTCTATTGGGTTTAGGTCTGGAGACTGGCTAGGCCACGCCAGAACCTTGATATGCTTCTTACAGAGCCACTCCTTGGTTATCCTGGCTGTGTGCTTCGGGTCATTGTCATGTTGGAAGACCCAGCCTCGACCCATCTTCAAAGCTCTAACTGAGGGAAGGAGGTTGTTGCCCAAAATCTCGCAATACATGGCCCTGGTCATCCTCTCCTTAATACAGTGCAGTCGCCCTGTCCCATGTGCAGAAAAACACCCCCAAAGCATGATGCTACCACCCCCATGCTTCACAGTAGGGATGGTGTTCTTGGGATGGTACTCATCATTCTTCTTCCTCCAAACACGGTTAGTGGAATTATGACCAAAAAGTTCTATTTTGGTCTCATCTGACCACATGACTTTCTCCCATGACTCCTCTGGATCATCCAAATGGTCATTGGCAAACTTAAGACGGGCCTTGACATGTGCTGGTTTAAGCAGGGGAACCTTCCGTGCCATGCATGATTTCAAACCATGACGTCTTAGTGTATTACCAACAATAACCTTGGAAACAGTGGTCCCAGCTCTTTTCAGGTCATTGACCAGCTCCTCCCATGTAGTCCTGGGCTGATTTCTCACCTTTCTTAGGATCATTGAGACCCCACGAGGTGAGATTTTGCATGGAGCCCCAGTCCGAGGGAGATTGACAGTCATGTTTAGCTTCTTCCATTTTCTAATGATTGCTCCAACAGTGGACCTTTTTTCACCAAGCTGCTTGGCAATTTCCCCGTAGCCCTTTCCAGCCTTGTGGAGGTGTACAATTTTGTCTCTAGTGTCTTTGGACAGCTCTTTGGTCTTGACCATGTTAGTAGTTGGATTCTTACTGATTGTATGGGGTGGACAGGTGTCTTTATGCAGCTAATGACCTCAAACAGGTGCATCTAATTTAGGATAATAAATGGAGTGGAGGTGGACATTTTAAAGGCAGACTAACAGGTCTTTGAGGGTCAGAATTCTAGCTGATAGACAGGTGTTCAAATACTTCTTTGCAGCTGTATCATACAAATAAATAGTTAAAAATTCATAAATTGTGCTTTCTGGAATTTTTCTTTTTGATTATGTCTCTCACAGTGGACATGCACCTACGATGGCAATTTCAGACCCCTCCATGATTTCCAAATGGGAGAACTTGCAAAATAGCAGGGTGTTCAAATACTTATTTTCTGCACTGTATATATATATATATACATATAGATATAATTTTTTTTTTTTATTAAAAGGGCTCAGAAGTCCCCAGGGCCCCATGTGGCAAACACCCTTGATGGCAACCCCCCCCCCTTTTTTTTATAAATGTTTATTTTTAATATATATTTTTTTTATTTTATTTTTTATTAAAGGGCCCAGAGGTCCCGGATGGCAACCCCCCTTTTTGTGATTTATTTTATTTAAAAAAGTTATTAAAAGGACCCAGAGGTCCCCAGATGGCAACCCCCTTTTTAAAAAAAAATAATATATTTTTTATATATATTTTTTATTTCTTTTTATGAAAGGGCCCAGAGGTCCCCAGGGCCCCGGATGACTACACCCCTTTTTTATATATATTTTTCTTTATTTCTTCTTTCTTTCTTCTTCTCGGCAGCACCCCCCCCCCCCCTGGTTCTCTGCTCCAGGGGGCCCATGCCTGAAGCTGTGTAAGGAGCCCCATAATTCCGGATGGCGGCCCTGCCACCCGTTAAGCCCCTGTCCTGCCCACAAATCAGGCTGAAATTCATCAGCGGCACGCAGCCAGTGACAGTACTGCTTCCCTTCCCAGTGTTTTAAAATGTACAGCACCCCTGGCTTCCCTTTAGACGTGCACTTCTCCCTTCCTGCCACTGGGTGCTGCTTGTATATAAAAGTGAATTAGAATGTGATTTTATAACATCCCCAGTTTGCTCTTCCCGAGGCTGACTTCTTCATGTCCTGCTCCTCAAGGTATGTCACTATTTGCTAATCTATATTGTAAATAGACGTTTTCTGTAGAGTGTGCCCAAAGTTTTTATAATATTTGATGATTCACTGCAGGTCTGCTCAGTGTTTTAAAAAGTTCCTGTATTTTACACATGGCATGGGGTCACAGCACTGTCTGTCCATTCTGCTTTAGCACCATGGGACCCCATGCCATGCCATGTGTAAAATAGAGGAACTCTTTAAATCACAGACCAGACCTGCAGTCCAGGCTAAGTGAGGCCTCAGAGCACATGGCATTACTGTCTGTATTTAACTGCTTGATGGGCTTATTTTGGGCCTGGCTGGTTCACATGTATGTGTTTTGGCGGCCCACATTTGCACAGGCACAACAGCCCATTCATTTGAATGGGCCGCCATGCCTGCGTTTCCTGCAAAGAAAAGCGCATGCCTCATGCCACACCGCACACCTATGCCCATCAAGCAATAAAATACAGCACTGTCTGTCCATTCTGCTGTCTGCTGTGACTTATCTGCAGTTCCTGGACTGCCAAACTTGCTGCATTTTTAGACGTTTAGGTCACGCTTTTAAAAACACAGTGCGTTTGTGTGTGCAAGAACTGCAGGTAAGTAGCATGGTGCAAAAGTAGAATGGATTTCAAGGCAACTGTATTTTTAAAATGCTGAATGCACCTTTTTTCTGCAGGAAACAAAGGCATGGCAGCCCATTCAAATCAATGGACTGCTGTGCCTGCACAAATGAGGGCCGCCAAAACACATAGATGTGAACCAGCCAGGCCCAAAATAATCTGGAGGGGGGCCCAAAAAATGTTTTGCCCAGGGCCCAAACCATATTAAAGACGGCCCTGCATCTAGGAAAGTATCCAGACCTTTCTTAAAGCAATCTACTGAGCTGGCCAGAACCACCTCTAGAGGGAGTCTATTCCACATTTTCACAGCTCTTACTGTGAAGAAACCTTTCCGTATTTGGAGGTGAGAATAGGAAAGGAGAGTGACTGGCAGGAACACCAGGGATTTCACACAAAAGAAGCAATACAAAGAGAACAGGATACTTTCTCACACAAGTGCATGGTACAGCAGGCACATACTGTATCAGGAATATGAAGTGTTGGTGTAATAAACGCTTGAAAGGAGAGCTCCAGGCAAAAAAAAATTACATTTTCTTTTTGTTAATTTCCAACCTTCACTGAATATGCCATCCATATTTTTCTTAGCTCAGTAGTTTCCTTGCAATAGCCTGGTAACTTTCAAATAAAACCGTAAAACTGCCAAGGTTTTTCTGCCAAGGAATGTATTTCCGTCCCTGCTTGCTGTAGTGGGAGGAAGAGACTCCGAGACTACATGGGCGGTACAGACCTTGTCCTAAAAATGACAGCCCCTATGGCCTGCTCTGAAAGGCTGCATGTGTGTAACCTGCTACATGTGAAACAGTTTCATATGCAGCAGATAGCGAGGCTTGTAAGAGCTGCTCAGTGTGTGAAACTGTCATGTAATATAACTGCTTGCAGGTAAAAGATCAGCTGTGAAAACAAAGTGGTGATGTCGGGGGTGGGCAGGGCCGAGCAGCTATCAAACACCAGCGAATTGGATGATGACTGGGTGGGCCGCCACGTTTCTGTGGCTCCGTCCCCTTTCATAAGAAGCCAAATCCTTGACTGGTATTTGATAGCTGCTTGGTTCCCTTCCACCCACAAAATCAGCGATTCGATTCGCCGATGTCCCTGCAAGTAGTTATATTACCTGCCTGCTGCATGTAAACTCCCCCTCCCCTCTGTTAGTGCCCACAAGTTTTGTCAATCAGTGCCCCCAATGAGTGCTGCCTATCTGTGCCAATCAGTGCCCACAAGTATTGCCTCTCAGTGCCAATCAGTGCTGCCTCTCAGTGCCAATCAGTGCCCATCAGTGCTGCCTCTCAGTGTCAATCAGTGCCTATCAGTGATACCTATCAGTGTCCATTAGTGATGGCAATTAGTGCCCATCAAGGCCACCTATCAGTGCTCATCAGTGCTGCCAATCAGTGCCCATCGGTGCTGCCTGGCAGTGCCCATCAATGCTGCCAATAAGCGGTGCTTATCAGTGTCAATCAGTGCCACCTATCAGTGCTAATCGGTGCCCATCAGTGCTGCCTCTCAGTGACAATTAGTGCCCATCAGCACTTCCTATCAGTGTTGCCTATCAGTGCCCAGTGATGCCAATCAGTGCCCATCAATGCCACCTATCAGTGCCCATCAATGCTGCCAATAAGTGCCCATCAGTGCTGCCTATCAGTGCCAATCAGTGCTGCCAAGCAGTGCCCATCAATGCCATCTATCAATGCCTATCATTGCTGCTAATCAGTGACAAGCAATGCTGCCAATCAGTGCTGCCTATTAGTGCCCATCAATGCCCATCAGTGCTGCCAATCAATGTCCATCAGTGTTGCCTGGCAGTTCCCATCAATGCCGTCAATAAGCACCCATCAGTGCTACCTATCAGTGTCTCAATCCTCTTTTATCGTTCAGTGAAATAAAACAGACTTACAGAGAAAAACCTTAGTCTGTTCCGCCCCCTTGCTGTGAGTGACAGGTTATTTACATATCTCATGCACTAGCCTGGAGACAGGCATTATTTTTTAATTCCCACCCCCACTCCTTTTCTGAAGTCAAGTGATTACTTTTCTGGATTTGCCTGGATGTTACTGATCATAGCAGAATTTAGTGTAAGGAATACATAGGAAAAAATGCATGTTGACAAGGGGAGTGTAGAGGAGGGCGGGGAGTCAACTGACATCACAACTCCACCCACAAAGCTTCAGACAACAGACCCACCCACAGAATCTGAAGTTTTTCCGTTCTTATACCAGACAGAGGGGAGACATTTGACAGGTAAGGGTACATGCACGAGGCATCTATATACTTATAGAGCAGCACTATGGCAGTAGTTTAGAAACGATGAGAGTGGTTTACATCCACTTTAACAATAATGGTAATCTCAATGAACTTCAATATTATCACAATACCGGTCTCTATGATATTTAATATCACATATAATTAGTGGTGCAACGAATCTCACACTGTGATACGCGGATTGCCGCGGCTCTGGAGCTAGGCCGAAGCCGCGGCCATAACATTAGGAAAGGCCGCGGCTTCATCCTAGCTCCGGAGCCACGGCCATCTTGGTACACCCGGCGGCGGCCCTCCTCTCTGTTTACACCCACAGAGGAGGAGGAGCCAGCACTCGTGGAACACACCGCTGGGAGTCATACTACTGGGGGGGTCTGTCTGTAATACCTGGGGGGGTCTATCTGTACTACCTGGGGGTATGGGGTCTGTCTGTACTACCTGGAAGGTGTCTGCCTGTCCTACCTGGGGGGTGGGGGTGTGGGTGTCTGTACTGAGAGGGGGGTGTCTGCACCGATGCGGGTGTCTGCGCCAATGGGGTTCTTTACTGAGGGGGGACTATAGTTGGTGGGAGGGGGGTGACACCATTTTTTTCTGCACCGGGTGACACCAACCCTAGTGACGCCACTGCAGTGGGGGAGATGTGGATATTACAGTGGGGGGTGTGGATATTACAGTGGGGGGGGGCATGTGGATATTACAGTGGGGGGAGCTGTGGATATTACAGTGGGGAGGGGGAGATGTGGATATTACAGTGGGGGGGGGGTGGATATTACAATGTGGGGGGGGGGGAGATGTGGATATTACAGTGGGGGGTATTTTTTATTTATTTTTTGCCGATCCGAAAAATGATCCGATCTGTGATTTTTTTGATCCGTTGCACCCCTACATATAATACACATCAAACTGAAAATAAAACATAACATTTTTTATTTTAGCAGGTATGGTGGAAACCCCTTTTATAGATAATTGCCATACAGATTAACTTCAAGCGCAATAATTCCAGTGATATGTGATCTCACACATAATACAATCAAAAGAAGAACAAGACATAAATGTTTTAAACTTAGCAGGGATGATGGAAACCCCTCTACATATAATTGAAATACAAATTAACTTCAAGTGTAACAACTTTTCAGTTGTATGGTTCACGGTTTTATTTTATTTATGTATTTAGATTGTTAGACTTTTAATTGTATAGGTTCTTGGTACTATTATATGTTGAATTTTTTCCCTTCAAGTTAATTTTCCACCACCCATGCTAAGTTTTACAAAATATTTTTATTCTTCTTTTGATGTATATATATGTAAAATCACATATCACAGGAATTATTGCATTTGAAGATCATCTGCATGGCCTATAGAAGGGGGTTCCACCATACCTGGTAAGTTTAATTTTGTTTTTCTTGTTTTCAGTCTGATGTGTATTATATGTGTAGTTACCAGTGTTGTAAGTAACGGCGTTAAATAAACTCCATTACCTAACGATGCCCCTTTTGAGGGTAACGAGTAATCTACCAGAAAAAAAACTCCTTCACTGCATACTCAATGTGAAAGCCAGAGGGCTTTCACACTGAGGCGATGCGCTGACAGGAGATAAAAAAAATCTCCTGCATGCAGCATCTTTGGAGCGATGAGAGGAGCGGTATGTATACCGCTCCTTCACCGCTCTTTCCCATTTAAAACAATGGGAAACTGCGGTAATACCGCCCGCAATGCGCCTCTGCAGAGGCGCATTGCAGGCGGTATTAACCCTTTATCGGTCGCTAGCGGGGGTTAATACCGCACCGCTAGTGGCCGAATCCTGCGGCAATTCCGACGGTATAGCGACGCTGTTTTTAGCGGCGCTATACCGCCACCGCGCCTCCTGCCCCAGTGTGAAAGGGGCCTTACAAAGAAAAACAATGACAGTTACAATTGCCTGCAAATAATAATTCATTGCCAGCTTCTTTAAAAAAACAAAGGACACATACCCCTCCAAAGGTCCCTAACAATACACAACAGACCATTAGGGGTCTGCTATGCATTTAAGGGGACCTTTGGGGTTTGTGTACATTTTTTTTAACCACTTCATTACCCGCCCATGTACATATGACATCTGCAGGAGGGATCTCCCATCTTGGACGGGCGTCATATGACGTCCTGGGCTTCCCTACCGTCTAGGGGGCGTGCTTGCGTGCGCGTGCCCGGAGGCCACGATGTCCACCAGGCACCCGCGATTGCCCTATGGACTATGCACTATGAGAGGCAACTTTGATTTTCTGATTTACCACTTTCCACCATTTTTCGCCGCAATTTACATCTTTACATTTCAGAGCACAGCTAAAAAAGAGAAACGGAAAAATGGTGGCCACTTTAAAACAATGGCTCTTTCAATTTTTACTGTATTAACATCAACGGGTTGTTTTAAGTGCAGACACTAATAATATGCTTGAAGATGAAAAAAAGCTCTTACTTTGTGAGCAGACGTTTTTACAATATCATTTCAGACAGATGAAGCTTTGTGTTTGCTTGTACTAAAAAGGAAACTGTAATACTGAGCAGCTTGATGAGCACTTGAGAAAGATAATTAGAATACTTTACATTTCACATATTAACAAAATAAAACTCAAACCTCTGAGGTTACGAAAAGCAATGTGAGCTACGTTAATTAAGCCTAAAGGGTCTCTATGGTAACTCACACTTGCAATGTTTGCTAATGTTTACCAATCTAAAGTATGTTTTTACTGCTTTCTAGTCCTGCTAATCCTTTACATTCAGGACTCCTAGACCAGCTCAGCATTACTATATCATTCATTCCTACACAGTCTGGATCAATGTGGCTGCTTGGCTAATGCAGGCCTTGTGGAAAGCTTGATGGTATCAGGGAGCACATCTTTTTTATTAAGTGGCTGGAAACACAGAGAAAATTTATTGCTTTTGAAAACATTAATTTACATTTTCATTTAGTCAATGTTTCATGCACCAAAGACTGAATAGAAAAAAAAATACACTTAAGGCCTCGTACACACGGACGGACATATGCGATGCAAACGGTCCCTGGACCGTTTCAGCGCATATGTATGCCGGGCTATTTTGGTCCGATGGCTGTACACACCATCGAATCAAAATCCCCGCCGACATCGCGATGACGTGGCGGTGACGTTGACGCCGCCACATCACCGCACCAGGAAGAAAACAACTTCCACGCATGCGTCGCATCCATATGACGCTTGCGCTGGAGGATATGTCCGCTGGTGAGTGTACTGACCAGCGGACATATGCGACAGCTAGCTCTCCGGCGGAAGAGTTTCAAAGCAAGCTTTGAAACTTTTCCGCCGGAGAAATCCGTCCAAATCTGTCCGTTTGCCCCTACAGACGAGCGGATTTTTCGGCTGAAATGGTCCGTCGGACCATTTCCAGCGGAAAAATTCCATCGTGTGTACGAGGCCTAACAGTAGCTATACCACATACACTACACTTGCATGAAAGGAACAAAAATCTATTGACTATGACTGTATTATAAAAAATATTGAAAACTGGAAAGACCAAACTGGGCACCTTATGGACACATTAAAGCAGTGGTGCCCAACCAGTGGCACGGGGGCCACATGTGGCCCATGGAGCCCCCTGATGTGGCCTGTGACCTCCTGCTCTGGGATGGCTGGTTGGCAAGCCCAGATTGCAGGTTGGCGACCTTTCATCTGAGAGCATCAGTGTTGTAAATAAAGCCGGCGGTAGAGGAAGCAATTGGCTTTTCAGAAAGTGCGCCACACCTGCAAGATATATTAGACGTCTATGGCAAAGTGCAGCTAACCGCAGGAAAACCACAGGTATATTGCGCCGCAATAAACCACAGACCATCAGTATAAAAGCAGCCTTAGGCCCCTTTTAAGCGATTGGTCCGACCCAATCAGACCCTCCATTCACTTCTATGGATCGGCAGATGTAAACAGACTTTTGTCCATTTACACCTGCCTACCTCCAATCCGATCTGCTAATAAAAACAGAAGTGGATCTGTCCCCTTCCATCTGATTGGATCAGAGGGCCCATAGAGTAGATTGAGCCGTGTCTGCTTGGCATATGCAGACTGGACACAGACCTGTCATCTGCCCATTCCACTCATTGTGGCCCACGACTGGTTACTAAGTCACTTTAAGTGGCCCTCGGCCTTCAAAAGGTTAAGCACCCCTGCATTAAAGTGTAATTTCACTTTTGGAGTCACATTTGAGAAAACTCCACCATTTTTGTTATATAAAAAAAATACTTACCCAAGCTCTACCGCATGTTTGTAGGATGATGAGCTGAATAACGGTGCTCAGGCCATTGTCTCCCATACATCAAAATTGCAAAAAGAATTCCGGCAACGCGATTGCTTTTTCTTAAATCTTTATTGAGCACAAACAGTAGTGCAACATCAAAATACTAACATGTTGCGACAAAAGCCTTCCTCGTAGGATCTGTCCGCCGGATTGCTTTCCGATGCGAAACATGATCAAATTCCCCGCCGGCGGACAGCGTGACGCGGCGGTGACGTTGACGCCGCCACGTGACCGCCACGTCACCGCACCAGGAATTTTGTAAACACTTCCGCGCGTGCTCAATAAAGATTTGAGAAGAAGCAAGCGAGTTGCCGGCATTCTTTTTGAAATTTTATGTTTGTTATATGTTCACACTCACACAGCGTGGCTAAAAAACTGTTTTTAAAAATATTTCTTACATTTTAGATTATTCTCAGAAAGAGGTGTCATGGCTGATTGCAAGATTTTTTGAACAATGTTAGACTGAGTCTGTCTTAAGTCGGTCTTCATTAACAAAAAGTGGAAGAAGGTCAGCCTGTAAACGTTTAAACCTTTGTTAGAACAGACAGAGTTCAAATTAAGTTACAATTGATAATGAAGAGCTGCCTACAGACAGAGTTAATTATAGTATCTCAAAAAAGTGAGTACACCCTCACTTTTTTGTAAATATTTTATTATACCTTTAATGTGACAACACTGAGGAAATTACACTTTGCTACAATGTAAAGTAGCGAGTGTACAGCTTGTATAACAGTGTACATTTGCTGTCCCCTTAAAATAACTCAACACACAGCCATTAATGTCTAAACCGCTGCCAACAAAAGTGAGTACACCCCTAAGGCCTCGTACACACGAGGGGATATGTCCGCTGAAAACGGTCCGATGGACCGTTTCAGCAGACATCTCCGCTCGTGTGTATGGGCTAGCGGACAGATTTCTCCACCCGACAGATTTCAAAGCATGCTTTGAAATCCATCCGGTGGAATCTGTCCGCCCAACATGTCTGCTGGTTAGTACACTTACCAGCAGACATGTCGTCCCCCACCGCCGCCGCGCCGCCGCCGAATGGATTCGGCGCATGCGCGGAAGTGTTTTACTTCCTGGTGCGGTGACGTGGCGGTGACGTCAACGTCACCGCCGCGTCACCGCGCCGTCCGGCGGCGGGGAATTTGATCCGATGGTGTGTACACGCCATCGGATCAAACTCCCGATCGGACATATCCGATGGAAATGGTCCGCGGACCGTTTTCATCGGATATGTCCGATTGTGTGTATGGGGCCTTAGATTTAATAATTCAAGTATACTTTCAGCCATGCTTTCCTCTCAGTAATTCTCTCCAGGCAGTTGTTATCAATTTGAGAAGGCACCATCTTTTGCAAAAAGTCACCAAGTCTAATGACACCATATGGGTAAAAGCACTCACCTCATGTTTCTAAAAAGCCACCGGCTCCTTCACTCTACTAAGAGCCATACAATTCTGTAAATTTCCTATTTTGTTCATGAGTCTCATATTGCAGCTAAACAGCTTTCAAAGTCTACAACAACTTGCATGCACAATGTGCTGTGTCAATGAATCCTTAGCATGGAGCATGAAAAGGTTCAACATAGAAGAACTTGCTTTCAAGCGAACAGTGACACAATTTCTGCCCACATTTAAACACCAATTCTGAAGATTCAGCTTCAAATGTAGAACTTTGGGACTCAATATTCTTGCCAACTTGCATTTTAAAGATTTCCACTCACTTTTAGTTGTCAACAAGACGTTTACAGCAGGTCTTCAAAACTGGGAAATCACATAAATACAACAAAAATATTCAAGCTTCTTGTTATTTTTGGCCTTTACTATGTCTCCGCAAAGACACAAACTTTATCTCTCTCAGGTAATTACTTAGTCAAAGCACTTGCCATTAAAGTGATACTAAAGGTTCAGATTGATTTTTTTTTAAATAACAAACATGTCCACTGTGCAGCTCGTTTTGCACAGAGTGTCCCCGAACTGCGTTTTCTTGGGTCCCCCGGCGGCTCTCTCTTAGCTCCTCCCCACCTTAGATAACCCACTCTAGGAAGCACTCTCCCAAGGGGGTTACCTTGCTGGCGTGATACTAACCGCCAAAAGGTCGGCCTCAGCCAATGGCTGCGCTGTTATCAATCTATCCAATGAGGAGCCGAGAAGCCCGGGATTTTTTTTTAAATAAGGGCCGGCCCAAACATGTCCACTAGGGAGGCGGTGCAGCCCGTTCCGTGGGCTCGTGCCGGGCTTTGCACTAGGGGGGGAGAGTGTGAGCGGCGCCCCCTGTGAGGAGCCCGGCGCCACTGCGTTATTTGACAGGTGCGGGCAGAGAGGACATTGAGAATGGTGGGGGGAGCAGTCAGCGAGAGAGCGGGGTGCCTGTGAGGAGCCCGGCGGCTCTCTATTGGTGGTGACAGAAACGGGCGGAGAGCTCCTCCTGAGTGGACCACGGGGGGGTCTAGGGGGGAGCAGTAGATAGCGGCACCCTGTGAGGAGCCTGGCGCCGCTGCTCGCTGTTAGTGGCACTGACAGGGGAACAAAAGCACTGGGGGGGTGTCTCTGAGAGGCAGGGGAGCAGAGAGATGATGTCATCTCTCACTGCCCGGGGGCTCTCACTTTACCTTGCTGGCGTGATCCCGCAATCCACAAGTCCATCCGCAACGTGTGGCAGGTGGCTGCAACGTGTGGCATGGCAATGCAGGAGGTGGCTCGGCCTCAGGTGGCAATCCCAATGGCTGCAATCCGCTGTGACAGGTGGCAATCAACGTGTCTGGCAATCCAACGTGTGAGGTGGCAATCCGACGTGTGGCAGATGACGTTGTGGAGAAGCCTGGCAATCCCCAGCAAATATCGTGTGACAGCGCGTTCACGGCATGTGATGTGGGACTTTCCAGGGCTCAGCAACATGTAAGACAATCCGCAACATGTGAAATCCGCAGGGGGACAACCCGCTGGTGGTGAGTGAAGCAAAACTGTAAGTACAAACACACATCACAAGGGGACATGGGTGAGAGGGACTTTCCTTTATCGTAGAGCCAGACGGGTCCCCTTGTTTTAAAATTGAATGTAGGGGCCTTTTGGTTGGCGTGATTTTTTTTGATTAATGTTTTTTGCATAGGATGCATTAAGTTAAAAAAACATGAACATTTACAACCCCGTTAAGGATAACAAGCCAAAACACAGAAGCCACACTGCTGCTTCATGCAGCACCACTTTTCTGAGGAGGTAGGAAGCCTGTCTGTCTATAGTTAATCCTTTTTGTGGTGCAACACCTCCCTGACTCCCATGAGGCCTACAGCTGAACAGGGACACTTTTACTGCTGGAATGTGCATTAACTGCATCCTTAGACAGTGGTAGACCTTATGCTTGTTTATATTTAGAAAGCGTTTTACAGCTTTGAGAGGGATATGCCCTCATGCATAGGTCCACATATTACCTGTGGAGACTCAATTAACCGCATGCTGACCCTACAACTTACATATACAGTGGCAAGGTGGCCTAGTACGTAATCCTGCACTTCCAGGTCTGGGGCGCGTGCGCGCTATGCCAGCGACCCGCTGTGATTATACACATCTGGAGCTGATTGACAGGTACGGTGGACTCGATGTGTACACTTCATCGGACAAACCTTTTAGTTTTTTAATCGGATAAATGTTTGCTGTGAAAACAGACAAACTTTACGGTAACAAATGTCCTACATTGGCTAATCCGATCATGTGTACACAATTCCATCGGACTTCAGCCCAAAGTGCAAACATGCATGCTCAGAACCAATGCTAAAGATCAGACAACAATAGCAGAAGTTGCCCAAAGGGTGGCGGTGAAAAAGCTGAAAAACCATGTGATTTGGTGAAAGTTGGCTGAAAAATTCCTGCCATGTGTATGCATACCAAGTTCGTGGCCAACGCCCATTCGGAGCAAAATCCACGGAAAAGTCTGATGTTAGTCCGATCGTGTGTATGAGGCTTTAGGAACACTTAGCCACTGTATTTCTGTTTTGGCCACTTTTTATTTGACTGCATTTTATTGTATTGTATGTCATTGATTTTACACACAAAAGACGCCATTGAACGGAGTGCGGCAGTCCAGGATTTGTTCTTTTTTCATGTACCTTTCCATATACCTTAAGCTTCATTCCAAGAATCAAACTCCATAACAAATTTAGATGTACAGAAATTTGGCCAGAACTTAAAGATGTGGACTTATGGTGGTATTGAAAACATTTATACTACACAGGGAACAATAGAAATAAACACATGATGATCAGATATCATTGCTGTATCACCATAATTGCTACTCTACAAATAAGCACATATGAAGTTGGAGGAATGGTATGCACCTACTATAAGTGGGTGACTTCCTAGGATTGATTAACCAGATTCTTATCCCATGTATAGGCACCTTAAATGGCAGATCTGTAAATCTATAAAGATAAAACTTTACAGAAAAGTTAATTGAATTGAACTACTTTTTTGAAGATATATAACATATTGAATAATTCTAAATTTACGTCAGCCTTCCTTCCTAAATGTCATTGCTCTCCAATCACGACAAATGATCCAAGAGAGAATTCTGGTACATCTAATTTCAAATAGTGTATACACTCATGTTATAATCAACCAAAGAGGTGAGAAAATTAGTAATTTTTTTAATGAAAACACCAATACTTGCAACATTGGGACTTGAAGTAGAAGAGATTTAACCTTTTCAATTTTAGTCGTGTTGACAGAAAGTTGTTCAACCATGAGCCTGAACACTAGAGGAGTTAAATGCATGTCAGCACACATTACCATCCTGAAGGAAATACTTCTCAAAAGGTCTAAGGAAAATTAAATCATTAGTATAATGAAGATGAGGTGTAGTTATTCACAAAGTCATGGCTATCATGTGCTAATTAAAACCCTCGAGAATTACTCGAGTGCTTCTTGTCAAAAATGTGATTGGAGCCAATAAAGACATTTAGATCTGGTACCTCACTGCTATTTTTTCCTTCCACTTTATGAAATCATCAAAATGTTTCTGCATCTCATTTTTCAGGGACTGAAATAGAAACTGAAGCACAAACTGATCACTGAGGAACAATTTGAGATATTTTATAACGCGCATAAGAAAGTCAAGTGAGTCATCCAGTCTGTGAAATGGAAGAATGAGCCAGAGGCTTGGCCTATCACATTTGCTGCCATCAAGTATGCTAAAAGCCTACAATGATCATGAAGCACCACATGATGAATTGTGAAGCCATTTAAAGGTTTATTGTATTGAAAGTGGTGCCAGATGGGGCGTAAATACATTTCATCGAGCTCTGGTACAAAGTATGAACCAGAGCTTCAAAATATGCCATCCTTAGTAATTGCACCCATCATATAATAACACTTTTATACATGAAAACTACATCATGAAGATACTTCCAATCATGTAAGATAGCAGTATCTAGTGTTCTTGAATCCCTATCTGAGTTGGTCCTTTTGTTGTTACTACCAGTGATTCAGTGATTCAGATTTTCTATTTAAAACAATTTCCAAAAATTTAATATGCTAGAATTCATCCTTATGCCACGTACACACGATCTGAATTTCCGACAAGAAAACCGTGGATTTTTATCCAACGGAATGTTGGCTCAAATGTTGTTGGTAATTTCAAACGTCAAGAGCGCGGTGAAGTAAAATACTACGATGGGTTCATTCCCTTACAAGCCATACAAAAATTGAGCTCAATGAGCATGCATAAGATTTTTGTGCGTCGGAATTGCATACAGACAATTGGACTTTCTTTTGGAAGAACTATTCCCACCGGTAAATTTGAGAACCAGCTCTCAAATTTTTGCTGGCGGAAATTCCGACAGAAAATATCCAATGGGGCCTACACACGGTAGGAATTTCTGACCAAAAGCTCACATTGAACTTTTCTTGCCGGAAATTCCAATTGTGTGTACGCGCCATTAGAGTGAATTATGTGCAAACAGCTAATTAAACAGTCAAAATACATGAATGTTTTCTGATTTGACAGCCATCCTTATGATACACACACACCTCAGGTAGTCAGTATGTTTTATCTGTTACCTCCTGTCTTAGGATAACTGCTTCCTGGATAAGCTTCCTACTCATCGAATAGATATGTTGATGTAGGCCCGGATTCACAGAGATGGGCACATATTTATGCCGGCGTAGCACACACATAGTACGCTACGCCGGTGCAGCGCGGAGAGGCATGCACTGAATTCAGCAAGCTAATTCTCCCAACTCTGCACCGGCATAGCGTACATTTCGAAGGTGCAGACTGGCGTAAGTGGAAATAGGTGGAAGTGGGCTGGAAGTGGGCGTGATCAATGCTAATGAAGCGTGACCCCATGCGAATGATGGGCCGGGCGCCAGACAAGTACTTAAAACGAACTGCGCATGCATCGAGACGTGGACGTATCCCCATGCGCATGCTCACAACCACGTCGGAACAACTGCCTAAGATACCCAGGATTACTGTGTACGCCGTAACGTAACCTACGCCCAGCCAGACCCATGTCCTACATAAAATACGTAGGCTTGAGTTCCCTGGTGCACACCTTTGCATGTCTGGTGCTGACTTACACCTCCTTTATGGGGAATAACTTTACGCCGGACGGAAAACTTATGCACGTTGCGTAAAGCCTGCGCCAGGCGCACGTACTTTCGTGAATCGGCGTATTTCCCTCATTTGAATATTTGAATGGCTAATCAATAGGAGCAGCAAAATGCGTCCAGAAGAAAAATGTGCCCACGTTACGCCGGGGGAAGGAAGATACATCGGCGTAGGGTGGCCAGTTTTCAAACGTATATTGGTTTGTGACTCAGGCGCACAGATACGCCGGTGCACATTTGCAGTTACATTGGCGTAACTTGATTTACGCCAGTGCAAGTGCTTTGTGAATCTGGGGCCCAATGTCCAGTGAGGCTCGATGTTGCATTCACACATCAAATCCACACTGCTTAACAAAGAAGAATTGTTCCTATAGGAACTTTGGATGTCACCTGTTTGGTTGTACAGTGCAGAATATGTATGGAAAATACCAAACTGGCTGTACAGAATTACAAATCCTTTGGCAAGTAAAACAATAGCCATGTATGTAATATTAGTGTGTACTTTAGCTGTTTTCTCAGAGTTTTGGTTTAGTATGGTGGATTTGACAAATTTGACAAATGTATCTGAAAGTTCTGTGATAAAGTTGAGCAACTGCCTCATCATGTTTGTGGGCAACTACAGTTTTTTTTACTAGCCCTGTAACCTGTCATTCAAAACCAATTGTGGCAACACAATTAATGTTGCAGTAAATAAAATGCCATCTGTTTGTAGGTTATGTTAAAAAGTAATTAAAATATTATTATTAAGTACGTGAGAAACTACATCTAGTGCTTCCATAAACAAAAGCTTATCTGCTTTGGTTAATGCAAATAGACTGTCTCATCAAGGTTGCAGTCAGCTACCTAATAAGCATGCAAGCTGCATTGCTTACCTTAATGTTCTCCATAAACATACTTCTAAGCTAAACAATATTTTCTGACTATTCTTCCGAAAAATGTATTTATCTGAACATCACATATGGAGCTGGAGTACCTTAAATTATGCTGCATTTTTTTATTTTCAGTCATTCAACATTTTCTTATTCTTGTGATAAGCAACATAAAATAAAGGAAAACATCAGCTAATTACGTTCCTAAAATGTTAAATTTTTTTGTCTGTTAATGATCAAACATTTTGTTTTCCCGCATTTCAGATGTGAGCAAAGATAAGAACCTGTATTCCTTTGTTTTCAAAAAAATGTTTGTTTTTTCTAAAGTTTTTTTTTTTTTTTGTGTACTATATCACAGAATTGTATGCTTTGTTGATTTATTTTTTATGTAGTTTGTGTATGACTTTTGTTTTTAGAATAAGGGTATAATAAAGCAGAGTTATATAAGGTGACCATGGACTTGCGACGAGGTTCTGATGTTTAGCAAAGATCCAAGACCATGAAGATTTTATGTCTGTCTGACAGTCACAATTCGCTGCCATCTTGACAGATATCCTAGTCGCCTGTCTAGCCTCTGTTTTAACATTGGAAAGCAATAGTCTATTAACCTAAAAACTCTGAGCTGAATAACCAAGGTTTCTGTTGATGAGGGCTGTCTATGGCTGTTTGCTGTAGTTTCTGATGTCCCATAGATAGCTTTATCACATCCAAATCTACAAGAAAGTTTAGGCAAATGCTTTAGGGGCAGTTCCCACCCCATGCAGCCCAGTGCGTTTTTTTTTTCTGAATAAAAAATGCATGGAAAGTAGGTTACATGGTTTCCAATGGAATAGTTTACACACCGGTGCAGTCAGTTCCAGAAAAAACGTAGAACATGCTGCATTTTTTTTTCTGCACTGGACTGTACTGGAACGCAGTAAAATGCATCAAAAATGCACTGAAACGAACCAAAAACACATTGGACCCCAGTATAGTGGGGGGAAAAAAACAGGAAAAAATAAGAAAAAAGCAACCGGAATGCATCTAGAAACAGATCAAAAACACACCAGAACGCATCAAAAACACGTTAAAAATGTTCATGCAAAATCACGTCCGGAAAGGATCTGGAGTGCGTTTTTATGGTGTGCCGGCCCTTACTGAGATTTGGAAGGCAATGTGCCTGATTTACCAAATGGAAGTGCACAATAGCAGGGAGAAATTATGAAGTTATTTGACCTGCTCTACTTGCAGAGTAAGAGTTTAAGGTCCTCCCAGGGAATAAGGGCGGCTCCAGGGCTCACCAGAAAAACTTCCTCCAGCGCCTTTATAGCACCCCATTAGCCGCCTCACACTGTGGCAGGTGAAACTTCTGCCTGACTTTGCCTATAGCTTAGGTGGACACTGTTGAGCATATTGATCTACAGTTTTTAGTTGAGCATTCACTACTCTTACTGATACCAATGTAAGGGGCCATGGCCCAGATTCATAGAGCAATTACGCCTGTCTAACTGGTGTTAGGGCTTGTTCACACTATCAGTTTTCCTTCAGGTTTTTCTCTTCAGGTTTACCAAAACCATGTAGTGCAAGGGCCTGCCTGATTGCATACAAATTGAGACTCTTGAGGTTAGACCTCATATTAGATGGATTTGGTAAACCTGAAGAGAAAAACCTGAAGGAAAACTGATAGTGTGAACAAGCCCTTAGACAGGAGTCATTTCAAATTTCACGCGCCGTATCACTAGTTTGAATCCTCAAACCATGATACGGCGGCTTCGGGCTTCGATCCGAGAGGCTTACGTCTTCGTAAGCCTTCGGATCTACGCTGCGATATTTTTGCGGCCGCTGGGAGGAGTTTGTGTCGTTTTGATGCGTCGGGATATGCAAATGAGTTTTTACGGGGATCCACGAAGATACGAGCGGTCTTCGCAATCGCTTACGTCTATTTTTTTTTACGTACTGTTAGACCAGCTTTTTGCTGGTCTAACGGTGCGTAGCCCATGTTAAGTATGGCAGTCGTTCCCGCATCAAATTTTTTTTTTTTTTTTTTTTTACGTAAGTCGTTTGGGAATAGAAATGTCCGTAAACAACGCTACTCAAACAACGAATGACGTAACAACGTGATTTCGCGCAATGCACGGTGGGAAATTTGCGAACGGAGCATGCGCAGTTCGATCGCCGCGGGAACGCGCCTATTTTAAATGCTTCACGCCCCCTACTCGCTTTGATGGATTGTGACGGGAGAAATACACTACGCCGCCGTCGTTTACTGGACAAAATCTACCTGGATGCCACGTAGAGCCAGGTAAAAAACGGCGGCGTAGTGTATTTCTGATACGCTACGATAATCTAATTCTCTCTTAATCTGGGCCCATATTGCTATCATTGACAGTTTTACCAGTGTACAGGACGCTACTTCCAGTGCCACTGACTCCAGTGTAAGAAGTAGCACATTGCATACCCCTAACCTTTGCTTTCTTACGTTATGTTGTATATAACATAACCTTGGCTGATGCACTTAAACTGTACTGTGCATTATACACATGTTTATTACACGTGCTCATTGTCTCCACAGTTGGTTGTCAGAGAGTAGACTCAAGCAAGTGTTAGCTCTATGTCTATATTTTGTGTGCTGAAACCACATAAAGTGGAAAAGTATGCAACCAAATTAGACATTGCCCTACACTGTCATAGTTGTGCACATGTGCACTGTCATAGTTGTGCACATCTTAACTATGTGTGCACACATCATAAATACTGTTACATTAAGATTGAATTGTTTAGTTTGCTTTGTGGGCGCATTGATGAAATTGAATTTTCACATGTTTATCAATATATCAAGCTCAATGTATTCACCACATACATTTTGCACCAATCTTACAAATCCTGTAATTTCTATATAATACTTTATATGTCCACAGAATACACATGTCAATGATGCTGATGGTCTGGTTTGCCATCGGTTAAATAGAAATACTTGAATGGGCTGCAATGTTTGACTTGATAAAAAATATATGGGGCATACTAATCTGCATGAATGTATGTGCGTAACTAAGTGGATAGTACTGACATATTTCCATACATTTCTATTTTTAGAACTTATGGGTTTTCAACATATTGTGTCGGCTTTCTGATTTCAATGGATCATGAACAGCCTTATTATCAACTTTGCACTTATTTAAGCCACAAATCATATGTTGAGGACCCTGACAGATCATAATCATACACCCATTTGAGTTCTCCATTTTGGTTCGTGGAGGCATCCAAGGATTGACCAATATATATATTGTTATATTGCAGTATCATAGGTGTTTTTCACCTATTGTCTATTCCATTAACAGCCCCCTCCCTCTCCCTCCCCACCCTCCCTTCACCCCTTCCCTCACAGCGCAGTCACCATTTTTTATATATTTATCACTATTTCTGTTAGGATCAGATCCACAGGTTACTGCTGCAGTTCCCTTACTAGGCCCACTAGACAGCGCGGTAGTTCTTTACCTTTTTGCAATAGATCTAGGTATCACATGTTTAGTATACTGTATTTATTGGCGTATAACACTCACTTTTTTACCCTGAGAATAGAGGGGAAACTATGCCTGCTTGTTATACGCAGGGGGCTTTGGAAAGTTTTTTTCCTAAAACTTCCCTCTTAAAGTTAAGGTGCGCGTTATACGCCTGTGCGTGTTATACGCAGATAAATACAGTACTTACAAAAACAGATACTAACTCTGGTAGTACAAGAGTACAGCACCCAGTTGATTGCTGAGTAATTCCCTCTTCTATCCTCAACAATGCTCTACCCTGATGAAGGGATTAACATTGAGATCCTGAAACGCGTTGGGAAAAATACAAACGAGATCTACTTTTCTGAAATGATATTGAAAGGCTGGAGTTCCCTCATAATATCAATGCATTATAAGGCTTGCTAGAGTTCCCCCATAATATAAATGCATTATAAAGCTTGCTATAGTTCCCCCATAGTAATTAATGCTTGTATGAAGATGTATCCTTGAGTTTCTAGGATTAGTTACACAAAAGCTAATAAACAACCTTGGCTCAATGTTATTATGTACTGGGCATAGAACAATAACATTACATAAGCTGTAGTAGAAACCAGATTTAGCCAGGCATCCAGAAGACAGATTGCTATATTTTACACATGGTGTATAATTGTGACGAATATTACTTGTATAACCTAATTACTTAAATATGATTGGCTGAGACAAGGGCATTCTTTTATTGTATGATTTGATTATGAACAAGTACGCAGAAGAAATAAAGCCTAGCTTTGACATACCATATCTCCGTGTGGATGTTTTTCACTGGCCAATGCATTGGAGAGTTCCATACATCCAGATAGTCCTAAAAAACTGTCTAGTTGATATTCACTTACTCTGTCAGCGATTGATCACACTCATATTTTAATAAAAAAAAAAAAAAAATTATGCCCAGGGGACGCTAGGTTGGCCTTCTCTGTGGTAGATGTAAGGGTTGTGTGGATTAGAGATATTTTCCCGCTAGGTTGGCCTGAATAAAGATAAATAATATTTTCCCGCTAGGTTGGCCGGAATAAAGATAAAATATATTTTCCCGCTAGGTTGGCCGGAATAAAGATAAAAGATATTGTCCCGCTTGGATGGCCAGACTTAGTTTAAAAGATACTGTATTTGTTGGCATATACTGTAACACAAATTTTTTACCCTGAAAATAGAGGGTAAACCGTGCCTGCAAGTTATTCGCACGGGGCTGTGGAAAGGTTTTTTCCTGAAACTTCCCTCTTAAAGTTAGGGTGCGTTTTATACCCCTATGCGTGTTATACGCCTATAAATAGAAAAAATGTGTACTATAGCGCTAATAAATAAGTGACACCACAAAAATAACCAAATAATACCGCAGCATATGAATGGTGAACCAAACCATAAAAATGTGATAAAATAAAGTGATTAATATGCGCAGGATATTAACTAATGTGATGCAAAACCATAAACAACAATGATAATTACTAATCAATACAGAGTCCTTATCAAACTCCTGTGTGCAATCCTCCACCACTCCTCCGTGTAAGGGAAATAACACAGTACCGATGTAATTGACTTGAGTCATTTGAATGATGACAGGTGGACTCAGCCTCACAGATTTTTAATAGCTGTTTCACTGACACAGTGTATAACCATCCACAGTGGTTGCACTCATGAAAGACAAAGAAAACGCAGACCACATTGCGCAATCATATTAAACAATGGAAGCCAAACGATAAGCCTCAAGCTGAAGGCGCACTCACGAATCACGCTGGGCATGTTAGACCATCAAACAGACATCCTATTCGCCGCTCAGATTAGATGTATTTCCTCATATGGATCCAGCGTCCATCATTCCTGTTCGTAGCTCCTCCCCCACGCGTTACGTCACTGGACACGTGACTTAGTCATGGGTAACTGCAGGCTGGACACCACCTGATCTTATTTATAGTCAGAGGTATGTCCTGACCCAAGGAGAGTACAGAAAAAAGGAGGCATAACATCTTACATCATTGCTGGCTACTAGGAGTAATATAAATCTTAAAGACAGAACCATAATAATTTAATAATAAAAGTCTAAAAACAACAATAATCATTCAGTGCAAAACGAATACTGGGAGGATATGCATAATGCATAGCAGCCCCCCAGTGGCCAACATTAGTATTACACCACCAATAAAGTTTATTTCAGAAAAACCTCATATAGCTGACACAAGGAGGATATGCATGCTGCATAGCAGCCCCCCAGTGGTCTAAATTGGTAATGCACAACCAATACTACATACAACAAATTAATAACTCCTATTTATATATGAAATATCTTAATAAAATAAGTTAAAAAACAGAAAATTAAAATCAGTAGTCAGAGATGAAACAATTGAGATCAAAATCAATATTTAAGCCATTAGGCGATAAAGATCTAATTTCATGAATCCACCTTGATTCATGTTTGCTTAATTCCCGCACTTTGTGGCTACCTCTACAGTGAGGTTTGTATTTAGCAATCAGCGAAAACCTAATTTCTTTGGGATTTTGTTGATGACACAAAGCGAAATGTCGTGACACATTATGCTTAGGGAAACCATTCTCTATATTTTGGACATGTTCCCTTAGGCATTTCCATAAAGGTCTTTTAGTGCGTTCAATGTATTGGAGAGAGCATGAGCACTGTAGAGCATAGACCATTCCTTCAGTTTTGCACGTAATTAGATCTTTTATCTCATACTCCTTCTTTGTCAGATGGAAATGAATTTGAAGCATTTTTGGCCATTAAAGTTCGTTTTTCTGCAAGCGAAACATCGTTTACACGGAAAGAATCCCTTTCCTTGAAAAAAGGTTAATGTATTTGTTTTTATAGGGGGATCTGGTACATTCTTAGCCACCAGATCTCTTAATGTAGGAGCTCGTCAGTAAATTACTCTTTGTGTCTTTGGTAAAATCGATTGAAGTTGTCTATCTGCCTTTAGTATTGGCCAGTGTTTTCTGAGAATATTTTCTAGTTGTTTATGTTGTACATTGTAATTGAGGATGATAGGGACTTCATTATCAAAACTCTTCTTGGTCTTTTCTTTGTCCTTTATTAGTACGTCTCTTGGCATCTCTAGCACCTTTTGATACTGGGCTTCAATAAATTGGGTGTTATATCCTTTACTTTAGTGCCAATCATATTGGCCTGCTCGAGGTATGTCTGTGGATCCGTGCAATTTCTACGTATACTTACCATTTGTCCTTTTGGGATATTTATCAACCAGGGATCAAAATGACAGCTGTCCACTGGTATGTAGCTGTTTCTGTCCACTGGCTTGAAGAATGTTTTGGCTGTTAGTTGTTGTGCTTCCAGTTGGATTTCCAAATCAAGAAACTATCACCTTATCACTGTACTGTTTTTTTTATTTTAGATTTCAGATGTGCATTCGTTTTCGTTAGAATGCATTTTCGTCCGAAAATCAGGTTTTTTCGTTATCGCTTTAACAAACGATAACGAAAGCGCAAGAAACAAAAACCAAAAGATCCGACATAAAAAATGCTTTATTTTCGTTTTCGTTGCGGTCAAAATTCGATATAGAGAGATTCAACATGACGCTGACTGAACACAGTGAATGAATAGCAATCTGTCTATCAAACCTGATATAGACACACATACGGTACTTTTCAAAATTATAGAGAAAATATTCGACATTATAGAGAATAGAATATGGTGTATATCGAAAGTGCTAAGCAGATTCGACGGAGAAGATATACTGCACTCGTACATTTTAATGCTCCGCCCATAGGCTATAGAAACATTCTAATGTTGGTTGACTATGACTAGTAATAATAATATAATTATTTATTATTATTATTACTAGTCATACAACATTAGAATTCTTGTAGGCAGAGTATTCGACCGGAAATGTACAATTCGGCGTAAAGTTACGATGTTCCGTCTAATATTCTTTGACCATTCGACAGAAACCAAGTATTATTGGATTTTCGGACGAAAGCTATTCCCCAACGGAAAACAAAATAAATCAAAACGATTTTCGGGAGTAACTAAATAAATTTATTTTCCAGACAAAAATGAAAAAACAAAACAAAATATTTCAGTCTGCACATGTCTAGTGATGTATGCATCTATTAGCTTCTAAATAATATTTACATTTTTTTTCAATATACTTGTTGAACTCTTTACCAAGTTGCTCTTAAAATCCCACTTCTTTGGGGGGTATTTTGTCTTTGCTTCCAACATCCCGAAAGTAGATCTGGTCTCTTTAGGTAAAATCACTCTACAAAACAGCCAGGTAAAAGGCCTTTCACTGTCAGAGCTGGCATGTGGGCAGCTGGTCAGAAGCCTTATAGCAATCAGCTTTTCCAAAGGACCCAGCTACTATGAATAGCCCCTCTATGATTGCAAACAGAGTTCTGCAGTTCCAGTGTGGTGCCACTTCATCCTTGGGCTTTGGATCCCTCCAGTTGTCAACTCTGTTACAATGGATTTCACTGCGAGGGATGCTGTTTTTGAGGACAATTGAAATTATTTCTGTTATGTAGTGTTTTACTGAAGTAGTAACTCTCAGGCCCCGTACACACGGCAGAGAACCTCGACGGGCAGAACACATTGTTCTGCCCGTCGAGGTTCTCTGCCGGTCGTCAGATTCGGCGACCCGCCCGTCGGGAAAGGCAACCAGCCATTCATCCCGACGGGCCGTCGAGCAAATAGAGAACCTGTTCTCTATTTGCTCGACGGGTTTCCCGACGGGCGGGGATCGCCGAGAGCGTACACACGGCCGAGGTTCTCGGCAGAATGCGGCTCCCAGCGAGGTTCTCGCTGGTTTCTGCCCAGAACCTCGGCTGTGTGTACGGGGCTTCAGCTTGACCCTATGTTGTTATAGTCTTACAGAGCATATGCAGCCATACATTACCCTGATTATGTTGTGAAGAGTCAATGCATGTGCATCTTTCATTATTCCTTAGTGTAAGTATTTTTGCAATCCTGAAACTGTTTTGCATTATTGCTTCTATTTTTATGTCTGTTTAGGAAACTGTAAATTACATTTAAGCCAAATCCGATCATTCAGTTGATCACCTTTCCTGCTAAGTGCCTACCTTACAGAGATGTGTGCAGTGTGGGGGGTCTGTACTGATGGTATTTGTGCAACTGTACCACTTCTCCAGGTCAAGGCATTGATAGTTTAAAAAATCTACCCTCCAGTTTCCCATTTACAGAATGTGGATGACCAAGAGGGCTGGAATGTATATTCCTGCCCCTAAGGCCGCGTACATACGATCGAATATATCTGCTGAAACTGGTCCGCAGACCAGTTTCAGCGGACAGATTCGATCGTGTGTACGGGCTAGCAGACAGGTTTTCCCAGCGGACAAATTTCAAAGCATGCTTTGAAATTTGTCCGCTGGAAACCTGTCCGTCGGACATGTCCACTGGTTAGTACGCCTAACCAGCGGACATAAATCTCCCGCATGCGTCAAATGGATTCGACGCATGCGTGGAAGTATTTTACTTCCTGGAGTGGTGACGTGGCGGCGTCAACATCACCGCCACGTCACCGCGTCCTCAGTCAGAGGGGATTTTCGTCCGATCGGACCAAAATCCGAGGAGACATGTCCGCTAGAAACAAGAGGATTCAACGTGTTTCTTTCAGGGCTTCCATGCTTCTGATAACCCCTTAATGATTTATGTAGGTCACTGCTATGGCATTGTCCGACTGTACTTTGACTGGGTAACCTTGTAGAAGGGAGTAGAGATGGTCTGGTGGCTCTCAGTTTTAGAATGTTAATAGTTAGTTTGGATACCTGTGGGGAGTATGCTCTAATAAACAATCAAAGAGTTGTAATCTCTTCCCTGTAGGACTGGGGCAGAGTTGGCATCTGACATTACCAAGCTCCAAACCCTGTGAAGGAACAACTTTTCCAATTCCAAGGCAAGAGATCCACCACGTCAGGGAGACCTTCATTTGGCTTGGCGATACAAGGATTTGGTCTGCTTGTACCATGTCCTGAGGATATAGGATTGATGGAGTCTGGAGTGAAATTGTGCAATATGGATTGCCTCAAAAGAAGCCACTTTGAAGCCAGAATTCTCATGCAAAGGAGAATAGAGGGGTGTTGTTATGACCTGAGGGAGGCAATATCTTGACAGAGGAAGATTCTGGCTTGGGCTGTGTCCAAGATTAGACACAGGTACTGCAGACAGTTGGAGGGTTGAAAGGCTGGAGGGCATACTTTGGAAAGTTGTCCATCCAGCCAAAGGTTTGAAGGAACTGGATGGTCCTTTGGATGTTAGCAGATACGGTTTTGGCTGAGGAGTCCTTGAACACAAGGTTGTCAAGGTAACCTGAGACAGGAATGCAATGAGTTCATAGAAAACCCAGAAGTGGGGATTCCGGAAAGTCTTGGTGGGCTTGGTAGGCCAGGAATTGCAATGAAAGCAAGTGTTAAGTCTTGGTTTAGAGATGTATGCCTGGAAATGTTTACTTTCTTTGAGTAGAGTTATTGCATTCTCTGCCAAACAGAGTTCTGATATGAGGGAAAAAAACTGAATTCTAAAACAACTCCTTGAGAAGCATTAGAGACAATATGGCAGGGAATACTATAATACCACAAAAGTGAACAGTAGCATATGCTCTTTGGATAGCATTGTTAAGACAGGAACCAGAGTCCTAATACATGAAAACCAGGTCCTAACATATCCAAAACACTGGGCTAAAAGTTCTATGTTTCACTGGTCATGGTGGGCATACCCCTCAAGGGGTCTTCAGGGTCTAGGAAACATAGAGGACCTGTATTGCACTCTGCAGCTAACTTCACATATTGTGCTTCTTGCCAAGGAGAGTGACTAACACAGGATCTAGTGTCCAAAGCAAACATTACAGGCAAGCCCCACAAAGTAGGGTCCAGGTACAGTCTACAGGGTGCACATCGTCTCCCTGCAGGAATGTAGTCTAAAGGGAGGGGGCGAGCACACTGACTAACCCCCAGCCAGATAGGCTCGGATGATGGGGGCAAGCTTACCGAGGAGAAACAGGAAGTGAGAAATTCAGAAACAGAAAAAAAAAAAACACTTAGAAGGGAAATCGAACGAAAAGGTAAGTGAACCAACAATGCACTAGCTTAAAGGAACCTATTTAGAAAATAAAAAACTAACCTTTACAACCTCTTTAACCACTTAAGGACCGCCGCATGTACATATACGTCAGCAGAATGGCACGGACAGGCACATGCCTTGACGTGGGTCAGGGGGTCCGATCGCGACCCCCCCACGGTACATGCGGCGGGCCGTTTGCTGTGGGAGCGATCCGGGATGAGGGGGCGGCTGTTTGTTTCTGGCCACCCCCTCGCGATCACTCGCAGCGAATCATCTTCCACCTCTGCCTGTGTAATGTAAATATGTGTGAGACTTTTTGGGAGCCTAGCCGCGTACGGGACCCCAAAAACCAATCACCGCCTTCAGGCTTTCTAAGGGTGTACATTTTTGATTGCACTCCTAACTGCCTATCACAGATAGGCCATGGATTGCCCAGATGGCACAAAACCCCCCGAATGACCCCATTTTGGAAAGTAGACACCCCAAGCTATTTGCTGAGAGATATGGTGAGTATTTTGCAGATCTCACTTTTTGTCACAAAGTTTTGAAAAAAAAAAAAAAAAGATTTTCTTTCTTCATTTTTAAAAACAAATGAGAGCTGTAAAATACTCACTATGCCTCTCAGCAAATAGCTTGGGGTGTCTACTTTCCAAAATGGGGTCATTTGGGGGGGTTTATGCTATTTAGGCATTTTATGGCCTTTGAAACTGTGATAGGTAGTGAGGAGTGAAATCAAAAAGGTATGCCCTTAGAAATCTTGAAGGCAGTGCTTGGTTTTCGGGATCCCATACGCGGCTAGGCTCCCAAAAAGTCCCACACATGTGGTATCCCTGTACTCAAGAGAAGCAGCGAATGTATTTTGGGGTGCAATTCCACATATAACCATGGTATGTGTGAGCAATATATAATTTAGTGACAACTTTTTGTATTTTTTATTTTTTTTGTCATTATTCAATCACTTGGGACAAAAAAAAAAAATTCAATGGACTCAACATGCCTCTAAGCAGTTTCCTTGGGGTGTCTACTTTCCAAAATGGGGTAATTTGGGGGGGTTTTGTACAGTCCTGCCATTTTAGCACCTCAAGAATTGATATAGGTAGTCATAAAATAAAAGCTGTGTAAATTCCAGAAAATGTACCCTAGATTGTAGACGCTATAACTTTTGCGAAAACCAATAAATATATGTTTATTGCAATTTTTTTTACTAAAGACATGTGGCTGAATACATTTTGACCTAAATGTTTGACTGAAATTGAGTTTATTCGATTTTTCTTATAACGAAAAGTAGAAAATATCATTTTTTTTCAAAATTTTCGGTTATTTTTTCCACTTATATCGCAAAAAAAAAAATCGCAGAGGCAATCACATACCATCAAAAGAAAGCTCTATTTGTGGGAGGAAAAGGATGCAAATTTCATTTTGGTACAACATTGCATGACCGCGCAATTACCAGTTAAATCAGTGCAGTGCCAAATTGTAAAAACACCTTGGGTCCTTTAGCTGCGTAAAGATCCAGGTCTTAAGTGGTTAAGATAAGAATATTAATACAACCACATCTAGAATTAGTAAACTACTGTACAGTAGTCCAATTTTTGTCTTTGGCTTTGATATACTTTAAAATGCAACAGAATAATATACTTTTGGCTACTAAACAGGATAGAGGAACATATCTTTTAGTGTATGCTGCTACATTATGTTAACTTTTGTTGTCTGCAAATTTGCAAATGTAGTTTTGGTGCCACATGGATTACAGAGATGTAGGCTGGGTTCAGATTATACTACACGACAGCAGTACAACTTTCATCCTACTTTGCTCTGCGACATCTGTCCTACATTGGTCCTACATTGATCCTACATTGGTCCTACATCCATCCGACTTTCATGAACAGGATACTACTTTGAACCAACTTTGTGATAGTCTGACTTGTTCTTTGACCAATCAAAAGAATCCCAGTGTGAGATAAATTCCTTTTACTGCTGCTGTAATCACATGTTGGATGTCTGATAAGGCCAAGGCTCCTACTTTGGTCTGACTTCAATGATATTCAATGGGCTGAAGTAGGATGAATGTCGGAGCAAAGTAGTACAGGGAGCGTTTTCAAAGTCGGACAGACTTGTGTCGGATCAGTTAAGACGGCTCTCATAGGGAAACATTGATTTTCACACGTCATGCGACATGAGCTCCCAATGTCGGAGCGTTTGTAGGACAAGTGTGAACCCAGCCGTAGACACATCTGTGAAGAGAAAACCTGTTGCTCAGTCTAACAATCAAGTGATCAGCAGCTGAGAACTCTACTAACCCATGTACAGGCAAAAGAAGAAACAATCTTGTGTTAATGACATAAGCAAAAACTAAATAAACATCAATTACCAGTTCATCTTGTCCCAGTGACTGAAGGATGAGTTTTTTCACTTCCAAGAAGAGAGGCTGTCCCAGTTCTTCAAAGGGTTTGTAATTGGGCGAATTATATCCTTGTTGAGACAATTGCCTCTGTCTGCGGTAGTAGTTGTCCCTAAATATTTCATCTCGACAGGGTACCCAGCAGTTGTAATGGGTGGCACTTCTGGCTGGGATTTTCAGTCCCTTCTGGCTGGGAATTGGAAGAGGTTGAATGACCATATAACTTCTGGGGTCACTATGTCCTGCATTTCCTGGCATCTCTGTCCTCATGAAACCTTTAAACAACATTTACATTTGTAAACATTACAATATTACTTGCATGCATCTGAAGCTGAAGATGTCCTTTATGGATCCCACATCCAGTAGCTGATTTTCCATGGGTATATACTTAGCAGCTGCACCCCTGAGATCTTTACTGTGTCGGACCATGTGAGTCATGGTACACAAGTGCAACAGGTGCAGGACTGTTTTGAAAAAAAGGCAGCATAGCAGGGTTGACAACTTTCAGTAAATTTAAAAACAGTTTGTAAAATCCATAATTGTTGCATCTGGCAATAAATGTCAGTTAGGCCTCGTACACACGATCGAACATGTCCGCTGAAACTGGTCCGCCGACCAGTTTCAGCGGACATATCCTATCGTGTGTACGACGTAGCGGACAGGTTTTTCCAGCGTGCTAACCAGCGGACATAAATCTCCCGCATGTGTCGAATGGTTTTGACGCATGTGTGGAAGTATTTTACTTCCTGGATTGGTGACGTGGCGGCGTCACCGCCACGTCACCGCGTTATCCGTCCGTGGGAATTTTGGTCCGATGGTGTGTACACGCCATCAGACCAAATATCCGAGGAGACATGTCCGCTGGAAACGGTCCGTCGGACATGTTTTAGCGGACATGTCTCCTCGTCTGTACGCAGCCTTACGAACATGCAGCCTACATGTCCGTAATGGACAATCAAGGACAGATGCAAAAAGTACAGATTTTACAAACTGTTCGTAAATTTACTGAAAGTTGGCAACCCTGCAGCATAGTGGTAGATAACTTTAATCCATTACAGAGAAAGCAGGGTCATAAAAGACAACTTCCGTTCAAGTTCAATAATCAGAGAAAAGAACTGCATTACAAGGTGGAGTCATAAACAAGGCACTTCTAATTAAATTATTTATTATTGTTTTTGCAGAAAATATTTATTACATATAATAATAGTAATTAGTGTGCAGATTCCTTTTTCATTTCACCTGCTATCTATATTGTTTCCACATTTACAGGACAAGCTGTAAACAAGCAATAATGACAGCGACAAAGTTTGGGACAAACGATTGTACCGGTACATCGTGAGGCCGATGAGTGTTGTAGTTCCACCTGTCACCCTGCCCCAGCCTGGCATTCACTTCCAGTCACTCTCCAGACAATGAACAGTCCAACAGCTTTGTTTATTTTATTTTATCGAGGGATTAAACTTGGATGGGGTAAAGAGATTATGGAATGCCCAGAATCAATAGTATTAATTGATGAGATGATTGATTGGAACCTTTATTCACATTCTCTAAAGCTCCAGACTTCTCCAGCACAACACTTGTTTTTAGACTGTTACTTTCCCACCTGTGCAATACTTGGTTCCTGGCACAGCTAGCACATGGTTAGGCCCAATTCTGAATTAAACTCAACTTCAGGGATTTGCCATTTGCTGGCAGGGACCACAGGCACCTTTGGTGTAGCAACCAATGACATAAGAACGTCTTTTAGTGCTAGCTGTATTTGAGGTGGACTACTGATCCCAGTCAGTCTTGTGCAGACTGACAGACCTCCTGGTTGCAGCCGCCCCACTTCAATGCCAGTAACATCACAGTCTCTTCCGCTGGCTCTTCATCCACTCCTGGCATGCCTCTCCCAGCTCTCGTAACTGTGCACGTCACTCACCGACACTGAGTGTATCCCTCCTGAAGACTTGCCCAGAAGTGTTCCCGTTGTCCTCTCCTGCTCAGGACACCCATTGAATTGTGGGGGGCTCCTTCCAAGGCCCAGACGGCCTAACACTCCATCTCTCAGTTCTTCCACCCAAATAACTCCACCCTTTTGGGCTGACTCTAGGTATTTAAGGAGGCCTGCTCCCTGCCAATACAGGTTGGTTATTGGTCAGAGCTCCTTTAGAACACCCAAGCCATATCCACCTCTTTTCCCGCCTTCATTCTAGAAGCATTTAGAAGTAGAAGGGAGGTAACCAAAAGATGAAACTAGCTGTGAGTGACTAGCCACTCTAAACCACTCCCAGACACAGATCAAAATAAACAGGCCTAGCTTTTAGCTAGGCCCAGTGCCGATCCTGACCTTCCTGTGGCCCTAAACAAAATTACATGTCACATTAAAGTTGAGAAGTGGAGGGTGGGGGGTTCTGCTGTTGTTAATGACATCGTACATTAAAGAAGCGGGGTGAGGGGCCGAAAATTACTTCTCACCAGGCGGGTCCTCTAGTCGTTTGGGGGGCCCTCCGCAGCTTTGCACGGCCCTAAGAGACTTGCATAGTGAGCCTATAGGGCAGATCGGACCTGTATGCGATGATATCTCACATGTGTGGGACGATTCTGGTTTGTGTGCGTTCAGGACCCACGCATACATTTGCCTTTGCACGCTAGCACAGGGGGGGGGGCACTTTCATTTTTGTTTTTTATTAATTTATATTATTATTTTTTATATTTTTTACGACCCCAAATCCCTCATTTGCACTTGAAAGCATTAAAAACGCCAGGGTCTGCGTTTTTGAATACTTTCGATTTTTTAAAACTGCTGCCTTTAAGATACCAGTAAACCAGAAGTGATGTCATGATGTCACTTCTGGGTTACTACATCCGAGACCCGATCAAAGCCAATCCCGGCTTTCCTCTGGTCTCGGGCAGATGTTTCGCCTGATCGCTCGGGTCCCCCGGTGGGACATCCCGAAGCTTGTGATAGCAAAGGAGTGGCTGCTTACCCACATTGATTGTTATTACAAGATAGCCGACCATCAGCTCTAAGGCCTGGTTCACACTGGTACAATTCCGGCGGCATTTGCCAGCAATTGTCGGCAATGGCACCGTCCTATTCGGTGCGACGCCACATCTGCGGCGCGGCACCGATTTCAAAAAGTAGTTCCTGTACTACTTTTGCTATTTAGGGCCGCGATTTACATTGACATCTGTGCAGAAACCTGCACAGATGTCTTTGAAATTGCTGAACTCGCACGGCTTCAATCCCGCAGCCCAGTGTGAACCTGGGCTAAAAAATGGTACCATGGTGATGCCTGCAGATGCAGGCATCACTACGATACAACCAGTTGAAGTTGAAGCCACTGTCAACTTTATTATTAATCCTACTCTTCCACTTGGTGAAGGTTCTGGTTCTCCTATTTACCTATAGGTTTAGCACCAGATCGTATTTGAAGATGCCCATTTCTCATATCTCCTCCACTCCCCCCCCCCCAAAAAAAAGAGGGCTACAGCTGTTTTATTGTTTGTTCTTTCCCAGTCACTGTCATTTTTGCTGCATGCATTTGTAAATGTGAATAAACATACTAAAATAAATTATATAAAATAGATCAATATGCTGGGCACTATTGTGAACACAATACATACAGTTAATAAGATATCATACTTTTATAAATAATTGTCCTTTACGCGCTGGGTAGGGATGAGTGAACTTGTCTTTGTTTCCCTGCATTGTCAGAGAAGATCATAAATCTTGAAAAATGTCTCCGAAAAAACAAGGGAGGGGGGCAAAATAAAGGTTATTTAACCACTTACATACTGGGCACTTAAACACCCTCCTGACCAGACCAATTTTCAGCTTTCAGCGCTCTTACACTTTGACTGACAATTACTCAGTCATGCAACACTGTACCCAAATGATTTTTTTGTCCTTTTGTTCCCACAAATAGAGCTTTCTTTTGGTGGTATTTGATCACCTCTGCGGTTTTTATTTTTTGCGCTATTAATGAAAAAAGACAGAAAATTTGGAAAAAAAAATGTTTTTTTCTTAGTTTCTGTGATAAAATTTTGCAAATTATAAATTTTTCTTCTGGTCTGTGTGAAAGTTTTAGAGTCTACAAGCTATAGTGCAAATCATAAAAAAATATCACATCTGATCACACCTGATGTACTGAAGGCCTCTGTCATTTCTTGAGACCCTAACAAGCCAGGAAAGTACAAATGCCCACAGATGGCACTGATGAGGCGGCACAGATGGCACTGAGGTGGCACAGATGGCACTGAGGCGGCACATATGGCACTGAGATGGGTACTGATAAGATGGGTACTGATGTGCACCGATGAGGCCTGTGTACTGGTGGACACAGGTGGGCACTGATGAGGCAGCACAGATGGCACTAATGAGGCAGCACAGATGGCACTGAGATGGGTACTGATGAGATGGGTACTGATGTGCACTGATTGACTGTGACACAGGTGGGCACTAATGAGGTGGCACAGGTGGGCAATGATGAGGTGGCACAGGTGGGCACTGATGAGGTGGCACAGGTGGGCACTAATGAGGTGGCACAGATGGGCACTGATGAGGTGGCACAGGTGGGTACTGATTGCAGATGTACACTGAGGTGGCAGATGGGCACTGTTGGCACAGATGGGCACGGTGGTACTGATGGGCACGGTGGTACTGGTGGACACGGTGGTACTGGTGGGCATGGTGGTACTGGTGGGAGCACGGTGGTACTGGTGGGCACACGGTGGTACTGGTGGACACGGTGGTACTGGTGGGCACGGTGGTACTGGTGGGCACAGGTGGGCATGGTGGGCACAGGTGGGCACAGTGGTACTGGTGGGCATTGTAGTATTGGTGGGCACGGTGGTACTGGTGGGCACGGTGGTACTGGTGGGCACGGTGGTACTGGTGGGCACACGGTGGTACTGGTGGGCGCACGGTGGGCACGGTGGTACTGGTGGGCGCACAGTGGTACTGGTCGGCACAGGTGGGCATGGTGGGCACAGGTGGGCACGGTGGTACTGGTGGGCACGGTGGTACTGGTGGGCATGGTGGTACTGGTGGGTACTGGTGGGCACGGTGGTACTGGTGGGCACATGGTGGTACTGGTGGGCACAGTGGTACTGGTGGGCACTGTGGTACTGGGGGGCACTGTGGTACTGGGGGGCACTGGTGGTACTGGGGGCACAGGTGGTACTGGGGGCACTGATTAGTGATTTGAATAAAAAATAAATAAACTGACCAGTTACTCACAGTTCTCTCTCCCTCCTCACACACGCTGCCTGTGTGAGGAGGGAGAGTCGGCAATGAGAGATGATCTCATATGTTTACATATGAGATCATCTCTCATTGGCCGCACAGATCACGCTGTAAATAGCCGCAGTGATTGGCTATATACCGCGGGACACGGCTATTTACCGCTATTTTCCAGGGGACACGGCCAGCACAGTAGTTCCCCGCTGCGCACTCGGGAGCGCGCGCAGGGAACGAGGAAAGGGGCGGCCGTAAAAACACTGCGCCTCAGAGAAGACCGTCAGCAAGTGTTTAAGATGACTATTATGGGTGCAATGGGCTTGTGTCGATGGTATCTAATTCAGTGACAGGTGCATTTTACCTGCAATTGATCTTCTTCTAACCTGCATTTTTTCCTTATCATGTGGGCTTTGTATTTTTAGACTTGTATAGGAATGCAAAACCTGTCTGATGCAAAAAAAAAAAAGTGCCTCGACACAATCCCTGAAACAGCTTCTAATGCGTACACACGATCGGTTTTCCCGTCGGAAAAAACCTTGGATGGTTTTTCAGACGGAATTCCTCTCAAGCTTGTCTTGCATACACACCAAATTCCGCCCGTCAAGAACATGGTGACGTACAACACCTACGATGATCCGAGATCAATGAAGTTCAATAGGCAGTTCTGCTCTTCTGCTTGATCCTGAGCATGCGTGTTTTTTTTTTGCGCATTGGAATTGCATACAGATAAGTTGATTTTCTGATTGGGAAAAATAGAGAACCTGGTCTCAAACTTTTGCTGGCGGAAATTCCAACAGAAAAAGTCAGATGGAGCATACACACGGTCGGAATTCCCGTCCAAAAGCTCACATCTGACTTTTTCCGAAGGGAAAACCGATCATGTGTACGCGGCATAAAAGGGTTTAAGAAGCTCTTTTCAACTGTTCTGGACCTGTTTATTTTTACTGCGAAAAAAAAAACAGCCCTATGTTGGGCTTGTTAACTTTTTTTTTTTTTAATAAGAGAAGAAAAGATAGTGAAAATATAGTAAAATAAAAATGTGAATTGACATCACAATTAATAATCAAATGCACAAAAAAAGAAGTCAAAGTAATCCAAAGAAAAATGAAAAAAAAAAAAAAAAATACACCCACTTAACAACTTGCAGATTTTTTAATAAGCTACTCAAGAAGAAATTGAGAGTAGCACCTTTGGTTAAATTTCAGTATGTTGCTGCAAATTTTGTTTAAGCAGAAATGAATCCCCAAAAGTGCAACAGTTTCAGTGGTCAGACTCGATGGACTACTCTGACTTTTTCTACTGTAACTTTTCTATGTTTCCAGAAATTAAAATAACTAAACTTAGAAACCTGGGATCGTCTTTGGAAATCTGGTGCAAATAAGAAATGTGTTTAAATATGTATATTTGTTTTTAAATGTGTTAGAAAAAAAAAAAAAAAAAATATATATATATATATATATATATATATATATATATATATATATATATTCACATTTTAATTCCATTATAATGTTAAACATGTTAATATATATTGTGTTAGAAAAATAAACACTAATTATATTATTACGTATAAAATACATAAAAAAAATTGTGTGAAATGGTAAAATGCAAACCTGATGTGACAGCCGTAGAATCTGCTTGGAAATCTTATGACTTCCCTCCACATGAATGAAATAATAGTTAGCAGAGTCTGAAGCAGACACAGACAAGGTTACCACTAGTTACCAGAATGTTTGGGTCACTAGACTTAGCAAGGGAGGGGGGGTACAATATAGTTAATAATACAATTGCAACAGTTAGCTTTACTTACAGGTGTGTCTACTATGCATTTGTGTTTACAATCAATAGAAAAAAAATGTAACTAAACAAATACAGGTACTTAAAGTTATAAACTGAAATCATGTTTTTCCCCTCCATGAGTGTGAAGTGGTTTGTCTCTAAGCCTTTTATTGGAGTTTGGTCAGTTCTTTGTCCTGTGAGTGGAGTAGGAGGAGATGAAAGGAGTGTACACTAAGGACATGATCAGAGCCTATTGAGAAGTGCAATGTTTGTTGGAGAGATCTCATATAGTGTGTGTAGGAGGTAATGGTGCTGAGTGTAACCGGAGACAGCAGCATTGCCTTTGTTGTGTGCCTGCGTTACTAATGACAGGGAAGCCAGTGAACAACACAAACCAAAGCTGCTCTTACAAGTATATTTTAATCGTGTACAGCCCAGGGCTTTTGAAAATGAACTGCCAATTACTAAATTAGTTATTGTTTGTCTGCTAGGTATGTACTAAATTCCCTATCAAATGTATTCCTTGAATCTAGTTAGGCCTGTTTAGTGGATATAAACTGGGAGTAAAGGAGCCTGTAAATCATATGGCTCCCAGTCATACCTATTTTTGAATAGACAGTCCCTCTTTTAAGTCTATCAAAGTGGAACCAAGCCTTGATAGAGGAGACCCAATTAGTTTCGTTTGTCATAATTAGGGTTGGTCCCAATGTTTGAGTAAAACGAACCAAACATATGGGGCGTTCGTGGCAAATTTGAGCACAGAGGAGCGCCCCATAATGCATTGTGACATCGCAGTAACTTGATGGCTACTGATTGGCCAAAGCATGCACCTGACTTGCATGCTTTGGCCAATCACAGTACGCTCTGCTGCGAGAGCCATGATTGGCCAAAGGCAGGGTGCTTTTAGCCAATCATGGCTCAGGGGGCTAAGTCCACACCCCACACTATATATGACTGCTTACATGGTGGCCATATATAGTGTTATGATTGAGAGAACATTAGCTAGATGCAGGTTAGTTTATGGCGTGCAGGCATTTTAATATTATCAGTATATATACATAAATACACAGTAGGCAGTCTAGTATATATATATATATATATATATATATACACAGTGCAGTCAGTGTACAGTGCAGTTAGTGTACAGTATGTTATACAGTGTATTGTAGTGGTTAAGGAGAACCCTATTAAAGAATTTAGAAAAAACAGCACGAGTTCCCCCCACCCCCCAGTCCATACCAGGCTCTTTGGGTCTGGTATAGGCTTTAGGGAAAACTCCATGCCAAAAAAAACAACATAAAAAACAACGTGCGCCTCCCCACCCCCAAATCCATACCAGGCCCTTTGGGTCTATATAAAAATAATTGCCGCGGGGTCCCCCCAAAATCCATACCAGACCCTTATCCGAGCAAGCAGCCTGGCAGGTCAAGAAAGAGGGGGACAAGCAAGCACCCTCCTCCTGAACCATACCAGACCGCTTGCCCTCAACTTGGGGAGACCCCCCAAAGCACCTCATCCCGACAACCCTTGCTTGTGGGGGTCTGCAAGCGGGCCCCCGGATCCCGACCCCCCCATGTGAATTGGTATTGGGTACATTATACCCCGACCCATTTACCAAAAAAAAGTGTCTAAAGGTAAAAACCACAGAAGACAGTTTTTGACAATTCCTTTATTAAAAAAAAAAAAAAAGTGTCCCGCGATGTCCATCTTTAATCACACCACCCGATGGACCCGAAAGAAAAAAAAAAGCTCCGCTGACTGGTGTCTCTTGGCTGTGACAATTGTTATATAGGCAGCGGCCGGAACACCCAATGATGTAACCGAGTAACCCAGCCTCTTCTAATGTCATGTGATGTTAGAGGGGACGGGGTCATCCAGTTACGTCACCGGGTGGTCCCGCTCTTGCCTATATAACAGCTGTCACAGTAAAAAGACAGCAGTCCCTTATACAAAGGCGGAGTGATTGATGATGCATGTACAATGATACTGTAAACAGCGTGCCCCCTCCCCAAAAGCCAAATCGAGTATGCAAAGTTAGTCCAGCGGCTCCAGACTTAAAGGGTCGCTAAAGGATTATTTTTTTAGCTAAATAGCTTCCTTTACCTTACTGCAGTCCTGGTTTCATGTCCTCATTGTTCATTTTTGCTTTGAAGTTGCTGTAATTCTGCTCTGATCTCCACACTTCCTGCTTGTCTGGCTCCTTATGAAAAATCTCATGGCAGCTTTTCACTGTGGTCCAAGCTGTCATTACTGTGTGTCTAAAACTCCTCAGAACCAATCAGATTAATTTTAAAAACAAAACACTGCCCTGTATTCGTTTGTTTTTGTTCTGTGTGTCTCCTTACTTCACAGAAACTCGAAACCAGTTTAAAAATGAAACTAAACTACAGGTACATTATTTGATTGATTTTTATCTATTTTTAATCAGTTTTAAAAGGAATCAGTTAACTATTATGGGCCAGATTCTCAGAGGCGTTACGACGGAGTATCTCAGATACCCCGTCGTATCGCCTTTTTTTTTGTCTCGTATCTATGCGCGTGATGCTGAGCATCACTTTTGCATAGATAAGCTTCTACATCCGACAAGAGTAAAAGCATTACACTTTCGGATCGTAGGTGTAATGACAACTTCACGTTGTTTTTTCATTTGCATATGCAAATGAAGTAGTACGCCGATTCTCGATCGCTTTTACGCCGCCCCGTCGTCGCATACGTCGTTTTCGTTCGCGTAAGGTTACCCCAGCTTCTATGTGGAGTAACCTTACGAGGTCCCGTCGGATGCCGTCGTGTCCCGTCGGATGCCATGTTAAGTATGGCCTCGGGACCGCGTCGTGTTGTGCGTCGTTTACGTCGTTTGCGTACGTCAATTCTCAATGGGGCTGGCGTACGCTGCGATTACGTCGTTTACATTGAGAAAATGTGACGTCCTTTGGAGCATGCGCACTGGGCTTTTTTCCCGGCCGGCGCATGCGCAGTTCGTTCGATGCGGGGGCGTATTGAATACCTAAAGTGGAATTGCATGATTGCCAAGTGACTAGCATTTTAATCACTGACATATGAGAAGTAAACAGACCAGGACTTCTGACTTCTAATCATTTTTAGATAAGCTTGAGATTGCCAGGCAAATAATATTTTCAAAAACAGATTAGCAATGGTAACCTATACACTAATTTTAGTACAAGTTTTCTTTAGCTCCTGACCTAATAGTGCTTTTAGAGCAGGGTTTCAGCTCTTAGAGCCCATTCACACCTGAGCGGCAAAACGCCTGTCGCGCGACGCTCGTGCCGCTGGAGGGGAAATTTCCCATTCATGTCTATAGAGATGGTTCACATTCTGAGACGCCGAACGCCTGTCGCCTGAAAAAAATCCCACCCTTTTTTTCAAGCGTTCACATTGGCGTTCGCCCAAGCATGAATGGGAAGATTTGTAAAAATAAAAAAAATAAATCGAAGCGCGGCAAGTAAGCCGCGATGCGGCGTTATTGCCGCCAGCAGCTTAGTGTGGTGAGTTTTTAATAAATGCCAAGGGATGGCAGGAACCAGGATTCATACAAAGGAAGCAATACAAAGAACAGCACTTGCCGCTCAAATACAGGAATAGAATGGGGTAACAAAGCTTTAACCATCCCGACGGCCGTACGAATATTTGCGGCCGTCGGGCTGTCCTGAATCTCTGACAGGCGCATATATGCGCCCTGTGCTTTTAATGGCCACTAGAGGGCGCGCGAGCGCCGCCGGCGGCGCGCGCGTGCCCGCCGCATTCCTGAGATGGCGATGCGCGTGCCCGGCGGCCGCGATGTCCGCCAGGCACTCGCAATCGGCGGTTACAGGGACAAGACATGGATCTCTGTGTGTAAACACAGAGATCCATGTCCTGTCAGGGAGTGAGGTGACCAATCTGTGTCTCTTGTACATAGGGACACAGCATCGGTCACCTCCCCCAGTCACCTCCCCATCACCCCCCTCCCCCCAAACAGTTAGAACACACCCAGAATACATTTAACCCCTTCCATGCCCCCCTAGTGTTAACCCCTTCACTGCCAGTCACATTTATACATTTATACAGTAATTGGTGCATTTTTATAGCACTGATCTCAGTATAAATGTGAATGGCGCCAAAAATGTGTCAAAAGTGTCCGATGTGTCCGCCATAACGTCGCAGTCCCAATAAAAATCGCAGATCGCCGCCATTACTAGTAAAAAAAAAATTATAAAAATTAATAATAATTCTGTCCCCTATGTTGTATGCGCTATACCTTTTGTGCAAACCAGTCGCTTATTGCGATTTTTTTTTTTTTTTACCAAAAATATGTAGAATAATACGTATCGGCCTAAACTGAGAATTTTTTTTATTTTATTTTTTAAAAAATGGGCTATTTATTATAGTAACAAGTAAAAAATATTGACTTTTTTTCAAAATTGTCGCTCTTTTTTTGTTTATAGCGCAAAAAATAAAAACCGCAGAGATGATTAAATACCACCAAAAGAAAGCTCTATTTGTGGGAAAAAAAGGACGCCAATTTTGTTTGGGAGCCACGTCGCACGACCGCGCAATTGTCAGTTAAAGCGACGCAGTGCCAGAAGCTGAAATTTCACCTGGTCAGGAAGGGTTATAAGTGCCCAGTAAGGAAGTGGTTAAGCCTTAAAAATCAACTATCAGGAGACAGGGTGGGTATAAATGCTTAACTTCCATTGGCTAGCAGGGGTTCTAAGGTGAATGGGCATGAAAAACTAATTTTATCTTTGGTGCCTAGTTCAGGAAATCATAAAACCTGCCTACTATCAGCCTTATCAATGTAATCTGAGGCTCTATCGTAAATATGACATGTTTTAAGAGATGGAAGACAAATTACATTGATTACAGATAACTAGTCAGCTTTTAATGTTTAGAATGCACTGCACCTAAATATGGGGGTTCATCTGATTATACTGTACACTGTATACATGATACACTACAGGACAGTGACAGCTTGTCAGATCCTCCTTAAATCTTAGAAGCCAGTCAGTCTGTGATAGGTCAACAGATATGCCTAACCACCTGTGGAATGGCATGTTGAATTCTCTGCCTGTCAAGGCAGGTTTTGCATTTTAGGTGCTGTGATACATTGACTGACAATTACTCGGTCATGCAAAAATGTACCCAAATTAGCTTTATATGTAGCCAAGGTTTATTACTATACTATGCTTTCAACTTTGCCTTCAGAAAATAAGCTGCATTGGGGTAACCATATCGCAGCAACGGTGCATGCTTACAACAGTACTGTGAGTGATGCCACTGGTTATTCCCCCTATCGCTCATGTTTGGGAGAGAAGCTCGTCTTCCTGCTGATTTAGCTTTTGGTACTTTGATTGACAACATCTCTTTGACGTCTAATAAAGGCTATGTTGACAGGATAAGGAAGAACCTGCGACAGGCATATGAGAAAGTTATGGAACATGCCTCTGCTAGGGAATCGAGAAATTAGCAGAACTTTGATTTGAAAGTGAGAATACAAGATTTACAACTGGGAGATCTAGTGTTGCTGAAAAACCTGGGGGTACCAGGGAAACATAAGTTGGCTGATTCATGGAGGCCGCAACCTTATGTTATTTGTAAACAGCTCCCTGGACGACTAGTATTTCAAATCAGACCCGAAGGGGAAAAGGGGCAATTTGAAGATGTGGCATATAAATCATATACTTCCATTATCTGATGCAGTGAGAGTACCTCAAGTACATTTGTTGTCCCCTCCAAGGCCAATAAACAACACTTCAAGGATTACAGTTTTGCTGACTCTTTTTACTACTGTTGCATTGGAGTGTGTTGGAACACATCGAGCCTCGGCACCTGTGAGTGGATCTGGTGTAAGAATTGGGTTGTCCCTGCAGAGAGCACTGTTACCTTTCTTAATTTCCATGCAAACCAATCAATATACGCTTTTTGTGATTTTTTATTTTACCAAAAATATGTTGCAGAATATATATTGACCTAAATTGATGAAGAATTTTTATTATATTTTTTATTGAATACGTTTTATAGCAGAAAGTAAAAACATTTTTTTTTTTCAAAGTTGTTCTTTTTTTGTTTATAGCACAACAAATAATAAAAAAGCAATGGTGATCAAACTAAAAGTAAGCTCCATTTGTAGGTAAAAACATTTTTGTGGGTACAGTGTCGCATGACTGCGCAATTGTCAGTTAAAATAACTCTGGTTATGAAGGTGGGGTAAATTTTCCGGAGGTCAAGTAGATAGAGAATTTATAAATCAATAGAAACCCATGTCTAGAGGGAGATAGAGGCTACTGTTGCAAAATGCTATTCATTTGGCTGTCATTGTAATCCACTGTCTTCAATACTTTCTGAATTAGGCCACGTACACACAATCAGACATGTCCGATGAAACAGGTCCGATGGACCGTTTTCATCGGACATGTCTGAAGTGGTCTTTTGGTCTTTTGGACCAAAATCCCCTCGGACCAGAACGCGGTGACGTATAACACACCGACGTGCTGAAAAAAGGACGTTCAATGCTTCCAAGCATGCGTCGAATCAATTCGACGCATGCGCAGGATTTTGGTCCGATGGTTGGGCGTACTAACCATCGAACCTGTCCGACGGACAGGTTTCCAGCGGACAAGTTTCTAAGCATGTTTAGAAACTTTTCTCCGCTGGAAAACTGTCCGATAGGCCGTACACACGATCGAACATGTCCGCTGAAACTGGTCCGCAGACCAGTTTTAGCGGACATGTTCGATCGTGTGTACGCGGCCTTACTGACTCGGAACAAGCGGGCAGTATAAGAAATTATACTTTGTAGGATGACACACGCCACATAAGTGTTCAGCGTCAGTGGCTGAAAGAATATTGAAGTCAGAGGTTCAACGTTTCAGAAAGGCATTTTCGGAAGAAGATCAGAAATAACAAAGCCCATTTTCCCTCAATATAAAAACCTGCCAATTGATTACCCTTTCCTTAAGTTCAACATGAAATTCCATAAATGTAATTGTCTTAAGTGTGAATTGACTTTACCACTGATGCAAGCATTCTAAAAGGTGTATGCAGGATTTTAAGTGCAGCCAATTTTACAGACGACCATATAGTAAAAAGTCTGGCAGTTTTTATTATAATAACATTCAAAAAACAAGATAGATAAAAGACAGATATGGGCTGAACATTTGTCAATCATTTTTTATACTCTCCTGAACATAAATAAACTGATGTGAACTATTCAATCACCAACATTTCCAATGCCTTTACCCTTTGTTGGACCTGACCATCATAAGATTGCATGGACTGGGTTGGTGTTATCCTTCATAGGCTGACTTATACTTCTCACTGACATTGTAAGTTTTACTTTTTATATCAATTTTCTTTTTCTTTCCTGTGTGTAGATATTATTGATTGGCATCATTTTTTGATCCATGCTTTTTTTTTAAATATTGAATTAAGGTTTAGTCTGATAAAGAGAAAATACGTTAATGATGGTGAAATGTTCATGGGTGATACTAACCAATATACAATATGTAAATATTAAAGTATTTACAAAAATTATGGCCCTGGTCAGTAATCATAACAAGTCTCCAGGCCATGAATTCCCACTTGTAAAGGTAAACTTGAAATAATTATATAATTATTTAACAAGAAAATAAAAATACCAGCAAATGTTGACACATTTATGCAGGATCTTGCTGGCATGCATTCCAACTGTCCCAGGTTCTGCGGGGCCATCCCAAGATTTCAAGTAAGTGCCAGTGTCCTGCAGATCTGGGCTGGTGTCCTGGAGCCCAGTGCCAGAACAGGTCACAGCACTGGTGTCATGGTCTTACCTCCTTGCAGGCTTCTTATCACTGACAGGTGCTGGCAGCCATCTTGCTTCATGGGGTTCTTATAACTTACCACATCCTGCGGCTCCTCCTTCCCACTGGGAGGAGCTGGATGCTCAGCATATATATATGACAGCAGCTGCAGCATTTCCTTGCTTGGGCCTCTCGTCTGACACCCTCCTGTGATTGTGCTGCTTATTCTTGGTTACCGACCCGGCTCCTATGGACGATCCTTCTGGCTCCTGATCCCCGGCTTTGTTTCACCATCTCTCTCTGGCTACAGACCCCTGCTTGGCTGACTCCCATTCCTGGTTATCGACCCTGGCTCCGGTGGAAGACCCTGCTGGCTGGTTGATCATCCTTTTGGACTTTAACCTTGCTGTTTGGTTTTCAATAAAGCCTTCATATTCATTTATCTGTTGTTGTATGTCTGATTCATGCTTCCGTGATATTAGGCCCAAGCCATGAATTCTGACGGTACAGGGCCACCTTCACTACCCATGCTGGTTGCCAGACTTGATCAGCAGGATCACCTGCTGGGTCAGTTCGCTCAGGCATTGCAAACCCTGCTTGCACGCACGGCTCATCTTGCTCCTGTTGCCGATAGGCCGGTTGTCACTCCTGGGTCTGCCCCTACTGCCGCTCCAGTTGTTGAGCCTAAGTCTACCCCGGCACCTGTTGTTGCGCCTGCGGTGTCTCGGGGTATGACCGGCTCTGCCAACTCAGTGCCGAGGTTTCCTTAACCTAGTGGGCATTTATTTCGAGTTGCTGCCACATGCCTTTCCTACTGAAAGATCGAAGGTGGGCTTCCTGATCTCGCTGCTCTCGGACAAGGCCTTGGCCTGGGCAAGCCCCTTATGGGAGAACAACAATCCGGTGGTTGCCGAGTGTTCCGGTTTTGTTGCTTCTCTTCGGAAGGTGTTCGATGGACCGGCTCGCTCTGCCTCTGCTGCGAAGCTCCTTATGTCCGTCAGACAGGGTCCATGATCGGTAGCCGAATACGCCATTGAGTTTCGTACCCTGGCAGCAGAGGTGGGCTGGAATAATGAGGCTCTGGTCGCTGCTTTCTCCCATGGTCTCTCGGATGCCTTAAAAGATGAGGTTGCGGCTAAGGACCTACCTGTGGAGCTCGAGGCTCTCATTTCTTTCCTGATATTGATTGACACCAGACTCAGGAAGAGACCTTCCTTTAAGGAGAGCCTGCGGAGGCCTCCTAACAGATTGGCGCCTACGTTTACTGTCCCACCCGTGCCTCCCTCTCCTTCCACGCCTCCTGAGGCTGACTTGCCTGGGGAGTGAGCCCATGCAACTGGGGTTTGCTCGCCTGTCCGAGGGGGAGAGGGCATCCCGGAGATGCGAGGGCCGATGCATGTACTGTGGTCTCAGTGGGCATTTTCGGTTGTCATGTCCGAGCAGTCCGGGAAACGCTCGCACCTGAGATCCTGTTGGGGGCAGATCTTGGGTGGAGTCTCTTCGTCCCCGGTTTCCCGTGCTGATAAACCACTAATCACCGTTGTTCTCTCCTGGGTCGGGGGCTCGGTGACGACCCAGGCATTGGTGGACTCTGGTGCTTGTGGATTTTTCATCGATAGTAAATTTGCTGCCGCAAACTCCATTCCTCTGCAGGCTCGAGTTTCCCTGCTGGTTCTCGAGGCGATAGACGTCAGACCCCTCCAGCCGTCGCAGGTGACTCATGAGACCCTTTTTGGGGTACCCCTGGCTCCAGAAGCATAATCCGACTTTCGATTGGAGATCAGCCGAGATCCTCTCGTGGTCCACACAGTGTGGGGCTAGTTGCGTCCATGGGCCTGTCAAGTTGCTGTGTACCTCCTCGGACTCTGTGTTGCCTCCTGAATACGAGGGGTACCGGGATGTATTCGATAAGGTACGCGCTGGGTTCCTACCTCCGCACCGCCCATACGATTGTGCCATAGATTTACAACCTGGTGCCATTCCTCCTCGTGGCAGGGTCTATCCACTGTCGGTTGCGGAGAATGAGGCCATGGAGGAGTACGTGAAGGAGGCACTTTCCCGGGGGCACATTCGCAAATCCTCTTCCCCGGCAGGGGCTGGATTTTATTTTGTAAAAAAGAAGGGCGGAGAATTGAGGCCTTGCATCGACTATAGGGGCCTAAATCGCATCACGATTAAGAATGCATACCCAATTCCATTGATTTCCGAGTTGTTCGATCGCCTCAAGGGGGCCACAGTCTTTACCAAACTCGACCTAAGGGCGGCATATAACCTTGTAAGGATCAAGGCTGGTGACGAGTGGAAGACCGCGTTCAACACCAGGACCGGTCATTATGAGTCCCTGGTTATGCCCTTTGGGTTGTGCAATGCGCCCGCAGTCTTTCAGGAATTTATCAACGATGTTTTCCGTGACCTGTTGCAGCAGTGTGTGGTGGTCTATTTGGATGATATCTTGGTATACTCTGAATCCATGGAGGCCCACATTCTGGACGTCAAGCGAGTGTTGCAACGGTTACGAGAGAACAAGCTTTTCGCTAAGCTTGAGAAGTGCGAATTTCACCGATCTCAGGTAACCTTCTTAGTAGGGTTGTCCCGATACCGACACCAGTATGGGTATTGGGAGGGATACCGAGTATTTGCGGGAGTACTTGTACTTGACATGGCTGGAGGGACATGGCTGGAGGGACATGGCTGCATATGTGGGGGACATGGCTGGAGGGACATGGCTGCATATGTGGGGGACATGGCTGGAGGGACATGGCAGCATATGTTGGGGACATGGCTGGAGGGACATGGCTGCATATGTGGGGGACATAGCTGGAGGGACATGGCTGCATATGTGGGGGACATGGATGGAGGGACATGGCTGCATATGTGGGGGACATGGCTGGAGGGACATGGCTGGAGGGACATGGCTGGAGGGACATGGCTGCATATGTGGGAGACATGGCTGCATTTGTGGGGGACATGGCTGCATTTGTGGGTGACATGGCTGCATTTGTGGGGGACATGGCTGCATATATGGCGGGACATGGCTGCATATGTGGGGGACATGGCTTCATATGTGGGGGACATGTCTGCATTTGGGGACACATTTAAAAAAAGTATCGGTATTCGGTATCGGCGAATACTTGAAAAAAAGTATCGGTACTTGTACTCGGTCCTAAAAAAGTGGTATTGGGACAACCCTACTTCTTAGGTTACATAATTTCCGCGGAGGGGTTCTTCATGGACCCTGAGAAGGTTTCGGCAGTCTTACAGTGGCCCCAGCCCAGTGGTCTTCGTTCCCTGCAGCGCTTCTTGGGCTTCGCCAATTATTATCGGAAGTTCGTCAGGGACTTCTCTATGCTGACCAAGCCTCTCATGGATCTGACCAGGAAGGGCAGTAATTCCCATGTCTGGCTGGCCAAGGCCACCCTGGCTTTTGAGGCTCTAAAATCTGCCTTTGTGTTGGCTCCAATACTGTCTCATCCCAATCCGGGTTGCCCTTTGTTCTCGAGGTGGACGCGTCTGAGACGGTTGTAGGCGCCCTTCTGTCTCAGCGTCGGACACCAGAGGGCCCTCTGCTTCCCTGTGGGTTTTAGTCCAGGAAACTGTCTCCCGCGGAGTGCAACTACCAGATTGGTGACAGAGAGTTGTTGGCCATCGTGCAGGCTCTCAAACATCGGAGACACTTGCTCGAGGGTTCGGTGGTTCCGGTTCTCATCCTGATGGACCACAAGAATCTGACTTACCTTTCGGAGGCCAAGAGATTGTCACCCCGTCAGGCCAGATGGGCTCTGTTCCTGTCACGTTTTAATTATGTGGTCTCCTATTTACCCGGTTCCAAGAACGTCAGGGCGGATTCCTTATCACGTCAATACTCCGAGCTGTCCAGGGAGGAATCGATACCGACTTCGGTCATACCTCCAAATCAGATCCTGGCCTCCATTCGCACCAGCCTGACCTCTCCCCTTGGAGAGGTCTCTGCGCAGATTTTGGCGGCTCAATCTGGTGCTCCCTCTGGGAGACCCAACGGCAGATGCTTCGTGCCTGAGGAGTTGCGCACCCGGTTGCGAACCTACCATAACTCCAAAACTGCGGGGCATCCTGGAAAGAATCAGCTGTCCTGGGCTGTTTCACCTTTGTTCTGGTGGCCTTCTCTACGTTCTGAGATTGCCGCATATGTAGCGGCATGCTCTGTTTGTGCCCAGAATAAGTCCCCTCGGCACCTTCCGTTGGGCCTTCTACAACCCATTACCACTGGGGAGCACCCATGGTCACACCTGGGGATAGATTTCATTGTGGACCTTCCTGCGTCCCGAGGCCATACGGTCATTCTCATGATTGTGGATCGGTTTTACAAAATGTGCCACTGTGTTCACCTCAAGAAATTACCCTCTGCCCAAGAGTTGGCCACGATTTTCGACAGGGAGGTCTTTCGGTTGCACGGTTTGCCCAAGGAGATAGTGTCGGATCGGGGAAGTCAGTTTGTGTCCAGGTTCTGGCGTGCCTTTTGCTCCCAGTTGGGGATTCGACTCTCCTTCTCTTCGGCCTACCACCCTCAGTCCAATGGGGCCGCAGAGCGCTCCAATCAGGCCCTGGAGCAATTTCTTCATTGCTATGTCTCCGATCATCATGACAATTGGGTTGACCTTCTGCCATGGGCTGAGTTTGCCAGGAATACGGCGGTTAACTCTTCCTCTGGGACGTGTCCCTTCATGGCCAACTATGCCAACAGCTGGAATATCTTGGGGAGAGAATGACTCCGGAAACACGGCAGGTTGGCTATGGTTTCCAACCTGCCGTGTTTCCGGAGTCATTCTCTCCCCAAGATATTCCAGCTGTGGAGGACCACCTCTCTGCTCTATGTGCTTCTTGGGTACAGATCCAGAGGTCCCTCAAGGTCTCTGCGCAGCCGGCCGAGGCCACCCTGGCTTTTGAGGCTCTAAAATCTGCCTTTGTGTCGGCTCCAATACTGTCTCATCCCAATCCTGGGTTGCCCTTTGTTCTCGAGGTGGACGCGTCTGAGATGGTTGTAGGCGCCCTTCTGTCTCAGCGTCGGACACCAGAGGGCCCTCTGCTTCTCTGTGGTTTTTACTCCAGGAAACTGTCTCCTGCGGAGTGCAACTACCAGATTGGTGACAGAGAGTTGTTGGCCATCGTGCAGGCTCTCAAACATCGGAGACACTTGCTCGAGGATTCGGTGGTTCCGGTTCTCATCCTGACGGACCACAAGAATCTGACTTACCTTTCGGAGGCCAAGAGATTGTCACCCCGTCAGGCCAGATGGGCTCTGTATATAAACAAACAAGGAATATGACAGGGGGCGTTTAAATTGCTTTTCAAAAACGTTTTTTTTTTAAAACAGATGGGCTCTGTTCCTGTCACGTTTTAATTATGTGGTCTCCTATTTACCCGGTTTCAAGAACGTCAGGGCGGATGCCTTATCACGTCAATACTCCGAGCTGTCCAGGGAGGAATCGATACTGACTTCAGTCATACCTCCAAATCAGATCCTGGCCTCCATTTGCACCAGCCTGACCTCTCCCCTTGGAGAGGTCTCTGCGCAGCGCCAGAAGCTCCAGGCTGATCGCAGACGGTTGACTGCTCCTTCCTACCAGGTCGGAGACCGTGTATGGTTGTCCACTCGCAACCTCAACCTTCGAGTGCCCACTCCCAAGCTGGCTCCTCGCTTTGTTGGTCCCTTCCGTGTGCTCCGCAGGGTAAACACGGTTACCTATGCCCTTGCGCTCCCACCTGGCATGCGGGTCTCCAATGTGTTTCACGTTTCCCTGTTGAAACCACTGGTGTGCAATCGCTTCACCTCCTCGGTTCCTCAGCCTCGTCCTGTCCAGGTGGGTGATCATGAAGAATCTTGCTTCATGGGGTTATTATAACTTACCACACCCTGCGGCTCCTCCATCCCACTAGGAGGAGCTGGATGCTCAGCATATATATATGACGGCAGCTGCAGCATTTCCTTGCTTGGGCCTCTCGTCTGACCCCCTCGTGTGATTGTGCTGCTTATTCTTGGTTACCGACCCGGCTCCTACGGATGATCCTTCTGGCTCCTGATCCCCGGCTTCATTTCACCATCTCTCTCTGGCTACAGACTCCGGCTTGGCTGACTCCCATTCCTGGCTATCGACCCTGGCTCCGGTGGAAGACCCTGCTGGCTGTTTGATCATCCGTTTGGACTTTAACCTTGCTGTTTGGTTTTCAATAAAGCCTTTATATTCATTTATCTGTTGTTGTACGTCTGATTCATGCTTCCGTGACAACTGGTCTCCACTCAGTAGTAGTATTCCTCAATGGGTGCAATGTGTGCTCTCACACAGAACCAAGTAAGGATTCCTGGCAGAAGAGATTGCGGGCATTCTCTGCTCCCCTCCTCAATGCAGTCATTGGCTGTTAGGAACACTGGATTCCTAGCAACCAATGACATATCAGCTCCACCCCTGACTTTGGTTTCTGATTCCTGCCTATCAGCAGCTCTCGCCAGGTAAGAGGAATGCTTCAGCCCTTTACTTTCCAGCTTGTCATACAGAAGCTCCCCACCATCTTCTGTGTGTTAGCATCAGGCACCTAGGGCATATGCCCCACATTTGCTGGGGTCCCGGTGTCAGAATCGCCAACATTTTTTTTATTTGGGGTTTCTGGAGGAAGCTAATTTCCTGCTTATTAGAACTGTGTAGCATTGAGCCAAGTGAAGTGCCGTGAAACTCCTCTTCGGCTCTGTGCTACGGTTCTGATATTCAGAGCTTTTAGTGGCACTGTGATGAAAAAAAGCACACAAATACATACCAGTCTGTATTTGTGAGAGGGGGTATTGGTGAGAGAGCTAGGAGGGCATTGTGAGAGAGCTGGGGATGCATTGGTGAGAGAGCTGGAGGATGCAATGGTAAGAGAACTGGGGGGCATTGGTGAGAGAGCAAGGGGGCATTAGTAAGAGAGCTGGGGACATTAGTGAGAACCCAGAGCATTGGTGAGAGATCTGGGGGCATTAGTGAGAGCTGAGGGACATTGGTGAGAGAGATAGGGGGTGTTAGTGAGAGCTGGGGGCATTTTGAGAGAGCTGGGGGGTGTTGGTGAGAGCTGGAGGGGGCAATGGTGAGAGAACTGGGGGGCATTGGTGAGAGAGCAAGGGGGCATTAGTAAGAGAGCTGGGGACATTAGTGAGAACCCAGAGCATTGGTGTGAGAGCTGGGGGGCATTAGTGAGAGCTGAGGGACATTGGTGACAGAGCTAGGGGGTGTAAGTGAGAGCTGAGGGACATTTTGAGAGAGGTAGGGGAGCATGTGTAGGAGTGAGAGAGCTAGGAGGACATTTGTGAGAGAGCTGGGGGGATTGGTGAGAGAGCTGGGGGGCATTTGTGAGAGAGTTGGGGGCATTATTGATAGAGCTTAGGGGGGCATGTGTGGGAGCTGCGAGAGCTAAGCGGACATTTGTGATGGAGCTGGGTGCATTGGTGAGAAAGTTCAGGGGGCTTTTGTGACAGGTGAGAGAGCTAGGAAGCATTTGTCAGAGGGTTGGGGGTATTGGTGAGAGAGATGGGGTGGCATTGGTGAGAGATCTTGGGGACATTGGTGACAGAGCTGGGGGGGGGGGCATTTGTGAGAGAACTGGGGCATTTGTGAACACATTGGCCCAGATTCAGAGAGAATTGGATTCTCGTAGCGTATCAGAAATACACTACGCCGCCGTTTTTTACCTGGCTCTACGTGGAATCCAGGTAGATTTTGTCCAGTAAACGACGGCGGCGTAGTGCATTTCTCCCGTCGCAATCCATCTAAACGAGTAGGGGGTGTGAAGGATTTAAAATAGGCGCGTTCCCGCGGCGAGCGAACTGCGCATGCTCCGTTCGCAAATTTCCCGCCGTGCATTGCGCGAAATCACGTCGTTACGTCATTCGTTGTTTGAGTAGCGTCGTTTACGGACATTTCTATTCCCGAACGAGTTACGCAAAAAAAAAAAAAATTAAATTGGACGCGGGAACGACGGCCATACTTAACATGGGCTACGCACCGTTAGACCAGCAAAAAGCTGGTCTAACAGTACGTAAAAAAAAACATGGCCATGTCCATTTACACATTAGCGAGGTAAACAATTACACAAATGTAAACTGGTTTACCTAGTAAAATACAGTTGGTACAGATTTTTCTTGTTTTAGTTTACTAAGCAATCAATATGCACCAAAACTGTGTGAATGGGTCCATAGCATACAATACTACTGTGTTAAGCTGTATGCAATAAGTATTTAAATGCAGTGGCCCATCTTTGGGCGGGCATAGCGTATCTACTTTACACTACGCCGGCGCAAAGTTGAGAGGCAAGCATACTATTCAGAAAGAATATGCGCTCAGCATTGCGCCGGCGTAGCGTATAGTTGTCAGCGTAAGCCGACGTAAGTCAAAGTAGGTGGAAGTGGGCTGGAAGTGGGAGTGATATATTATAATGAAGCGTGACCCCATGCAAATGATGGGTTGAGCTTCAAAAAATTAACTGCGCATGCGTTGGCTCTTGGACGCATCCCAGTGCGCATGCTCACAGTTATGTCGAAATAGCTGCCTAAGATACGCCTACAACGTGAACGTAACCTACGCACAGCCCTATTCACGTAGTACTACGTAAACGGCGTACGCGACGTAAAATTTGACATCGTCGTTCCCTGGCCCATACCTTTGCATTACTTGTGCCTCATATAGCAGGGGTAACTTTACGCCGGACGTATGCCTTACGTAAACGGCGTAGATTACAGCGACGCGGGCAAGTACGTTTGTGAATCGGCTTATCTTGCTCAATTACATATTCGACCTGTAAATCTATGGAAGCGCCCCTTGCGGCCAGCGTAAATATGCGCCCAAGATTCGACGGCGTAGGAGACTTACGTCGGTTGGATTAAGCCAAAATTCAGGCGTATCTAATTTCAAGAATAAGGCGCATAGATACGATGGCGCATCCGTGGACTTACGCGGCGTATCAGGAGATACGTCGGCGTAAGTCCTTTCTGAATCCGGCCAATGTATTTAATGCCTGTGTGAACAGGCCCTTAGCTATGTTAAAACATGTTTCTATTTCGTAAGCAATAACATAATAGGTTTCACATTTTTTTACAAGAAAATGTATATTATGAAAAAAAATGATATTTCACTTTTCCATTACTTACTAGAATGTTACAATCTCCCTGTATTGGTTCATTAGAAATTTGTTTATATTCCAGTAAACATGAAGTAAGATTGATTGCTGAGCTCACAATGGGGAATAATGGATGTTGCATAAATGAAGATCGATTAATATGATATATAAATCTGTTTTGTTGCATTCATTATCTGATTCATATAACTTGGATAGATAGCCTTGTTCTGTGGGTACTTGCAAACAATACATAAGGAATAATATTCAAACATTTAAAGTCAACTTTTTTGTGGTTTTAATAGTGACAAGGGTTATTACAAACTAGTGTATATCTAAAACATTGCTCTTAACCTTTTAAACATGATCCACATTAGGCTCAAATTCCCCTTGCAATCCTTGACCTTACCCGATAACCTTGCTTGTATTGTGCTTTGTTCAACTACTACCAGTTTGTATTATTTACTATTGATGTAATACTACTTATTACATTTTTGTACTGGCATCTTATGTTTATTAAAACATTTTTATACACAAAAATTATATTTCTTCTCTGCCTTAACTCTACCTCAGTAATAGTAGGGAAGGCAAAGAAATTAGGACACATAACATGCTGTTTGTTATCATTACTTTGCACTGATCGCACCACACAAGGAAATCAGCTGTAGATTACAGTAAAGAAGCATACATTTCAATGAGTTTATGTAATATTTTCTCATGCAACTAAGAAATATAAGGGCCTGTCTACATGCTAGAAGGGAACATTATGTGTTCTGGAAGAGGAAAAAAAAAAAGAAATATGAATATTTAAAGAAAATAAACATTTCAGTAAATGGTTATAGCTCGAAACCTGACATCTGCTCCGGTAAGGAAGAGGCTAAAGCCATTGGTTATGAAAGTATTGGTATTCCTAACACTATTATTTCCTGTATTTTTTATTGCTATGAAAAATTAGACATAAGTTACCATTCTTAGAGGAATCACGTGTTGTGCATAAAACCCCCAGTATGTTTCTGGTTTTGTACTCGTATAATGGAAAATTAATCCACAGCTTTTAAAAAATAGCACTGTCAATCAGAGTTGTGACAGCTTGAAATTCAAGCTACAGATGAGTGATTGCCCATACAGTTCTCTTCGACAGAATGACTTATCTACGCCGTTTATGATGTAGGTAAGGGTAAACAAACTCTTGTGTAATAGTGATAGCACAGTAACTGCAAATAAAGGATTCTCTTTCTAAACGCAGTTACCATGAACACTAACTGCATTCATCTGAAAATAACTTTCAGCTAGAAGCATGAGTTGCAGGTGATTCCTGTGGGTTTGAGATTCACGATCCTGATGAGTTTTTGTCTAGATTAATTTAGAAGATTAAAAAAAAAAAAAAAAAAAAACATAATACACTGCATAGCCTATGAACCATGGCCAGCAGAAGTAGAAGAGCCAAAATGGGACTTTCTAATAAGCCAGCCCCCTCACTGTTGAATAAGGGAGCACAGAGCAGCCATAGTGTAACTGCACTGGAAGCTGCGGTAGGAAAAGAATAGGGAAAGCTGACAAACTGCATAGGGAGAGATTAGAATCAGTTAGAGAAACCATATTTTAATTCTGATTTCTAGCTCTTTAGGCAACCAACCCCTTTGCTGTCTTTTTGTTCTTATTATTGGGGACTTGAGGTCAGTGTTACTTTTAGAAACCTTCCTCTTAATAGCAATTTTTTGTTGTTGTTGCAAGGCTTTCCTTTAAAATAATAAACTTTTGTTGCAGGAGGTGATATTTTGGTGATGGTGATGCTAAATGGCACCGCTCTTACTCCCCATTAGCCTTCTTCTGCTCCAGGTGTTGGTCCTTCCCAGGAGCGTGCCTTGCTTCACACATGTATACATTCAATAAACCAGGGCCGCACACAGGCAAATGATAAAATGAGTAGAATTCAGCTCAGTACCCTCCAATTGGTGCTGTCCCATTAATGCGTTTTACCCTAATAGTGCTTAATCTTACAGACCTCCAGAAGTATTTTGTGTTTTTCACCAATTTGGTGGTATATTGGTTTTTAGATTATGTTTATAGAGCCTCTATGGCAATTTAAACTACTTTTGATTTGACTGAAGTCCACCCTAAAAAAAGTGTGCTTTTTCTCAGTAGTATTTGGGGATTTTCATTTCTTTTTTGAATATTTCTATTTGTATTTTTGTTATATATAGGTCTTTTTTTTTAATCTGGGGTGCTTAAAGTAAATTATTCACCTGTTACTGATTATGTGTTTCTTTAAGCTGCTTTTTGTTCGTAGCATGCGGCTGCATCATTTAAGATGTTGTAAATGTAAACGTTTTTTTTCACCTTAATCCATTCTATGCATTAGGGTGAAAAAACATCTGCGGATTAGAGCCCCCTCCCCCCCTTAACTAGCCTGGCCGCTTGAATGTCCCGCACCGTGAACGCGCTTGCTTCTCAGCCAGGCTTCTCGGCAAATTCATTGGTTGATTGAAAGCAGCGCAGCCATTGGCTCGTGCTGCTGTCAATCACATCCAATGATGCGGCGTTCCGGAGGGCAGGGGCTGAGTGATACAGTGAGTGGCTATGGCCGCCGGCTGTATCACAGGCACGCACCTGCAAGATCTCATCACCATTCCAGCTCGCACGCATGAAGGTGATGAGTTCTTGCAAGGGAAAGCCGAGACAGCCACCGAGGGACCCCAGAAGACCAGGTTCGGGGGCCACTCTGTGCAAAACAAGCTGCACAGTGGAGTTAAGTATAACATGTTTGTTTAAAAAAAAAAAAAAATACCTTTACATACCCTTTAACCACTTGTCCACCGCCCACAGTCAAATGATGGCGGGCGGAGGACTCCAATCTCTATGAGGTCCAGTCATTTAAACAGGGAATGCGCGCGATCGCGTGCGCGCATCCCTGTACACCGCTCGTTACCGACAGGGGTGAACAGCGGCACGGATGCGCTGTTAACCACGTGATCGGCCGTGATGAAGTCACGGCTGATCACGCATGGCAACACCCCCATAGTGCACGGCGTGTGTTCGCGATCGCATCGCGCGTGCCCGCCAGTGGCAGCGTGTTCCCGGGAACACTGCTCGTCACCGACAATGGTACACAGCCATTGGTCAGGGCTGTGTACCACGTGGTCAGCTCTGATGACTAGTGTAAACAAAGAGCTGTAACTAACTGTTACCAGCTCTTCTCCTGCTAGAAGCAGTGAGTTACAGTTCTGTGTTACTGTAGTGTCTGCACAAACACCACATCTGTCCCTTTGCCCCCCCCCCAATTGTCACCAGTCACCCAACAGTCACCCATAAAGTGCACCTGTCACATAAATAGACTGCCATCAGCGGTGCAATCGTCACCCACCAGTGACCGTACCCTGTCACCGTCACCCACCAGTGACCTGCCCTGTCACCCGTCACCCACCAGTGACCTGCCCTGTCACCCGTTTATGAAGAAAAAATACTAATTTGCTAAATTTTATGACAAAAACAAAGAAAAATGCAATTTTTTCACAAAATCTACCGTCTTTTTTTATTTATAGCGCAAAAAATAAAAAACCCACAAGTGATTAAATACCACCAAAAGAAAGCTCTATTTGTGTGAAAAAAAAAGACGCAATTTTTATTTGGGTACAGTGTTGCATGAAATTGGTCTGGGTAAGAAGGGGGTTTAAGTGCACTGTATTGAAGTGGTTAAAGAGAAAAATTCGAAACACATGCCTGTGTTCTTTTTCTCTAGTACATCTTGGCCTATTATCCTTCATTAATAATGTTTTGCTCCTGGCCAATTTTACACTGCTGTATTATCTGCAGTATATTAAATTGTTACTAAACCCACAACAGTAAAATCAGTCTGTATATGCAGTAAAGCATGCTTGTTATATGCACTTTGGAACCTAAGGGGTTAATCCTCCGCATTGTGTAAAAGGCTGTTTGATCCTATCTATATATATAGAAAAAGATGTGTAAATAGTAAAGTTTCTCTATATAGTTTTTCAAAAAGGTTTTATGTAATATAGTAATATATAGTAAGCATACTCTGGGTTGTCTTCATAGGTTGTGAGGATGGGACCCTGTCCTGGGTGAGAAATGGCTGCTTTACGCCAGATTCTGTATAAGAAACACACGTTAATGGGTCAGCTGTGTTTTGGGTTTTTTAAGGCTAATCTGAACAGCATTCAAGGCCCCCACCCCACATACAGGAGGTCTGTGCCAAGGAGTCAGGTGACTCCCAAGGCTCTGTTAGAGAAGTCACAGAGTGGATGTATTTCTGCAGGAGGCAGAGGTCATTAATATTGGAGCAGCAAGACGTAAGCTAGATGTGTGCTTATCTCTGAAACTGGTAGTTCTGAGGAGCAGAACTTGGGGCCTAAGCAAAAGGCCTGAAACAGCAGGACGGCTAGTGTGAAAGTCAGGAGGCTGAACTGTTGATTATTTTTCAAGATACAGGAATGATGGAACCCCTGCGAGGGCTGTAAATGTATAAGTGAACTGTTGATGTTTTTAAATAAAAGTGGGCTACCAAGCCCTTAAAAACACATCTGCCATTGGAGTCTGATCCCCCAATCCTACATATGGTGGAGAATGCGGGCAATTTGGAAGAGTTCCAGATCCACGCATACCAACAAACAGTGAGTAGAAAGCAACCGTGCGTTTTTGGCAGCAATGCTATGATGAACAGCCAATATTAACTGGAAGTTAAATGTTTTCTGCTGTGAACTTCTGTTCACTGTGTGTGGCAGTCAGGAGAACTGCATTACACAGGAGTTCAATTAATGGACTGTGTTGCATACAGGTGGTACACCTGTGGAAGTAAGCTCAGCGTGGCCTGAGAAGACATATCCATTTGGGAAGGCCCAGTGAATGGATGATTCAAGTGGAATCGTAGAGAGTGAAGTCTGCGTGTGCAAGTGTGCTGTTTGCGATGCAGTGAGTGGGGGCATGAAGTTTCCAAATGCCCTTTGTCGCAAGCTTTAACAAAGCAAAAATATGAAAAGCCTGCTCTGAATGTAAAGAGTAAGCAGATGGGTGCAGTTGCCCATAGCAACATCTATTATGTCAGGTCAGTGGACCGCAAGACAAAGATATTGTCTACAGAGAGTTGTGGCAAGTTTAAAGCAACGTCGCTTCAGGGAGAGAGACGTCTACATGTTTCGGAGAGCCAGCAACGTGCAGCTAGGAGAGCACCATTTCCATTAGCAACCGGAGAAAATGTGTCAATGGGAAGGAGGAGCTACATGGAAGAGGTGTATCGCCATCCCCATAGAGATGCAAGTGAAATTCTGCGTGTTGGGAGAGTGTCACCTCCCTTAGCAACAGGAGAAAGTCGCCAAACGCCATGCCTGGAATGTGGTCAGCTGGGGCACGGCATATTTTCTTGCCCTAGATTCTGGGGTGCAGTTGAAAGTGATGTTGCTGAGCAGAACTCTTTATCGGTGGGCCAAGATTCCTTTACAGATATGTTTGAAGTCACCCCTGGCAACAAAAAGTCTTCTGTTGTGTCTGCAGGGGGTGCTAAACAGTGGGAGTTGCCTTGCTGTGGTTTCATCCTGTGGCCACCAGGGGGAGGTGGCCAGTAAAAGTGCAACTGAAAGACAGCGCCCTCAAATGAAGACAGAGTTAACTGCTTCAAGAAATGGTAAGACTGTTGCAAGTTGTGATCCACGTAAAGTAGCACTATGTCCAGTGAGGAGATCTGCAGAAAATGTAAACATGGACTTGCTGCAGTGTGCTACCCAGTGGGGAGCCACTGGTTAAAACCCTGCTTGCAGCAAGGTCAGTGATTGAAAAGGACATATGGACTTTGTGTGCACCTAAGGTAGTCCAGCAGAGTGCTGAGAGTGATGTGTTAGGGGTGACCAAAACGGTTGGTGTGTCATGTTCCCTAGCGATAGAGACAGGTGCTGCAGAGTTGCCAAGGCAAACCGCTAATGAGCCTGTAGTGGTAAATCAAATGGTTTCCCAGGACAACTGTGAAGCCGTCCTAGTGGGCAAAATAATTCCTTTTGAGAGGAAGGGTGATGTGCTAAGTCGCATGCAGGGTGCCATGCGTTCTGATAAGTCAATCTGATCGAGATTATAAAACTGCTGTGTTTATGAATGCTGATGTTGAAGATGTTGATATGTGTACTTATGGTGATGTGTTCACTAGTAATGAAGTAGGGATGATCGCTGAGCAGGATATGCGATTCCCCTTAGCAACCGTGTATAAGGCTGCAGAGTTGTCCTTAGGAACCTTCAGGGAGCTCTGTGTGTTGGAGCCAGAGGTTGCCGGGGACAACTGTGGTACCGCTCCGATGGATAAGAGGGTACTTCACCTTCGTGATGAGAAAAATGGTAAAACTGAAATGTCTGAATTTTCTTGTAGTGATAATATATTACTACAGTCTGTCACTGCTGATAGAAAAAGTCCTCAGGAGTTTAACCGCTTCAATACCAGGCTTTTATACCACCTCCATACCGGGTCTATTCTGACACTTCTCTTCTACATGTAATAATCATCATTCTTTTGCTAGAAAATTACACAGTACCCCCAAACATTATATATGTTTTTTTTAGCAGACACCCTAGGGAATAAAATGGCGGTCATTCCAAAGTTTTATCTTGCACGGTATTTACGCAATTATTTTTCAAACGCCTTTTTTTTGTAAAAAAAATTGTTTTATGAATTAAAAAAATAACAAAACAGTAAAGTTAGCCCAATTTTTTTGTATTATGTGAAAGATTATGTTACACCGAGTAAATAGAGACCCAACATGTCACGCTTTAATTATGCGCACACTCATGGAATGGCGCCAAACTTCGGTATTTAAAAATCTCCATAGGCAACGCTTTATTTATTTTTTACAGGTTACAGTTTAGATTTACAGAGGAGATCTAGTGCTAGATTTGTTGCTGGCACTCTAACGCACACGGCGATACCTCACATGTGTGGTTTAAACGGCGTTCACATATGTCGGCGGGACTTGCGTGTGCGTTCGCTTCTGCACGCGAGCTATCGGGGACAGGGGCGTTTTAATTTTTTTTTTATCTTTTATTATTTTTTTTGAGGAGTAGTTCTGGTAGTTCTGAGGAGCAGAACTTGGGGCCTAAGCAAAAGGCCTGAAACAGCAGGACGGCTAGTGTGAAAGTCAGGAGGCTGAACTGTTGATTATTTTTCAAGATACAGGAATGATGGAACCCCTGCGAGGGCTGTAAATGTATAAGTGAACTGTTGATGTTTTTAAATAAAAGTGGGCTACCAAGCCCTTAAAAACACATCTGCCGTTGGAGTCTGATCCCCCAATCCTACAAGGTGTATGTCTGATCCTAAATTGATCTTATGAAGGTTCCCTATGTAAGTCCATACTGCCCCCAGGGTATCTATAAAAACAAAAATGAAGAATAAACCAATGTATGGATGGAACCTACACGATAAAAGTCATATGTGTTCCCAAAGATCTAATATCTGTACCTGAATCCGATAGAAAGATTAGAAGTGTCATGCATTGCAGCCAGGATAACGACAGTTGCTCATATATGAGACAATTTTAAGATGGTGACGGCTGAGAATCTTCCCAATGCCCAACCTTGGGAGAACAATCATGGACAAACTGGGCATGCATGAGAGCCACATCGAAGATAGTGACACTCATGTCCAAACACCACGTCAAATAGAAATCAAACTGAATTTCTACATTTGTGTCCCACATTTGTGTCCTACATGCTCCTTCTCCCACTGCAGCTCACAGTGGGAGAGTTTTGGCAACAGAAGCAGTACTGTCAATCTAGAAAGCAGTAGTCAGGACCAAGTGTGGTCAGGTGTAGGCATGTGCATTTCGTTTCGTTCCGAATCGAAATTCGGACAAATTTTCCATTATTCGGACATTCGGATGCATACGAATTCCCAAATTGCAATATTAGCGAATTTACCGAATCAGAACGAACGTTTTAGATTCCGAATCGAAAACCCGCGGACTAAATTCGATTGTAATTCGAAAAAAAAAATTATTCTCTAATTTAATTCGAAAAAAATTCTATTCGAAAAGAGACTATTTGTTTTCTAATCTGGTTGAAATATTTTCGATTTCGACCTTTTTTTTTCAAAATTTGGTCGAAAACGAACGAATTCCGAAAACGGTCGAAATATTTTCGATTTCAACCGGATTTTTTGAAATTCGGTCGAAAACAAACGAATTCCGAAAACGAATTCAACACATGTAACGAACCTAACTTAACGAAATTTATTAAATGACGAATTGAAACGAAACAAAACTAATTTTTCACTTTTGCACATGCCTAGTCAGGTGCTGTTTGACAAACTACAAACTTTTCATATGCTAAGGAGACAGGACAACTTTTCCCTCACTGTATTTTTGCTAGGCCTGTCCCCCCCTTATCTTTCCAAACTCGCTAAAAAACTTGCACGCAACATGCTTTTGGCGGCACGCTGTTTGATAGAATGCACTGGAAAAAAAGGGACCCTCCATCTTCTATTGAGCTTTCCTTTAGCATCAAAGATGTGGAACTCATGGAAACATTTACAGTGGGCATGAACAACACACTTGATAGGTGTAATAAGGATTAGGATCCACCATAGCTGCCTCTAGGGTTGCCACCTGTACGGGATTCACCCGTACAGTACGGGTTTTGAGCCATGTGTCCGGTTTTCAGTCTCCCTGGAACCCGGACACATGATTCATTCAGAATGGACTGTGGCAGATGGGGATCGGGGGAAGGAACATAGCTAGCACTTATTGGGCAGCAGCTGGGGGCTGAGGAAGGAGCGGAACTAGTTAAATCAGTCAGCAGTGCAGTAAAAAGCTTTCAGCGGCACCCGACAATTAATCTATAGTCCCGGTCCCCTTGTGTATATCAATCCGCCAGGGCATGTAACTGCAGGGAGCCACAGTACAAGCATTACTCTGCAAGGACTATTTGATGATTTTCGGCCACAGGTGAAGTTATCCTTGTGCGGCTGTTCCCAGCAATGATATGCCCCAGTGCGGATTGATAGAGAAGTGGAGGTCGGGAATCGGGAGCATGACATGAAGATTACTGCTGCCAGATAAGGATTAACCAAATGAATTCTGTTACTTCATCAGTCTGCAGCATTCCTAAGGTAACAGCAGTCTGATCAGAATAATCACTTCACTAGGAAGTGAGGAGTTAATGAGGAGTCGTTGCCTTGCTTGTCTCTGCTGGTAAAGATTAGGAGTAGGACAGGGAGGGTGCATGGTGGATAAAAAACTCAACTCTTCTATTCAGGATCTATGAGGATTTAAACATGAGGGGCAGGATGGACAAGACTGATGTGCAGCTGCCTGTGACTCTGTGTGGGCCAGTGATGATTACCCTCTACATTACATATGACTTACCTCTGCCATACTACTGACCTCTGCCTTCTGCTTTTTTTTTTTACATACCCCAGCAGATTGTCGGAACCACTGCCTTAAGGATTGCTCCACTGCTCCCTGATAAGCTTTAGCTAGTCCTACTAAGGTGTCTGAACAACTTTAGGCATCTTATGTTACCTTAGAATGTTTTAGGGAATATCTGGTTCACTTTGAGCGTAGTTCAACTCTAGAGTCGAACCCCCCTCCGATGCCACAATTGGCACCTTTCGGGGGGGGGGGGGGAATTGAACAGGCATTGCACATGTACAGTAGGGTTCCCGGCAAGTTGAAAGGCTACACTGCGGGGTACCCTTACCCGCAATGGCGGCAGCAGCACCCGACAGCTAATGGAAACATCATCTGCAGGTGCTGACCTCGCTGCACTCCAGGACAGCTAAGTGTCCAATTATTAAAAGCCAGCAGCTGCAGTATGTGTAGCTGCTGGTTTTAAAAATTTTTTTTCTTTTTTGGGCGGGACACCACTTTAAGGCTGGGTTCACACCTATGCAAAATAAATGCGGGTTTCCCTGCTTTCAATTCTCATAGCAGGAGAATGTGAACAGCTCTCTATGGAGTTGGTTCACATATCTCCGCTGTGGAGCGCACTGCACAGAAACGCTGTGAGTCTTTGAACCAGGGAACAGGGAGCACATAGTTCCTGTGCAATCCACAGGCAGCTCCAGTTTGAACTGAGCCTAAACCCAAACTCCAGCTCCTTTTCCTCCCTGCCCTATATTTCTTAAAGTTTACCTCCAGTAATGTACTGTAAATTAGCAATTAAGCTGTTTAAAGCGGAGGTTCCATTCCAAAAAAAGAGAATCCACCGCGGAGGATGAAGAGGCAGGTTCGGCACTTCCGCATAGCAACAGCAATTTAGGGTAAGTAAAACATTTTTTTTTTTCTTTTTTCATTTTTGGTGGAATTTTTTTTCTTCCAGGTGGGAACTCCACTTTAAGGAAGGCAAAGCATCAACAGCTAACAGCTACATTCACCTTGGCGATTAGGGCCGGTGTGAATAGTAGTCAGGTATTAGAAATTCCTGTTGCAGCTGTTAGCGAGTAGGTGTGGCACTATAATGACATTTTACCAGGGGCCACAGCTATTAATGCCTCTCTGAATGGCCAATGATTATCTGTGCTGATCACTGCTGGATGGCGGACTGGCAAAATGTTAATAAAGTGAAGGGGGCCAGAAGCCACACCTATTTCCTGAGAGCCACATCAGGAATTGTTACAATTTGCACCAGCTCTAATCACCAGTGTGAAAGTAGCCCAAGGCTGGATTCACCTATGGCAGTTCTAGTGCCTTTTGCATTTTGCAGATTTTCACTACAGAACGTGTTCCATAGGAAAACATGTTAAATGGACTGTAGTGCAAATCTGAAAAGTGCAAAAAGCACAAAGGTGTGAATCCAGCCTAAGGTCCCTTTCACACTGATTTGTTTTTCCTGCGTTTTTACTCTGCAATGGGACATTTCTCACCCCTGCGCTGTGGGTTTGAAAAGTCCTGCATGCTGTATCTTTGGTACGGTGTTGAAAAGCCACACCACACTTTCCATTCAAGTTTTTGGTGGGTTTTTGAGTCACATGTGCATTCTTTTTTTAATCTAAGAATATTTTATGGATACAAAAAATGCTTTTGTTTTATTTAATCATGCCACTATAACCCCCTTACACTGTTGACGCAATTTGGACATACCTACTGTTCGCCATGATGCGCATAGCACGCCGTACTACTCTCATTGGGTCAAAAAAAATTGCCGTACGACGCAAAATGTTCGGGTTTGGCTTGAGGAAAAGGTGGCAACCCTAGCTGCCTCCCTACTATGCAATCATTCTTTTTCGTTTACATTCGCTGTCCAACTGTCTGGAGACAGAAGAGTTCTACTTTCCTCCCCTCCCCCCTTTTCCCATTTCTTTTTATCTCCCTTTCAGTGGCGGCCCGTCCATAGGGACGCACGAGCAAAGCCCCATCAGTTATTAATCCATTCACTGTTGTAATCACACACTAATGCTGTTTTTTACTTGTACTGATAAAATACACAAGTATTAAAGTAAACAGTGGCGTAAATAGAGACTTCAGGGCCCCGGTGCAAGAAATCATGAAGGGCCCCCCCTCCACAGTGGCATGACAGTCAGGTGGACCCCTCACACTGGCAGGCGGCAGTCGGGCACCTCAAACGGGCAGACTTGGCGGAATTACAGGGCCCAGTCGCAACGGCGACTGCTGCGACCCTGATAAATCCGCCATTAGTTAAAGGTGTGTTACATGCAGAGTTCAAGGTGTGCTATGTACAGAGTTCGGGGTGTGCTTCATACAGAGTCCGTGGTGTGCTACGTACAGAGTCCGTGGTGTGCTACGTACAGAGTCCGGGGTGTGCTACGTACAGAGTCCGGGGTGTGCTACGTACAGAGTCCAGGGTGTGCTACGTACAGAGTCCAGGGTGTGCTACGTACAGAGTCCAGGGTGTGCTACGTACAGAGTCCAGGGTGTGCTACGTACAGAGTCCGGGGTGTGCTACGTACAGAGTCCGGGTGTGCTACGTACAGAGTCCGGGGTGTGCTACGTACAGAGTCCGGGGTGTGCTACGTGCAGAGTCCAGGGTGTGCTACGTGCAGAGTCCAGGGTGTGCTACGTACAGAGTCCAGGGTGTGCTACGTACAGAGTCCAGGGTGTGCTACGTACAGCGTCCAGGGTGTGCTACGTACAGCGTCCAGGGTGTGCTACGTACAGCGTCCAGGGTGTGCTACGTACAGAGTCCAGGGTGTGCTACGTACAGCGTCCAGGGTGTGCTACGTACAGAGTCCAGGGTGTGCTACGTACAGAGTCCAGGGTGTGCTACGTACAGAGTCCAGGGTGTGCTACGTACAGAGTCCGGGGTGTGCTACGTACAGAGTCCGGGGTGTGCTACGTACAGAGTCCGGGGTGTGCTACGTACAGAGTCCGGGGTGTGCTACGTGCAGAGTCCAGGGTGTGCTACGTGCAGAGTCCAGGGTGTGCTACGTACAGAGTCCAGGGTGTGCTACGTACAGAGTCCAGGGTGTGCTACGTACAGCGTCCAGGGTGTGCTACGTACAGCGTCCAGGGTGTGCTACGTACAGCGTCCAGGGTGTGCTACGTACAGAGTCCAGGGTGTGCTACGTACAGCGTCCAGGGTGTGCTACGTACAGAGTCCAGGGTGTGCTACGTACAGAGTCCAGGGTGTGCTACGTACAGAGTCCAGGGTGTGCTACGTACAGAGTCCAGGGTGTGCTACGTACAGAGTCCGGGGTGTGCTACGTACAGAGTCCAGGGTGTGCTACGTACAGAGTCCAGGGTGTGCTACGTACAGAGTCCAGGGTGTGCTACGTACAGAGTCCCGGGTGTGCTACGTACAGAGTGCAGATTTCAGAAGTGCCACATTTCTGCGGGAAAAAAAGCCTGGAGTAATGCTGCGTACACACGGTCGTTTTTTGCGATGAAAAAAAACGACGTTTTTTAAAACGTCATTTAAATTGATCGTGTGTGGGCAAAACGTTGTTTTTTGTCTTCAAAAAAACGACCCAAAAAAAATTCCAACATGTTTGAATTTTTTGTGTCGTTTTTCAAAACGTCGTTTTTTGTTTCACAAAAAGTCACCGTGTGTAGCAAAAACGTCGTTCAAAACGACGTTTTTCAACCCGCGCATGCCCAGAAGCTAGTTATGAAGTGAGCTTCAATGGAAAAGAGTGGTGAACGTAACCTTGCTTTTTGTGAAAAAACGATGGTGTGTATGCAAAATTGTCTTTGAAAAGTGACGTTTCAAAAACGTCGTTTTTTACTTCACAGAAAACGTCGTTTTTTTTTCATCGCAAAAAACGACCGTGTGTACGCGGCATTAAAAGTATACAGTGCAAACACTGTCTACAGCCATGAAACATACAGCCACAGCACCTGTGGTCATCATTATCATGCTGATAATTACACTGTACTTCATGTGACAGTACTGTATATAGCCTATATACACTACAGTCACATGAAGTACAGTATAATATAGGCTGTACAGTGTGATCATCACTCAGCATGATAATGATGATCACAGGTGCTGTGGCTGTATCTTTCATGCCTGCAGACAAAGTTTGCTCTGTATACTTTTACTTTAGTATACTATAGCAACCACTGCAGTCTGAGTCTCAATACATGCACACTCACATACATACATACATATTCACATGCACACACACATTCATACATACATGGCATGCAAACACACACACACACAGTAGATGAAAAACTTCAGTCTTTTACCTTAGCAGCCCTTCCTGCCGGGTACTGCACTGTAGGGGGAGACAAAGAGCACACACACTTTGCCTTCAGTTTGTAATGACTGTGACGAGCTCCCCGCACAGTGCCGATTACAGTTCGGCTTGGGATCGGGGAACTTGTCTGTGCTCCTTCGTTTGAAGCACTGTATACAGGGGGCCCTCGGGGCCCCCTCCAGCAAGGGGCCCGGTCACCATGGCGACCTCAGCACCCCTATAATTCCGCCACTGACAGTAAATTGATCTAAACACTAGAGGGGTTGAAAACTTTTAACTTTTCAACACTGTGGCCTCAGATTACACCCTTTCGCCGCACAAAGTATCTTTCATAATACATTAAAATGGATTATGAGGGGAAAACAGTCCCCTGATGTCTCCCCAGCTGACCTGTGTACGTCTGGTGCAAAGATAAACCAGCTATTTGTTGGAATAACTTTACGCCGGACGTACGACTTACGCGCACCGCACGTACGTTCGCAAATCAGCGTATCTCTCTCATTTGCATATTTGAATAGGAAATCAATGAGAGTGCCAGATGCCTCCAGCGTAAATATGCGCCTACGATATGCCGGCATAGGAAAGTTAGGTCGGTCGGAGGAAGCCTATTTTCAGGCGTATCTAGTTTTGTGGGTACGGCGCATAGATACTGCGGCGCATATTTACACTTACGCCGCGCATCTCGAGATAAGCTGCGTAACTTCTTACTGAATCTGGCCCATAGTCGAGGTACATATGACACATGTGCCTCAAGCTTAGCCATCAACTTGAAGTTGCTTAGAATATATCACAAAGCAGACACAAGAAAAGGGGGAGAAGGAAAAGGGAGCAGTGGCGGCTGGTGCTCAAAATTTTTTGGGGGGGGGCGCAAACGAAAAAAAAAATATTGCAGCCTCACTGTGCCCATCACATGCAGCCACTGTCCCATGCCACCAAATGCAGCCACTGTGCCATCAATTGTCACCACTGTGCCATGCCATCAAACACAGAAACTGTGCCATCAATTGTCACCAATGTGCCATGCCATCAAATGCAGCCACTGTGCCATCAATTGTCACCACTGTGCCATGCCATCAAACGTTACCACTGTGCCATCAATTGTCACCACTGTGCCATGCCATCAAATGCAGCCACTGTGCCATCAATTGTCACCACTGTGCCATGCAACACAGCAACTGTGCCATCAATTGTCACCACTGTGCCATGCCATCAAATGCAGTCACTGTGCCATCAATTGTCACCACTGTGCTATGCCATCAAACGACACCACTGTGCCATCAATTGTCACCACTATGCCATCATATGCAGTCACTGTGCCATCAATTGTCACCACTGTGCCATGCCATCAAACGTCACCACTGTGCCATCAATTGTCACCACTGTGCCATGCCACCAAATCCAGCCGCTGTGCCATCAATTGTCACCACTGTGCCATGCCATCAAATGCAGCCACTGTGCCATCAATTTTCACCACTGTGCCATGCAACACAGCAACTGTGCCATCAATTGTCACCACTGTGCCATGCCATCAAATGCAGTCACTGTGCCATCAATTGTCACCACTGTGCCATGCCATCAAACGCCACCACTGTGCCATCAATTGTCACCACTGTGCCATGCCATCAAACGCCACCACTGTGCCATCAATTGTCACCACTGTGCCATGCCATCAAATGCAGTCACTGTGCCATCAATTGTCACCACTGTGCCATGCCATCATATGCAGTCACTGTGCCATCAATTGTCACCACTGTGCCATGCCATCATATGCAGTCATTGTGCCATCAATTGTCACCACTGTGCCATCATCAATTTGCACCACTGTGCCATGCAATCATATGCAGTCACTGTGCCATCAATTGTCACCACTGTGCCATGCCATCAAACGCCACCACTGTGCCATCAATTGTCACCAATGTGCCATGCCATCAAACGCAGCTACTGTGCCCATCAATTGTCACCACTGTGCCATGCCATCAAATGCAGTCACTGCGCCATCAATTGTCACCACTATGCCATCATATGCAGTCACTGTGCCATCAATTGTCACCACTGTGCCATGCCATCAAACGCCACCACTGTGCCATCAATTGTCACCAATGTGCCATGCCATCAAATGCAGTCACTGTGCCATCAATTGTCACCACTGTGCCATGCCATCATATGCAGTCACTGTGCCATCAATTGTCACCACTGTGCCATGCCATCAAACGCCACCACTGTGCCATCAATTGTCACCACTGTGCCATGCCATTAAACGCCACCACTGTGCCATCAATTGTCACCAATGTGCCATGCCATCATATGCAGTCACTGTGCCATCAATTGTCCCCACTGTGCCATGCCATCATATGCAGTCACTGTGCCATCAATTGTCACCACTGTGCCATGCCATCATATGCCGTCACTGTGCCATCAATTGTCACCACTGTGCCCTTTAATTGTCACCACTGTGCCCCATGCCACTGTGCTCATTGTCGCCTCTGTGCCCTTTGTCGCCTCTGTGCCCTTTGTCACCACTGTGCCCCATGATGCCACTGTGCCCCATGATGCCCCTTTCCCTGTAAAAAACACTTACCTGACGCTTCCATGTCCTCCCTCGATGTCTTCTGCCGCCGTGGAGAAGCTTCAGCCAATCAGGTTCCTGATAACCAGAATCCGGGAACCTGATTGGCTGAAACGGCCGTCAGTCTTATGCAAGGACCGCAGGTTGCCTGCGCTCCGAGTATAGACTTCCGAGAGCCGGAGGGCGGTACTGGAAAAGCCTATCAGAGCCGCTGGCTTTGATAGGTAGTTCCCCTCAGCCAACACGTGCGTCCCTATGGACGGCCCGCCACTGAAAGGGAGATAAAAAGAAATGGGAAAAGGGGGGAGGGGAGGAAAGTAGAACTCTTCTGTCTCCAGACAGTTGGACAGCGAATGTAAACGAAAAATAATGATTGCATAGTAGGGAGGCAGCTATGGTGGATCCTAATCCTTATTACACCTATCAAGTGTGTTGTTCATGCCCACTGTAAATGTTTCCATGAGTTCCACATCTTTGATGCTAAAGGAAAGCTCAATAGAAGATGGAGGGTCCCTTTTTTTCCAGTGCAATGCTATCAAACAGCGTGCCGCCAAAAGCATGTTGCGTGCAAGTTTTTTAGCGAGTTTGGAAAGATAAGGGGGGACAGGCCTAGCAAAAATACAGTGAGGGAAAAAGTTGTCCTGTCTCCTTAGCAGAAAAAGAGCCCAAAAGCACAATGTTTAAAAAACCTCCTTATTTGACAGTGGGGATAGTGTTCTTGGGGTCATAGGCAGCATTCCTCCTTCTCCAAAAAAGGCAAGTTGAGTTAATGCCAAAGAGCTCAATTTTGGTCTCATCTGACCGCAACACTTTCACCCAGTTCTCCTCTGAATCATTCAGATGTTCACTAGCAAACTTTAGATGGGCCTGTACATGTGCATTCTTGAGCAGGGAGACCTTGCGGGCACTGCAGGATTTCAGTCCTTCATGGCATAGTGTGCTACCAATTGTTTTCTTGGTGACTATGGTCCCAGCTGCCTTGAGATCATTGACCAGATTCTCCTGTGTAGTTCTGGGCTGATTCCGCACTGTTCTCGTGATCATTGAAACTCTGCGAAGTGAGATCTTGCATGGAGCCCCAGACTGAGGGAGATTGGCAGTTATTTTGTGTTTCTTCCAATTGCGAATAATCGCACCAACTGTTGTCACCCTTTCAACAAGCTGCTTGGCGATAGTCTTGTAGCCCATTTCAGCCTTGAGTCGTTTTACAATCTTGTCCCTGACATCTTTGGACAGCTTTATGGTCTTGGTCATGGTGGAGAGATTGGAATCTGATTGATTGCTTCTGTGGACAGGTGTCTTTAATACAGTTAACAAGCTGAGATTGGGAGAACTCCCTTTAAGAGAGTGCTCATAATCTCAGCTTGTTATCTGTATAGAAGACCCCTGGGTCTTGATGATTGATAGGGCATCAAATACTTATTTCATTAATTAAAATGCAAATCAATTGATAACTTTTTTGAAATAAGCTTTTCTGGATGATTTTGTAGTTATTTTGTCTCTAAGGCCGCGTACACACGATCAGACAAGTCCGATGAAACATGCCTGACAGACCGTTTTCATCGGACCAGGCTGAAGTGGTCTGTTGGTCTTATGTGCGTACACACCATCGGACCAAAATCCCCTCAGACCAGAACGTGGTGACGTAGAACACAACGACGTGATAAAAAAACGAAGTTTAATGCTTCCAAGCACCTGTCGACTTGATTCTGAGCATGTGCGGGATTTTGGTCCGATGATTTTGTGTACTAACCATCGAACATGTCCGACAGACAGGTTTCCAGCGGACAGGTTTCTAAGCATGTTTGGAAACTTTTGTCCGCTGGAAAACGGTCCGATAGGCCGTACACACGATCGAACATGTCCGCTGAAACTGGTCTGCGGATCGTTTGTACGCGGCCTTACTGTTAAAATAAACCTACCATTAAAAATATAGACTGATCATTTCTTTGTAAAAAGGCAAAAATACAAAATCAGCAGAGGAGCAAATACTTTTTTCCCTCACTGTACCTTAGGTATAAAGGAGAAGAAAAAATCAAATAATCACTGGAGTAAGTGATAGCCCATCTGCCAATATGGTTCGATATGCTGACACTGCCAACGTATATGTAATAAATAATCCCACTCTTTAACCACTTGCCCACCGCAGTACGAGAATATACGTCCTGGGTAGGGATGAGCTTCGCGTTCGATACGAACGTATGTTCGACTCGAACATTGTCTGTTCGTACGTTTGACGAAATTTGAACAAAAGCGGTCGTTCGTGCCAAATTCGAGTGACGCAAAACGGACCATAATTCACTGCGGCATTGCGCTCTGATGATTGGCCAAGCATGCTGTATGTCCCGCATGCTTGGCCAATCACAGCACGCAAAAAACGAAGAGCCATAATTGGCCAAAAGCTGGGTGGCTTTGGCCAATTATGGCTCAGGGCTTTAGCACACGCCCCACACTATATAAGGCCGCCTGCTGGGCGGCCTCATGTAGTGTGTGTTCCGGCTTGTTAATGAGAGCAGTCAGAGAGACAGAGAGATTGTCTTTTTATATAGCTAGATAGAGCAGGCAGGAAGGCTAGTCAGTTTAGCTTAATTTACAGTGTGTAGAGAATATATATACATCCCTAAGAGTTGTACATATATTTATACAGTGTATAGCTTAGATAGATCAGTGCTTCCTAATTTACTGGCAGGCAGATGATTGTGCTATTTAAAGACGTTATCACACGTATAGACACCCAGCAGGTACAATATTTAAAGGAATTTTATTTTAATTTTTTTAATTTAAAGCAGAGTTCCACCCTTAAAATCACTTTGTTTCATTACATCCAGCATACTGGCGTCAGCGCCAGTATGCTGTTTTTTTTTTTTTTTAATGCACGTACTTACTTTATATAAAATCATTGAATTTCAGGCGCACCGCGGAATGTCGCCGCTATAAGGCGTCACGCCTTCCGGAAACAGCCGATTAGCATTCGGCTTTTCTCGGCGCCTGCACACAGACCCAGGAGCTGACTGCGCAGGCGACGTATATAGCCGCGTCACGCCCTCCGAAAAAACCCGAACTAGGACCGGCTATTTTCGGCGCCTGCGCAGTCAGCTCCTGGGTCTGTGCGCAGGCGCCGAGAAAAGCCGAATGCTAATCGGCTGTTTCCGGAAGGCGTGACGCCTTATGGCGGCGACATTCCGCGGTACGCCTGAAATTCAATGATTTTATATAAAGTAAGTACGTGCATTAAAAAAAAAAAAAAAAACAGCATACTGGCGCTGACGCCAGTATGCTGGATGTAATGAAACAAAGTGATTTTAAGGGTGGAACTCCGCTTTAAGCATCATTAAAATCACTGCTCCTGGAGCAGTGATTTTAATAATGTTTAAATAAAAAAAAATGAAAGATTCCTTTAAATATTGTACCTGCTGGGTGTCTACAGTTTGCCTGTGAAAACGTCTTTGAGAACCCGGGTCTTGCCCGAGGGAACATGTATCAATGGAAAAAAAGAGTCCTGAAAAAACGACCGTTTTTAAACCTTTTTTCCATTGATACATGTTCCCTCGGGCAAGACCCGGGTTCTTAAAGACATTTTCACAGGCAAACTATAGACACCCAGCACTGCAGGTACAAAAAGGGATTTTTCATGTTTTTTTTTTATTTAACCACTTAAGGACCCCCGCACGCACATATACGGCCACAACATGGCTCGTACAGGCACAAGGGCGTAAATTTACGTCCCCGCCTTCGTGCGGTTCGGGGGTCCCATCGGGACCCCCTCCGCGGCGTGCGGGGGTCCCCCTGGCTCCGGGAGCGATCCGGGACGAGCGGGCGGATGTCCGTGTTTACCCGCCCCCCCGCGATCGCTCCCAGCCAATGCGCGCGCTCCCCCTTTGTGTCACTTCCTCCTCCTGTGTAAACACAGGAAGGGGGAAGTGATGTAATCTCCCATCGTAGCGGTATTTCCAACCGCTGCGATGGGAGAAACACCTCACAGTAAGTCCTGCACCAACACTACACTGACATACACACACATAGGCATACTTAACCCCTTGCGATCTGCTCCCCCACCCCCCCGTCACAGTGTCACTGAATGCAGTGATCTAATCACTGCATTTAGTGTCAGTGTGACAGGCAGTGTAAAATCAGTTAGTGTTAGGTTCAGGATAGCCCCCCCCCATCCCCCCTAATAAAGTTTTAACCCCCTGATCACCGCCCTAGTTAACCCTTTCACTCCCTATTGCCAGCATCACTAAGCGATCATTTTTCTGATCGCTGTATTAGTGTCGCTGTTCCCGCTAGGTAGCTATTTTTTTTTATCGCGATTTTTTTTTTTTACTAAAGACATGTGGCTAAATAAATTTTGGCCTAAATGTTTGACTAAAATTTAGTTTATTTGATTTTTTTTTAACAAAAAGTAAAAAATAGTGTTTTTTTTTTCAAAAATGTCGCTCTATTTTTGTATATAGCGCAAAAAATAAAAATCGCAGAGGTGATCAAATACCACCAAAAGAAAGCTCTATTTGTGGGAAGAAAAGGACGCAAATTTTGTTTGGGAGCCACGTCGCACGACCGCGCAATTGTCTGTTAAAGCGACGCAGTGCCGAATCGCAAAAACACTTTGGGCCAGATTCAGGTAGATGAGAGTATCTTTCCTCTGGAGTAACGCTTCTCATTTACGTTACTCTGAAGACCCTTTCAGCGCAATTCCTGTAATTCACATAGCAGTTGCGCGTAAACTTGCGCCAGAGTAACGATAATGCGCTGGCGTAACCCGACGCAAGTGGAAGTGGGTGTGATCATATGTAAATGATGGGCGGAGGCCGGCGCAGAGGCTTACGTTCAGCGCATCATCCACGGAGCATGCGCAGTGAGTGCGGCTCCCCTCGCCCCCTTGTGCGCATGCTCACAACTTCCGTCGGCACCACTTCCTGGGAAACGTCAGCGCAATGCGTTCCGCTGGGCGCTTAAAAGCGCTGGCGGAAACGCCATTCCGGCGCAAAAGTAGTTCCGTTTCCCCCCACCCCAGGGAAGATACTTTTGCTCTGTAATGGCTGCTCCCGCTACCCCCAGAGAGAGGAGGAACCTCAATTTTAATACCCAGGAGGTCTCTGTCATTATCTCGGCTATGGAGACGGAGAATGAATTTCTCCATGGCAAAAAAAGCCGCAAGACCAGCCGGGAGAGGAAGCAGGGCATCCTGGAGTCGATTGCTGCCAGGGTCAATGTCCTGGGCTACTCCAACCGGACTGCTGGGGACATACAAAAGAAAATAAATGACCTGCGGCGCAAGGTGAGGGACAAGGTGGCCTCCATCAGGAGGCATGAGAGGGGCACAGGTGGTGGTCCCCCATGTCCTGTCACCCTGACCGCAGAGGAGGAGGTGGTTGCTCGCTGCCTGGAGAGGGAGCAGGTGGAGGGGGTCGCAGGCTATGACTCCGTGGAGGAAGGCACAAGGACAGGTAAGTGTTTTATAATCCCCTATTTGATGTTTTGCATTTGGGGGGTGGGGGGGGGACATGTGCCAAGTGTGTGGGACCACCAACATGTGTCTGCTTTGTGTCATCCACAGATGACGGAGCTGGGCCATCATCTGTCAGCCTGCATTCCACCCCATCCCCCCCACGCCATCATGTGCCCGAGCCACTGGGTGGTGAAGAGGTTGTGGAGGAGGAGAGTGGCCACACCACACCTGCCGAGGTGGTTGTGGAAGATCCTGCTGTGGCAGAGCAGGACTTTTCATTAGTCTTGTCTGTCTCCTCCCCTTCTCCTGGCCCGTCTGTCGTCCCCTCCCCCATCCTTGGAAGCCCCTCAAGGGCGACACCTTCCACCCGAGGACATCCATCTTCGGGCCCCAGGAAGGCGACCCAGAAGACCAGGGGGGTGTCTGATGGTGTCCAGGACCAGTTGGCGAGGGATCACGCCAGACAGACAGAACAAATGGGGGCCATAGCGGACCACTTGCAGAAAGTGTCTGACAGCCTGGGCTCCGTTGCCAACCTCAGCAACGCAGTGCAGGATGTCAGCTCTAACTGCGCTGCAGTGGTCACCACTTTGGGGGAGGTGCAGGGGGATATCCAGCACCTTACTGCAGCCGTCCAGGCCAACACTGCTGCCATCCATGGGAACAGTGCTGCCATCCGTGAGCAGGGGAGGCTGAGTCGGCGGGCCCAGCATTACCAGATGACCCGTCAGCTCCGGATGCAGGCCCAGACGAACACATACCTTGGACGGATAGCCAGGGCCTTGGAGGGCACGCAGGCCACACCTGCCAGGAGTGGCCCACCTGGGGATCAGCCACCTCCAGATGCCCCCCCACCCCCACCCACTCCATCCAGGCAGCTGCGGAGCCAGAGAGGGGCCCCCAGAAGAAGCCCCCGGCATCCCCGATGAGGCCTTTTTTTTGTTGCTGGTTTTATATTATTATTTTTGACATACTCAGGTCATGAGTTTTTTTTTTTTTTTTCTCAGGTTATGAGATTATTTTTCTTGTATTGATCAGGATATGATCTTTCTAATTTATTTTTGTACTGCACACGGTCAGGAGTGCAGGGGACAGTGTGAATGGTGTGTGAATGTGAGAGGGTGGCACTCCTGAAAGTAAGGGGTGTCACCCTCGGCCGTGGTGGTGAAGTGAACCCCACGGCTGTATGAATGACGTGTGAAAGGTGTGTGAATGGACAGTGACATCATTGGGGCCTTGACGCTGGCGTTACTGCTCCCAACTCCTACATGCTGGACTTGGGCTAATCCAATGCGATGTGCATGTGGTGTGTGTGATCTAGGGACATCAGTGGTGTACACGCGTGCACTGTCTGTGTAATTAATGTTTTGGGTTAGTGTCCAAAGATGCCTACGGCGAGGACCCTCCTGACTGCTCTTCCATCAGCAGACTGGGTGTCCTCTGGCAGGGGGGGACTGTGTGGGTCGGGGGTCAGGTCATCACTGTTGCCTTATAAAAAAGGTTATGTCTAATCTCCACTAGCAACTAGGAATAAATGTACATATAAATATAATAATCGATATGAGAAGATATGGGAGTGGGATGGAAGGATTCCAGGAAGAAGGGTTAATTGGTTTCACAGTCTTGTTTAAAACTATCTATTCAATTGCCTCCATCTGATATTCAAAAAGGTAGACAGGTAGTCTCCTCTTACCCCTTTTGAATATCAAACGACCCAGGAAGAATAGCCACGAGACGTCAGACTGCATGGAGACGTCATTCATGGCTTTCCTGTGACATAACTAGCCATTGTACAAGAGTCATTGTTAGAAGTTAATGAAGACATGAAAGAATCCCTCTTGTCGACAAACTCTATTTACCCCTAAATTGAGTTAAGGAAACACCATATTTGGTCACAAGACCCAGAGCCAATCAGAGTTGGCCCCAGAGATATAAATTAAGTAAGCTGTAGCTAGTGAAGAGGAAGGGAACATTCCGAACAGCACCTGGGCCCAGGGTATGCAAGGTAATATCAAGGAATCCTCTCCCACGCACTTACCATATCTTAATCATAACTTGTACTGTGTGATATTTTTGTGTGATGTACTTAATTTGTGTTAGCAACTAACTTTTACTCCTTTATTTTAAATACTGTAAATGTATGCTGTGAAACTAAATCTTTTACTCCCTTATTTTACATACTGTAAATGTATGCAGTGTATTAGATAGCTAATATCTTTCCTCTAATAAATGTGTGTTATGTTAAAGCTTCCACTCTGTCACAGAACTCTCATTAAACCTTATATCATATATGCGAGATATTAAATCTCAAATATAATATTTTAAAGGTAACAGTTGGCGACCACTAAGTTGTGAACAAGACTGAAAGTATTTAATATAATAACAAAATATTTAGGGAAAATATAGGCAAATATTTTGTTGTCCTTTTTTTTTGTGTTTTTTTTTGTAACTTTTTAAGGTTAGTAGGAATTTAAACTGAGTCAGTTTATTCTATCTAGCTGAGGAAAATATATACAAATATTTTCTTGTTTTTTTTTTTTTTTTTGGTTTTATTAGTGGTTATACATAAGTAATTATTTTTACGGTTAGTAGGAGTTCAAACTGAGTCCGTTTATCCTATCTAGCTAGGGAGAATATAAGTAAATATTTTTCCTTCTATTACTGGGCATAACCTCTAAAGTTTTTTTTGGTTTCATTAATATCCCAAAAATCATAAACTGATAAACATACTTTAGATGTACCATAAACAAACCGGTCAATGTTATGGGGAGGAAGTACACAGTTTTGATTTTAAATATCATTGCGTATTGACACACTGAAAGAGTTGTCATTCATTTTGGGGAAAAATAAATAAATGTTTATTTTTTTTTTTATTTTTTTAATAATTCATTTTTTTTTACTATTAATAATCAGTGTTGTTATTATTAGGTTTTAGCTTTTAGTTTTTTTTATTATTGATTTTTTGTTGTTGTTTAAGACACAGAAACGTGCTTGTTGTCTGTTGTCTGTAGGTGGTATTAGACACTGGAAAGTGATCTGGACGTTTCTTGTTGAAAAAGGTTTAACAAATTGTTGTTGGTCAACAAGTTTTGTTAGTTAAATGGTATGCCCACTAACATTGAAACCAAACCTACAAAAGATTTTGTTCTTTGATTTTGATTTTTTTTTTTTATCTGTGGAAATTTTACAAGTAGTAAGATTCTCATTGTTAGTATTAAGTACAAAACGCTGGACGTTTATACTGAAGTTTTTCTTTTGTTTGTTGTTTTTTTTTGTGTGGTTTGGAATAAGTTCAGCTTTTACTGAATTGAATCTTACAAAAAGTAGGGTAAACACGGATGTGTTTACCTTTGCTATTGAAAGCTTAGAGGTGTTCATCCTAATTGATCCTTGGGGGCTTCTATTGTTCCCTTGGTCTATGGTGTAAACTCAGACAAGGCAGGCACAATGCTTTGTTAAGGATAATTAGTTTTCCCCACTAAGCTAAATAGATTTTTTGTTATTAGATGGACAGCTGAAAATATTGTTTTTACTGTATTTTCAGGAGTTTATGATTTTGTTTATTTTCTCTTGTTTGGTTGCTTTTTCTGCTTATTTCTCCTTTACTGTAAGTGACTTTATAGTAGAGGGGAACAAGTAATTCAATTCAGCTCACAAATTGTGCATACTAGCTGTAATGGATGCCTGGCTAGAAAGTTGGGTAGCCGCGTTTACGCGTAAACATAAGAACAATGGTTTTACCTGTGATACTGAAGTATTAGAAGAAAAAGCAAAAGCAACCAAAAACAACAGGAAAGTTAAAAATCTAGCCTTAGCAGGCATGTTTACGGCTTGCATGGCTATGAATGCTAAAATACAGAAATTGGAAGGTATAGTGAATAATAAAAATATTACAATCTCTGAGAGGGAAAAGGAGAATTCAGCTTTACAAAGCCAATTACAAACCTTAACTACCCTTAACCAAATAATTATTGCCTCACAGAAGGAAAATTTAAAAAATTACATATTGGCCCAAAAAGACGTGGTACAATATAAAAGCATGCTAACTAAAGTTGAAACTGAACTGGACCATGTAACTATTGCATACAAAGTGCTGCAAGAGCAGTTACATGAATCTAAGAAAGGGAAATTTAAAGGACAGGCTGTGGCTAGTATATGCGAACATAGTAATGCTACGGCACCTACCTGTGCCTTTGAAATTGGGGACACGGAGGAATATGAAGAGTATATGAATCCGTATTCTACTTTTCCTGAGGCGATGGGAGAAATCGCAGAGCCACAGGAAAATCGAGAAGGCCCCATGGTCATAGACCCACCAGAAAGTGGGAACCAGCTATCCAGAAATGAGGAGCATGACACGTTCCCCATCATGGCTAGCACCCAGATCTTGTCTTCTAAGGAAACAAGCCAAACATTTGTAGGGTTTAAAAGCGAAGGGAATGAGATGATTTCCAATGTATATCCAATTCAACAAAATTCAAAGATTCTTATGAATATGGCCAATGGCATTGGCAGAATTGAATCTACTGAACACAGTACTTCACATGCAACCATGAGAGATATTTTAACAGATTTTTCTTTTACTAAGAATCTTTTTCAGTATAGTGACAATTTGCTTATAGCCACATGCGACAAAGAAAAGCATTTGCGGCTGCTGGAGGAACTCCGACGGATCCTTGAAAAAACGGGACAGAAGTGTAATCCCATGGAGTCACAATGGGCCCAGGAATCTGTATCTTTCCTGGGGATTACAGTGACAGCAAACGGTAGTAAAATAGTATCGGAGAAGGTAAAAACCATTCTACAATTGCCTCTAACAGTAAGTATGCCCACTCTCAGATCTTTCCTAGGAGTGGTAAATTATTTGCGGGATTTCATCCCTGATGGTGCGCATAAGTCAGCACCACGGTATGATTGGGGGGAAAAGGATACCCAATGGCACGGGACTGAGCAACACACCGATCCTGTGCAGGAGCTTACAGAAGTGTTAGCGCAAGCGCTAGTATTAGCCAACCCAGAGTACCAACTGCCCTTTCACATTGAGACAGCCATATCAGAGACAGCCATGTCAGCTGTTCTGTCACAGGAAATCCAGGGGCAACATAGACCCATATTATATGCTTCTAAAGCATTATCTCCTGTGGAAATGAAGCATTCTCTATGTGAAAAACACCTTCTTGTCACGTTGTGGGCAGTGGAATACTTCACATACAACATAGGACTTAACCCAGTCGTCCTGCACACAACTCCCACAAAGTTTCTACTCACAGATAGAATGAAGGATGGCAATGTATCCAATGCCAGACAGGCCCATTGGGCTCTGTTGCTCCAGGAGCAAGACATTAAAGTCAAACAAACAAATAATCCTTCCACTTGGGCCCATGGCCTATTTTACCAAGGAATATCACATGAATGTGATGTCACCCCACAATCAGGGGCACAACAATTCTTTAGACCTTTGTCAGCAAAGGAAAATGTTCATAAAAAGGCAATCCAAATTTTCACAGATGGATCATGTTTTTACGTGGAGGGTTACCCACATGCAGGATTTGAAATATACATTATCGATCCACATGCAAAGACCCAAACATCAATCTTGCGGTCATGTCGAGTCAAATCAGCACAATTCACTAAGATGGCTGCGATTGCTCATGCCCTAGAACGGATGAATGGGGAACAAGAAATTGTTGTATACTCAGATAATGCGTGGGTCTGTAATGCTCTTACAGAATTTCTGCCTTTCTGGCACACCCACCAGTACAGGTCTTCAGATGGGTCTCCACTTAAACATGCATCCCTGTTGAAATATACTGTAACATTGGTGCCAAAGTTGCCAGTCAAAACATGGGGGTGCAAAGAAAAAAGGTCATACAGACACTGCCCCATACTGGGAACAAAATGAAGTAGCAGATTGCTTGGCCAAACCAGGAGCACAGGGGGGAGAGATCTGGGAAATTCTTTTGAATTTACTGGACTCAGTCTTGTGCCCCATAGTTTGTGCCCTCACAAAATTCTGCAACTAAAATGTTCTGCTTTCTTCCCTTTTAGAGCCATGAAGTCGATGTGGATGGTGATCCTGCTCCAATTGATCGGACATACCAAGGGAGAAGAGACTGGACCGCTCATCAGCGTGATCATGGAACAAAATCTGATCTACTGCATAGAGGGGGAATCCGTCTTACTGCCGGTGGCTATTTTTAGAACTGTGGGGAGCAAGTTTATTGGTGGAGCCCCATTGATAATCATCTCATCTGGATGAATGGTGGTGCAGGGAATGCCACGGA